>OZ018325.1:159550266-160750266 GCA_963969495.1 Ceratothoa steindachneri
GCATTTTCAAAAGAATGACATGTAAATTTAAACAAAGCATCAAAAAACCATAGGATTAATATGATTTCAAACTTTAGTTTGCGTTGTGTCCTAATACTTATCTTAGCACAAATCCATAGTATGACCCACTTTATTGCCCGAGTGGACACAGTATTTTAAAATTTCGCTGGTGTCTTTTTAAATTATTCTGCTATCACAGGTATACAAGAAATATAATGTGATTCCTTTTGAAGATCTCTGTCGTCCCATTTCGTATATATTAAATATGTTTTAGCATCTATATTGGTGATTTAGAAAAAAACTTGTATGGAAATTTCAATCGGTTCAATTTTAAGGTTCCATTTGAAACGTCCTGTTGCGCATATGTCAGCTAAATCTCTGAATGGCTAAAAAAATAATCACTAAACTTCATTGGATTGTACATATGTCACCTGAATCCCTCTATATCTAGATAAATATCAATAAACTTTGGTTGATTGTAGGGGTAATAATTTGGTGTGTGAGTAGTGATAATTTCGATTAGGTTTCGCATCGTGGCAGTACTGAGAGTGATAAAAAACAACAAAAATAACCAGAGAAAAGCTTTTAAATATCATATACCAGCAAATACTATTTGTAATTAAGGAAGCAGAAACACTTAGAAAGAGAATGGTGCCTAACTATGGCCAAATCTGCAATTACGTTCTCTGCTTCTCAACTTCGATGAGTATTGTGCATTTCTCCCAACCATTAACCTAATACTTTCAACTATAAAAGCTTATTGTAGGCATGCGTAGATATCCGAGATGGTTATTGTTAATGGAATCACATCTAATAGTAAAATGGCAAAGGAGTTCAAATTTTAGTTTAAGGAAATATAATGTGTCATTATAATTAATATTTGAGTTACCCCTGGTACACTGGAAATATACAACTGGTAATATATAACTCATATTAGGGTGTGTAATATCGCGATTAGATATTAGACAAATATTTCCAGTATTTTGAACATAATGTGCTTATTTTTATCCATTTTCCAGGCGAGATAATAATTGGAATTTAATTTCGTTGAGTGGGGAAAGGATGTCTGAGGCTTAACCCGCTGCGGAACCCAAAGAAGGAGCAATAGAAATATATCTTGCTAGCACGGGCGCCTGCCTGCCAGCCTCCCTCCTTCAATGAACCAAATTGTGCTTATTTTTATTCATTTGCCAGCAATCATCTTCCCCTTTTCCCTTTTAATTATTGCTGCGTTAAAAATATTCACTTCTTGCTTGAGTTAAAAAAAATACTTCTCTATCAACTCGTACCGGAACCTAAGTCATTTACTAAAGCAATTTCAATATATTAATTTTCTTTCTATCCCTCCTCTTCTGCCTGCCTTCCTAAATGAGTCAGCTTAAAATAATTAACTGAAATTAAAAGAAATTCCTCCTTATTATTATATCCAAATTTTCTTGCAGAGAGGGATGTGACATTCAGTATAAACTAGTAGAATTCTCTATACTCTATACTCTCACAATCTCAGAGTTTATTGAAGAAAGGTTTTGTCCAACTACTAAAGCTTAAAAATCTTATCCATAACACTTGCATATTTTCTCAGCATCATCGATTTGTCTCTTTTCTCTGAAAAACACAATTAATCTATTCCGACCATTCGCACATTAGCGAATCATCTCTGACTTATTCTTGTCTATTTCCATTCTTTTTACATGGATATAATATTTCCTTAAAACCCTCGTAATAACTTCTATTACATCTTTTCTGTGATACATTTTCATTTCTCTCGCTCTGGAATTTCCCTTCTCCTTACATACCATAATTTAACAAGTCCAAAAGCCTTGATTATTTTCATTCAAAATACACTGAAACATTGATCGGCCTTTGGATAAACCGAAGTTAAAATTTAGCACTATGAGCAAATTGAATAAAATCAGCTTAGTGATGACAAAATATAATTTAAGATAACGTGGAAAGGTTTTATGGGAACGATTTCTGGATATCGTTGCATTGTAGAAAGGTTAATTTTCTTACCTAGTATATTTACAATGATTTTTACAAGTAGATTGCAAGTTTGGTATGTTTCTTTAATATTTTCAGAAATTATATCGCTTTACGACATTTCTTCAAAAATATTTGGTCCTATTATAAAGCATCAAAATGCAATAGGTTCGAAAGACAAATATTGCTAAAACGAAGTAAATCGAAATCATAAAATTTAATCTAAAGGAATAGATTATACGTTAATCGTTAAGTTAGGTTAGTTTGTAATAAGATCCTCCATAGTTATATGCGTCTTAAGGTGCTTCAGCGACAGATAGAAGTGGAACCTAGAATCACAACAAAGAAATTGAAAGAAAAGAGCCTGCAATACCTGCAACAGGTGCCTAGTACGAGTATCCAACGTCCCCTCAAGGACGAACTTGGCTATAAGCATAGTGTGCCATGACGTGAACCCATTCCAACTGAGAGACAGAAGAAGAAACGTGTGTAATTTTGTAAGAAATATCGGAAGTGGGACAGTGAGAAGTGGCAGAAGGTATTGTGGAGTGACGAGGCTACATTTTACGTTACTGGAAACCGAGAAGGCAGGGTGAGATTACAGCCAAATACGGACCCGTATCACCCAAGGACAAATATGGGATGGTCAAGTACTCTGATAGCGCCATGGAATTGGGTGCCTTTGGGTACCATGAAAATAGTAAGTTAGTGGTATTGACTAAAAACATAAGAGTTAACAAAGAACTCTACTTAGAACAGTTGTGCGACCATCTGGAGAATTGTTTTGATGCATGCAAAGGTGAAGTGTTCATTCAGGACGATGCTCCTGCGCAAACAGCAAAATGAATCAAGAATAGTTTTGAGTTTACGGGAGTGGACTAAATAATGGACTAGTCTACTATTAGTCCAGACTTAAACCCCATTGAAAATCTTTGGAGACTCATTAAACGACGGCTACGTGGCCGTAGCACCGTAACTATGCTAAGGCTCATAGACGAGAATCAGGACATCTAAGACAATTTGGAACCCTTCATTCTCCAAAGACTTACTAATTCCGTTCCTCGATGCCCGGAGAGCTGTCTAAAAAGATGACTTCTCACAAAGTAATTGAAGCTAGTAAGTACCCCTTTAAATATTTTTGTTGAGGAAAATTCAGTGTTATAGGAAAAAAAAGACCGCGCCAATACATTTGCGTCGAATATATATATATATAAATATATATATATATATATAAAGCTCACAATGTACAAGTGAGTCAAAGTTATGCAGATACACCCACAAAGGAAAAGTGAAAAGCGTTTCCGATCGCTTTCGTCTTTATTCTTAAAGACCTTTTCAAGGATTAAACAGGAGGCTAGACATACATTACCTTAAATAGTGGGAGAGGGGATTAGACTACTCACCTCTGAACCTTAATTAGGGTGTACAAAATACTGAAACAACTTTATTTGAGATTTTATGTATCTAGTGATAATTGAGTCTAGCGTGAACAAACCAGGGCTAAGGTTGAAATTTCGGAACGCGTAAATGGAGATACATTCTAATATATTTCTCGAAATATAATTATTGCATTTTATGACTGGTCTGGCACTGTTCCAGTTAATGCTATGGTTTAGATTGTATATATGTAGAAAAAGCGCAGATTATTCACTGTGATTACGTACATTGACTTGATGTTGTTTAACCCGGACATTTCATTCTTTCCCGGTTTGTCCATAATTACATTTTTGGCAGTTGTTGCAACCTATCGAATAAACAATGCCAGGTCCAGGGGGCCTTGTTATTCGATAGGCTGCAACAACTGCCAAATATGGTATAATTCGTTGTTGCGTATTGGGCAAAACAAATGGTACCAACTGTTATGTATACTACTAGTTATGTAAAATTATGTAATTTTGTAGATATATGTAATGTATTTGTAATGTATATTTGTAATGTATTTGTAATGTATTTGTAATGTGTATTTGTAATCTATATTTGTAACGTTTTAATATATATTTGTAATGTTTTTGTAATGTATATTTTTAATCTATATTTGTAATGTATTCGTAATGTATATTTGTAATCTATATTTATAACGTTTAATATATTGTAACGTTTGATATATCTATTTGTAATGTATATTTGTATAATATCGGAGTAACAATCTCCAACTCCTTAATTAATTGCCCATAGCACAACCAACTAACCTCCTCCCATGCAACCGACTAACCTCCTCCCACACAACCAACTAACCTGCTACCCATACTTATTTAAGCTTAAAGTTCCCCATTTTAGGCAGTTCACCTCCAACCACTTAACGCGCTCCTACTGGAATTAATATGCTCTAGATTTTGTGTAACTATTCAATTAATGTGCTCTATTGTTTTTTTGTTATTATTTAGTTCACTACTACTGCAACGTGAGTCCTGTATAGTTGTTAAGTTTGGCGCCTATGTACTATTAAGATTTTATTTATTGTATAAACTGTAAATATGATATTCATGATTTCATATATTCATTTATAACCTTAATATATTCTATTCTATATTTTCTTTGTTTTGCCTTACCAGTACTAGGCTGTGCTATAATGTTGAACTATGATTTAAGCGATTTATGTAACTTATCATCATTACTTAACTGTCGGTACACATTTGGGTTTCTTAAGACGGGCATAAAGTCCAGCTTAGCCTATAATTGGCATTCTCGCTTATTAATTTTCTTTAGTGTTGTAAGATTTAACCCTGCCCGTAACACAACGATGTGAAAGGGTAGAGGTTTGATTAGCTTCTCTTTTTGACAAAGTAATCTCAAGATGGCGACAAACCATAGGTATTGTTGACTGCAGGATAGGCGGGACCTGAGCGATCATTTATACCATGTACTGTGCACGATGTAAAGCAATTGTCATTTCTCCTTTGTCAAACAAAATGCTCTTTATTTGAAACGTATGGAATGTACCCGTCACCAACTGGGAAGCTATTATAGACTGGATCTATTATCTCCAGTAGCCATTTGGATGGGTAAGAAAATAATCTGACTCATTAGCCAAGTTTTAAATAAACCATAAAATATAAAGAGAAAAATATTGGATACGCCCCTGGCCATCCGACGAGATGAACGATACAAAGACGCGAATATCTAATGTCGAGTGCAATAGATTCTAAAGCTACAAATGTAAGGCTCACTGCTGAGGATTCTGTGTATTTCAAGACGACTGAATGTGTGTGAATATACCACGGATAGGCGTGTTCTATCAATGAAAATTTCAGTGAAGAAATTAGCAAAGGCAGTAAAAGCGAACAACTTGCCAATATTCCCGCGTTTAGATAAACCTGAGCTTTTGATAGGCTTTTACGTAAACACTCTAATTATACATCCGGACAGCCCCAAATTAGATCAGAAGCTACTGTACTTATCTAAAGAAGAGAATGGTTTCCGATTGCACGGAGGAAGAACATCTTTGATCATGGCAAAAAAATTGACGGTTAGGACACTCCTTTGAAGGCCCTTCTACTTCTGCATTCCTAACCCGAAGTTGTCTCAGTCCTTCCGTAAATAGCATCCATGATCAAATAAGAACTTGAACCGTAAAATCACGATGATTCTCCTCTACCACATAAAATTTATTAGCATTATCTTGCGCATCATAAAACGGGGTCATTGCTCTTATATAAAACATTAATACATATCTTATAGAAATGCTGTCTGCAAAAGAAATCCTTATCGAAAGTCCTCCTTTAACTAAGTTGATCATCCGACCTGAGATTGAACTTTGAAAAGATACATTGTTCTCCAGAAAGTTAGCTTAGGCTGTCGGGGATACAAGATAAGATTTACTAATGTTTCCATCAACTCGCATATGAAAAATGTTGAATAAATCGAAAAAATAAGCCGAAGAATAATATTGTCTTTCAGTCGTAAGAATAACATGGAGCGTATGCAATCTTTTTTGGGAATATGCAAAAATACTCTGATTTATATCCAGCTGAACAAAGCTCTAAGAAAGGTCAAACCGCTCTCTATCACGTATTGAAACATGACTTACGATATATTTTCGGTAACATGGACGGTATACGCCATTTTCCTGGAGGGTTGGAGGTGAAATCCTAGCTGACTTAACCCAAATTCGTCTGAAAAGCTTCGACATTTCTATGAGACTTTCCATAGGGAAAAATAAGAATTCTTACCAAGATTAAATCGCATGGAGGCACTTATAATTATATCGATGCTCTTTGAGGGCAGTCTCACACTCAGCATGTTATCATGGAATCGATCAGCGTGCAAAATCAACATAAGTTATAAAAAATAGAATCCTTGACCTTGGTGATGTTTAGGCCCGAGAAGAATACAAATCACTCATCTAACTAACAAGATTCCTCAACTAAGTTTGAAGTTCAGTTATTTCATTTAAAACTGACCACCTTTTCCAAATTAAATAGCGACTAAGAGAGTATTTTGAGTGACAGCGGTGCTCCCGTGAAAAATAATTGAGGGATAAAGTGCTCTACTAATGAGGTCATTGACTAATTTTCATCTAAATTATACTCGTGTAGAAAAGAGAACTGGGACACATAAAGTCATCTAATTGAAGTGGTTATAATGCCTACTTGTGTGAACTTTTACACATTAAGATAAAACAATCACCACCTATTCGATCCGTTCCACTAGTATATTTCCCCTAAAACGAGTGTCTAGAACTCAGAACCAAAACAATTAGAAACGGCCTAGCAATAAGCTTAGAACAGATTGGAACTCTCCTTTATTGAAGCTTGCTTACAATACAATTTATACAGATTCTAGAGAAAAGCTACTTTGAGGTCAGGTTGTAAAACCATCGACTGAAAAAAAACTTATTCAAGGAAGAAATGAGATTTCACTTTGAGTCGAAAATCTGCATCTGACAGCTGAACTCGTATTACATGGCTTGTTCTGAGGATGATCCTGACATTCTAGTGTTAATGATTCGGAGGTATTGGGGACAAAATTAACATGCTCTTCTTCTGACGGGAATAAGATAACCTGCTTTAGGGAAAATACAAATAAAGCAATATTGGTAAGGAGTAAGGAGACATAACTCAATGGCAATTGCCGTTGGTACGTGAGTTTGCACCTGTTGCCTTCGAGGACTTACTTGAGAAAATTTGTTCGGTATTCCTATTCTATATTCAGTCAAAATATGGGGTTAAAGTTACTGGTTTATGGGTGGCATTGGTTACCAGTTTGTGGGTGCGTGGTTGGTAATTATAAGGGGATGTAATGAAGGGCCTTCGTTGCTATTGTCGTTTGATGGGTAACGAGGACTTAAAGAGGTAAGCTCTTTATGCCTCTGTTAAATTGGTTCTGACTCCTAATAATTTCTCACGAGGATTATCCGTTAGGCTGAGCTTAACGAATGTGGCTCGGTAATCGAGGTAAGTAAATGATTTCGAAGCACGTGGCAAGGAAAATATAACTTTATTCTTAAAATGTCCTACTGAAAGGGGCAAGCAAAAACGTATCGAATTATTTGCGGTCAATGTGTACGCTTTCTGTTTTACGCGAAGTATCGAGTCTAAATGCAGCAAGGTTTAAGCGAATAAACGAAATTCCATAATGGTACTAAAGGAGTGAATTATCTACCGCATTCTAAATAACTGATTAATGAATAATGAGTAGTCTGCCTCTCTATATATATGTGTGTGTGTGTGTGGTCTCCAAGGGGCGTGACTTTCTCTTGTCCATGGGGCAGACCCAGTGATCTAGTTTGTTAGTTACTTCCACCCTTTGGGCGGACTTTCCGAAAGCTCTGTGTATCTGTTGTGCTTATATATTTTCTATATATTTACCTTTATTATCGGGAATCGCTTGTTGCAGATCTCTGTAAAATTTCTAAGGTCAAAGCCTGTATGTTTAGATTGTCTTGTACTCTCCCGGCTAATGTTATTCTCAACATGCGTATGTATGTGTTAGCTTAATCCTAGTATTGTTTAGGTTGTCACGTTTGATAGCTGATTCCAGCGCAGGTATGTTTGTGTGTTTCTATGCGACTCTAACGACCGCTTGCCTCACCTCTATTTGTACAATTTGACATATATTTTGTTTCTTTTTCTAATTCTTTTAGGTTTTTTATTTGTTACACTTGGCGTATTATTTCCTTAATTTACAGATATAGCAATTTTAGGATTTGATAAATCCAACGTGCGTCTATTTGTGGAGTTCCTCGCTGGGCCTTTTAAATCCTACAATTTGGGTGCCACAGGCATACCTACTTTACAAAAACGAGCCCTACATTCTAATGGATGTAACTAATCTTGTGACAGTGCTTTTTCCTATATTGAGGGGAACGCATATTCCACTTCTTTAAACTTAAGGCAGGGGTAATAAAAGCAAAATTCTCTTATTAATATTATCCATAATGCTAGCATTTAAACTTTTCCAGCACTTCTCTACTACCACCCTCCAATGTTTTGTTTTATCACTAAAACGAATCAGTAGCATGCTAGCTTCGGCATTCTTAGTGGCTCGATAAAGAGCTATAAGCAACTAATGAATGGCTAGCAAACTCTTGGGTCTGAAAAAGGCAGGAGCAGAGGGTAATCTTTCTCTTCGAGGCATACAAGATACATGGATGCGCAGATATCAACAAAACTATATCTGAAGTATTTAATAAAAAAAGAAGCTATTCTTAATTTTTTAAAATATCTACTCGTTATCCTTAAGATCGTCTAATTTTTTTTATTGCAGGGAGAGTCAATTTAATGTACCACCATCATGCATGGACACTCATTATTCAGCCCGCTGCCAAACCTTAAAGGCTCGTCTTGAGATCCTTATTTAGAGTGGTAGCATTGACTGTAGTTTGTTCAAGTAACAACAATTAGTGGGACGACTAACAAATTCCTGCCGGTGAAGGTAAATATATTAGAACATGCTGTGTAAGGCAAGCAGCAAAAGAAAGATAAAAGCGATGAGGCCTATAAGAACTAAAGCCCAGATATACTCTATTTTAGATTACAGAAACAGTATGGCCAGGAGGAAATGTATCTCTTCTATGTGCCAGGTGTTATGGTCTACTTGAGGTAACCCCTCTGCTGTGGTTTCCCCTAAAATATGAAAATATTTCTTGGATATTTGATTGTTTGAACAAAAAATATGGACCTCAAATATTATTTATTACTTTCACTGCAGTTATCATTATACGAAATCTCAACATTAAAAATAAAAAATTTTGAATGGTGTTTTATCCTTGAGCTCAAATGATAACATTAGTCATTATTAGCTTACTATCCTTAAAGGACATTTGAAAATTACTAAAGAAAATTTCTTTTTAAATATTAGTGAAAATTTTTATGTTAAATATGAAGCATGATTTTAAAAGAGGAAAAAGGTTATTTAAAGTATTGGGTAACAAAAATAGAGAGGAATTTCTATGTAAACAAATAGATTGCATTCTTTAAAACCATCTATAGAAAGACTTTTGTTTTCATTAACTGCCCTGACTCATCATTAAGTATTCAATCCCAAAACATTTGTGAAAGCTTTTACAACTTCTTTAGATTGATGAAAATTCCAGAAAACTTCCGATAATTATTAAGTTATGCCTTTTGGTTTTTATGCATGCAATGAAAATATTTCATCAAGGACAAAAAGCCGTGAAGAGATGAAACCTGGCTGCCGAGAGATGATTTTTACATAATGGATGATCTCAAAGTTTACTTGAGTACCGTCATTAGAAGCAATATTTTACTTATTAATTGCAATGATATTTTCACAAATTAGTCAAGATACCCTTTTAAGAATATGAGAATTATACTTTAACGGGTATTATCTTGATTAGAACTATTTAAAGGACAAGTAGAAGTAATCACATTAATTAAAAAAGCTTATTTACTTAGGAATGTTTTAGTTAATAAGGTTTTGGTGCTAAAACAATTTTTTTAAACTTTTTCAGCTCATGAAATTTTTTAAAAATGCTCAAGAATTCGAGTGGTTAGAATTTAATTTTGCAAAGTGTTCCTTAAATGTTTTCAAATTGTAATTTCTAAGTGATTTTTTATGATTTATTTTCCGTGACTGGCCCTTAGCATTTTTTATGGAAGAATTTATTTTGATCAAGTCTAAGAAAAAGATGAAATTAATGTTGATTTTTTTATCATTAATTTTAATGATATTAAGATTCTGCCAAGAAAAGAAAAATAATTTCTAAATTCTTGAGCCTTCTCAAAATGGTTTTAATGTGCTTAACAAGGAAAATTTGTTTTCATTGAACAAAATATTTGACTTAATTCTAGTGTATTTATCTTTCTTTAATGTAAATAAACTAAGTAACATATTTAGTACTTGGCACTGCTTTGGACTTTTACAACGAATCTTCAGCAATATCGTAGATTTCAAAATTTGACGAAAATAAGAAGTACTAATGACGATATATAAACAATTTATGTGCATTACACTCAAATAAGCATCAACTGTCTAGCACTCCATCTTTATTAAATCTAACAAACACAGACACAAATGGACGAGATATATACCGCATAGCGCACTCAGAGTCTGGACTCAAACACCTCCTACATCCTGAACAAAGTCCACCTCTCTCCAAATACAAACAAACAGCACCTCAGAATATTTAAAAAAAATTATATCTTAGAACTTTCCAATCAATCCTATACTCAACTTATCTATCTCGGTCATAGAAATGACAGAATCTGCATTCCCCCAAAACACTAAAGTCTCCTCTAGCTTCCACTCAGGCTACAACCTCAAATAAAAAACAACTCATAGGTCAAATAGATTAGATAAAAGTGTCTGTTCTGTAACTAGGGTAGAAGAGAACACGAGCAGCTTATAACAAATTCTCCCAAATCTTTGAACTCCTGATTGAAACAAGACAAATTCTCAGTCAGAGAATTGAATGTTCGGCCATCCGCTGTGGTTTCCTTCTAAAGCGAATCTGAATGCCTATAATAACGATCGGCATGGGGCATTAAATTAAACAAGAAGTACAGTATAAAAATATAAAAAATACTACTAATACTAAACACAATCGTCTTATGGATATTGCGATATATTTCTGGAGTCGATATACCAGAGTAATTTATCTCAGTTAAAGACCAACATATCTTTTCCTCCGTTACAGAAAACTAACGTGAGTACTCGTATCCCATAAATAGTTACATCTATTCAACCCTGAAGTCAATTAATTGGCCGCTATCAACCACTCGACACAAGTATGGTTCCACATTTGTTGTTGGTGTAAAAAGTCACAAATTATTACCTAGAACACCACCTTCCTGATTCTTATGATCTTTATGCGTGTTTTATTATCTGATCCCCATACTATCTTCCACAAGAGAAAGCAGATGGCGCAATATGGGTGAAATAATTATTCATACCGATATTTTTGGGCGCGTGCTACTGTATATCAAACTATGTTGGTCCCCGTTTTGTTTTATTGTGTTGGTAATAACATTGTAACTATTAGGTGTATTTTAACGAAATATTAAACCCTTATGTTATTTTTAATTTTTTTCAAATGATATAATTGAAAAGGTCCTCCCAAGTTAGCCCGGGAATTATTTGGCACTAACTTCATAACTATTCAGCCGATTCTAACAAAGTTTGAAACTCTTATGTTGTTTTACATTCTACTTCGAATGATATAATGACAAGGTCTTTCCATGGTTAGTCCGGGGATTATTGAAAGTGTTGAAGGTCGTCCTTTAATCAGCTGACCTTGTTTTAATTTAGCACAGACATTGCATACAAATAATGAGGACGAAAAGGACATTTGTCCTCATCTATCTGATCAGCATTTCACACTAGTTACTCATCTTCAACTAGACATAGTAAAGAATCGAATAGTTTGTAAAAAATATGGATTGATTGAGGGTAGAATAATAGAATAAAAACAAACAATAATCCTATACACTGTAGATGGGGTCGATGCGTAATAAAATTACTATACTAGATACCAACTTACATAACTACATACTCTCGTATCTGAAACTTAAGTGAAAAAATATTGAAGCACTTTGTTGACTATAACATTGTTTGTGGTTAGTGAATTACAAGATTAGAGGGTAAACTGCTATAAAGTCATTATTCAGATTAGAGTTCTTAAACCTTTTGCTATTCAATTCGAGTGTTTTTTAGCGTTTTGTACTTCCTCTGAGGTGTTGTAATACATTTCATGCGTTCAATAACTCAGGATATACCTTAAAATAATTTTATAAACCAGTTTTCATAAAGTTAACTATAGCAGATTTGTAAATTCGACGATCATGGTGGTCAATCCTTGAGAGATAAAGCTTATGCGATAAAGAGTGCAAACGTTGTTGAGACAGCATTCATAGTTCAGTACACATTACAATCCAACTCAATATTCTTTGACCATAGAATCATAAGTCAGAATTTTTCTTAACAGCGTTCACTACGCCATACCTAATGCATTTCAGTTTATAGACGAGGCATATTTTACAAAAGAAACCAGAAGCTATCCAGGATATTTCAGATTGATGAAACTGGCAGCATGTTGTTAATCAAAATAAAGGTGATGTCTTAGTTACACGACCTTAACACGAATTAAAATCATTGCTGCTTGAATCTGACTCTGGATCAAAATAAATTATCTAATTTAGATTATACCATTCCAGTCACACAGGGATGTTGGTTATTTGTTTTAAACTTTGAAAAGCAATTAAAAAACTGTTTTCTCTTTTTTCTATTTTGAATTTTCTTCATTACTTGAAAGTGATAAATCACGCAAATCTGTTAACAATATTTGAGATGGATGGAACAGAGGTAAGTGATAGGTTGCAAAAAATAAATGACAATTAATGTGGTCTCGTTGTTTTGCTAAGGATGATATTCCAGATTTAATGGAAGCATGTTTTCATTATATAATTAGATTTCAAATCTCAATGTGTATTAATTCAACAAAGTAATATGGCTTAGAATTGTAAGATATTCTGCAAAATAATTCTCTGATTAAATGAACCACTATTTTTCTTGCCTCCTATTGTTAAAAAGTGGCAAGTTTGAGAAACTGAAGGATGTTGGATGAATTTTGAGGTGAATAACAAGATGATAAAAGTAATTCGCTTTGTACCAGTTATGGATTCAAAATAGACAAAGTGTTTAACAGGAGAAGTTAGTTTTTACAACGAACTAAAGATAATTACGTAAACTACTGAACTAAGAACACTAAAGTATCTTAAAGTCTAAAGGAGGCTATTGAAAAAGGAATGACAATGGTGAAACTATGAGATGATGAACACAGGAGAGGAAGAAGTAATATGTATGGAGAAATAGTTTAAAAATCTTCTTTCTCATGGATTAAACTTTCATTAATATTTATCAAATCTATTATTATATATTTTTGTTCTAGTGCTTTGAAGGACCTACTTGAGCAAGTCATTGGATATTTGTGTTAATTTGGAAAATAAAATTGTAATATTAGTGTTTGAAACTTTCGGCTTATTTTCTTGAATTACATATTTCCAGTGACCGCTAGGTTACTTTCTTAAATATTGAATAATAATTAATATTAGAGATTTTGTTTAGTATTTTAAAGATTTCAAATAATTGGCAACGTAGATATCCATTTTCTAGTAAAAGCAAATTAAGAAACCCCAGTCTTGGTAGATATATATCTAAGTTCAAGAATTAATACTTTCGTTTGACGCCGGAAACGCTCTAATATTTGAATATCAAAGGTGCACATAAGAGAATATCTGCTAGTAAGATTCAGGACGGTGAATTGATTTGACCAAAGGTAAATTTGTTGGTTTGAGTAGTTATGTTAATCATTCTTGGGGAAGAACGGAATGTAGGGAGAAGTTGGAATGAGGCATGAAAATTAGAGAGGGTAATTTGAGAAGAAATACTTTGAAAAGATGATCGTAAATTTGAGCCAAAAAGGAGAAACTTGTTATTATATAAGCGCATACGAGTATCTGAATAAAATACGCTTAATGGATCGCTTCAGTCGCGGGTTGTAAGCAATTAGGGAAACAAAAATAAGGGTTAACTTCGTTTCACATTTATAATCATATAAGAAAATCGTAGCCCCCCCGAGGAATTCAGCTCACGATGAGCGCTCGCATTTTTTGAGACAGGGAACATGAAAAAATAATGAAAAAGGGGGGGACCTATTTCCACCTACCTACCAATATATATGAACGTTTTTACATGCGTCTTAGAATAATCCTAATTCTATACACACACACATATATATAATATATATATATATATATATATATATATATATATATATATATATATATATATATATATATATATATATGCAAAAAATCAAACAAGAAAATGAAGGGCGGATTCCAAGTAATTTCGAACCTAGAAAAGTACATGGAATCAGCCTTTCATTTTCTTGTTGGATTTTTTGCATTTATTGCTCTACTCACGCGCTACTTTTTGAGTTTCTCATATCCATATATATATATATATATATATCCAGGATCCCATCCCCCATCATTTTGGCCAATTTATTGCAAAACTATGTTTAGACGAAGACATCCCTGATCTTCAGTTCATGCCAAACTAAATAACACAGAAAGATGTTTAATTTAACAATTTATGAATCTAAAAGTCTGGTAGGGGTGGAGGGCGTGGTGCGAAAGGCAATTTTGAGCAGAGGTCGAATGAGTGTTCGCTCCTTGAATGATTAGCGTGGAGCTGACGATCGGCTGATCAATATTTGTAAATTTTTTCTCTGATAAATGATTCAATTAATCAAGTTTGCATATAATTTGGGGAATTATAAATTATTTTTTACTATCAAATACAATCAAACGTTCTTTACTAGACATGTATATATAAGCTAGAAGAAAGGCTGCCTCGGCGTATATCGCACCTGTCTTTTCTCACTTTCTTTGAGAATCAACTGCTTTCGTCAAAGTATATTTTATCGTAACTTTTACATGAGATAGATATAATAAACACCATGTTCTTTATCATTGGATATTTTTTTAACATCGCCGTAGGTATATCCAAGATAAATATTTCGCTAAATTATTCCTTGCCATATTCAGGTTTATTAATTCTCTCAAAATTTTAATTATTTTTTGATAATATCACAAAGTAACTAAATTAAAAAATTCACTGTTCAAAACTATTAGGCCAAGGTGTAAATACTGAAAATATGAATAAAATTTTATAGTACTCCAAAGATATTTCTTCAACAATAATGTGTTTCACTTCCTCTGTTAAGAATAACTTCAAATATACGGGAATTCAGGTTCCCAACAACTCCTGGAGTATTGGCAGCTATCCCCAAGGCTTCAAGTTTGCCATTTTAAGATCTACAGGAGTCTAATATCGCTCTTCCTTTTGCACACAACATTTGCAAGTCATCCTTAGGCATACTCTGTGTTATTCAATTTGGCGTTTCTTTCTGGCTATTCTACGATTTTAACTCTTAACAGCATGAATGGAATCTTTCTGATGTGTCATTTCTCATATAAATTTGAAAATCGTCGTGGTTAAAAATGGACTTCATCCTTTTTCCTCAATAGAAACTTAATCTATTGAATCTATTTATAATTCTGCATTGAAGTGTCCATCAATAAAAATATGGTAACTTCCCATTTGCATAGATTGCTGCTCATACCATAACGCATCTTTTATTTTTCTGACGCTTTCAATAAGTTTTTTACAATTGCATCTGCCCAGGAAGTGGTATAATAATTTGTCTGTGTTATTTTAGTCATTGGTTATCTAGGTAGAGAAACCAATCACGAATAGGTCAGGGCCCATATTTAGGTAGACCAATTCCTTAGAAGGCATAATTCTTATCTCAAAGGAATTTAGTTGGTTGACTATTGCCTACCAAGTGCAAATATGACTCAGTTTGAAATCTTCAAAGCGCGAGGAGAGTCTTGGGGCTTTCCAGAAGAGAATTAATTGACTACATCCAAGAACAGCAAAGAACAGAGAGAGAAAAGTTAATAGAAGAAAGGCAAAGAGAAGGAGAAATTCAACGAGAAGAAAGAGAAAGAAAGGAACGGAAAAGTTAAGCCAAGCTGCACCATCAGCTTGAAATGGCACGCGTACAAGCGGAAACACAATCAGTGAGTACACGTTCAGAAACCCTGTCCAATCCCCCACTTAAGCTCCCTAATTTCCGGGATCAAGAGGACTTCGGAGCATTTTTATCACACTTCGAAAAGATCCTCGAAATCAACAACCTGGACTTGGAGGCCGAATGCGTAGTGAGGTTACTGCCACTCTTAAATTCTAAAATGCGCGACATCTTCATTTCATTACCATCTGAGTGTACAATTGACTACAGTACATTAAAAGCTGAGTTATTGGCTGCTCATAATATGACTTCCGATTTCTACCGACAGGAATTTCGAGGAGGTCGTATTAAACCAGGACAGACGTTCCGTCAATTCGGATACATTCTCCAGAGGAATTTGAAATTCTGGTTAGAATCTTCAAAAGTTGCTCCTGACTACGCGTCCTTAACAGACATCGTGTTGCGGGATCAATTTTTGGCGTCTCTCCTGACGGAGATCCGCGCGTTCGTCAAGGATCATCGGTGCCAGACCTTTAAAGAATATACTGAAGAAGCAAATGTCTATGCTGCCAGCCATTATTTGTACCCCAAGGAGAATCAGAATTCTCACCAATCCCCATACCAGAAAAGAAGGAAGGATTCGCGCCCCTTCACAGGAAAACCAACGAAGTTTCCGGGACCCCTAAAACCCCAAAACTTCTTCCCCCCAAACCAACAACGGGACATAAAACCTCCCGTTAAGATTTATCCACCATCACTCTTCCTGAAGCGACCGATCATATGCTTCACCTGCGGTGTAGAAAACCACATGAGCTGGAATTGCCCCCCAAATTCTAGGCTTAAAAACGGCCAGCCCACCAAGTTCACCAGATTAATGCCATTCCGGCTTCTCCGGTGGTGCAGACCCAAGCATGAACTTCTCCCTCTCCGTCAGGCCACCAGGTAAATTTTATTTTTGATAAAAGTTCCTCGGGAACTTTAAAATTTGAGGACGGCAGTTTGAACGGCTGCCGTGTATCTACCCTCGTCAGGGACACATGGTGCACTTGTTTCATCGTGTCTGACGAGCTCCTACCCCCAGTGGACCCTAACCACGAAACATTTGCGATAGGACATGACTACCTTGGGTGGGCGAACCGATTTCCCATTGTTAAATGTTAACTGCAGTGTCAGTATTTTGATGGCTGGGCTGAAGTCATTTCGGCACCTATAAAGTTTTGTTCCGTATTTATAGGACAGATCCCTCAAGTGAGCTCCGACCCTATGTCCCAGGCTGCCCTTACTCGAGCCCAAGCTAAGAAGGAAGCACAGGAGCTCGTCCCCCTCAGAACCCCGATACCGTCTGAATTCTCGGAGATTCTTAACCAGGACTTCAGGTATGCAAAAAAGGAGTGTGAAACACTAACACCCTTATGGGATAAGGCGCAAAACAAGGACACGGAGACTGTCCGTGGACCCCAAATAATAAGGTACCTAAAGCAAGGTGGCTTACTTTATCGATTCGCCGAGGACAGTAATAACGCTGTTACAACTGTCTTATGCCTTCCACGATCCCATATACCTATAGTGCTAAAAATAGCTCATAACAGCATCTTTTCTGGTGATTTTAGTCATACCAAAACTCGTCAGTGTATTTTTAAATATTTTTACTAGCCGGGTGCTGCAGCTGACATTTCAAAGCATTGTTAATCATGCGAAGTGTGTCAAAAGACGTCCGCTAAGGGGCGGGTCAAACCTGCTTCCTTACAAAGGGAACCAGTCATCACTGAACCCTTCTCCAGATTGGCCATCGACCTGGTTGGCCTTATCCACCCCCTTTCGATCGAAAGGAACAGCTAAATTTTTACTTTGGTTGACTTTGCTACATGTTTTCCCGAGTCTGTCCTCCTTCGCCGAATCGATAGTATTTCTTGCGCGGAGGCCCTCATTTCCATCTTTTCAAGGGTGGCGTCCCAAGGAAATACTCTCAGACAGAGGCCGGCAATTCACCTACAAGTTGATGGAGTACGTAGGGAAGCTGCTTATGGTAAAGCCCCTTTTTACCACCCCCTTCCGGCCACAGACAAACGGAATGAGTGAAAAATTAAACGGAAACTCAAAATCTATTATTAAGAAGATTTGTGCCGACCAGCCCCGTGAATGACACTGATATCTCCCGGTCGCCCTATTCGCCTATCGAGAAATCCCTCATCGTAAATTAGGCTTCGCACCGTTCGAGCTTCCTTATGGACGTAATGTACGAGGACCCCTCAGCATTTTAAAGAAGTTGCTAACCAAGCCCCAACTGGACCAAGAACTTCAGTCATCATACTCCTATGTCTTGGATCTAAGCCAGAGGCTCGAGAAATGCGCGAACATCGCCTATAAAAATGCCGATGTCAATTTGGAAAAATATAAAACCTATTTTGATGTCAGGTCCGAAGATAGGAAATTTGAGCCCGGTAATGAGGTACTCCTGCTCCTTCCCACAGCGAGTAATAAATTACTGAGCCAATGGAAAGGTCCGTACTCGGTCCGCAAGGTACGAGGACCGGTAGATTACCTCATTGCTACCCTAGCAGGCGATAAACTCTACCACGTTAACTTATTAAAGAAGTACCACCGACGTGCCCATGGAGATACGTTCGTAGCACTGGACGAAACATCGGCGCTTGAAGAGGATTACTCCGCGGAGTCCCTTAATGTCATTAAGACAGTGTGCATTCAAACTGATACCGATTACCCTCTTCCTTCCCTACCAGGCGAGTCTTTTGAACCCTTTAACCTGGATATCGACGCGCAGCTGAGACCACATCAAAAGAGTCAGCTACAAGAATTATTATGTAAGTTTGACGACGTTATTTCGGAGAAGCCTGGATGCGCTACTAGTTTCGAGCATGACATTAAATTGACGACCTTAGAACCTGTCCGTTCCAAACCCTATCCCATGCCGATTCATTTACGCCAAGCTTTTTATTGAACCTTCCACCTCTAGTTATTGTTCCCCAAACGTCATGGTCAAGAAACCTGATGGCTCTTATCGGATGTGCATCGACTTCCGGAAGTTAAATTCGGTAACTGTGCTTGATGCCGAGCCCATCCCGTTGGTAGATCAAAACCTCCACCTTTTTGAAGACGCTAAGTTCATCTCAGAACTTGATTTGTGCAAGGTGTAATACTAAATTCTCCTCCTGCCCGATGTGAAAGCATATAACGCCTTTGCAGCTAAGAAAGGCTTAATGCAATTTAAGCGCCTTCCTTTTGGCCTCGTGACCACTTGTAGTAACTATAACCGTCTCATCGAAGGTTGTTCGATGGACTTACGAATGTCTCTTTTTACTTCAATAACGTCTACGTCGCTCCTCGTGAATGGAGTATCATCTAACGACCCTATTAGCTCTCTTCGAGTGACTTCGTAAAAATGGCCTCACCATTGGCCCCAGCAAATGCCATTTTGACCACAAAACTATAAAATATTTGGGTTTTAAAATAGGACAAAGCCAGCTAGGTCCACAGGAGGACAAGATTAAGGCAATCGCCGACATGCCCCTCCCGAATACTAAGAAACAATTAAGATCATTCCTAGGATCAGCTTCTTACTATCGGCGATTTGTCTCAAATTTCGCTGCAATATCGGCGCCCCTCAGCACCCTCTTAAAAAAATTACCCCGATCGACTACGTTGGAAATATGTCGCTATTTTTCATTTTAACCAGCTCAAGAGTAAGCTCATTTCTGCCTCCATTTTGAAGTTGCCCAACCCGGAAAAATCCTTTGGGATTAAGACCGACGCGAGCAACGAGGGCATTGGGGGTGTACTCCTTCAATATGCAGATGACGGAACGAGTCATCCAGTTGCATACGCTAGTCGCCAGCTATTACCCCGTGGTAAGAGATATTCCACTATAAAGAAGGAAGCTCTAGCTATTATTTGGGTTATTGAAAAGTTTAAAATGTATTTGATAGGAAAAGAATTTCGGATAAGAAGTGACCATCGCCCGCTGGCCTATATTCGGAATATACGGCACTCCAACGGCCGAATTATGCGATAGGGTCTACTCTTGCAAGAGTACCAATTTAAAATAAATTACATAAAAGGTTCCGATAATTAGGTCGCTGACGCCCTGAGTAGGAATGCTTTACCAAATAGAGTAGATTAATTTATAATTCATAGGATTAGGATTTCCATGTATGTATGTATATACCGTCTTGTACGACTTAATTGGATTCTCATTTAATATAATTAGTTTAATTGAATGTAAATGTCAGAATTTCGTGGCTCAATGTCTATATTTTTTCCTTTCGTATGTTCGTACATTTGTACACATTAATTTACGTATGAATTCTTTTGTTCTATATGTACTAATTTTATATTATTCTATTGTTCCCCCGTCTCTTTTATGGCTAAGATTGTGGTAAGGGTTAGTTTCCCCTATAATCAAATGATCGACATATTCATATGTATTGATGTAATGCTAGCTAGGTGCATGGAAGGAGGGTCGATGCAAGAAAGTGAGTTGTCCAAAATGGAGCTCTATGGTTGTCCCTTCTCTCTTTTTATTTCGAAGTGACAACTTCCCCCGGAATGCAGGAGTGTGATAGAACGGTCTGAGGCTGCCTTGCCTTAGCCTCTATCACATGTCGAAACGCATTCTTCCCACGCGCATCCTGCGAGAGAGAGTAGAAGGCGCGTTATGGCACACGATTCCCAAGTTTAATCAAGGAGGTTCAATCCCACGTTTGCCTCCATGCGTCGATCTCGCCAGATTGAATTAGGCTTATGAGGAGATAAGATATTTTCCCCAGTGCCACCCGTTCATTGTCCCGTAGGCCGATGGGCTGGCTCCGGCTATTTATGCGATAACATTTCGTGTATAAAGCAGATCCCGATTATAATCGCGACGCATCACGCCGATCTGGTCTTCCTTATGCACCCAGAAACTCTACCCTGAGAAATCCCTTATTGTGCAGAAGAGGAAAAAATCCCTTGAGTGCCAAGATTCGTGCCCTTAGAGACGCCAAGTCAACAGGGCGCCCCCCCCCTGTTGTTCCGAAAGAGAACAACTTTAGAACAGCCATTGTTCTTCAAGCCCGTTCGTCAAGAAACAGTTCTCTTTCCCAAGAAATCGCGTCAGTGGTAATTTAATTCCCCCTTTTTCAACGTTCTTCAAGAGAACGCTTGGTTAAACCAATAACCTCCATTGTTCATCTAGAATATATCCGATATCCTGTCTCAAGGATCGCTCGTTCTTCCGAGCCCCACTTTGCTCTCACTCCTTAAAGTCAGTCCTTCCCCCTGGTTAAGGACAACCCCCCCCCCGAGAAACCCCTTCTCCTGGAAAAGAAACAGCCAGTTGAACCGAAGATTCCTTCCCATCGCCTTCCTCTGCCACGACAACCTTATAATTACCTAAGCTACGCATTTCATTTAACCTTTTAACTTTTTTGTTAACGCAACTCTGTGCTTTAAACGGATTCTAGCTAACAATTCCCCCTTCTTGTTTGTTTTGTCGTTTTAAATGCCTCCTAATCTTAATCCTCCGCTTAGTAAAATATTCTCATGACCTTTCGTTCCCTGTGTCTCTCCCATTTAATCCCTGGTCATGTAAATATTTTCCATGTGTTGTTTTGATAAATTAATTAATAAAACTCTATTTTTATTAATGTTTGCAATATTATTTATCCTTGGGCTCCGTTCCACTTCTTAAGTATATTAAAGATAAATAAGCCCTCTCCAGGCCCCCTTTTGAACCATTCTCGGCATCTGATTACCACGCACTCGAAATATAGAATAATCCCCTCAACGAATAGATATATATATATATATATATATATATATATATATATATATATATATATATATAGTATATCGTCGGGAGCCTATTCTACGACAGAGCTAATGAGATTAGGTACAAAAACATCCAGTTATAATTAACAGAAAATGGTTATTCTGAAACAGGATAATACATGCCATATTCAGCGAAGAAAACCTAAGAAAAGATAAAGTTGTTAGGTTGCTAAGATTTACCTGTACAACTATATTCACTATACTTAGCTACCACTATTGAATTTTCCTCGAACACTTTTTAATCGAACACTTTACCTCAGAACCTTAAATTTTGCCCATATAATCAGCAAAATGGTCTCATGTTGGGTCAATTTGAATACTAATTAACCCAATTATCTTTATAATGAATAAATTATGCTTTGAGAAGTTTTATCATGACTAAAATTTACTCCATAAAATATCTTATTACTTTACCATTGCCCTGATATTTAAATTTTTAAATTACACTACAACAAATTTTAGTGTCAAGAAAAAACATCGATTTTATGTGTAGTTTATTATGTGGTTGAGTGTGCTGAATTCGAATTTGATATATTCTAGGGAAGATCAATTTAAGGCACTGAAAACATGGCTTGTTATGATGCAGTGATCTGGTAAATTACTTCATTAGACCTAGTTTTATATGCAGTGCTGTAAAAAAAAAAAATTCTTCTTAACTTCCTGCTGTGGAACTATATTATGGCATCCAGGTGTCATAGTTTCATGAGGTGACCATTGTGGCCTTACATAATGTTATGATTTGGCCCTACTCTCCCACTTGCATTGGAAGCATATAAACCTGGTGTATCCAGTTTGTAGCCCATTAACTAGGACTACTATTTTACAGTCTGCACAATTTAGTCACTCATGCTCATTGTAAATTATTCGGTCTAGGATAAAATCAAGGTTCTCTTATATCTTTCTTGAAATGACTGAGTAAGCAATTGAAACTGAAGGCATGTTTTCATTGTACAAAGGAACCGCTTTTATCCTGTTCCTAGGTCAGCTCAAAGGAATTAAAAAGGCCTCTGATATCATTACGATAGGTCAACTTGTTTTGAAATGTGAAGAATTGCTGTAGATCTGCAAAACGCATTTCAAATACTATAATCCGAGCATGCTCATCTAACACGTTTCATTGTTTTAGACATTAGGCCATTAGTTCACTTTGTTGCTTAGTAAGTGTTAGATCAAGAACTCGTTCATTGAGTTCTGGTTGGGGGATGAGGCGTGTTTTTTCTGTCAGATTTAAGCTGTGCTACATATTGTGTATTTTGAGTGTCTGAATCGTCTGAGTTGCTGATGCGATTGCTCAGTAGTTCAGAAGGGTGGCTGTGGTACACTTGAATGTTAAACTGGGCGAAAAGCGGACTGATGATCTAAATACCTGATAAATTTCTTCCCTTTTCTGTTGTGACCTGCAGTGAAATTTTAATAAAATCAGGCTAAAAATGGATATTACTGGCTGTGATCACTTGCAGGAATAGTGGAACTACAACATATGTATTTTGAACTTTTTAATTGTTACAGCTCTTGAAAATATATTAAAGACCAGGGAAGAAAAAAGTTGAATACCCACCTTTAATATCTGCTAAGAAGTAGTAATCCATTGAATGGTGCTCCGGCCAGACCATTAGTATGCCAAACATGAGGCCAGGCTCTTTCCCTTTTATCCAGGCAAAAAAGGAACTTGTACACCTGACACAACTCATGTAATGTGCCCAGCGTTTGTCCTGGTCACCGATTTTACATCCAAACTACAGCTCATAAGGTTTCTTCACATGTTTAGTCAACTGTCTTTTGTATTTTCTTTATGTATTTGATCCACATATATAATAGAAACTGTTTGGGTTATTTTTGCATTCTCTAAGCCTGCAAATAAAAAACACTGTGGAATGCGAAAAATAATATAAATAGTAACAGCAACAAATATTATGTTATAATTAAATAAAAAGTTACTCGAATTTTTTGTGTCTATCGTTTTACTCTGGTTGGTGGGAACCAGTCGTGATCGCAAATAATTGCATGTTTAGGATTTCATGATTCAGTGGGTCTTGTTATTTTTTTTGTTATGGTTGTCTGACTCAGATTTAATACGCTCTGTGTGGTTTCTTTTGGTTGCTTAAGTCTCTTACAGGAGAGTTTTTTCTTCTGCTCAACTATGAAAAAGTGAATTTTTTCACATCTTCTTTATATTAGGCCCTATTTTAATATACAATCCGCCTGAGAGATGTGGATAAGATTCTCGTTTAGAAATGGGTAAGAATTTTTATTCTGGGAAAGGAACAATACTTGGTATTCGAAATGAAGTCTGGGTATTCCTTAGATCATCTTTTCTCAACCGATGTTCCCCGTACTCCTAAGGGTCCCCATTTTTCTAGTCATTTTTCTGTTAAAATAAATATGCGTGATTTTATTATATACCTACCTAGAATTATAGAAAAATGACACCTTCAAAATGTCCTCAATTTCTTATATAGGTTAATAATAGAAAGTGAAAGTTATTTATATTTAAATATTGTGTTATAATTAAAGATGATGCAAAATGTTTGAAGAAAAATCTTTTTACTATGTTTCTTGCACAATCAGTTTGATTTGTTTTTTTTGCTCTATCACTATATTTGAAGATTGAACTTCTTATTGTTTATTTAATCCAGTTTAAACAATAAATATATCGCTTTTCCTTCCAGAGCTTGAAGTTTATGAATAGGAAAGAAAAAGGCTAGTTTATATATCATAATTTTTCAAAGGTTCGCTAAATATTAATAAATGGAGTGAGCAACGCTGCCTTAGAATGAATGCTGTTTTATACGATTAGGAACTACTGGGAAAATAAATAACATTTGATGGGATAATATAACTTGGCTAAATTATAAAAATCATCTTTCAACTTGTTGGGGATGATATCTCATCTTGCGTCAGCAAATTATGCATTCTTTATCCTATATTCATTTTGAACATTTGTCATGGGAGTATTACATAAGCAAGCTTCAATCTATCTCTTTAACTTACAACTAACTGTCTCTTGCTACAGGTCCCAACAATATTAAAATATTTATTAACTTTGATATTATGTTTCAAGGGCGATATATATATTATGCAGGAAAATAGTGCAATAATCTTAAAAAAAACATCAAAATTAAACAAGATTGAATGTTTATTATATGATTTTCGAGTTGAAAACAAGACTAAGTCAAAAAGCCATGAACATCTGAGTCGAGTTAGATTTTGCACATAAAAAGAGCATTCTGTCGAAAAACATAATATAGGCTTGGTCAGCAACCAGATAAATGGTGAGAGCATTAGATATAATATTTCAAAATTTCCTAGTAAAAGAAATTGTCGTACGTTTAATTATCTAAAATATAAATATGAATGAATGAATATCACTTTAACAAGAATGTGAAACTAACGAATTTAATTAGCTTGAGTGTAAAATAAAGTCCTGTGATAATCTTAATTACAGATTAAGTAGTATAGGTATTGAGTCTTGCGCCTTACTGACTACACGAAATGATTCATAGAAACGTATTTCACTACTGTCTTGGCGTTTACACGTGTATTCTGTACAGTATAGATATTTTTTCATGAGGCATCAAATGCGCACTCTTGGTACGAGCGTTTAGGAATAATAGGATTTCCTATACATATTTTAGTTTCTTATATCAATCGCTTATTCTTTCTCGCGACTGGATAAATCCAACTACGAGTATGTCTGAAAAAGGAGCAAATAAACTCACTTTAATTCAATTCTACCAAACTTAACCCTTCTCAGATAAACTGGGATTTTACAGACCCCCCACCGTTTTTTTTTCTTTTATTAATATAAGGCCTAGAGATCTATTCTTCCATATACCTTCCTGACTAGTTAAGTAGTTTAGGTTGGGGGGAGGGCTCATTTCTAGATCTGGCTCTATATCGGCGCTATAGAGACTTTGAACCTGTCAGACCTTACCTTACCTGAGGTGTAACAGCTATCATCGTGTGAATACTTTTGTCATATATATGTTTAAACCTTTTTAATCATGTGCAATTAATATTTTTCCTTTTTATTTGCAGATTAAATGAATAAGTGACAGATTGGACAAAACAAAATAAAAAAATAAGTGTTCGTAGCCACTGAGAGGGAAATAAAGATTGATTTGAAAATGAAACATGAAAATGACAGTAGTGACTAATAACAACAACTGACTAAAGGAAAAGCCAAATGACGCTTGTAGTGTGCATAGAGATGATGTTTCTTTTTTGGTGAATATATTAAATATTTTGATATTTTTATTTTTAAAGTCCATAATTTTCAGAATATATTAACTAGAAAAAAATGTATTTAGACGCGTACGAAAATGGAAGATACAAGTGATGATGTGGTAATGAGTGACTCTGGTGATAAGGGTGAGATTGATATCATTGATAAAGAGTCTTTTCATGGGATTGATGAAAGTGAAAATGACACAAAAACCTCAGAAGGTGATTCTGTAAGTCAACCTCCATGACAACGCAGACGTGTCACTCGTCCCTCACCCATTGAGCCAGCCACCTCTACATCAGCTTTAGCCTTTACTTCTGCTGCTGGAAGAACCCCAGATGACTTAGGCGTGAAACTACGGGCATGAACCATTAATGGACCCAATGAACATGTGTGGCACACAATCCCGGACAGCAGACAATCTGTCAGAACATCAGTTCGTAATCTTCTCTTAGTCATGCAGATGGGATGCTCCAGGCGTCTCACGTTTCAGTTAACACCAATCGACTGTTTTAACTGCTTTATGGATACAGATTTCATAGGCCTAATACAGAGATACACAAACATGTACACTTGGTTGCCTGATCTTTTCAGATGTCAAGGGAGACAATAATGTGGACACGGAAGAGAAGTTCAGTCAAAGGTATGGGCCTGCGTTGTATCGGACAGCAATGTCGGAGCGTCGATTTTGCTTCATAATGCGTTGCCCTCGCTTTCATGCCACCAGTACCAGGGCGGAGAGGCAGAAGACTGACGAGTTTGCCGCTTTAAGGGAGCTCTATACATGTTTATTACCAAGTGCAAATCGGTTTATGTACCTGGTACAAACATCTCAATTGACGAACAGCTTCTTGGGTTCAGAGGTAGATGTGGTTCCTTCACGTATATACCAAATAATCCTGCCAAATATGGAATAAAATTAATAATGGTACGTGACAGTGAAACAAAGTATATGCTGAATGCCTTTCCCTATCTGTGAAAACAAACGCAACCAACCGCTAGTAAGAACTTGGGATACCACGTCACAACACAAGTAGTGGAAGACTACAACCACACAAACAGGAATATTACGGGGGGCAATTGGTTCTCATATGTCCCACTTGTACAAAACCTCTTACACAATTACGGGCTCACGCATGTAGGCACACTGAGCAAAAAGCTACAAGTACTAGCTCGAATGACAAACAAGCAGGTGATCAGGGGAGGACGCACGGCTTTCCTGTTTGACACAGACATAAAAATTGTATCACATTTACCTGATAAAAAAGAAGAAATTTATGCAGTTGATCTCCTCCATGCACCAACAACCCGTGATAGATGAAGGTGGGAGGCCAGAGATTATCTTATATTACAACACATTTGATCAAATGTGTGGCAGTTATATGTGCAGCTGAATGATCAAACGGTTGCCTTTGTGCTTATTATATAGACTGGTCAACGCTGCCGATGTCAAATCGTATGTCAGATGCAACGCTATAAGGAAACATAATGGACAGATGCAGCTTTCAGGCCGGAAAAATTAGATTAAGCTGGAAGAACAAATGATACCACCCTGGGCAGGGTTGAGGATGTTCTTCAAAGGATTCCAAAGAAGTACCCTCATAACCATCAAAAAAGAGTGTTTTGCTCCAATATCTTCCATCAGCAACCAGTAACCTCTGCTGTAAAGAAAAAGCAATGTGCTTTGTGTGACTGGAAGTCTGATAGAAAGGCCAAGTTATGTTGTTTACACTGTCAGTGACCATTGATTCAGGAAATGACTGCAATTAGATGCAGGTAAATTTGCATCTGTTCATTATCGCATATTCCACTTTCAGTCAATCCCATGACATCTATTTACATAAATTAGGAGGCCTGAATTTATATAAACATTATCTAAAAAGTACTTGAAACATCTTTTTGAGAATAATCCAAAACTTCCGAGAGCACATATTTCAAGGAAGGATGGGGTGTTGCTGATTCAGGATAGGAGTGCTTGGAGGGATTACCACAAAAAACTAAATATTTTTTGCTGGGTCCAGTATCAAACCTCCTTAAAATTTCATCTAAATCCATTCATATCCTTTTACGTAAAGTTGGCCAAAGACCAAATAATTACTTCCTTGACGTAAGTCATGATTTTGTGATATTTATAATTCATGAAACGCATTTGTTATTTATTTGTTGGTCAGCACACAAGGATGGTGGTCATCGGCTTCACGTAACTTGTTTTCATTTACGGATCTACTGAAGTCGACAATGTTATTTTTCATTATTTTTTATAATATTCAGAAATAAATACTTGTTTCAATTGTAATCACTTCAGTTGTTTATACTCATATCTGAACAAATTATTCTATTATGATTTACCTTATAGTATAGGCCCTTCATTTTAAACGAGTGCTATGCCCTGTAGCGGGCTTTACTCTCTAGACCTTATCCTTAAAAGAAGCTCTTCTCCCAAAAATTAGCCTTACCAAAATTTATTGGAGGAAAACTAATCACACAAGACATCACTCGCCGTTTCCTTTGTCAGTACCTCAATCAAATATCCTTCAAATTCTCTAACCACCTTTCAAGCGGTTTTCTCTCCCTTCGCACTACAGAAATCTAATTCTCGTATATCGGTTTCACAATTTTATTTTATTATCTCTTCTTTTTACATGACTCCATCACCTTAGATTTATATTTAAAAACGAAGTTATTCGCACTTGGGCCTTCGCCATATAGCGTTCACAATTACTTGCCTTAAGCCACCTATTATTCTCATTTTCAATGCTATTATTTTTCATTTATCTTTAAATATATACATCTTGCTAATCCATTACACTTAGGCACTACCCGAAAAAATGTATGCAACATTTTGATATATCTTTACATCATGTAAATCGTCGTGATTCATTAACGGCCTGTTAACTATTAAATTTCCTACAAACCTTAGCCTGTTATCCTTTTTTCAGAGATACACCATATCTGCTTCAAAGATTACACAGGTATTACATTTAACGAATACAGACTTTAGTATGACAACGTAGCCCATTATTTCCTGCAATACCATCATCCAACTCATTTGTGCCAAAATAAAAATTTAGAAACGTAATACCGTTGGTAATGATGATAATATATATGTATATTACAGTGGGGGCAAAAGTTGTAAACTTTTTTGTTATCAAATTTCACTTTGTTCCTTATAAAGTTTTTCCTGTTCAACATTTTGATTTTCTAATCATTACATTGTATTTCTTGCCTAAAGTTCCAAATGCCGTTGTAAATTTCATTAGCCTGCGTTAAATAATGTATGGAAATTAGCATTTTGCACAGTGTGTTGTAAAACTTTGCGGTCCACTGTATATATATATATATATATATATATATATATATATATATATATATATATGCAGAAAAGCAACCACACTGTTAGGATCGATTTATTTGTGAAACCAGGTTTCTATTTGAATGCAATTTAGTGTTAGAATTTAAAAATTGGGAGTGCAGTGGTAGTGATTTTTATATGAATTGGAGCAAGCTCATGTTTTGGTGCAAATTTTGCTACGTCTAATTTGATAAAAATAGACGAAATGCTGCTCGGGTTAAAATTTTTATTATAATTTTTTGCTTTGGTGTGAAAGGAAGGCTATGCTTCCCCTCTTTCTGGTAGATGAGCCCACTCATATTATCTTCAGGATGTAATGGGGCTTCTCCTTTATCTTCTTCTCTTTATGAGCTGTTTAAAGTGGCTGCTTCTCTATGCGACGTTCTGTGCCTTATCTCATCTACCTATCAAAATTATTCTTATGGTAAAGGGATTGCCCCTTACCTATGTCTATAGGTAAATTCCTTCGAATTTACCATTTTGCTCCTTTAGATGCCACCCCAAGCAGAGTCTAAAAATTCATTAACCAACTATTAGAGCAGTTTCTTCGATGTCTTTCATATGTTATTTTCTTTCCCTTTTGTACATATAAAGTTCCTCCTTAGATCTCAAACACTGAAACAAATTAATCCTGTGTATTTTATTTGTTTACGAAACAGAGAATTATGTTTACACTAAGAAAAATTTTATGCAGGTATTGTGGTTTCGAATCATGCATGTATGTAGTTTTCTGACAAATTACACACGAAAACATCACCCACGTAAAGTTTGAACCTTTATTTATTTTTGTCCACGTTGGTTTGCTTGAAAGGGTGCAAAGCCAGTCTCTTCTTTGCAATAGATTGTTGAAAAAGTCTTGTTAAATTATGATGGTATGGAATAGACCTAAAGTTCGTAGGTTGGAATAATTTTGCCATTGTAGGAAATTACTTATATGCGTTATAGGAATCTAACTTGTCTTGGGAGGTTTATAGGATGCTTCTTTTTATCTGAATTTTTTTTTTTTTAATTTTCGTCTTCAAATTGATTTTTTATTTTGCTTCTTTCCTTCAGTATATGATTTTACCGGACACCTTAAATTTTAAAAGTCGCTCTCTAATTTCTTAGAAAGTCAATAACACTCGAGCCAAGGTAAGAAAACCTATCATGGAATTTATTTTAGTTAACTTTGTGTTCCTAAATTTTTCATTTCTGAAAACTTCAAACTATTCACAAAGCTGATGGCAACACACATATAGTAGAGTCATTCTTAATAATATTCAGAGAGCTGGTGGTAAAATAATGATAAATAGGAATTGTTAAGACTACAAATATTTGTGTGAAATTATGATGGTCGCGGTATCTTTAAGAATATTCACTGAGTAACTGGTTAAACACTTATAGTCGATGAATTCTTACATTCACAGTTTGAGTAAAAATCTGACCGCGGAGGTATTTTGTGACTATTTACAGAGTGACTGGTATAACATCAATAGTATGGGCATTTCTAAGAGTATTTGAAGAATTCTTGGTAGAACACGCGTAGTCAGGCATTCTCAAGATTAGTCACAGAGATGCCTGTAGAACACTAATAATCTCGACATTCTCAAGCATATGTAGAGAGTATTTTGTAAAAGTCTGAGAGTAGAGATATTCTTAAGACTATTCACAAAGTAGCTGTCAAAACACTGATAATCTTTAGAATTCTTAATATTCAGATAGTGGGGGTCATTCTTAAGACTAGTCTCAGAGTTGATAGTTGAACAATGATAGTCGAGGCATTCTTAACTTACTTTAAAATTTCCTGGTAAAACAAGGATATTCGAGGCCTTGTTAAGAGTATTCACGCAACTGTTGTTAAAACACTGATATTCGATAGATCCTTAAGAATATTTACTAAGTTGCTGGCTATTTTAAGACTATTTACAGGGTTTCTGTTAATAAACTGATAGTTTGAGGTAATTACCTATGCATCTTTTGCCTTTGCGTGTACAGCATCTGCTTATTAGATATTTTATTAATCAATTATCTCACTTGAATCCCCCGATTATTTTAAAATCTAACTATCGGGTTTCCCTAGAAATAGCATAAGGGGGGCTTGAAGGATACCACATCATCTAATACTTCCCCCGATGAACAATATTCAGTATAAAATACGATAGAAAAATAGACTTACATGAACAACAATTAAACGGGAAAGAAAATGTGAGGTAAAGGTAATGAACAGTAAAAAAATTAACGAAAAGCCTTAATGAAACCAAAATGGTGAAATCGTGATATCGAAGTCAAATTGAAGGATAGGAACTTTGCATACAATCGTCACAAGCGAAACCCATCCGAAGAACATAATCAAATTTACGTATCCCGACGAAGGGAATGTCAGAGGAAAATACGAAACGCTTTGAAAAAATATGAAACTCAACTTGCCTAAAGAGAGTAAACATAACCATACGAAGATTTTCGATTATGTATCCAATATAAACCCAATAATGAAACCAATAGGACCTATAAAAAATGACAATAATGAAAAAGATTCAGAGACAGAAAAGGTGGCTATTATATTAAATAACTTTTTTTGCATCGGTATTTATAAACGAAGACGAACATAATATACCAAGAACGAACAACGTAGTAAAATTTAATGAGTATAACCTTTTAACCGATATCGAATTCTTCGAGGCAGAAAAAGATTTTTATACCAGTAAGTTAAAATCCAGTATGTCTCCAGGTCTTGATTCAATCTATCCGGCGCACTTAAAATAAATTCGAAACGTGTCAGTGGGACCGGTAACGAATTTTTTTAACAAATATTTAGAATAAGGTGTGGCATTAGATTTTAATCTAGCAAATATAACTCTAATTTTTAAGAAGATAAAAGAGAACTTCGACCAATTATAGACCAATGTGTATAACATCCATACTAGGTAAATTAATGGAATCCGTCCTTTTTTATAGGATAATCGATCATTTAGAAGCGCATAATCTCATAAATAACAGTATAATTAAAAGCTATGACGAAAGTAGATATTTGAAACGGCGTCGAATGCCTTAGTGAAGAGTACTTCACTAAGGCATTCGACGCCGTTCCTCATAGTCGATTACTAACTAAATTTTAACTCATGGAATTAGGGAAACCATCCTAAAATACATAGAATCAAGGATAAGTAATCGTAAGCAGAGAGTAGTTTTAAACGGAAAATTTCCGGAGTGGAAAGATGTGACTAGTGGCGTGTCTCAGGGGTCATTGTTGGGACTATTGTTGTTCCTCATTTACGTACACGATATTAACACCGGCCTACTTGGTAAATTATCCAAATTTGCGGACAACACAATAATTGGGCGGAAAATTTTAAATGAAAACGATAGCAAATTGATTCAGCTGGATCTAGATAAAATCTTTAAATAGTATAATAAATGGAACATGAAATTTAATTAAGATAAGTGTATAGTTTTGCATGTAGGTCGAAATAATCCAAGTTATAACTATAAAATGGGTGGTATAATTCATATCTGTGCACGAAAAAAACAGATTTACAGGTTCGGGCTTCAAAGGATTTTAAGTTTAACTAACATTTTGACGAAGCATGTAAGAAGGTGAATCGAATGATTGGATTATTCCAAGAAGTTTTCACTATAAACTCCAAAATATAATCATACCTCTATATAAAAGTTTAGTAAGGCCAGACCTAGAATACGCAATGCAATTGTAGTCACCTTATACAAATGTAAACCTAAATAAACTGGAAAAAATTAAACGACAGGCAACTAAACTAATTTCTTCGATTAGAAATAAGTCGTATTTCGAAAGATTAAATATATTAAAACTACCAAAACTCGTACTTAGGTGATTGGGAGTTGAACTTATAGATGAAGTATTCCAAATTTTAAATATATTTGAAAACTGAAGTTATGAAAAAAATTAACTAAGGCCATACATAGTATAACACATAACAACGGTTTTGAACTGAAAAGGAGATTTCAAACGAATATAGCTAAAACTTAATCCGCTTTAAAATTATCGATAAATAGAACGCGCTTCCTGCTGAGGCAGTAAATGCTAGTAGTGTGAATAATAGATTTACAAACAAAATTGACAGTTATTTTACGAATAATGATATTGTTTAAATACAGAGCCCTTTTGTGGGTTGAATGTTGCGTGAGTGACATACTAGTACGGAATGGGGCTGGCCTCTGAGTGGACTAAGTAGTCCTTGCTGTCTCCCTGGAACTATGTAACACCTAGAAATACAGAGACAAAGTAAATTTTTATATTCAGATACCTATTGTGGCAGGCGGCCACTGAAAAGAACATGGCCTCCCGCACACACACACAAACACACACACATATATATATATATATATATATATATATATATATATATATATATATATATATATATATATATATATATATATATAGTAGACAGAGATTGAGCGTTAGAGGTAGAGAGAAATAGGTAGAGATGTAGAGAAAGAGAATTAGTGAGAGAGAGAGAGAGAGAGAGAGAGAGAGAGAGAGAGAGAAGCTATTTCAAAATATTTGTTATCACAAATATGAAAAAATGGAAAACTCTTCACTCGCTTTTTCTCTCACTAAAGGCGTAATTAACGTAATAATTGTAATAAAATACTGTGGCATCTGCTAATAAATTCTCCTTTATAATAATGAGAAGAAAAAAGTAAAGGAAGGATTGCTTTTATATTTTCTTCTTTAAAAGCTAAGATGAAAGAATGTTTTTTCCTTCCAGAAAGGTCTTAAAATAAATATTTCCCGTGAAATTTTTCTAATACTATAAGATTTGGCGATAAATTCCCTGAGCATCTCTAACACTATAATTAGGTTGTTAGTTTTTAGCGTGTTATCTAATGAAATAAGAGTGATTAAATTCTCATTATCAAATCTCTCCCACAGTAGATAATTTCATATTTTTTTGTTAACTTATTCGTTTTCTTTTTCAATTAATTTCTTCTGATTAATAATTTTTTGAGTATTATAATAAACACAAAATTCATATATCTTTCTTTGCAATCCACGTCTTCCATATTCTTTCTAGTTGGTTTCAAAAGAGAATCAAAACAAAAGAAAATATGTGGTAATGGCATACAATTAAGTACCAGATCCTTCAGAAATGGAGCAGCAGTGCTACTGATGCTTATATGAATAAGAGTTAGGTTAGATTTATAGCAATATGTTTAGATCTTGTTTTCATAAAATAGAGGAAACGCTGATTAAGTGCAACGTCTTATCCTACTTTGTGTTTTGTGTAGCGAGAAAGGCAAAGTCACACCTCTTTTTGGTGGACGTGTACATTCATCACCCTGAGGTTTTATTGGGGCTTCCTTTTACCCTCCTTATTCATGAGTTTCCTTAAGTGTCTCTTTCTTTATTAGAGAGACCACGCTCCGTAACCTGTCGTAGGGTTCAGTGTGAATTGCACTAATCTTAGACGTCCCCTTCACCTATGTCTTTGTGAAAAGATCTTCTGAATTTACCATTTTTTCCTTTTGATGCCATTGCAAGCAGTTTCCTCTTTAGCAAGGGATAAACCCACTCTACAGCTTCTTGGGGCCCCTTTATTGGCCCATATGGCAAAAAGTTCATACCTAGTTGGGTTTGTTAAAGAAGATTCTCCCGGACTCTCATTACTCGAGGCCTGTCATCCATTCATTGAACGTTTAACAACGTGCGCTTTCTTGGCTGTCATTAACTATGAGGAGGCGGTCAAAGAGAAGAGTTATGTCTAATCATTCCATATCAACATCTAAATGAAAGATTAGAAACTAAACCTTTCCACAGATCTGTTGTGCCTCAATTTCAGCATCTATATATTTATATATGAATGAAAAACCAGAATGAGCACGTGACACACTCGATGTTCGCTAACCATTAGAAATATGGAAAAACTACATCCAAAGTTCCCTCGACTTTGAATAAGATCAAGCACGAATAAAAGATAAATGAAAAAATAAGGAAAAGAGAGCTAGAAAACGTGATAGAAAATGAAAAATAAGTAGAGACCGAATTTATGTACACGAAAAGCGAAGACTCCTCGATGCATAGTTTCAAACTCCAAAAATATTTCAGTTTGTTTAAAGGATAAAAGTGTTTATATTATTTTAATCTATTCCTATCTTTCTTATTAAATAAAACAAAGCTATTTTCAATCAGTCTTTCGTTATCCCTTATGATTATTGATCATGTGTAGGCATTATATATATATATATATATATATATATATATATATATATATATATATATATATATATAAGTAGTCATTATTGTTTCGAAAAATACATTTACCAGAACACTGACCTACCTTCTCCAAGAAAAGAAATTGCACTAGATCAAATGATTTATGGTCGTTTACCAATACCAAATAGAGCCATATTTTACTCTAAAGCTTTATCAATGTAGTGATTTAGAGTATGTCGGTGGTCAATTGCTGAGAAGGCTTTTCTGACGCCAGCTCATTCTCTCGATTTTTGGTCATCTATCCGCCAGTTTTTGCCTTTATTGTTAATGACTCTTGTGACGCGTTATAGACATAAAAGAGAAGGTTGCTTGGTCTGTAGTTTGTAAGTTCCGTGTGAGGAATTCTTTTTTGTGTAGAAGAATCATTATGGCATTGTGTCAGTCCTCCACAATTCTGCTTGCTTTACTCTCTTATTCAAGAGACAAGCTAGTTTATCTACAATGATATCTCCAGAATCTTTCACCAAGTATAAAGTCAATGTTTCCTGACCTGTTTCTTTCTGGCTCTTTATTTGTGTGAATGCAGTTTTATATTTGGGGTGTTGTTCTATGATTATAGTTCTAGATGGTGTTGCTCCTTAAGTACACCTTTGCATATTATGTACTTCTTACTTCTTTTAAATCTTCTTTCGCGATCCCGTGTGAATGTACCCTCTTCCTTTTATACAGCTGTTATGTAAGATTTTCCTTTTAGAAGTTTCTTTTTAGCTAATTTTTACCTCTTTTCTTTTTTGTTGATGACTTCACAATAGTTGTATTACATTGCTTGTTTGAGTTCCATTATTAGATGTTAATCGTCATATTTAAAGTAAAGCATCAGATATATATCTTTTAGATAATTAAGTGATTCTTAATCTTTGTCAGGATGAGTTTAGATCTTTGTAAATGGAGAGAGAAAGGAAAAACCTATCGCTACACCTTCAATCTCACGGTATAACCGTTCAACTGGTTTTAGGAATGAAAAGTAAGTTGTTCAAATCATCAAGAGGTGTTTTAGAATGCGAGATTCTATCATTGTATGAACTAGGTTGATATTTTGTTAATAAGGATTATTCTTCGTATTATTCTGTCATTATTCTTTCAAAATAATCATAAAGTACATTTACTAGAACGCCGAACTACATTCTGTGAGAATGGAAATTGCATTCTCAAATAGCTCTTCAATAGTTTTACAACTCAAGCTCCTTTGTGACTAATGTTAGGAAAAATTCTAGTTAAGATGTTTACATCCTCAGAAACCATCCTTACTCTGTCAGCTAAAGATACAAGAGGCCTTCAGGTCTTAGTATGATAAATAAAGAGGACACAAAATTAGTTCAAATCTCCTACATCCTACAAATTCATGTAACCCAAATCGCACACTTATAAGACAACAGGTAAATAACCTAGTAAATTAATCTAGAATAGTTTTTTTCCACCCACAATAATGTCTGATACCCAAATTAATGACATTTAAAAGACTGTTTGAACCACAAATATAATCCTAATCATTTAAAAGTAGCAAAAATTATTCTCGTCTCAACGCCTGGAAAACATCCAGAGTTGAAACAATTATTGCCTAAGATGACTTCGGGATTTGACAGAAAAATACTTAACAAAACGTTAACAGCCACCTCATTAATCCACCTGAAAAAAATGATCACACTTTCGTTATTAGCAATAAGTCTTTGGATGCAGCTAAATATTATATGAGAGAAAGTTATTTAAGTAAAAAGAGAGAGATCTTAGGTGAAGCTAGTACACACGACGTCTATAAAGCTCTACTTATCGTGCCACAAAGATTTTGCTACTGGTTTTAACCTACAAGAGAGAAAAACCTTGTGACCATATAAAATTAATAGAAACAGAAAAAAGTTGAATAAAATTAAACAGAATGAAACTTGAATGATAGAATACGATATCAGAGCCATAAGCGAGCAAAAATAATGCTGGAATATTAAAAAAATAAACATTTAAGTTCATCCCATTAAAAATAGGCATAGAAACATTTGCATGAGAGAATTATAAAAAAAAACAAAGTCTGTTGACCCAAAAGTCGGGTGCTCTCAATTATTCTGATTTATGACCTTACAACCTTAAAAACTTTTAATAATTCCGCGACCAACCTTGGGAAGACCGTGACAATTATATCATTCGAAAGATAATGTAAAACAACATAAGATTTTTAAATTTCTTTAGAATCGGCCGAATGGTTATGATGTTATTGCCAAAACAAAATAATATCCTGGCTAACCTCGGTAGGACTTGGCAATTATATCGTCCGGAAGAGAATGGAAAACAACATAAAGGGTTTAAATTATGTTAGAGTCAGCTGATTAGTTATGATGTTATATCCACTTAATTACATGCCTAACAAGGAATATTCATGCAACAACAATTTTAGTGCAACTACAACTAGATTAGTTTTTTTGACAATGCTGCGTAAATAAGCCTACTTGGACGTTTAGGACTCTTGCAAGGCAATCATCCCCTCAAGGATATAAACTTTGCATATTTGAGTCCCTTTGCTTACTCTTATAATACGACCTAAATCAACTTTATTACATGCCTAACAAGGAATATAAATGCAACCATAATTTTAGGGACAACTACAACTAAATCGTTCCAAGATTTCCTGCCTGATCTACAAATCGAGAATCAAAGGAAGTATGACTGTTGCAACCCATAATAAGAAAAAAGATCAGGTGTTCATTGCCATATAATTTCCAGGCTAACCTTCAGAGTAATTTGGCAATTATATTATTCGAAAGAAAAACGGGCGATTAGTTATGATGTTATTGCCCAAAATATTATTCATGGTCTAACCTTGGGAGGACTTTGGCAATGATATCCTTCGAAAGGGAATGTTCAAATAACATGACGGTTTCAAATATCGTTACAATGTTATTACAAAAAAAAGCATACGGGGATCAAGCGACTGACATAGTGAGATGTAGAGTCACACCCGAATAGACTCGTACGCGACTAAAAATGACAAGTTGACAATAATGTATAGATTTTCTAAACTGATCTTATGTGCAGCAGGGATGCATAATATATCCAAAGGACATAAGAGAACTTCGAAAGGTACACAATGAAGCTGTTTATCTTATTAAAAAAGGACTAAGAAAGAAAGTAAAGACAAATTGTCGTGCATCGAAGTAAAAACTTGCCAACGACAAACAAGATCCTTTTAAAAAGAGATAATAAGAAAATTATTTCAGGAGAGGATAATATAAGAATCCTAAATTTGAACATTTTTCATAAAGATGGTTGTTTTGATTCATTTCATTCCTTCACTGATTCCGTGGAAAAAAATATTTACCCCAGAATACCGAGATTTCCAGTGAATATTCTAAATTTATTTGTACTAAAAGTTTTCATACTCGAAAAAGGAAAAGAAAACAAAGCATTTTAAAAATTTATAATAAATTTATAAATAATAATAATTCACATTTAACAATAATTGTTTAAAAAAAGAATATATATATGAAGATGAAAACTTGCTTCATTCTCACAGCTAACTAATTAGCTTAATAAACAAACAATTTACCATCATCAGTCAGCCGAATTTTCAGTTACAAGTAGATTAGAAAGCGGCCTGCAACTTAGAAGCTTTATGTGAGTCTATGGGGGGAGGGCCTTTTTTTATTATTAGTTTATTTATCAATATCATTCTTCATCTTGGCGTTTTTATACTCAAATCTATTTATTTATTCTCGACTGAAGTTGCCCCTTAAAACATTGTCTTCGATTTTATCTTGACTTAATATTCTTGTTAGCTGAGATCCCTTCTTCTTAAAGTTGGCTGGGTTAATTCTTGATCTTCGTATCCTTCCTTTCTTGATGCATCTTCCAATTACCTTGTCGTGATGATTTCTTCTTGATGCTTGATGAGTTCTTGTTGCTTCTTGATGAGTTAGCCCTTGAAGTCGTTTTCCTTGATTTCCGTTTTCTTCGTGATTTTACTTCGTAAAAATTGTGGGCTGAGTTTCAAACGTGGTATCTTTAGATCTAAATGCCAGCACTCTAGCCATCACGCTACGTCAGAGACCGTTTTGAGTTGGTAATTTAATGGGCTATTTATATTATCGATTTAGAAGGAATTTTTCTCTGATACATCTTCGCACCCGTACAAGGGTCCCTTTCTAGAACGCGGAGCCAATTTGAGGATTAAGGAGGGGCTAGTCTTGGATTTCATAATCGAGGAGTTACTAGTAGCTCTCCCTCCTACGACCTCCGAGTCTGCGGGATGAGTGGAGTTAATTAGGTGGGATTAAGAAGAGCGAACGAACGAAGTCTTGTCTCTTAATCAATGAGTAATAGCATCTTCTTCCTGGATCTCGTGAGGTTCCCAGCAGCACCTTTTCTTAATCTCTAGTAGGAGAGGAGGTGCAGTTGTAACGAAGATCAGAAGATTGTTCGGCCTTTTGAGGGTCACCAGTTATGGGAGGAAGGGGGGCATCCTTAATATCCCCTTTCGTTTATCTATCAATATTATACTTCATCTTGAGATTTCTAGATTCGAATCTATTTATTTCTTCTTGACTGCAGTTGCCCCTTGAAACATTGTCTTCCATTTATCTGACTCTTGGTATTCTTGTTGGCTAAGATTCTTTCTTCTTTAAGCTGGCTGGGTTAATTCTTGATCTTCGTATCCTTCCTTTCTTGATGCATCTTCCAATTAACTTGTCGTGATGATTTCTTCTTGATGCTTGATGATTTTGATGAGTTAGCCCTTGAAGTCGTTTTCCTTAAGTTCCGTTTTCTTCGTGCAAATTGTGGACTGAGTTTTGAACGCAGTATCTTTAGAACTAAAGGCCAATACTCTAGCGATCTTGCTACGTCGGAGTCCGTTTTGAGTTGGTAATTTAATAGGCTATTTATATTATCAATTTGGAAGGGATTTTTCTCTGATACATCTTCGCACCCCTACAGGTCAACGCTTGCTGAAATTATAGATTCCGTTCAACACAAAACTTCGATAAACGTGTTTTTAGACCATTTTGATCTATTATGTCATGCACTTTCACGAAATTCCTTGTAATTGATATGGCTTGTGATTAAGTCCTGTTTTTAATTACACATTCAGTTTGATTTATGATTTCACACTTTAATTCATAAGCAACTGTCTGTCGAGCTCTTCTCTCAGTTGATGTTTCTCCGTCAGATCTCATCAACCCGTCACAAACTGTTCTTGGTTTGTATCAATAAGGCGTACTATCATTCTCTTTGTGTTTCTAATAAGATATTATTTGCTAATACTTTCCACTCTGATGCTACATTTGTACTCTTTACGTTACTCCACCTATCTCAATTTTTTTATACTACATTAATCTAATCAATAGTATTTCTATCTTCTTTTCCTTTCCACCTGATCACAACGAAACACATCTAAATAAATAACATTTTATATTATTCACATTAAATCTTCTCTTGCAGCACAAAAATCTCTCTAAATATTGACATTAATACTTAACGTTTGATTATTAAATTATTTATTTCAACTGAAATTATTAAATTTACATCGATGATACACATAAAAATTCTTCGGTTAGCCAGGCGTTCAATTCATATAGGGCAAAAAGAACAACCACCCGTTATTATCAAATGAAGCTTCCAAGCAGAAAAGGAAGATGTAACTTGTATTTTGGTCTGAATTTGATGAAAAATTTTAATTTTTAAAAATAGTGTATAAGTAAGTAACAACATGTTTTTCGATTTTTTCTTTTAACTGTTGACCATATATTTAGCAAGTAAATACCTAGTATGTTGGCATAGTATCAAGCAATGTCGTAGTGTAAAATGCAAACGACAAAGAGATAAATTTTTATTTCGAGTTTTGTACCACACACATTTTTTTTATATCGTCCGATTACAAATTCTTTTGAACGATTTCTGGTATAGGGTTCTGCTCAGATTCCCATAATCTTATTAATTTATGGAAAATATTGGATGACAGATGGCAAGGTCAACCATGGTTAAAACAATCGAATATTGTATTCGTGTTGCATGTTAGCAAAATCTTTCTAAAATATTTCGCGTTAATAGATCTAATGTCCTTCATTATTATTAGAATGATCTAATGGAATTCAGTGATTATGCCATTTACTGATATTTTGAATTATCTAAAGTGTACCTGGCAAATACAAATTTTGCCAGGTCGAAGTATCAAAGATAGAATGGTAGGAGAAATAAAATAAGGTTGTTTGGAGACAGTTTGTGAACGAGTGGAATATGATTAGAAGGTTTGATTGAAACCCGACGACAATTTAAGGCTATCGCACCCGAGTGTGAGAGCAGATAAGCTAACAGAGTAATTAAAACTGTTTGGAATGGGGAACAGAATCGGCGACAAAAGATATTTCACCTCAATGTAAAATTTGATAAGGTCATCTTGTAGCTTTAAGCAAACGGAACTCTGTGATACCCTCCCAGGGGAGAGACCCCCAAATTAAGATACGAAATTTCAGCCAGTTACAGGCTCCGCTGTACTTATAGGTAGCTAAGCACCGCCTCAGCGACCCAAGGAATGCGGAGCTACGCGTCCTCTCCAAAATGTTGCCTGGTATAAATAAGAGAACATTTTATTCAAATGATGATTATTGATTGATTTATTTAGTTATTCATTGATCATTTATTAGACTCTTAATTCACTGCTCTACGAATCTCCATTATTCTTGCTCTTGCCATTATAACTAGATTTAGCATATTCCGTTGCGCAAATTAAATCTTTACCGTAAATGTAAACATTTTAAAGTGGTATAAAAATACAAGTGTTTAATTCCTTCCCAAATGAGCCTTTTACTTACAAACTTTGATTGGTTAATACCCGTACGTCAAGTAACCTGTAAGCAAGCCACTTTACTAAACCCTTATAGGATCGCTTGTAATCCAAACAAGGCCTACTTACGCTAAACCCATGATAAGCGACCCTATAATTGTCGAACCTATAGATCTAAGGTGATTCATTAATAATGTTGCTCCCTTAAGGAGTTAGAAGGACGTACAAAAAGCTACGAATTGTTTGTCTTTCTTTCTTTTGTCGTTTCCTACATTTGGAGGATCAATATAGTAATAGTACCCACTTCCAGCTTCAATATTTTTCGGATTAAAGTTCATGACAATTTTACATATATTGTCGTCCATGTACTAGCTCATTTTGACGTTCATTCTACTTATGTCACCTTCCTCCATTTAAATACATGTCTAGCTACTCTCTTATATCTGAAAATTACCTCGTTAGTTATATTCCGCATCTCTTACTTTTCACGATTACCGTATTTACAGTCGGCTTATAACAAATGACTTAATATATTAAGAATATCAGGCTCCTTTCCGTTTGGGTGGTTTGTTTTCTTTTTTTTTTCTCTAGAAAAAAGCCACTGTTTTTCTCTTCACTGATTCAAGCTTAATATTTCTAAACCCCTTTTCTTCTATCATGGCATATACTATGGAAGTAAGCTTCTTACCTTGACCCGATGATAATCAGCTAGAGCTTTACTTAAGTTACTACTGAATTTAACTTTACTTTATTTTTAACACCCAGAGAGACAATTCAAGTTATTTCTTTAAAGAATTTGTCCCTAAACTTCCCTAGTGCACTGTGGATTCCTGAGTTCAGGAGTGATGATTTTTACTGTAAAATCATTTTCCTACCTAATTTATTGGACTAAACATTTTGTGTATTTCATTGTCTTCATGTTACTCCTTCCCACTTTTACTTTCCCATAATTTCTTTAGACACAACTTAGAGGAAATAGAGCGTTGAACTTGACACCTGAATAGTAAATTAAATCAACGCGACGATCAAAAGCCTTACCTACTAATATTTGATGGGCTTTCAGGTGCGGCACTGAGATGAGTGTGATTCTCACCAGAGTGGAACCACTGAAGTTCTGTTCCAAGAGGAAGGTCAAACGCAACACACTGAAGATCAATGCTGGAGTCAATTTCGTAAAACTTTTCCCGGATACTTTTACCTGATGCGTCTTTAATTTCCACCCGAGGAACTGAAGAAAAACAATTAAGAAAATATTGGTATCATATATATATAAAAATATTTATACATCAAATTCATACGTGCCCTGTTCGGGTTAAGAAAATTCAAGGTAATAGATGAGGAAATGTATAGTTTGAAAAATAAAGGAAGTGTCGAGAAGTGAAATAATTTCGCATAATTCTTCCTTCTCTTAACTTCATCACTAGAAAGATGAGCAATTTTGTTTTGTCTTATTTTGACTCAATGATTATACGCTTCTTCTAATTGTTTTAGGATGCTAGATAATTCTAATTTAATCCAAATAGATAAACTCAACCATCTAGATATCTAACTTTCCATTCTATTGGTAATAAAGAGTTTTTAACCTTTATAAGACCGTCTCCCTTATCTTTTAATAGTCTACGTTTTACTCTTATCACTGTTTTCTTATAAATAAGGTCTACCCCTGAACTATTTGAATAATAATTTTATTTTAGTTTGGGTATGTCTTAGGTTATTTTATCAAAGTTATTTCTAATCATTCGTTGATAATATAAAAAAAAAAAATTGGTGAAGTTCAGAAATAAATATAAGTATTAAAATTTTGCGAATTTTTTAAAATCCAAAGAATTACAAATGGTGAAGTTCAGAAAATTTATCTTTATATATCTTCTATAACTCTATATTTTAGCAAAGTGATATTTTGAAAGGGATAAAATTTAGTTTAGAGTTCCTTTTTAAAATTATTATAATTGCTGAAGTTCAGAAAATTTCTAAAAATTTAACCATGGCTGCTTTTTTTTCGATTTTAAATTTTAATCTTAGTAGCGAAGCCATTGCCTGGTTATTATTATTATAAACGAATATAATTTCGGTATAAATTGAATACCACCCTTTTTTCGTTATTTTAATACTATTCGTTTTCAGTGGTTACCTGCTATTTAACGTGAGTTCCGAACCATGAGTCACTACAGCGTATGGTAGCGAATAGAAGTTTCCCCCGAATCGTTTCTCTATCTAGTCACTTACCATACTCGATTTAAAAGCTCAGTCTCGCTGTCAATTTTAACGGTGTTTCTACTATGTGGCTCTATACTAAACGATAAATAAGCTGGTGACCCTCACCCGTTTTATTTTTGCTCAGAAATGGATAGAGGAGAAGAAAAAAGACAGGAGAATAAGTTCATATTAGGGAACACAGTTCTTTCTTTCACACAGATATAATTACCCACCTTCTGAAAAAATCATATAAAGCGCACGAAAGCTCGAATTTACGAACTATGTATAGTGCGCTTCTAAGGTGATATTGTCTCAGAATTATCCAATAACAGTCACAATGTTGAAACGATCCCGTTAGTTTATTTATTTGGGATAGGTGAATTAATTCAATAAATTTTTTTTCTAATTTTTATGTTAATAATGATAAGAGAGATAAAGCGATTAAGATAGTAGTAATTATTATTAGCAGGATTAAAAATATTTTATACTATCTTTTCAAAGCTCTGTGTTTTATTGAGTTTAGAACGCTGAAGAAGTTTCTTTAAAAACTATTTTGAATTTGATCTCAATTTTACAATTTCAAGGAGAATACGGCTTAGTCCTTATATATTTTGTATTTAAGGGTGTTTATCTATTTTAATTATGAAATACAGATTTTCTATGCCATGTAGCGGTGACCATAAAGACATTTTATTTTAAAATAAGTTCATGTAGCGGTGACCTTAAAGACATTTTATTTCAAAATAAGTTCATGTAGCGGTGACCATAAAGACATTTTTTTTTAAATAAGTTCATGTAGCGGTGACCTTAAAGACATTTTATTTCAAAATAAGTTCATGTAGCGGTGACCATAAAGACATTTTTTAAAAATAAGTTCATGTAGCCGAAAGCCACTAACTAATCTTGGAATCCTCTTAAAGAACGCTTTTCATTAACGAAGCTTTGCTTCCTCTGTGAAAATTAATTTCCAGAATAATGAAATGATTAATCACACAACTAAGATTTGCTTATATCTATCAAACCAGCTCTACTCTTGACATCTAGGTTTAGGAATAAATTGGCCGGAAGATTATATAAAGCAGCCACCCATTTAATCCCGTAGAGTGATTAAGATTAAGAAACTTTTATAATTTGGGAGCCTGCCTTAGACTGATTAAGCTCAAATGGAGTGCAAACTTACCCTTAACATTCAGATAGATTGTCCTTGCGATTGGCGGATAAGTTGATATTTGGCATTCGTAAGCACCTTTATCAGCTTCCTCCACGGATTGTATCTGGAGACTCCAATTATCCGGGAAGGCATAGAGTGGAGTGTACCTTTGAGAAAATAGAGGGATTAATATTAATATGTGGTTACAATCTTCGATATTAGAGAGAAGATTGAGGTCAGCAAGCGTAATTTTAATTGCAAGAATAAAAGGAGGTATGCATATAACACTGTGTAACAAAATTTTACTTTTGTCTTGTCCCTGGATTGAAAGTGTTATTTCCCAATTATTTGTGGTTCTATTAAATATAAAAAAGTCAATTTTTATCCCAAAACTTTGCTTTTGTGGCTAGGACATTTATTTTTTTAATTAGACCATTTATGGTAAATAACATTATTTTGATGCAAATAACAAAAATATATAAAAAGTTTCCAGGGTTAGTTTTTTTAAAATTATGGTACAAACATGATATACTGTATTTAAAATTTATAGAAACAGTAATACTGTAGTAATATCTATTATTTCACTTATATTTCTTTTGCGACATGGAAAGCAATGGTAGTTCTCTTACATTCCACATCTATCCACCACTAATTCTGGGAAAATTAAACTATAGAGCCTTCTAGAAATTTCGAGAATTTTTTATAGGTTTGAAGAATTTGTAGAACATTCTGACAAAGTAGAGGACAGTATAAATACAAAGAATGACTACTCAAAAGACCAGTTTAACTTTAATCGTTACAGCGCAGACATCGACACTCGTCAATGATACGAGCATTCGTCACAAATGGCATCAAAAGGTTTTAAACATCCGACAGATGCATTTTGCTATAGCTGCGGGGAATTTATTAAGACAAGAGCGTAAAGGTGCTTTGTATAGGGTATGCTACAATTTGTGAGGCCTACAAGGCATATTTTGGCATGCCAGTCGGAGATAAAGACAAACCTTGTGCACCTCATTTCACCTGCGAGCTCTGCAAAAGAACTCAGGAAGGTAATATATATATATATATATAAAGTGTTTTTTTTATTTAGACACTGTTTTTTTAACATTTCTAATAACACCATTTGAAAAGTATTTGTATATTTATACTTATCTTTTCATCTTTTTACAAGATGGTACAGAGGAGAAAAGAGAGTTATGAATTTGGAAATCCCATGAATTTGGAGGGCACCAACTTACCACCTAGCAATTGCTTCTTCCGCATGGTGAACCATTATAAATGTCGAGCAGGCAAAGATACGGCTGTTATCAAGAATCCAGACATTCTGTCATACATTGCGCCAGTACCACACTGTGCTGAGCTACCTGTAGCCACTCCTCCAAAAAGAGAGCAGCAGATTTTAAAAGGAAAAGCAGTTTAGAATACGATGAAGTCTTTAATCAAAATTAAAGTGGTGCCACTGAGGAGAGAAATCCATACTACCTCAATCAAAAAGATATCAACGACCTTGTCATAGATCTTGGTCTCACACATTCTAATGTCGAGCTTTTAACTTCTAGATTCAGGCAGTGGGAATTTTTAGATGACAGTGTGCAAATATTAGGTCATAAAAAGCGTCATCAGTGTTTTTCAAGCTTTTTTACACGTCAAGATGAGCTTTGCATTTATCACAATGTGACCGGTCTGTTTAAGGAAATCAGCATCATCTGACGCGCAAACGATTGGTGCCTCTTAATTGACAGCGCGTCCAAGAGCCTCAAAGCTGTGCTGCTGCATAACGGGAACATGTATCAATCTCTTTCCCTCGCTCACTAGATCCAGCTTAAACAGGAATACAGCAGTGTCAAGATCTTGCTAGATAAATTGAAATATCAAGTGTATAGTTGGGAGTTTATGGGAGACTTCAAAATAGTAGCGTTCTTGATGGATCTCCAAAGTGGCTTTACCATGTTTCCTTGTTTTGCCTTTAAAAGAGCAGGGTTACCGTAGCACAATACCATCAGCGGGATTGGCCACTACGGACCAAGTTTAGTTTGGGGAGAAACAATGTCAAATAGGCTCCTTTGTTGGACCCTGAAAAGTACTATTTCAAGTATCTCCAAGATTTATTTCATAAGCTATCTGGGCAAAGGTGTAAGCTCAGGTTTTCGTCAGTCTACAAATCAAAAAGATCATGGAGTGCAAGGGGTTTTCCTGAAAAGCTCAATAGGAGGGAAAAAGCACCGTGGGACAGCTTTATCGTCGTAGGTCTGGGCTTCCAAGCTAATCACAAAGCCGAAAACTATGTGAACTTGGTGAGAAACTACGACAAGATGGGTTGCAGGATATCCCTGCAAATCCATATATTGAAGCTCATCTCGATAAATTAAGCACAACTGGGATCGTACTCCAAGGAGCATGGCGAGCGCTTCCACCAGGATCTACTGGACTTTGAATGCCTGTATCAAGGATCGTATGGTGAAAATTTGATGGAAGATTATATTTGGAATCTGATTCGTGAAAGTAATTAACAGTATAGATGTAAATCACGGAAAATACTCATTTCTAATATTTTAATTGTCTCACTTATTTAATTCTAGAATAATCAAATACTATTTTTTTATCATGTCGTTTTGTTTTTACTCTTTGCAAATGAAAGTTTAAATTTACCACTTCATTTCAGAGGGAATAGGTAAATTTCATATAACTATCATTGTCCTAGACACAAAAGCAAAGTTGGAATTTAATCAGTGTTTTGTTCATGTATTCTAGACACAGGCAAATAAAAAATTAGGACTTTTTTGCTAAAGATATTAAAATATAGTAATCTGCACTTGAATATTGTATGTACCAAACAATTAAACAAACGAAAAACGAATAATATTGTTTTTCCTATTAATATTTTGAAATCTAGAATTACTTACTTTATTTCATAGAAATAAATTATTTAATCTCCTCTCCCAATTTTTCTAGAGAGTTTTTCAAGACAATAATATTTGTCCCTTTTCCTTGACTGCTTTTCGGAAACACATTTCAATTTAAATTGAAGCTAAATTTGATTATCTTACGTGTCTTGAACATTTAAGAATTTGACGCCTCTTTGTCCTCATAAAATAGCACCCATTGAACAAAGTTAGATTAGGTTTGCACTGGAAATATTAGACTTCAATTACTAAACCATAGTTATTTTAAACGTTCTTTTTATAAAATAAGTTTAATTTCGATCATGGTTCATTGATAATATAATATATGATTAATGAATATAAAGTATATTCTATCACAATAGCATTCACAATTTATAAATTCGTAAGAAATTAACAAACAGCCAAGTTTAGAGTGAAGTTGAAAGGGGCTTCATGATGAACAATTAATTACAGTTATGATAAATGAAACGTAAAGAATCTTTTCTTTTTTAAAGAAGAAGGTCGGAATCATTCTCTTTAATGCATCTTGGAAAAGAATATATAGTTCAAAACATGTTACTCTATTTACTTTTGCGGAATAGTAAAGATACTAATGAATTATTTATTCACAAATACATACAATTCATTTTTATACTTTTAGACAGAAAGTAATTTAAATGATATTATATTTAGTGATATCTAATTCGTAAAATCTTGCAAATTTCTTCATTTTTTATCATGCCACCTAGCTTTAAATTAAATGAAATTTTTATGATAAAACTAAAGTGAACATATATTAATAAAGAATAAGTAGATTATTAGGATTCCAATCTTCTATTCTAGGTCTACCCTCAATCTTGAAAAATCGATACACAAATAATGAATCTCATAAAGTTTATTACAGTAAATGGTGAATTTTTGATATCTAAATGCATGGAAATCTTGTGTTGCTTTCAGTAAGAAACGGACCCTCGTTGACATCTTTTATCAATGGCTTGCTTTGTCAGGTTAAAGGGCAAACGCCTCTTCCAGAACCTTTAATTAATCGTAATCCAGTAATTAAATTTGCTAGGTTACCTATAACATTGAGTGTGATTCAGTTTCATGGATTTTTAGAGGTAGTATCCTAGGTCTATTACTATAAAATAAAGATAATTATAGGATATATTAGAAACATAGACAGCAGTTCATCGTCAAAAATGGGTGGTGTTCCTTTCCACTTTAGACTTTTTATCATTTTATTGCCTCCATTACTTTTTGTTCCCTGCTGGTTATTTTAAATATGATATTTTCTATGTTCCTTTGATTTCCTCACAATTTCTGAGTGCATTGTATATGTAGTGATAGAGTTTGGCTGACGTGCAGTAGAACTGGGAAGTTGCATTAGTTAAATATTTTATGTTTTAGGCAAGGAGGAAGGTTGCCTCAGGAGATATAGATGATTTTTTTCTCTTGCAATCGATTTTTAGGCAAATTTTGTTTTTGTTCTGATTTCCTCATATTGATCATAACCAGCCTAGAACAAAAGAAATACTTGGATAAGATCACAAACTCAGGTTATGAAAGCAATAAAAAGTATAGGTAGGTCTAAAGTGGATAGAAATCATTGAACTCATACGCTGGCCTTAGTGTTACAGGGCATACTTCTGATTAAAGAATTTGCATGTATAAAAGATGTGTAAAAGATCTCCAAAGTCATTAATGCGTAGCCCTTGAATTCCAGACGGGTTCGTACATACTGACTTGTTGCTTATTTTACTCCTGGGAACAGTGGTTACCAACCTTTTCAGGGTGATTACCCCAAAATGCAATTTCGAACTTATCAATTACCCCATTGCACATATACCCGGTAATTTCAGAGGTTTTCTTTTATTTCGCAGTCACATGATGAACAGCAGGGGTCATAAAACCCCCTATTAGCTGTATATATTTGAGGATCCAGCACAAATGCAAACTTTTCCATTTTTATTTATATATCAATACAACAATGATAATAATTATTAATCAGTGATCACTTTATTCTTGCTCTAGTTCTTCAGTGTAAGAGTTGAGCTTGCATTGCCTGTGCAAGTTTTTCTATTCTGGACTGGGTCACAGAAAGGTCTACAGGGGCATCAGATGACACGTTGAGTCTGTTCCGTTTCTCGGTCTTCACTCCAAAGAGAGTAGAGAAAGCTTGCTCGCAGAGGTAAGTGGTGAAATTCATATGAGTATCTGTATTGCTCAAGAGGCTAGTGTCGGTATATTCTGCAAACGAAAGATTCAAAAGGTTTCTAGACCAGCCTTGGTTTCAAACATTAGAGTCCATGCATTATTTGTCCTGAGTGTGATAAATTCTTCTTTTGCTGACAGTCCTCATCAGGAATGATATCTTCACGCACATCATATGGATTGTTACCCATTCACTGTTGGTACTACTATACAAATCTTGAAAGTACTTCTGCCATCTTTCTAAGAGGCTGGTCAGGTGACCTCTAATGTCTTTCTTCAAGTGATTGAGGATATCTTCAGAATTCAGCTTAGAGAGGAAGGCATCCAAGGTAGGAAACTTAAAAAAAAATCTCATTTCCACACATCTGATCCATTGTTGCAATTTCCCGCAAAAGGAAGCGATGTTTCCCCAAAATTTTATTAACGTGATCTGTCTTCCTTGAAGTTTTAAATTGCCTGTATTTATCTCTTCAAAGATATCAGCTAGGAAGCACAAACGTGTGAACCATAATTCATCGTCAAACAAATCAGTAAGAGGTGATAATTTTTCTTTCAGAAATATAGGAAGTAATTCACGGAGCTTGGCAACACGAACAAGGACTTTCCCACGTGACAGCCAGCAAACTTGAGTATAGTAAAATATATTTTCATAATGAGTTCTCATTTCTTCACGCAGCTATTTCAATATACGACTGTTGAAATCTTGATCACTTTATCCAAAACAACCTTGATGGACGCAGGCAGTCCGCGTGAAGCCAAGGCATAGCGATGAATAACAGTGCACAACCTCGATATATTGGTTCTTTTCCTTCAGAAAGTCAAGGAATCCTTTACTCTGGCCCATTATGCTTGGAGCTCCATCAACTGATACCTGGAAAGCCTTGTACAAATCTCGTTCAACCATTCTCAGTAACCCATAAACTGTTTTGAAGATATCTGCACCATTTGTAGTTGACGGCAATTCTTCACATAATAACATTTACTCTTTGATACTACCCTCATGAACATAAGAACATACCTAATGAACCCAATCAAAGTGGCACAAAATGTAATATCCTTGCTTTCATCAAACTGCATTAAAAATTTGCGATAGGAACTGTATAATACCGGTGAAATAAGTTGTTCATGATTGCCAGCAGTGAGATCGTCTCTCCTTCTGCGAATTGTGTTGTTGGAGAGTGAAATAGCATTGAACCTTTTGGCTTGGTCGAAGCCACATTAATTTTCAAACATTAAGCAAAATAAAATTAACTATTCAGCAATTGTATGTGGATTTTGTGTTTTTGCTATTCAATATGCCATTTCATACGAAGCTTTAATATCAGCCGCCAGTTGTTGCGAGCGATTCCAGTTTATCCAAACTTCAAAGCCTGTAGATTGTTTGACTCTTGATGAAAAAATGGGATACTCTGGGAGACACTTCCTGGATGACACTTCATCAGATTTTCATTCAGCCTACCTAGATACAAGCTTTCATTGATTAAAACCTTGCAGCAGAACACACATTGTTGACGATCTCCAAAAGAATCAGGCATATTCATAAAGCCATACTGTAAAAATGCATCATTGTAGGTTCGTCTCCGTGTGACTTTACTTGCCATTCTGTGAAAAAACACATGTATGATTATCAAGAAACAAAAAGATGAGTAAGAAATGTTAATATATATATAATAATAATAAATACATATAGTGATAATGAAAACCACAGCAAATATAATATCAATTAAAATACTCCCCAATAATAATAATAATAATTTCTTTAATTCTTAAAATAGTTTCCCCTATTTTTCTTCGCACTACAGTTTGCTTTGATGCCAATGCTAAGTAACGCCTTAGCAACGTAAACCTGCGATACATCCCGCAAGGCTTTGCATTGCGAGATTGCATTGTCCGCTCCCGCACCTTTTATCGGCCCCTCGAGCTAACGTGATTCAATATTGGGTGTCTGACACTTGTCTCGCTCATAGGCACCTCGCATCGCATAAACCTCCCCTCCCCTCTTTCATGATCTCGGATCATCTCGCTTCTCATGTACTTATCTCAGTCATTTTCTGCATCGCGTATCGACTATGCTGCAGCCATTTATAACGACAATTCTCAACTATGCAGACATGCTTTCCGACACTACTATAATGGCTGTCAACCGCTCTTTGCTCTCGTGCACCGCGGCTGGCACATAAGCCGGCCAGCATACATGCCTGTCTCCGTATAATAAAAGCATGATGGTAGACTATATTTGGTGGCTGATTCGTGATAGAATCTTATGTACATAATAAGCGTAAATCACAAAAAAATACTAATTTTTAATGTTGTAAAGTTTACAAAATTTAATATTATGCCACGATCTAGATATCAAAACGTACCTTTTGCGAGGCTCACACAATTTCTTCAGTTTAAATCACGTATTGTCTCGACTCTCACCAGAAAAATCGTGGAAAACACCTTGACGACCCTCACCAACGACGCCTACCGCCAGTACAGCAACTTTCCAACTGACACCTCATCTGCCTGCTTATCAGCTTACGTGACCAAGAATACCGTATGTAGTTACGTCACTGGAGATAGCTGGGTATGTTTGAAAATAGATAATATATATTCTCAAACGTACCAGCCAATTTGCAGTGATGTCATATATATATATATATATATATATATATATATATATATATATATATATATATATATATATATATATATATATATATATGAAAATTAACCCACGGGAAAATGTAAAGATGAATCCCAGCACTTTCGAACTATATTTGCAAGTTCATTTTCAAGGAATAGCGTGAAAATGGAGAAGACAACCTTATATAGGATACAAAGATACGAAGGGAGCGTCAATCACACAGTACCAACCAATTGAAAAACACAATAACAAGGCAGATAAATACCAATAAAAAGATCATTGGGCAACTAATAACAGATATATGCATCCCCAAAACGATAAACACACAACAAGGCCGTGTATATGAATGAAAATAGTAGGTGAGAAATTTTTTTTTAAAGGATTCTCATAAGAACGAAAACGTTTAGGGCTAAGATTTAATCCACGATCATAGCAGACACACGTGGTGAGGGAGACAATACGAATGATATTACACTAATAAAGAGTTACAAGAGGCTACATTATGAAGTTATTTCATTTAGTAAAATTTTTTTAAAAACAGGGTCGAGTTTAAATAAGCCAGGAGAAATATTTATATTTGGTAAGATGCCAATTAATGAACACTCGACAATATTTCTTTTTGTGAAATCAGCGGAATGATAAAAGAATTTTGCAGAGTTCCAGTCAATGGGATGGTTACTTTCGAATAAATGTAAAAATAAAGCACTGTTTAGTTCACACAATTTTCATTTTCCTGTGGGTTAATTTTCATATTATTGCTTTCCTCACGGCCACTTGGTGAGTTTATATATATATATATATATATATCAAATTGGCTAGAGTTAAACAGATTGATTTGGTCAGGCTACCTCTTCTCACACAGAACCTCCATTACCACCAATATATGGGTCCATTATCCTACTTGTGTAATTTACAACAGAGTTAGGAAACATCGTCTTGGAGGACGATGGACTCTTACATTTTATTTGATCGTCTTTGGTGTTGGTCGCATGCTCCTGTAGCTGGGAGAGGAGGCCTTTCTTTATTTTTTTTTAAATCCATCGATGCCTATTAGTGATGCTCACACGTCGAATATCTGAGGTGGTTGGTTGAAGTGAAAGTTGAGACTAACTTTTCATATATGACGACATCCCGCTAGTAATGATCATTTATTTTCATATTTATCTTTAATTCATGGATATAAATCATATACCTCTTGAAATTCATTTACATTTTAATAAGTACAGATTTATTAATTTAATAGCCAATATTGTTTACACCAGATAATAACCCTCGTCGCCATCTTTCTACTAACCTCTCATTACGATATTGGAAAAATTGTTTGACTTTAGTTTTAAATAGTTTTTTAAGGTTGTTTAGACCTTTCTTGTTGTTAGTATCTTCAATTTCTAAAGATTATTTGCTATCCCATTCCTTTCTTTGACCACTACAATTTCTTGTCTCATCGACTCATTTATTTCCAATTTCTCCAAACCTCTAGCTATATATGGATATAGAGTCTATAATCAACGATTTGTTCGTCTTTCTCTATGCGTTCAAATAGTGCGAAAGCCCTGTGCCAGATAACATACGTTATTTAGTTTTCATATACACACACACACACACACACACATATATATATATATATATATATTGGATTTTACAAAGGTTCTGTTAAATTCGTGATATTTATCTTTCGGGATGTTAACGTATGTGAGAGAAAGTTTCCGTTAAACAAACAAAAAGTTATAATTTTCGAGCATGTTTTATTAAAACTTCGTTTCCATTGTGTGCAGGTGTATCGAGATAGAAGTAAAAAGAATCGAATCTCTGCTCCTATGGGCGGGAGCTACACCAAGGCCAACTCAGTCGGATGTACGTCAACAGAGGCATGAAGGGCTCATGAACGGAAGAGAAATCTTAGACCAAGCTCATTCAGGCAGCCATTTGGATGTTACAGAAGCCTTCGAAAGTTTTCTGAAGCTCACCGAACAATTTTAAGTCGCCTTTTCAAGCACTTGAAATGTCATTCCAGTCGAATTCTCATTTTTCATGATAAATATAACTTCTCTTTTTCCGGTCTTCAACGGGCAGGATGTCCGCGTGTTAAACTTAAGCTAGTACGTCTCTAAAGTCCGCTACGTCTCCCCGACCATGCACTCGGCCTCGCTAATGAAGCTCGAGTTCGTAACTCCAAATGGCAAGAATATGTCACCGTGTGTTCTGCCCTGGGTAAGAAAGATCACAAAGAAGGCGGACTACGTCTAGGATTTTGGCTACCGCAGTCTCCCGATGGCAATCTCCTTGAATACTGCTTGCTGACACCTGTCGAGGACAAGATCTGCAAGTTCTCTACAACATCGTTTATTAGCTAAAGCCCTCCGTCAACCACGTGTGGCCATGAAAAAGGTCCCTATTCCTCAGCGTGTGCAAGGCCTTCTGGCTGCGCCTGATACGCTTTCTTGCCTCTGCAGTTCGGCGACATTGATTAATATTAAAACTTAAATATTTATTCATATGATAAAACCATAAAAATCTTTCTAATTGCATCGTAACTATTTTTATTCCCATTGTTGAAAACAGCCTTAAGAGTGTAACAGGACTCTTGCAATTTCCGGTATTTGGGAGAATTCCTAGAAGTCTCGAGACAACTTAGTGTGGTTAGTATATCTAAACATTTGGAACGGAACACTGCATCAGTTCCTGGTGGGTGAGAATCGTTAAAGGCTAGTTTCTCAGGAACACATCCACCATGCAGCCAGATTCAAATCCTTTGGTTATGTGCTGGACTACGAGATTGCATTCTGTTTTCTCCTCTTCTTCCGGAAGTCATGCTGTTCGGCATTCAGAAGAGGTTCTCAGACACGAGAACACTATATTGTAGGGAATTCTTTCGAAGATATTCCGAACTGCTTTCAGTAGCAGGCTCGACCTCTAGTTTATCTCTTGATCTGTTTGTTTTCATAGTTTAGGCCGTTCTTCATACAATTTGGGAAGTAACCCCCAGCATCCAAATCTTCTCTGGTTATCCTTTGTCTGCCCGACGGGGCCACACTATTGAACTCCCGTAAGGCGCGCGGAGATTTGCCTTCCTGGCTGCCGTGCTAACGACACTCAGATTAGCCTCTTCTTCTACTTTCTGACAGCCTGCGTTTTTACCCTGCTTCCTCATTCTCCCTAGAACCTCTCGCACAACTTTCTCTGGTCAGCCTCTAATTTCACAGGATAGATGTCGACCAGCTTTCTCTCACTAAACTATTTCTTATCTTCCATATCCTGTTAGAGATTTATCAGTAAATTTATATCACAAAGCGTAGATGGCAAGTCTCTCATAGTTATATTGTTGTCCCGGAAGCACTGTATTTTTGACGCACATTTGTGACATGTGGCATTGTCCGGCTGGAAAATCACATTTCGGACATTTTTTGAGAAGTCTTTGACTGAAGGCTGTATGTAATCCTCGCAGATTATATAGTGCCAAATAAAAGGTTAGAGTAACAACATTGTAGGTGCGATTACAGAGCGGCCATTATGCTATATTGCTGGCAAAATGAACTCTTGACTTCAATGCTGTCCTGGCCTCTTACAGACTCCAACTTTGATAGGGACGAGAATAAAGGGAATATTGTCACGTGAGATGGCTACGTAGTTGTTGCTTCTGCTGAAGTTTGAGCATTGGCTACTGGAGGGCTTTTCTTTATTCATACCTTGCGTAAGCAGTCTCGGACGGACTGTTCTGACAAATTCATTAAGCTAGGAGATCTTAGTCAATTTCTCTTGCCCCTAGACTATTTTTTTACGATCCTGATACCCATTCTACGCAAGAAATTGTCATCACTTTACGTACTGGCCCTAGTTAGTTAGCAATAAGGTTGATCTTGGATGTCATTACGTTTTTGGAGCATCTTCATACTTCAGAACGTATGAATGTGATCCACTGAACGTCTCTGAATTTAGTTGAGAGCTTAGACCCTTCGCGTTCATCGTGATTATCAAACTTCTTTCCATCATGGTATAGTTAGGTGATTTCACCATTTTTATATCAATATCAGATCATGTTGACATGTAATACCATATTACTCGACAAATCTGATGTCAATACGCAGATATTTTAAGTGTAACATATTGCATGCTGTAACATGATTTCATACATTTTAATAGGATCACCATTTTAGACATTTCAAAAAAAATTATAAGGAGGCTTTCACTGTTATTTAGCTTCAAGATATATTGTAAACATGTATACAAGCCTATACACTAACATATACATAGACATACTTAAGGAATTTTAAAAATTCGGGGTAGTAGAAAACTTTGAGTCTTGGCTGTATGTGCTTCTCTACGAATTTAAATGACCTGAGTTAGAATTTAAAGCTAGAATCTCTGGGGATCTAGATTAACAACATACATCAACTAGACATGGATCAGTAGATGAATAAGGCATTTCAGACATCGACAAGCGCCATCGAGTTCGACGACGTCAACACATCAGAGAGAGAGAGAATTTTGAAAAATCAAGACATAGTACTTAAGAAGCTTAAATCCGTTGAGGAAATTAAACCCGTAAACAAACACATCTCCCGAATATAGAAATCTTATCCCAGAGAAAGACAATCTGGCCAAATAACATAAACGATTCAACCCACGAATAGGAAGAGCTAATTAAAACACTAAAAGTCACATAGTAGTAAAATGACTTGAGCCAAGGTAGTGTACTAAAGTGCGCCAAGGAAAAACACAGATTGTCAATAAAACAACAAATAACACATACACCATACAAAACAGACGAAACGCTGATCACATATGCCCTCAAATATACAACGATACACAGATAGGTAATACCTTTAAAAAATATTCATACATCGGCATGAGAGATAAAATAAATACAAGATTAAAACAGAGATAGAAGGATAACGGCGAGTAGAGAACGCCCTCCCTTCATAACTACTCCAATTTAAATGAATATGAGCGAGAGAGAGACAATGACAACAAAGACTGACGGCTCTCCCCTCACCAGTAGATGAGTTGAGCTGAGAAACTGGATGAAAGAAGATTAGAATGACAGCACAAATTATAATTAATAGAATGGTGGTTAATCATTCTATCCTTCTATCTTACTCATGCTTAGGAAAAAAGTCAGCTTAGCTCAACTTCTAATCTCTTTATATATATTTCATATTTCATCCCATCACTCTTCTTACCCTTTCATCTCTACTTAACTCCTGACGACCTCCCTCATATGTGTTATGTCTGTAGGAGAGGAGAGAAACAACAGGAACTGGAGCGATTATCGACCTAGACTTCACCTACCTCCCAACTATTTCGTAGATTAGGGAGGGAGGTGAACAATAGTAAATGCCGCTATCTTTATTACTATTCAATCTGACTTCATCGATGGATTGCCTTGGGATATTCATATTTTTATTGCTGGTTACTCTGGAAAAGTTTATCTGCGACTAGTCGATAAAAACACTGCTAGAAACAAACATTTATACGTAAAAAGCAGTTATCTCACTTTGAATTTAAGAAAAATAAAGGAAATCCTGAACAATAGTTTACTTTATATTCACCTTCGCCCGTCTAACGGAGTAAATAAAAAGTCCCTCATGTTCGGTAATTGTGAAAAGAGATATAAATCTTGCCAAAGGGAACCATTTTACATATATAAAATATTTTCTCTTCAAAATCCGTCTCCTGTTGGGATAAAAATAACACTAAGGAAGAAATATATATATGAACAGGGATTAGGCTTATCTTGGGGATTCTAGCATCTCTTTTGCAAGTCTATCGAAGATGTTGGGATATAAATAGAAGAGTTATGTGTGTACTTTTAATATATATATTTATATATATATATATATATATATATATATATATATATATATATATATATATATATATATATATATATATTTATATATATATATATATATCCATATATATATATATATATATATTGGCTTTGAATTATTATAATACTTCATTGGCCCTCCTTTATCTTTAATTATAACCATATTTCTTCGTAACGGATTTCCCAAGTGTTTTAAAAATTTTCCCCGCAATTTTTCCCGTCTCCTTAATCTTTGTTTATCCCAAATTCTTTGTCTTTTGCATTTAAAAACTGTTTACTAGTATCAATGCTCATTCACATCCATTTTTTTCTCTATTTATTTTGTACCATATTGATATTTAGAGTCTGATGCTGCAGGATTTCTGTATCTTTTTTAAACTTTCAAATGTTTATTGAGCGTCAGTAGTAAAATATCTTTTCCAATGGCCACGAGTTGCTCACTTTTGTATGCGATATGGATTAAGAACCCTTAATTTCTGGTTACGTTAGAAGTTCTGGTATAAAATTCCTTCAGAATTAGCTTCTAAACCTGAGAAAATACGTAGTTTGATAGTGTAATGCATTCGCTAGGCTTGATATGCTGTGCTTCATATCTCAGATTTCAGAGGACCCGATCTTTAATTGGGACATCTGGATCGGACGCTCGGACAAAAGATGTCATTTTTACCTTTGAGTTTATTCTTGTTTTCTTTGAATGTATTACAAATTTGTTCTTTCATTTTCTCTCATTAATCATTTTCTCTGGTACTTTCCCTCTCTTTCTCTCTCCCTAACTACTAACGATATATAAATTACGATCATTATTTGATTTATAGGTAAACCTGAATAAAAGAAATATATCTTATTGGATTTGAACTTTGTAAACATAGGCATATAATTGACTTCGAAATCTCTTCATATATATTCTATCTAATATTTGCCTGAAAACATCTGAAAAAGAGAAAATGGCATCAGTATCCTGTCATTGTATATTTGAACTAAATTATCTATGTAAACGAGTACTAATAATTAAGATTACCACTCTGCGAATTTAATTCCCTAACCAATTTGCTGCAGCTTTCCACATCATATATGTAAATATTATTGGTAATTATCAACATTCAATAACTCATATTAAAAGAAGAGAAGCTTCATGGCATTGGCTTAAATTAGGGATTGTTTTTTTAATTAAATAGGCTCCATCATTGAAAACACGCAAAACAATTAAGCCAAAGATTCTCCTCGGTAACTTTGCTTCATTTATCGAATAAAAACGTAAAGAAAAAAATGTTGCGCATATTTAATTGTATATTTTTACTATGAGCAATAATACTATATATGACACTTTCTATCGGTACATTTTAATTTAGACACCTACAAATTGTGGTAGTATATTAGTGCTTGTTTTTAAAAGCCCCTTGAATAAGAAAAGTTTGCAAATTAGTTTAAGGCCAAAAAAATATTTTTTTTTAAGACGAGGCAAAATCATATCTTTCTCTGATACATTTACATAAAAAATATTTCTTTTAATGTAATGTTGTGAAAAGTCACAACATTACATTAAAAAAAAATATTGAATGTTCTTCTATAACTAATTAACCTAAATTTATTATTAGCCACTGATTCTTAAACTCGCTTTTCTTTATATCATGAAAATGCATTAAATTTTCTTTGCACTTTCTCCCTCAGAGTTTTTAACATTCACGAAATATTGGTATGAAATATTCAAGCTCTTTTTATAAATGAATTGGATTAGTTTTCGCCTGCACGACTTAACTAATTTGTAACATTGTGATTTTATTCTATTCTTATTTCAACTTTGGACTTAGTTATTCGACATTAGTCGGTTTCTAAGTCATGCCTGCGCAAAGATTAACTTCCATATGATCTCACTTGCGTTTAAATCATGGCTCTACGTAGGAACATCACTTTGGTATTTTCAGTATCTAAGTTCTCTATGGTCTTTTTCGAATTGCATTGAGCATTATTCTGAAGTTAAATGAGGGTAGGAAGTCTGTTTTCCGGAGACATTGGATCACATCTTTCTGAAACAGATCATTTTTATCCCACATAAAGGGATGAACCACGATCTCCAGTGTTTGAAAACATTCGAAAACCATAACGCTGCAACAAACAGATCCCATGTAAAGATTCAAAATATTCCTACATTCGAGATTCAGTTTACATTAGTAAAAGGATTAAAGAACATTGTGCAAATATTAGTAGAGATTCCCTGTATAACATCCTTTTGTACACTTGCAAAACTGTGAACATTAGAGTGATTTTAAACAAGCCAAAATTATATATAATTCTAGCATTTATATAGAAAGAAGCAGAGCAGAATGCATTATCAGTATTACTGTTAAGAATTATAATATTTGTGAGGAATATACTAATTTATACAAATACTTTTCTAAAAAAAATGCGTCAATTCCCGAGATTAAATGAGTGACCCTTATAGATTATAATAATTAAAGACTTCTACCTAAATACGAGAAGTAAAAGCACTAAAGATATCTATAACTTTTTATGATATTGGTCTTTCTTTAATTTATTTTGGTTTGTTCACAACCTTTGTATACTTTAGTCAATACTACAATCCTGTTATTATACACTTAATGATGGTGAAAGCCCAGGCCAGTTCTTTTCGCAAATAAATCAGATTTTTGAATTGCATTTTACCTTAATTAATAAATATAACGTTAGTGTGATCTCTTGTCTATTAAGAACGTTTTGCACCTTTTCAATGTATATCATAAGCAAATTCTTATAGTAAATTTGAAAAAATCCTTATTAAAAAATAAATGCAAAGTTATTCATAAAAGTAATTAGTGAAACCATTCACCTATTGCAACTTAATATTTTGCCAATAATTTGAACTTTTTGATTCTACAAGTTATGTCCTTGAATCACATTTCTTTAAATCACTATTCATCCTCTCCTAAATCCAGATTTAAACTCTATTCACTTCAACTCCACTTTATCTCTTAATCAAATTTAATCTATCTTTAGTTCGATTTTTGATTAATTGTACACTCTATTTAACTGGTTTATTGGTTAGTTGTCCATTTTTTCATATTTTAACCAGTGTCAAAGCTCTTTAAACTGGCCCCTGTTTTTTAAAGGTTTATTTAGAACAAAATTGTATTCACAATTAGGTGTGTATGTATTTACTTTAGTGATCTAAATGTCTACATTCTGTGCTCACAGCTGGAATTTCCGGAAGTAGACCCTATCTATTTGGTTTTATACTTCATATTGGTCTTTGCTAATATTTTTCTATTTTGTCCCCTTTCTTTGTACATGGGCGGGGCATTGCTCTGCTGTTTCTCATATATATATATACCAGCTTTGTAAAATTTTCCTTATTCCTTGATAATGAATTGAACAAGTTCGAAAGTAGTTGGAATTCGTCTATTGCATCTATTGCTCTACTCACGCGCAACTTTTTGAGTTTCTCCTCATATATATATATATATATATATATATATAACAAGTTGAAATAACACCTAAAAATTAGGCTCCTGTAAAGAAGTCTTCTGGATGCTCGTGAGCTTATAATAACGCCATAAATGCTTTTTGGTAAGGTTCCCAACTTATAAATAGGTTTGCCTCTAATTCCAAGCTTGCTTAAAATTGGAAAGAGGCACTTTAACTCTTCAGTTGGCACAGTGAGGATAAGAAGGGCTGCGAATAAGCATCATCTCACCAAGAAAATCCAACGGATGGACTCCACTTTTGTAGGTAATATAAAGAATGGATTGTTGAATATTATGACAAAGTGAGATTCTTTGATTAAATTCACTTGCACTTGTTGGGAGTTTCTGGAATATCCCTTATTAGACGAAGAGAAAGGAAGCGCTTTCCCGATATCTGTTTCTTGGACACGATGGAGCATTTTCACACTCTCCATGTCTGTGGCTGCTCCTAATGTAATAGAACTGGAGTCATACAAATATGGCCAAACATCACTGCCATGAATTCAAAATACTACCAAAACGTGATTCATCTGCAACGGTTCCCAACATTTCAGAACCGAATTTACTGAAGATAACTGTTATTTTAAACACAATGACCCACAGTGTCACAAAGAAAAAGCAAAAAGAAAGTTCGAGGCTGAAAATACATCGAACATTTGGGACCTTAACTTTAAACTTTGCAAGATTTTAACCCTATAAAGAATTTTAGTGAGGTAGTAACCCTGGGGGTTCATAAGCATAAGCCATCCAATTATAAGCAGTTTCATTGCTTATTGAACAAAAATATCAATATCAATCAGGATATCATCACAAATTTGCTCTCTAGTATACCAAAGCGAACAACGGGCATCATTGTAAATATTGACTGCGCGCATCAGTTTACTGTATTTTTTAATGAAATCTGTTTAGGCTCTATTTTTTTTGCATTTCAACTTCAACTTTTAATGCAACTTTTAATTAGTTCAAATAAATTTCTTATATGAAAAGAAGTAGTCTTAAAACCTTTGCCCATGATTATTGACGTATTTAGCCTATTGGAGTTGAGTATCAGTGTATTCGACCAATGGTTGGAGAGGTAATGATGCTGAATGCTTTGTGGCCACTCTCGCTGGGTTTAAAACCGTGCCTTGACGTCAGAAATCCAACGTTCCAATACGATGTGGGTTTTCCCTTATAAACCTTGGGTTAGAATTTATGTAACTTTTGCATTTGCATAAATTATAGGATTTTATTTTATCATTATGTTCTTTATTATTTGCTAATTTAACCTGAACGCTACTATCTAAACCCGCACCATGAACTGAGAAGACAAATGGGGCATAAGATGACTGGATTCCCATATTTCCAGCGACTTCATTTTTTTTTGCCGTTAGTGCCAGAAGATACAAAATTCGTACATTTTGTACAAAGCATTTTTCATCCCTGGTATTATAGGGACATATAATGGACCATTCAATCCGCTGATAAACGATGCAAACATGAACAGATTTTTAGACTTCATATGACATCTCTATCGGTAATTTTATTATTCTTAAGAAAGGACTAATTAATGACCTATCTTCTCTCCTTCCGTCAATTAAGTGTATGTCCGTGTTGATTGCCTTAATTTTCTTTATCTCCATGAGATCGCACATGCTTAGGAATTTTAGGAATTTCTACTTTTGCCACTGCCTTTTATACTGCCTCTTATTTCTCCTTACCAACTAATTAGTATCTTTTTGTAAATATAATTCCTTTATTAGTTCAATTAATTAATTTAATTCAAGGAACCGCTATCATATGAAGCTTAATTTAAAAGATTTTTGAGAATTTTAGGAAAATCTGGAGCTGCATCTAATACATACTGTGTACGACTGTCTAGGAATTAACCACAAACAGCTTGAATTTTGGCTTTTAAGACGAGTTCGTTTGATGAGTATAATTTTCTTGTTACAAACTATAAATGTACATAACGGTGACCAATAGCCAGGTATGACGAATGTCACACCTTGTAAGTTATTAAAGTGAATATATAATATGCACATTTAAAATTTCAGTACATCATCAGGACATCGCTTATTTCTGTCTTAAGTGTTTTAAAAGCATAATGCAAATATTGCTTGTAAAAACAAGGTTTTGTGACCAAAAGTCGCGTGCTCTCACTTATTCCGATTTATGACCTTACAACTTTTAAAACTTTCCATAATTCCTGGACTAACATTGCGACGCTCTATGAAATTATATCATTCGTGAGAGTATTTAAAACCACATAAGGGTTTCAAATTTGTTAGAATCGCCCAAATAGTTACAATGTTATTACAAAAAAAAAAATAAAAATGGAAAACGAAGACGAACCGACAGACCGACCAACTGAGATAGTGAGATCTAGAGTCGCCCTCGACTCGACTCGCATGCGACTAAAAAGGAACAGTCGAATTTCAGAACCTCTTTATTATAATACTCTACTAAGCATGTTGTTAGAGCTGAGGAAAATGTTTAAGATATTTACTATACTAACTCTAAACATGAAATTATAAAAATATATTTGGAGAAATTGCGTATTATAATTATAATTGGAATAGTAATTTTAATGTGCGCGGAATTTCATCTTCAATCAAGTGGATTCTATTTTAATAACTAGCTTTTGGTTACCACTATTTTTAATTGAAAAATGTTCTTAACTTCCTTTATAACTACTGCCATTATCTTCCAGAGATTTCTTTTAGATATAAAGCCGAGAGAGAGGAGGTAACTGTTCCAAAGATTTGGAATTTTGGTTAATGATATTACTTTGGGAAATAAAATATATGTTGAAGTTAAATAGACCAAGTAGAAATTTTTGGTGGGGGATAAAATTTGACTCTAGGTTCCTTTTTGGCTGCTTCAAACTCTTTGCACTGAGAACAGATTACATTACGTGGTTTGCTTATTACAAGAAGCAAATAACACTCTTTGCAATATCGCATCATTCTCGATACTTCATACGGTCTACATCTTGACGGATACTTTTCTCCTAAATATTGGTTTGTCTCTTATTCTGCCAATTCAAGAAAACCAGCCAAAGTTAGAGTAAAGAGGTAGGCTGAGTTGAGAGGCGTACTTCCAAGTCTCTAACGATCCAAGAAGTCTCCTCCTTTCACGAAAGGTTTGACATCACTGGAATTGCCTCGATGCAGTTGGTAAGATTCCAGCTGAAGTTCTCATCCTGACGAAATAGAGACCTTGCCAAGACTTTATCCAATCTTAAAAACAATGGCGTCCCTGTATCTCGAGCTTTCGCTCCATTTTAGTTTTCTCTTTCGTGCTGGTCCCTTTGTCGTCGCGGCTACCCTGTCTTCACCAACTCTCCTCTGTAGGGAATAATTTGCTCATTGCTTCCCTGAGCAATTCGAATTATTTTGCGGTCTGGTTACATACGCACCAGGACCCACAAACATTTCAGTATAAATACTTTTTTAACCTAGTTACACGTGAAACACGACCTTAAACTCGAATCTTAATCTAGTTATAATTCTTTCCATCATTATTTATTATAACTACTATATTTCTGATTTTTTAGCAAAGCTATTTAAGTATGGTGTAAAGAAAATGTTAATATGCTCATCATATTTCTCTAACTCCATCTACTTTTTTACGAACAATCTATTTGATCACAACACAATGTGTACCATTCATACGAATATTGGCTAGGCAAATTTCGTAACAATTGAATTCTATTGGCTTCCGCATTCACTCAGAATTATGCCTCCAATCCATTTACCAGGGTTAAGTTATACATTTTTCTAACATTGTTGTCTTATTTAAAGAAATAATATTATTAAATTTACAGAATCTCTGTATTTGTGCTTTCAGCTATTTTCAGAAACTCTTCATTAGAGTATTGATTTAGTTAAATAAGATAAGTGCCCTCGGCCACATTAATAATCTTATAATAATATACATATACAACCGTTACTTGAGGCCTCGGTCTCTCTCTAAATCTTCTTTTAATAGCAATTATTTAAGTATTTACGATTCATACCTCGGGCACTTTAATACACTCATAATATATATATATATATATATATATATATATATATATATATATATATATATATATATATATATATGTATATATCCGTCATTGCCACCCTTTATCGTTTGCAAAATCTCAACATAATTATACTAATATATTTTTTCATGGTTACATCTTCGGATATACTCAACTCCTTTTCATTCGCGATTTCGGTTACTTTCAGAATATAATTTTTAATTCATTTTCTTAAGCAATCCTGGCGAGAATCTTTCTATTCATTCACAATACAACCTTGTGTAACAAGTATTTCATTCTAGGATTAATCATGTGTAATAATCTATTAATCTACTCACAGTTGATAGAAGATTTGCAAAACGACCGGTCATAGTAAGAGATGTAATCATTTTTGCATCGCGCGCCTTAACTAAGTGCATGTATAGTTATTGTATTTTATCTTGTATACGTCTTCATCTGCCTTTTCATTTTATATTTTGTTTCTCAGTTTATTTTAATTTGATTATCGATGTCATGACTTCATTTAAAACTAACCTTGTTTCTCCTAATTATTTTAGATCTGTTAACTCATTTTTTAATATAATTACTTTTCTATAAAATTTCTTATTTAAGAAAAACAACGCTAACACGAAGAAGAATCTGAATTTAAATAATTGGGCGCCCAAAACACACAAATTGAAAAAACTTGGAACGCATAGGGACTGAAATTAACCCTAATAAAATACTGAAATCGTAGCTCATGCTCAAAACTGCCGGCAGATATATACCTATATTATAAACCTTAAATATTAGAGAAAAGCAGCCAAAATTAAATACGCAAACAATCATATAATTCACTTTTCCTACCTCAAGTCCATGCACCTCGAGAAATAATCCATGTACATCTTAATCTTGTTACCTTTATAAACAGTCTCAACCCTCATTTCAATGTACATTTATTTGTTATAGAAATATCATTCCCTGTATGTAAGTTCATATATTTATTAAAATATAACTAATCATGTATGGAAAACTCCTTTTTCAATTTCTTAATTACAAATGTTCGCCTTTGATAATTAGCTGTGTATCAAACGCGTCAGGCTTATAAATAATTTGTTTTTCTCAGTGAACTCATTGGACATTGGACATAAAAAGTGAGGAATATAATAGAAGAGGGTTTTAGTAGGAGAAATAGTGGGGAAATAGGGGAAAAATGATAGGAAAGCGAATATGAAAGGTATAATGAAAGACAGATCCCTGGTGAAAGGGTATCACTGGCTTTCTTTGCGTTTTGGTTGTGTGTTTTTTTTATAGTATATAAATATACCATCTGGTAAATGCACTAGGCATTCAAGCCTTTGTAGTAATAGATATTATCTCTACGTGGCTTTTTAGAAGATTTTCATCTTCAAATCTGGGTGTTTCACACCTAGATTTGGATTTTTTATGTGTTGATTTGTTTTAATTGTTTCTTGGCGATATTTTGCACAAAAATTTGTGGAAGTGTTTTTAGAACTAAATTTAGCAAGTGCTAATTCAGTGGCTAAATTCGTTTGGCTTTGTTCATGTTTTGTTGTTGTGTTATGAATGGGGGTTATCTAACTTTAAGTGAACTTTGGGTTGACGTTAATGTCATTCGGTAGTCTACTGCTTTTGAAACTAATTGGTCGTCTTAAGTTACGTTAATTGTCAAAGTCAATGTGCTCGAGTACAAAAGCGGGAGGGAGGTGCCGGTGCACCTTGTCTCAGATTTTGGTTGATCTTTGGTTGCTATGGGGGTCATCCCCAGTTCACCATGGAGTTCACTCTGCCTTCTCCCTTCTCGCCTTGAGGCTCCCGTAAGGATATATACTGCCTTATTCTGGACCCTTTGCAGTTTAAGGACTTGGGTCTTGGAAACTACGTTTATAGGAACCGGGGGTACAGGAGTTTTGAGCGAATGCACGCATTGTAGATCTTAAGTTTGTTGGAGGTGCTCAGGTCTACGAATTTGAAAAATTCACCCAATTCCCTCCATGCATTCTGTGTAGTTTTCGCTACAGTCTCCTATACCCACCAGTCGTAATTTTTAGTCCCAGAACCGTGCCCTCCGTGCATTATGGGATGCGTGCACCCCCCACACGGATGTCTGCCAGTGTTCTTCGGAATAATGGAATTACACGGAACTTTGGGGCATTGGTGGATATCTTCCATCTTCTCTCGAAAGAGTTGATGTTTTCGATTACCACTGCCCTACTTCGTGCCATGAAATTCGCATTCCGAGAAGGCCCCGTACATATCATTGTTATATCGTCCGCAAATTGGACGTATAAGGAATCCTCAGTCAAGGGTTGGGAAAGGTCTATGGTGTAAATGTTATAGAGTAGGGGACTGATGCACCCGCCTTGCGGCACCCCCACCTCGAGTTCAAACTCAGGGCCCCTATAATCTTTGATACTCAGAAACGCTCTCCTCTCCATCACGTAGTCACAAAGAATCCTCTCAAGTATGGGATTGAGGCCTAGTTGTAAGATCTTATATTGTAGGCCTCTCCTCCATACTTTGTCAAAGGCCTTTTTGACATCGCATAGCACCAGATTTGCGTGGCGTTTTTCTGATTTTACTTTTCCTAACTTCTCGGTAATTACGGCTAGCGCCGTGTCTGTTCCTCACTTCGCTTGGAAGCCATGTTGTTGAATATTGTGAGAGTTGTTATTCTCGAGGAACGTATTTACCCTGTTGGCCAATATCTTTTCCAAGAATTTCCCTGAAAATTCTAGAAGAGATATGGACCTGAAGTTAGCTGGACTGTCCGATGGTTTACCGGCTTTTGGAATGAATATTATTTTCGCTACCTTCCAGTGGTCAGGGAAGTAACCCACATTTAGGCATGCGTTCATGAGCCCCAATAAGATATTGGGCGGGGCTCAAATGAAATTCTCCTTCGTCAGTCCTGTACGCCCCGGTGCTCGCTGTAGAAAGGATTTTAAGGTCATTGAGAGTTCCTCGGCAGTAATTCTACCGCCCAGTCCCTCCATTTCCCTATCCTGTGATACGCAATGATGAGAGTGCGTTCTGTGTATTTGATCATTCAGGTCGTTTACAATTCCGTCTTCAAAGTCCAAATCGAAGTCATTATTCTCTTCCGGGGATATCTTAAATATAGATGGCCAAAAGAGTCTGAATTCCTCTTCGATTCTTTCCACGTCAGAAATTTCAATGTCATCACGTATAAGTTTGATAGTCTTTGCTGGCTGTCCGCATTTTAGTCGTTTTACCGTCTGCCAGAATGTACGTGAGTCAGTTTCTACATTTAGTCCGTCAATTAAATTATTCCAGAGTACATTCTGTTGGTCCCTTATAAGAGTCATTAGTTCATCACGTATGAGTCGTGTTTGTCGGTGTGTGTTGATGTTAGGGCCAGTGAGGTTCACTTCATTGATCCGTTCCTTATATTCCCTTGCGAGGGTTTTCATTCTAGGGGTCCATGAGGGGGCAGGGAGAGTTTTAAATTTAATTCGGGGGACGGCTTCCTTGTCGGCTTTTAATAAATTTTCATTCACTTTATCCAACTTCTCGTCAATTTCTTCTAGGGAGACATTATTTAAGGGTTCTGGGTTATAACTTTCGAGGAGTTGTTTATACTTATCCCAGTTGGCTCGAGCGTAGCTCTTCCGCTCTGGGATAGGGATTTGAATGGGGGAGGTTAAGACTTTAATAAGGATAGCCTGGTGGTTGCTGGGAATAGGGGGGCCCGGCTCAATGAAGTAATTATATGGGAACATATTGCTGGTTAGCACAATGTCTGGTTTGGTGGCTGACCTGTCAGTGATGAATGTGGGAAGGTCTGGTCCAATTCTAGTCATAATGTGTCTATCAATAAGTGTCTCGAGATTCCTGCCTGCAGGGTTGGTCGACGTATAACAGGAGGCAGCGCTTCTTGTATTGAGGTCACCGGCAAAGAGAACGGTTCTGCCGTGACCACATAACTGCAAGAAGTTTGGAAGGGGCAAATACCCTCTTCTTGGGGGTTGGTACCCCGTTGCCAGGACCAGGGGTCCCACTGCCGTACGGACCTCTACAGCAAGGTAAGATTCGTCGAGTCCACTTATACTATTTTCTGCTTTCGTTCGTTGATACATTTTTAATTAATTTTGGTAAAATTAAATATTTTACAGGAAAAGTAGAAGATCTATAAGATATGAATGATAAGGCGAATTGAGGGGAGTTTAATCAATAACAACAAATTATAATGAGCAATATTAAAAAATAATTGACTAAAAATACAATGAAAAGGAATGAGTAAATTAAAATCTAAAATCAGAAATTTAAACGAGAAAAGAGTTTGTTAAAAAGAGAAAATATGAAAAATATTTATCGGTGTGGAAAACACTAATGAACCACTTAACTCTTTCCCAAACATCGCAAAATATGATATAAACATATAATTTGGCGTATTGGTGAAGTTAAGAAGAAATTAGGAAGTAAAGAAATGATAACGTTATACTTTTGAAGAAAGATAAATATGTTAGTAAGTTTGTTGGTGAAGATGATCGATTTGATCGGTTGTTGAGAGGGGTAGTTATACTATTAGAATCTAAATTTTTCTTATTAACTATGTACTCACTACATTGTTTTTATTCAATGTGACCTGAATAAATTTCATTCTGGGATTGAATGCACTCATGATCTTAAGCTAAGAACATTAGGATTGAATGCTCCTAACTTTAACGAACCAGAAGATATTATTTCCAATCTCACCGACCATATTATATTATCCGGGAGTTATTAGTTTTGTTGTCTCTCGGTCATCAATTTAAGGTACCCAACACTCGGTATAATTTTCCTTCGTTTTATATTTATTTTGAAAAATGAATCGCTGCATAAATTTTCTAATCTAACTCAAGTAATCTATCAGAAAGTTACTATTCTTAAATAGAATTTCATATATTTTCGTAAATCTGATTCAGAAAATTTGCGAAATTTGTCTCCTAATCCTAATTAATTATAAAAAGACCGAACAAAGGAAATAGCGTTGAGGTTTGTACTACCACATTGCAAGGTGAAATAAAATTGACAATGAAGGCTCACAGATTACTGTCATATGAATATAATGAAGGCTTGAAATGGTTACGCACATAACTATGCACAAGCAAGTAATCTAAAAATGTATAACACTTTGCCATGCAAATAATAATATATAAGCAGGCAAGCGATGTGCCCTAGGCCACACCTACCCGTGTATTGATTTGCTTGTACCAAAAAATCAAATATGTACATCCTTCTCGTTAACATAGATGAGTAAATAAATCCTTGTTAATAAACATTAATACACATTTTCTGTTGGTTGTTATTGCTCTTTCTAAACTTTGATTAATCTTCAAAGTGCATCTGAGCTATTAGAAATTAGTACAATTTCAGAAGGCTTAAAAAGGTGGGGGTCATGGTAGGTTTTGTACTACTTAAAGGGGTCACGTACTGAAAAAGTTTGGAAACCGCTGTTCTAGAGGAAGCGTAAGCCGAAGTGGACCCAAATATTAAAAGGCCTGCCTCGAATACCCAGCATACGTTTAATCGAATTCATTGCGCCTAAGCATACAGAATTCTCCACCCAATAAAGAGTCATTTAATCCCTCTTTCAAGATTTCCTTTCCCTCATGTAATCAACTGGTCCCCTTACCTAGCATGCATCGCTAAAAATTAAGCGAGAGGATAATTCTCCTAAATTTGAGTCAGCTCAATGTCAGCGCCCGGGAACTCAGTTCCCCTAAAATGCTAGGTTGAAATTAAGCAACATTAGGCCTTGTTAGCATTTTGATGGGAGAAGACCAAGTTGACCTCTATTGGCGAACATTTAGCCCACCGTTCCCTGGCCAATATCATGCCTATAATTGTAAGCCGGACCAATTACATTACAAAAGCCTTTTTTTTTGTCGTAAACTAGTAAGTACGATTAGATATACGAGAGGCCAGTAAATACGTATCCATGGTAACACCTTCGTTATGGAAAAAAAATTAAGCGAGAATGAATATACATATTGATGTGAGATGGTGGGTTTCCTGTATATTTTCAAAATGTATTTAACTTCTCAATTTTTAGATATTATGACATCTAAGAAAGGAAATCTTCCATCTCTTTCTTCCTCAACCATAAAATAAATGGAAAGAAGGAAAGAGCCCTTCCATTTGCTCCCCAAAGTGTTAAGATCTATGATTAATTTAGGATTTAAGGGGAAAAGGATAGTTCGAATTAAGCATTCTTCTAGTCCAGGGGTCGCCAAACTTTTTTCACAGTGAGCCAGATAACTGAGAGGATGACGAGGCTGGCCGCCCAACCATTTTGTTCAATACAATATATTGAATACAAAAAAAAATAAAGACGACCAACATATTTATTTACCAATACACAAAATAGAAAATACACAAAAATAAAGACAACAAACATATTTATTTACCAATATACAAAAATAGAAAATACACCAAAAATACAGACAACAAACATATTTATTTACCAAAAGGTTACCAGAGAAGGCGTCATTAGCAATAAAATAGTATTATCACACCTAGTGCGCACATATCCGAGTCTCACAAACTAAGCAACAAAAAAGGTTAGTGAGAATTGTGAACTTTGCGCTTAACTTTTAAGATATCATCAATATTTGTCCTGTAATTTTTGCATCCACACTGCAACGGCGGGCCGGATGAACTGATCTCGCGGGCCGTAGTTTTAGTCTATCGAGCGTGAATTTACTGGCACTTTTGTAAATACGGGAGTAGCATCAAAAAACAACATTGTATTTCCTATCAGAAATATTTATTGTTTTATTAATCGCATCTACATATTTCTTATATTTATAATTGAGATCTTTCATACAATAAAGCTACAAATTGACTTAATTTTATGTAATTATAGTCAGGAAGGTACGCAGAGCTTATGAATCTTGGCTTATTTTCAATTTCGCTCTCTCTCCATTTACTTATGATCATTGAGAACGTGTTCTGAGCCGAGACGTTGGTACCAAGAAAATAAATTTCTAAATAAAAAATCATAGATGCAGCCTCATTTTCATCATCTTTTCGTTTCTTATTTTTACTTCAATATAAAGTTTAATTAAGAGATAATGGAAAGCGTTCATAAACTGATATTAGAAACTGTAATTATAAACTGAGATGAAAGAAAGGTAATAAGAAAAATAAAGAATTAGAGAGATCCGAAACTAAATCAGAAAGATTTATAATAAAGTAATAGAGATCCTATTTAATATAAATAATTTGATAAGGATGAGACTATTATAAATCCCACATGATCAGGTTCGAAAATATTCTCCGGACCCTAAATAATATAACATTAGGCACTCATTTTAAAAATAAGGCAAATTTATACATGAAAATCAAAGTAAGTGAAAAATATAGTTATTATATATCAACCAACTGTAGATAAAGATGAAGAACGTAAACAAAGGTATAGATTTTTAAAAAATAACCAAGGTTTTACCCCAAAATATTTCTTTGACAACCCCAGAGTATTTTCTTGGCATCTTATTTATCAAAGATAACAAATATTCCTGCTGAATATCATTCCATCATTCAAATAAAAATCTATAAATTAGTTGTTTGCTTCTCTCTTACAATCAAGTGTCTGCAGGAGCGAATCCATTGTTGTCTTCACACTGAATGATAGTTATTCTAAACTAATTTTTTTGATATTTTATAAAATCTTCAACTAAATGGCAAGGAAAATCGTTTCAAAAATCAAACTGCTCCTGCCATGCTCTATCATAGGCATTCGTTCACCACTTCTGTGAACAAAAAGTTTTCAACATTAGACTCAATGGTAAAAAGACTCCTTTTTACTCATCCATCACCTTTTTAATGCTTTTTAGCAAAAATTACCTCTTTAATTTATTAAAATGTCTCAAGAAAGGTTTTTTAATCTTTTACTCTAGCAAAAAGCCCATTTTCCTTAAGCTTACTCCTTCACCGTTTTTGTCTATTGTCTGCGCTCTTTTATATGCCCCCAAAATTCCAAATCATTAAAATGGCGGTGTCTCACAAATTTCACTCTAAAGAAATTAAACTGTTATTTTGACGATTTCTTTCCCCCATACTGTTCATTTTATATCCTATAGTATACTTGTATCTTCCAAATCTCTTGCTAGGGCAAAATGATACGATGCTTTGCATTGCCAAAATAGATTTTGGCAGTCGTTAATATTCATCGCTTTTCGTATCTGAATTAATAAAAAATATTACCATAGAAGAATATGATTTTGGAACTGGTTAAAGTATACAACCTATATATATTTCTGATGACAATTACTGAAAAATTGGGAAAGAAAACTGTTACTCAAAAATAATGACCATAGATGAATATGATTTTGAAGCTGGTTAAAGCATCAAGCTTTATATATTTGTGAGGACAATACATGAAAAATGGGAAAACAAAACTTCAAGAAATTTGATTAAAATTAATGATACTGTACAAACACATGTTTAGGATATTGATGATATAATTATATGTAGATATCAATTTTGAGAAAATGAAGATAAAATATCTTTTTTATGCCAGCATTCTGTAAAAATAATCTATTTCAATCAGATTACACCATTATAATCAGAATTTCATTAGTTATTTGAGTTTTATTCAAAAAATTTATGATTGCTTTTATTTATAACTATTTGTTTATATTTATCGGTTTTCTTTCGCAGTTAATAAAAAGAAAATAGTAACAATTCAAAGATAGTTTATAAATTCTGATTTTTCGTTTACGCATAAAAGTCATTCCAAAGAAGGTCAATGTGTGCATTTAAAGTGTAATTAAAAATAAACGGCATGAGTTATCCTCTCCAAGTCTCGTTGCCTAATGTAATTTTTGGGTGTTTTTAATTTACATGTCTTTTAGGTCAAGCTATGTTAAACTAAGTTCGGTTGTGATTATTAAACTAATGAACTAAAGTTACGTACTCTAACCTTGAATAAACTAATTAAGATTTAAAATATAAACATATAATAAAAAAAAGGGAAAACACAAACAAAAACGAACTGATATGAAAAAATATAAGGATTCGGTATAATTGCCTTTCGTTCTTAGAACTTTAAATGCAATTAAATTAATAGGGTTTCCGTTTAATAGGAGAATTTTTTGAATAGGTTTTGACTTTGTTACAAAGCAACTCGCCCGCTGCCTTAAAATGAGACAGCTCAATAGAATCTAGTTCCTTTCCTGTCTCTAGCGTCCAAATTATTCCGCTCTTTTAACAAATTGGATTACTTCACCTTAACACAATTTATCTTTAATTCACCAATGTAACAATTGCGAACTCCTTTTCCAAAAACTTTCTCTACAGTAAATTCGTCTGTTTTCGTTTCATGTGAAATGTTTCTAGTTAATATTTTAAAGAAATTTTTCTATTTCTTTGCTTTGGCTCATTTAACACAAATACTAATTTTTCACGAATTTTTCATAGTTAGAGTTTTCAGTTTTTCTATGATTTAATACAGAGTAAGAGTTTTTGCTCAACAAGAAAGATACATAGTTCGCAGTATGGTATCAAATGCGGACAACTTCACCTCCTTCTTTTAGTTTGCGTCTCAGTAATCATCTCTTTGTCATACCACATTATGTCTTTCAAATATTGATATGTGCAACTCTACCTTTTTATTTAAGAATCTCTTTGGGGTTTAAAGTAAAATAATATTAATTCCAAACTTTTCTGCTTGTTCATGCTAACATAACTAAATCCTATTATAGAGAGTAGTTTAATGATTTGTTTAATGACCTTTTCTTACCTTGAATCACTGTGGTATGTTGACTTTCCAATCGTCAGCAGATCAAGTCTTTCTTGAGTCCTCTTTAGCCATGAGACCTAATTGAAAAAGAAAAAATTAGTAGAAGTAGATTATGAAAAATATATGTGTATTAATTTTCATCCCATCCACTACCATGCCACAATGAATTACCTTACCACAGGGCAATACCCTACCATGGTATTTCTTATCTGTAACCGAGATGTGATCTTGGATTGAAAATAAAATAATAGGAAAGGGTTAAGAAATCATTTGTTATGAGCAGTAAACCTCATCCATTTTCTTAAAAAAATGTCAAAACAGTTTTAGTCATTCTTTTTGGCAAACCAGCAAAGACTACCCAATCGCTCTTAACTTGCCACATGTGTTTGTATGTATTATCTATAGGTTTCCTTGTGTGTATCCCTACCCGCCTTCATCGTGGGTTCATGATCCTTTGGCCGGTTGGTATATCGCTCAGATTTATGCCCCTAAAACCCGAAATTTCATAGCATACTGCTACTTTAAGGGTGAATATGAAACTCTCGTCGCTTTAATATGGAATGCTATGGCCTTATCTTCTCCTCAATTTCAAGAAAAAGCTTATTTCCCTGAAGTCAAGACAAAGAGATAAAAATGCTATGATTACATCTTCCTTAACTCTCTTTCCATTCTCAAATTACCAATCTCAAATTTGATCGCAACTCCCCTCCAATTCTAAGCCTGTCTTGCGCCATTATTCACGATTGCTATAGAAACCTAGGTAATTTTTTTAAGGAAAGTGATTTGTCAATTACATTGCTGCGGTATTTAGGTACTTAATTTATTATTTTAGTCAAATTCAGCGTCAAATTCCCCTTTTTAATTTCAAACTCTCCAAGATCAAACTTATTTTCTTATTTAAATTTCTTGATCGTTAATATCCATTTTAAAATTTTATCAGCCTTTAAAATTTATAACCCTCTATTCTAATCTTACCAACAAATTATTGGATAAAGTTTGAACAACTTTGAACAATCTATTGTTCAATTTTCACTAAACTTGAGAAATTTATTGTATCAAGCTTCCATAAAATTTAAAATATACTACTCTAATTTTCATTACAAAATTAGGTAATTATGGATAAAAGGTGTCAACTTGTATTTGGCCTTAAATTATATGTCAAGTTAATTTTTAGGTGGTAAAGCCAAATCTGACAATCATTTGTTGTTCAAATAATTCATATTAGAGAAAATGAGGTAACAACTTACTTCATGAAATCAGCGGAGAAATGCATTTTTTTATATTATGAAACAATGAATTTTTAAGCAGTTTCCTACCTCAGGTTTTTTGCTAAAATAAAGCATTTGACAACAAATGATTATCAGATTTATCTTTAGGACCTAAAAAAGAACTTGATGAAATAATTTAAGACCAAATACAGGTTGACTCCTTTTATCCATAATTACCCAAATTTGCAGTGTTGAGATCAATTCATACAGATACTTTTAGTCCATAAATTCCAATTAGAACCTTTATCTTTGTATCCACCTTTAAATTTCGATACTCTCATTCCGGAGTATTTCCTTTGTTACTACCTTCCCTTACATATTGTCCAATAAAAATTCCATTACGATCTTTGAGAAATGTGTTAACAGACACTCCTGGAAGTCTTTATATCTCGCCTTAATCTTTTAGACAGATTCTACTCGTATGTAAAAGGCTGATTTTTATGTGAGATCAGACACGTTACATTTAATCCTTGCTTCAGCAAGCCAGGTAAGTGGTGAATTATTAGAATTTATCCATCATTTAACAAACAGTTGCATGGTGAGAGAGCAAGGAAATCTCTTTAATAGTAGCACTGTAATAGTGTTGAAAATATAGATGGATCAGGATGAGCATTAAATAATAATGTATATTTGTCTGTGCGACGTCAAATGGTATAAAAAAACCCTAAAAAAACAGATACTTTGTTGTTAATTAAATGTATATCATCATCCTTCTGGCTATTATACCTGGTGACAAAAAACTCTATCTCTCCCACTAGTTGAGGTGGTGGCGCATGAAATTAGCGCTTCGCATTCTTATAGATGATTTAAAAGATAGCCTTGAACCCAGTAAGATAAAGCTGCATTTATCCAAATGAAGAAATTGTACGTAACCTTAGGAAGGTTTAATTTTGTCTCTTTCATCGCAGATATATGACTCTGGAAAATATCTGGTAACTACACTCATTTTTGCCATAGATATAACATTTAAACTCTTATATTAGAGAGAGTGATTGTCCCCCACTGGAAAGAGATTTAGAGAGTCGAGAGTGGTAACTTGATAATTTCGTTTGAAGAGAATTTTTCCGTTTTGGTGTTAATTTCGTATACAGGAAGATGATCAAGCCAATTCTTCAGGACGATGTAAAGACTTTGCCTAGATGATATAATCCTAACCTGCGGGATTTTATTAAAAACCTGCAAAATGCCTTCTCTTGGATGGTGTCAAAATTAATATAGTTGATCTTTTTCCAATTAGATTAAATCAGTTGAATTTTCTGATAGGTTTCAAAATCGGAGATTAAATTATAAATTGTATAGGATTTTTCAGCTATTTTGATCCAGAACATAGTTCATGCCTTTGTCATAATGGAACTGGAAGATACCGGCAATATTATTTATCATTAATGTGAGAGAGTTTTCTATTTTCGATAGCTAAAATCAGTAGCCTGTAGGAAGGTGCTGTCGATAAATAGAGGTAGTAACCGTTCTTCTCCTAGCCAAGAGACAGATCCTTAAAAAAGAATAATTCGATGTCAAAACCTACCTAAAAGCTTTGAAGTCAAATATATAGTACTCTAAGGTGATCAAGAACCTCAAAATCAGGCAATAAAAAAGTTTTAAAACCCACCATTACCAACCCAAAAGCGAGGATACCATAAAGTGCGATTAAAAGGGAACCGATCTCTTTTAAACTAATTCTCCGTAGGGATAAGCAATGTCAAGCTATAGCTACTGATCAATCTTAAGAGGCTAAAGATATATTGAACACTTCTCAAGATATAAAGTTTTCCTCCATCGCTTACCTTCATTACCCTTTGCTAAGTGAGGCAAAATTCGAAACAAATCTCTTTTCCGCTCAAGGTACAAAGATATTCAAAGGCAAGAAATTAAGTCAGAAGTTCATAAAAGAGGTAAAGCGTCTTGTAAACCTTTGGTAAGACTATGAAGTTTCATGGAGAATCACTCGCACTACCATGGACTATGAAATGATAGCTGTAACTATGCTGAAAAACTACATAAAAATAAGCTGCTGAAACCTGAGATAACTTTTTGGTCATTATATTTTTAATAGGTTTAAGAAAAACAAGAGACATATGATTTAATCAGAATCTAATGAACTTTAAACGAGCTCTCAGGGGACAGATTACGATATCATTATATATGATTAATTGTGGTTAGATTCCCGAGGAATTTGACTTATAAAGGGAAATCTTAAAAAACGACTCATTAAACTTTTAAGATACATTTCTTTATAATTAGTACAAATGCATTTATAAAGAGGGATAGAGATTTTTATCTAATTCTTCTAAAGTTCTTCAAATAAAAAGTAAGTAATAGGGTGAGATTAAAAAAATTCTCTTTTTATTTCACTTAATAAAAATATGTAGGAAATAATACACTTTTCGCGCCTCTATACAAATAAGCTATTAGGAAATACTAGTTACTACCTACAAACAATATTTTTTTCGTATGGGTTATTGTGAAACCTCAATTTACGAATGTTATATGGCGATTATTAGAATCAATAAAAATATGCCGAGTTAAGGTACAAAATTTGTAGGTAGCACTGTCACGGGTGGCAGTAAACTCTATACCAGCACTACTTATTTAATTTGGCGTTGATTTACCTCGGCTAGGAGCATATTATGAGGAGGTTTAATGGGTATATGTTCTTTAATCTGAGTTATTGCAACAATGTAAAAAAAATCTTTTTGGCCTATAGAATTTCCCTTCACCTTACTTTCGTATATCAAATCTTTCACAACTCAGAATATCTGTCCTTCTTTGTAGGTCGCCCAGAGCCCTCTGTCTGCAGCAGTTCGAATTCTTTTGCAGGAAATGACATCCTCCTTTGGCTTTCGTGGGACTTGTTCCCGACTAGTCCATATTTTGGTTGGGAGTGGTCGGGGAGGTGGAGGCACATTTCAAACATGGGATCACCCTTTGGTGGATTTGTGTGGTTAGCTTCCTTTAGACGTTACATACGAGGGTTGGTCAATAAGTTTTGCGAATCGGTAGGGCAAAACAGAGGAAGGGGGATGACTGTTTGTGGTGGTGTTAGCACAAGTTATAACAAGTCATTACCTGCAGCCGCACTCTCCTACCTCGTCTAGTTAGGAAGGATTAGCTGATCGCAGATCGTCAGTCACAAATTTTTCAACAATGCAGAAGGTTGAGCACCACGCAGTAATCAAATCTTTGACCAAGGAAGGCAAGAATGCAAAAGAGATCCATAAACGCATGGCTGCAGTGTACACCGACACGACCCCTCCCTATGCAACCATTGTTAACTGGAATAGGCAGTTACGCCATGGTCGTGAGTCCCTTGAAGATGACCTTTGTCCAGGACGCCAGTCAGACCTGACCAACGAGTACAATGTGGCCCGTGTAGAGAGGATGATCCTCGAAAATCGACGGGTGAAGGTCGAAGCAATTGAGCGATAACTTGGAATATCACATGGAAGTGTTATCAACATCATCCACGACAATTTTGCCATGACTAAGGTCTCTGCCCGTTGGGTCCCTAGAAACCTCACGCCACATGATCGACTTCAACGTCGTCAAATCCACAAGGCCAGAGTTGCACAAGCTGCCCTGCGCAAGTGCGGATTCGAGGAGCTCAACTATGTCCCCTACGGTACAGATCTGGCCCCTAGCGACTAACTTTTATTCCGCCAGCTCAAGGCTGCACTGACCTGAAACTTAGGGATATTAACATTAGTTTGATAATAGGAACGCTTGGCGGACTTATAACAACTGTCGAGAAAGTACAGAGGTTAAGCATAGCATTAGCTGGAACAGTGCCAAACAAGGCATAAAATCCAGTAATTATAGGAGTAATTCGAGAAATATATTAGAATGTATCTCCATTAACGCGTTCCCAAATTTCAACCTTAGCCATGGTTTGTTCATTCTAGACCCCGTTATCACTACATACATAAAGTCTCAAATAAATTTGTTTCAGTATTTTGTACCCCTCAATTAAGGGTTGAGGTGGGTAGTCTAATCTCCTCTTTAAGACAATGTATGTCCAGCCTCCTGTTCATCACTTGAAAAAGTCTTTAAGAAGAAAGACGAAAGCGCTCGGAATCATTTTTAACTCTTCCTTTGTGAGTATATCTGCATATATATAAATATATATATATAAATAAATATATATATATATATATATATATATATATATATATATATATATATATATATATATATATATATATATATATATATATATACATATATATATATATATATATATATATATAGGTATATATATATATTTATATATATATATATATATATAGATATATATATATATATATATATATATATATATATATATATATATATATATATATATATATATATATATATATAATGGCAAAGGTTGCCAATGTTAGATTTCAATTTTAATATTTCAAATTCTTTGATGCATTTATTTAAATAACTGGCTGATTTGCATTACACGAGGTGGAATGAGTTACAATGAAGCAATATGGTAAGGAGGATTTTTCACGATTAAATACTTTTAAGTTACATCTGGTGCCCATATCTGGATTTGACACCATTATAGGCGCTCCAATTTCAAACACCATCTCTAGTAAAAGCCGTTAATAGATTAACTTGCCTTTGTTTCACATACAAAATTCAACATAGTTATAAGATTTGCCTTTACAGTTTTAATTCCTTCTGATATCCTTGATTCTTCGTTATCTTTTTTAATTCAATACGTAAATTTCGTCCTTCATCTACATTATGCCTCACTGAACTCAGAGACAATATCAGCACAAATCTCTATTCCTTTCCCATGAATTCTCTTAGTCCAGTTCTTCAATCAAATGAAACTCGAGACAAGTAGAAAATTTTCGAATTATATAGTAAATTATAGTCTTTTTTTTTGCACCTTTTTTGGTTTCTGTTCTCAACATTCAATTTATATATTAAACTTATATCCTTTCTACCTTTGGCGAAGTGCCAGGTCAAGGCGTCGGTTTTTTTTCAAAAGGAGTAAAGTTGAATTGTACCCATTTAGAGCCATGAATCGGCCCATATGACCATAGGACATATAGTTATTCACTCTGGAGATTTCAAATCTGCCATCAGATTTCGCGATGGGTGGTGCCATCTAGTAGCACAAGCTTTATTTAGCCATTTAGCCATTCAAAGACACTTGTAAGTGATTTGAGCCACGGGAAACCATCAATGCAATAACAATTTATCATCTTATCACGAAACGACTCAGGTCATTGGAGGTACTTTCCCTCTTGTTTCTAAAAAATAAAGTTTTTACACTCTTCTCTAGACCAAGATTAATTTATTTCTAAATGGAAGTTATTCAATTTTTCTTTTTGGATTGAATGTAATTTAATAAACGTATTTGTATTCCTATGATCAGGTAAACTCCAGAGTACAGTTGTTGATATTAATAATCAATAAAAGGTATAAATAGTTTAAAATCTATTTGAGGTAGAGAAACTTAAATACCTCTCCATGGTGTCCTTATTTACCTCATTAAAATTTTACTAATCTTGTTTATATATTAGATCCTGCATAATTATTTCCTAAGTGCTAAAAAATTACAAACAAAAATATATCGCATCCAGTATTAATCTCTTCAAATAGTCCTGATTTCGTATAAGAATGAAGGAATTTCCAAAGAGTTGCATCATTCTGCGATCTCTTGTATTAAAATTTGTTTAGTAAGGGAGGTATCTGCCATATCTGTAATTTTATTTCTACTAAACTCCATTTTTCATATAATCTTACAGTTCGGCGTAGACTTAAAAAAGGCACAGATTTTACTATTGTCAAGGCTAATGCTGATTAATGGTGAATTTAAATTTTGCGGCTGTGAAAATAATTTAAAAGGGTTCAAAATAAGCGATAACATATGTAGAGAGAGTATCGCTTGGCAGGAGCACATTCTATTCTTGCTTCTATTCTATTTTCTATCATAAGGTGACTTGTTCTTCTAGCATGTAATGAATTTTCAAGTACAAACTTCAACCTTTCGAGTAAGGATGAATTTTTACTTGAATATTATAATTGAACTTTCGTCACCTAAGTGTAAATGCGTTGGATTCTTTCACCTAGGTTAGATTTTTTATTGTAGGAGAGAGGGAAAGAGAGAGAGAGAGAGAGAGAGAGAGAGAGAGAGAGAGAGAGAGAGAGAGAGAGAGGGATTGAGAGAGAGAGAGAAAGGACGTAAAAAGTTTCAGGGTTAACAGCGAGTTGCCATGATCAAATGGTCGATTAAAATCCGAGTAGGCGCGCAGCCAACTCTGGCCAAGACCATCCCCACTCATCAGAGATTGTGACAGTGAGATGTAAATAAAGCAGAAAATAAAATTAAAGTATAGATAAAAGCGGAAAATTGTAAATTAAATGAAATAGTTCGAAATAATCATTAAAGAGTTTACATGTTAAGGCAAGTCTCAAAGGAGATGAAACTTGAAAAGAATTAAGCCTTCTTAATCTTCATCCTCATACATGCGAAAACACGTACTGATATTGGAACTCATCCAGCATGAAAGAAAGAAATTATTTACCCAACTTAAAACGAGATCAAACGAAAAAAAGGCATACGATTTTAGTTTCACTGGAAGAACAGTCTCTGCGCAGCCAAAATATTGATGTCTTTAAAATAATAAACGGGTTTAGTAATCTAAAATATAGTTTAATATTTGAGCTAGAGTGCCAAAACGCCACTAGAAATAAGAGTTTCAAGATAGCAAACAGTAGATTTAAAACTTTAATATTACTCAATTTTTTTAAATTCTACAAACTTTGAAAATGTTGCTTAATGATGTATTTGAAAGCGATAGCCCAAAATATGTCAAAAAATAAAATCATAAAAATTATACTTAATATTATAAGATGTGAGTTTATATAAATAATAATTGTTAAGCTAATACTTGATCCCAAAGTTCTCGTTTCTTTTACATATCCTTAGACTTATGTCTACCACCTTTTCCCTTCTTTCTTGAACTCTCCTCGAATGGCACTGATGGTTTTTCTAGTACCTAATTAAAAAATTACCAGAACCTAATAAATCTTTTAATAAAATAATTTTAGTTAACAGCGACACAATAGTGCCCTTACTAACAATTAAAAGCACGTGGTTAAATTAGTAAATAAACAGCAATACAAATAAGTTACATACAATAAAACTCGTAATAAATGTTGGTAAAGAGGATAAAACTTTAAATAAGGACATAACTGAAAATGAGGTAAGGTTTACTTTTAAGGACAGGAAAATTTCAAAATAGGAGAGTCAGAATAAAATAGATCCAATGCACTATAAAGAAGTAGAAAAAAAAATATTAAGCACCTGTTTTACAATTTAATAGATCCAATGCACCATAAAGAAGTAGAAAATGAAATGTTAAGCACCTCCTGTACAAGTTAAAAATATCTATTACCGAAAGAATAGTTCTTAGGGAGTTCAAAGAGGCAAATGTTAACTCTCGTACAATTTCATTTCTTTGGTCATCGGCAAAAACTTGAAATCCATTTTTAAACATGAGATAAATGCATATGACAAAGTTCCTCATAAAAAAATCATTATAAAGTTAAAAGCTATAGAACAGAGTGGAGTGTATTAAATTAAATTGGATTGGTTGGAAATCAAGAGGTATAGTGTTATTGTCATTGCATTAAAGCCAAATAATTCTTCTTCACGGATCTGTTGTTTCTATATATATATATATATATAAATATATATATATATATATATATATATATATATATATATATATATATACATAAAGAGAAAATACAAGTTCTGTACGTGGTAGCAAGCACCAAAATGCTTTGGCCATATTTAAATGCTTTTATGTATTCTAATTTCTTCCCTTAAGCATAAACAATGTTGTAAGAAAATGTTTCGTTACATGTCATTTATGGAACTATGATCGGAGGTTTGGAGAGAAAAAACATAATATTAACTTTGTTTAGTGTCTTGGTCTTACGGCGTATTCTCCACGGAATATCTTATATAAACGACACCACCAGTCCCAAAAGATCCCTGCACGACAGAATTTAATTTTGTCCCAAAAGTCTATCTCAGTCAGCTTCAAAGTTTATAATCTTTTCGTGCTTTGATAATTCTTCTCCATGCGAGTTCTCGGAATTGAGTTTTTTTATCTTGCAGTAAACAGAGAAGAATGTTTTCCGCATGTAAAAAATAAGCATTACTTTGAATCACTGGGGCAACTATATTTTTAATCTGTTTGTTTATCCCTTGCAGTGATCGAACTGTCTTAAAGAGGTTGAGTGTTCCATCTTACGGAGAAGAGCTAGCTTTTTTTTTAGATCAGCATGGTGAATACACTTTTATGATAAAAAAGACAATGGATTTCAGCGTGTCAAAAGGGTTGGAAGTCGAAATACATTATCGAAGTATCCGATTTTCCGTCGTGAGGCATCATGCATGCGACATTTTTCCATGACTCTTACGAGCTATTTCAGAAGAACATGTAGCTTGTGAGATATGTAGATAGAAGTATATCAAACATATACTTTTGTTTAGCTCTCAGATTTCCTCTGTCAGCAGATGGCAAGTTAGTCGCAATTGGTCGAATTTAACAACACTTAGGGTGTCACATTTATCCAGTTGTTGCCCTATCGGTCCGCAAATCAACGAGGCCCCGTTGTTTTCCCATCCAAATTATGGATGAGATGGCCCAATGGGAGCTCATTTGCATGAGGCTGAAAAATAAACCAATGCAGTGGTCTATTAAGTTTTCTTCTAACAATCTGATTGCATCTTTTGTTCCTGTATTCACTACGGTTCTGTCCTAACCCAAGGTAACGAGTTCATCAGTTGCGATGTTATTTGCTTTTATATACGAGAATATTGCGTCGCATATAGCTTTGGAAAAAGCTGGCTCCATTGTCAGGTGTCCAAGGTATTCTGGACCAGTTTCTTTTATCATAGAGATGTGCTTCTCCATTATCTTCTTCTTGTGATGAGTTCCTTCCATCGTCTCAAAAAAATATGCGCTAGCTTTTCTACCATCAAAATAAATAGAATATAATGCCTTATCCGATCTAATTTCTCGATTTAGTGTATGTAGTACGTTCTTTAACAAGCTCTCTTCTAACTTTTGACCTGTCAACTACTACAGAAAATTCTTTGCCTCCAATTGTCGATAAGTCCTTAAGGAATGAACTTGTTATTAAAGTTGCAGCTCGATCAGACACATCTTTGCAGTCACAAGCCAATGCAAATTCTGACAATTTTATTCGTTTAGATGGAGTCTTGTATGCAAATATTTTGTTTACTTCTTTGTGTTTCACGGATGAAGGAAGCTCATTGTCACTACCTTTGTCAGCAGATTCTGTTTCTGTGCTAGATGAATGAAGAATTACTTCGATATTATCTGTCCAAGTAGATGGTTCATTTAAGAGGCAATACTCACGATTTTTCCTAACTGCACCCTGAATATTCTTCTTTGATTGAATTTGATCGATATTACCTATTGCCATTTTCCTAGTTGCTCGTTGGTCTTTCAAACACATTTGCTTTAATGGCCACACCTTCTCTTCTTTGCTACAAGAACAATTTTCAAAGCTATCCCATTTACAACACGAAATATCAAACAATTGTTCTACATTCTTTGTAAAATCGTCCGATTTCTGCTTGAATGATAACACATTTTCCCTGCTAATATTTCTCAGTAAAGCCTGTTATTTTAAAATAATATTTTAAAATTCTTTTTCTATCTGCCTCTATTGACACAGAATGGTTTGATACAGTTTTCCGAATAGAAATTAACTTGTCAGCTACTGATGTAATAATTTGTTTAATTGGCGGGTCTTTTATATTGTGGTTGTTTTCCTTTTCTCGCTCAAACCAAAAATATTTTGTAACATATTTATAAAGGGTTTTTAATTTCATGAAGTGTTCTAGGTTACAATGCTATAATTAAATATTGTTTACGTTTTAATATTGTTTTAATAAAACATGTCTAAATATTTATTGTACACTATAAATAACTGTTCTTAAATACAAATAAAAGAATGTGATTAAAACAATAGACACTAGACAGAACCACACACGCACACACGCACACACACACAAACTTTCTTGACAAGATTCCTCACGCTACTGAAACATAATTGTCACGTACGCTGCTATAATATCTCATTGAGGAACCTCTAAATATCAATCAATTACTTTTATATTTTGTTTACTTGTTGTTTAAAATACAATAATTATTTCTTTATAGGTATCAATTCAAAATTCGAATTTACTTTTCAGATAAAAACTAAAAATTCAAAATTTAGTTGAAAATCGCATTCTTTTAATTTTCAATGGCGTTGAGGAACGTTTGAAAATTTTAAAAATCCTCTCAGGATGTTTAATTCGACATATAACCCGATAAAAAAAATCGTTGTAGGAAAATAAATTTCAGAAAAAATGTTTTTCGCTCTGCCCCTAGTAAGCAAGGACAGAATTATGTGCAGCACATCCCGGGAAAATGACATACACCACTTCAACCAGATGCTAGGAAATATCCACTTATGTACCAAATAGTAAGCCCACCATATCATCTAAATACTCGTGGCGCGGCCAAAACAAGGTAACAGGAAGAGGAGCACTATTTCATCCTTAGAAGCCCCTCATTACCAATTGGTATTGTATGAAGAATCTCTCTATGTGTAGACTGACTACATAGTTCAACCTAGATTGTATGAGTAATTGGCGCCAGATCACTGTTTCCTAAATCATTTATTAGGCAAGGCATTCAGGGTGAGGGAGTAAGGTTACCTTCGAATCCCGATGAAATAAAAGAGAGCCAGAAAAAAGGACGGCTCAAATGAATCTTATTTTAAGGATGGAAAGCCAAATAAGGGATGCTCCAAAGATTTATACTCTAAAGGAGACGGGTGAAGTAAATGCTGCTCCAGAAAATATAATGTTAGAGACTGATGCAAGTGGTTCCCCTCCCATAGGTTTATTAATCGCTAAGTTGGTAGCGACCGGTTAACTGTTTTTTATTAAGAAAGTATACCCCAAAGGCCAGGAAAAGGCGGCTCTAACTCATATTTTAAGCAGTGTTATGCTTTTTGCCGGCAAAAAACGCTTCACCACAGCATGATTTAACATTACCGTTCATTCGTTTATTTTGTACTTTTTCTTCTTCTGATGAATATTCTTTACTTATTGTTCCTTTACATACGGGAAGTGTACAGCGGTAGGAGAGAATGTTTTCTGGAAAAATTAGATGATTCTGACTGTTTACCTTTCTAACTATTCCGCTTTCTCATAGTTTTAGCTTGGTTAAGTAATTTATCTGACGCGAAAAATTTATGTACTATTTTCTTTATTGTTTCTAATTCCATTATATTCCTTTACTTCAAGGAATATTCCCCATGTATCAATTTTCTGCCTTCTTGAAGTTTTATCCGCATAAATATTCCTTTGTTTTGCTTTTTCTTCCCATTAATGTCGCGTTACTTTGATCGATATATGTTTGTACAATTGTTTATTCTCAGTTTCACAGTATTTCTTTGTAATAGACTTTTTAACCAGATAAACAATTTGCGCTCGATCTAGATATATGAAATGATCATATTTTTAGACTGATTCGTCTTCTATTTTAAAGAGTTCCCGCGCGACAGCTGATTCATTCATTTGCCTCCTTCTGTTTGTCTTACCTGCTATGAGCCTAATTTAAGTCTTTTCACTCCAGTAACTCGCCTTCATGTCATATTTTACCACCATTTGCCGTGATTATTCGTTTTTCTCAAACGAATTGATTTTCTTATTTTGGAATATTATTTCCATGAACACAATTGCTGTTAATTCATTTCCCCCTGCAAATAACATATTTGTATCTTCCTTTTGACTTTGTTTCGTTTTTTTGTTCGTCGGTTCGTCCTTTAATACTTAAGTTTTATCAAATTATTTTAAAATATTAGTAATAGGCAATTTATACATATGATTGATTTTATTCTTCTCCTTTACACCCATTTTCTATGTGGCAATACTTTATTCTTATGTTTATTGCATTACTCATTACCTGGTTGTTCACAATGTTCAAAATTTCTTACTTATTCCTGAAGTTTTAAATTAACCTCTTCTACTTCGCTCTTATATTCATAACCCCGTAAGGGGCGCGGCGATTTGCCATCCTGGCCGCCGTGCTGACGGGATTCAGCACTCCGTCCGGCCCCAGCTTAGCCTCTCTTCCTTTCTTCAAAACACTTGTTTCCTCTGTTTTCACACAACCTCTCCCACAACTTTCTCTGGTCAGCCTCTAATTTCACAGGGTAGATGCTGACCTTCCTTTCAGCCAACCGTCCCGCATCGGGGCTGAGGGGGTGGGGGACAATGTTCCCTAACCCCTGAGCTCCGGTCTGGGGTGGCTGGTTTTTAACAACCTGCTTCATCCCCACCCATACCTTCCACACATCCCTTTTCCTCTCCTCTTCACAACCTATATTTTTTTACGCCGTGTCTAAGGTGAAGCCGCCATGCCGATGGACTGCCAGGCCACCAGGCGAGAGGGGTGGTCCGAAATGGTAGCGCCTGGCCCCGCCAGGCCTGAAAGCACCTTTTGCAGTGCGGGCAACTGCAAGAGGTGATGAGCTATTGCGTCCCGTGGCAAAAATAGGGTCACAATGCCCATGGATGAATTTTCAAAACACCAAACCCCTTTAACTCCCCCTTGCTCATTGACGAAGCCGCCCTCGGGCAGCTCGAGCAAAAAAATGGAGGTCCCCCCCCCTGTGCTTGCACAGGGAACCCTCCATATTTCTCTAACCGGAGAGGAGGCTTACTCCTCTCCCTTGCCTACGGGTGCAGGGGACTCCCCCTCACCCCCTTCTCTGGAGGTGCTTTCGGGCACCTCCCTTTTCCCAGCGGCAGTCCCCTCTTTTCTTTCCAAGGGGACTGCCAAGAAATCCAGCAGGCAGCCCTTAGCCAGCCGCTCCGCATCAAAGCGGCTCGGTAGGGCAAACCCCCTTAGGGAGGAGAGGGAAGCCAGGCCCCTTCGGTCGCTTCCCTCAAAAGACCTGCTGGCCAAAATTTTAAACCTTGCTGGGGTCAAGGCCTGTGCCTCCCCACACAAGACTAGCGACACTGCCAAGGGGACCTGTGATGTCCTGGGAGGGGATGGCCAACTGGAGGCCCCTCCTGTGATAAACATGGTCCTTGAGGAGACCCAGCCTCAGACGGTAGGGCCTTCCATGGGGGGGAATTCGGGCTCGGCGCCAAGCACCGAACCCGAATCCGCCCGTATGCAAGGGCCTCCTCAAATGGCTGAGGGCTCTGAGGCAGTAAAAGGAGGGGAGGGATCTCCTCCGACAGGTGCCCCTACGACAACCAGGACCTTCTCCATTTCAGAGAGGGACCTGGCTGAGGCCGGTCCATCTGGCCTGGGGGCTTCTGCCAGCGGAGGTGAAAAGCGGGTTCATTCCCCACCCTCCTCTCCAAAAAAGAAAAAGACAAAGAAGACTAAAAAGATGAAAAAGACTCGGGGCTCCTCTCCATCCGCAGGGGCTGCGGGGACGGATGGGTCTGCTACCACTTTGGTAGGCGACCAAGCCAAGATCGGCACATCCGGCCCCTCTACCCCATCGTGTGCGGAGCCCCTGACAAAGACTAACACCAAGAGTGCACAGGGCGGAGCCTCGATGACATCGAGGCCCCTCATTCAGAGGTTACCTGGCGTTTTCGAGCCCGCTGGCTTCAAACGCTTCCTCGTTATTCACTCCACTGATGGCACCATGTTGTCCAAGGGCAACATGATCCATCAGAGGAGAGGATTAGCTAGTGCAATTGGTAGAGAGCCGAAGGTGACTCGTTTCTCGGACGGCAGCCTTCTGGCGAATGCGGCGAATCCCGCCGAGGCGGCCAAGATAAGTGCTCTTCGGACACTTCATGGCACCCCGGTGAGTGTGACGCCGCACTCTACCATGAACTTTGTGAAAGGAGTAGTTTATGCTAGGGAACTCGTTGACTACTCCATTGAGGACATCACCCTAGAGCTGGCCGACCATGGGGCGGTCAAGGTCGAACGTGTGATGAGAAAACAGGGAGGGGCTTCGAGACCCACCCCTACACCATTCGTCACGTTCGACAGTGACAAGCTCCCTGAGTCGGTGCGTGCCGGTTGGTACCGCTACCGCGTGAAGGCATTCGTGCCACTGCCGCGGCGGTGCTATTACTGTCACCGCTTCGGCCATACAAATCGCTTATGTAGACGTGCAAAGTCGAGGTCACCCGGAGTCTGTGTAAATTGCTCCAAGGTCGCACACGATAAGTCCAAATCGTGTGTGGCCAAGTGTGTCAATTGCGGAGAGCCGCACCCTGCTTTTTAGAAGCAATGTGGTGCATATCTCCTGGAGAAAGAAATCCTGGCCGTTCAGGCCCAGGATAGACTCCATTCCGCGAGGCTAAGGACTTTGTCCTGGCGCACCCAGCTCTGCCTGGGACGTCATATGCCTCAGTAGTTCGAAAGGCACCCTCTGTTCCTGGCCCATCCAGGCCAACGAGCACGGTTGTTTCCGCGCCCATTCGGAGCCCTTCTGCGGGCTCTACCCAACCCGGGCAATCCCCTGGTAAAGCTGGCGGCAAAAAGGGTTCATACCCAGCCCCGGCTAAAACCAGGGCTCCACCCTCTTCCCTTAGCGTGACCGTTTCCCGCAAGGCGAAACGGCCACGCGCCTCCACCGAGTCGTTAGACTCACAGGAGGCAACACCCCTGAAGATGGTCGCTAGGACATCCTCAGGGGTTCCTAAAGCTGTCCCCCAAAAGGAGGACAGCAACAAAGGATCTTCGGCACCTTCGCCCACGCCCCGAGGTGGAGCGAGTGGCTCGGAGACGGTGGTTCCTCGAAAAGAGGCCCCCCCCGCCTCCGATAAATAGAGGTAGTAACCGTTTCTTCTCCTAGCCAAGAGACAGATCCTTAAAAAAGAATAATTCGATGTCAAAACCTACCTAAAAGCTTTGAAGTCAAATATATAGTACTCTAAGGTGATCAAGAACCTCAAAATCAGGCCATAAAAAAGTTTTAAAACCCACCATTACCAACCCAAAAGCGAGGATACCATAAAGTGCGATTAAAAGGGAACCGATCTCTTTTAAACTAATTCTCCGTAGGGATAAGCAATGTCAAGCTATAGCTACTGATCAATCTTAAGAGGCTAAAGATATATTGAACACTTCTCAAGATATAAAGTTTTCCTCCATCGCTTACCTTCATTACCCTTTGCTAAGTGAGGCAAAATTCGAAACAAATCTCTTTTCCGCTCAAGGTACAAAGATATTCAAAGGCAAGAAATTAAGTCAGAAGTTCATAAAAGAGGTAAAGCGTCTTGTAAACCTTTGGTAAGACTATGAAGTTTCATGGAGAATCACTCGCACTACCATGGACTATGAAATGATAGCTGTAACTATGCTGAAAAACTACATAAAAATAAGCTGCTGAAACCTGAGATAACTTTATGGTCATTATATTTTTAATAGGTTTAAGAAAAACAAGAGACATATGATTTAATCAGAATCTAATGAACTTTAAACGAGCTATCAGGGGACAGATTACGATATCATTATATATGATTAATTGTGGTTAGATTCCCGAGGAATTTGACTTATAAAGGGAAATCTTAAAAAACGACTCATTAAACTTTTAAGATACATTTCTTTATAATTAGTACAAATGCATTTATAAAGAGGGATAGAGATTTTTATCTAATTCTTCTAAAGTTCTTCAAATAAAAAGTAAGTAATAGGGTGAGATTAAAAAAATTCTCTTTTTATTTCACTTAATAAAAATATGTAGGAAATAATACACTTTTCGCGCCCCTATACAAATAAGCTATTAGGAAATACTAGTTACTACCTACAAACAATATTTTTTTCGTATGGGTTATTGTGAAACCTCAATTTACGAATGTTATATGGCGATTATTAGAATCAATAAAAATATGCCGAGTTAAGGTACAAAATTTGTAGGTAGCACTGTCACGGTTGGCAGTAAACTCTATACCAGCACTACTTATTTAATTTGGCGTTGATTTACCTCGGCTAGGAGCATATTATGAGGAGGTTTAATGGGTATATGTTCTTTAATCTGAGTTATTGCAACAATGTAAAAAAAATCTTTTTGGCCTATAGAATTTCCCTTCACCTTACTTTCGTATATCAAATCTTTCACAACTCAGAATATCTGTCCTTCTTTGTAGGTCGCCCAGAGCCCTCTGTCTGCAGCAGTTCGAATTCTTTTGCAGGAAATGACATCCTCCTATGGCTTTCGTGGGAATTGTTCCCGACTAGTCCATATTTTGGTTGGGAGTGGTCGGGGAGGTGGAGGCACATTTCAAACATGGGATCACCCTTTGGTGGATTTGTGTGGTTAGCTTCCTTTAGACGTTACATACGAGGGTTGGTCAATAAGTTTTGCGAATCGGTAGGGCAAAACAGAGGAAGGGGGATGACTGTTTGTGGTGGTGTTAGCACAAGTTATAACAATTCATTACCTGCAGCCGCACTCTCCTGCCTCGTCTAGTTAGGAAGGATTAGCTGATCGCAGATCGTCAGTCACAAATTTTTCAACAATGCAGAAGGTTGAGCACCACGCAGTAATCAAATCTTTGACCAAGGAAGGCAAGAATGCAAAAGAGATCCATAAACGCATGGCTGCAGTGTACACCGACACGACCCCTCCCTATGCAACCATTGTTAACTGGAATAGGCAGTTACGCCATGGTCGTGAGTCCCTTGAAGATGACCTTTGTCCAGGACGCCAGTCAGACCTGACCAACGAGTACAATGTGGCCCGTGTAGAGAGGATGATCCTCGAAAATCGACGGGTGAAGGTCGAAGAAATTGAGCGATAACTTGAAATATCACATGGAAGTGTTATCAACATCATCCACGACAATTTTGCCATGACTAAGGTCTCTGCCCGTTGGGTCCCTAGAAACCTCACGCCACATGATCGACTTCAACGTCGTCAAATCCACAAGGCCAGAGTTGCACAAGCTGCCCTGCGCAAGTGCGGATTCGAGGAGCTCAACTATGTCCCCTACGGTCCAGATCTGGCCCCTAGCGACTAACTTTTATTCCGCCAGCTCAAGGCTGCACTGACCTGAAACTTAGGGATATTAACATTAGTTTGATAATAGGAACGCTTGGCGGACTTATAACAACTGTCGAGAAAGTACAGAGGTTAAGCATAGCATTAGCTGGAACAGTGCCAAACAAGGCATAAAATCCAGTAATTATAGGAGTAATTCGAGAAATATATTAGAATGTATCTCCATTAACGCGTTCCCAAATTTCAACCTTAGCCATGGTTTGTTCATTCTAGACCCCGTTATCACTACATACATAAAGTCTCAAATAAATTTGTTTCAGTATTTTGTACCCCTCAATTAAGGGTTGAGGTGGGTAGTCTAATCTCCTCTTTAAGGCAATGTATGTCCAGCCTCCTGTTCATCACTTGAAAAAGTCTTTAAGAAGAAAGACGAAAGCGCTCGGAATCATTTTTAACTCTTCCTTTGTGAGTATATCTGCATATATATAAATATATATATATAAATATATATATATATATATATATATATATATATATATATATATATATATATATATATACATATATATATATATATATAGGTATATATATATATTTATATATATATATATATATATATATATATAGATATATATATATATATATATATATATATATATATATATATATATATATATATATATATATATATATATATATAATGGCGAAGGTTGCCAATGTTAGATTTCAATTTTAATATTTCAAATTCTTTGATGCATTTATTTAAATAAATGGCTGATTTGCATTAAAGAGAGTTCCCTATATTATACACGAGGTGGAATGAGTTACAATGAAGCAATATGGTAAGGAGGATTTTTCACGATTAAATACTTTTAAGTTACATCTGGTGCCCATATCTGGATTTGACACCATTATAGGCGCTCCAATTTCAAACACCATCTCTAGTAAAAGCCGTTAATAGATTAACTTGCCTTTGTTTCACATACAAAATTCAACATAGTTATAAGATTTGCCTTTACAGTTTTAATTCCTTCTGATATCCTTGATTCTTCGTTATCTTTTTTAATTCAATACGTAAATTTCGTCCTTCATCTACATTATGCCTCACTGAACTCAGAGACAATATCAGCACAAATCTCTATTCCTTTCCCATGAATTCTCTTAGTTCAGTTCTTCAATCAAATGAAACTCGAGACAAGTAGAAAATTTTCGAATTATATAGTAAATTATAGTCTTTTTTTTTGCACCTTTTTTGGTTTCTGTTCTCAACATTCAATTTATATATTAAACTTATATCCTTTCTACCTTTGGCGAAGTGCCAGGTCAAGGCGTCGGTTTTTTTTCAAAAGGAGTAAAGTTGAATTGTACCCATTTAGAGCCATGAATCGGCCCATATGACCATAGGACATATAGTTATTTACTCTGGAGATTTCAAATCTGCCATCAGATTTCGCGATGGGTGGTGCCATCTAGTAGCACAAGCTTTATTTAGCCATTTAGCCATTCAAAGACACTTGTAAGTGATTTGAGCCACGGGAAACCATCAATGCAATAACAATTTATCATCTTATCACGAAACGACTCAGGTCATTGGAGGTACTTTCCCTCTTGTTTCTAAAAAATAAAGTTTTTACATTCTTCTCTAGACCAAGATTAATTTATTTCTAAATGGAAGTTATTCAATTTTTCTTTTTGGATTGAATGTAATTTAATAAACGTATTTGTATTCCTATGATCAGGTAAACTCCAGAGTACAGTTGTTGATATTAATAATCAATAAAAGGTATAAATAGTTTAAAATCTATTTGAGGTAGAGAAACTTAAATACCTCTCCATGGTGTCCTTATTTACCTCATTAAAATTTTACTAATCTTGTTTATATATTAGATCCTGCATAATTATTTCCTGAGTGCTAAAAAATTACAAACAAAAATATATCGCAACCAGTATTAATCTCTTCAAATAGTCCTGATTTCGTATAAGAATGAAGGAATTTCCAAAGAGTTGCATCATTCTGCGATCTCTTGTATTAAAATTTGTTTAGTAAGGGAGGTATCTGCCATATCTGTAATTTTATTTCTACTAAACTCCATTTTTCATATAATCTTACAGTTCGGCGTAGACTTAAAAAAGGCACAGATTTTACTATTGTCAAGGCTAATGCTGATTAATGGTGAATTTAAATTTTGCGGCTGTGAAAATATTTTAAAAGTGTTCAAGATAAGCGATAACATATGTAGAGAGAGTATCGCTTGGCAGGAGCACATTCTATTCTTGCTTCTATAAATTTTCTATTATAAGGTGACTTGTTCTTCTAGCATGTAATGAATTTTCAAGTACAAACTTCAACCTTTCGAGTAAGGATGAATCTTTACTTGAATATTATAATTGAACTTTCGTCACCTAAGTGTAAATGCGTTGGATTCTTTCACCTAGGTTAGATTTTTTTATTGTAGGAGAGAGGGAAAGAGAGAGAGAGAGAGAGAGAGAGAGAGAGAGAGAGAGAGAGAGAGAGAGAGAGGGAGCGAGAGAGAGAGAGAAAGGACGTAAAAAGTTTCAGCGTTAACAGCGAGTTGCCATGATCAAATGGTCGATTAAAATCCGAGTAGGCGCGCAGCCAACTCTGGCCAAGACCATCCCCACTCTTCAGAGATTGTGACGGTGAGATGTAAATAAAGCAGAAAATAAAATTAAAGTATAGATAAAAGCTGAAAATTGTAAATTAAATGAAATAGTTCGAAATAATCATTAAAGAGTTTACATGTTAAGGCAAGTCTCAAAGGAGATGAAACTTGAAAAGAATTAAGCCTTCTTAATCTTCATCCTCATACATGCGAAAACACGTACTGATATTGGAACTCATGCAGCATGAAAGAAAGAAATTATTTACCCAACTTAAAACGAGATCAAACGAAAAAAAGGCAGACATTTTAGTTTCACTGGAAGAACAGTCTCTGCGCAGCCAAAATATTGATGTCTTTAAAATAATAAACGGGTTTAGTAATCTAAAATATGGTTTAATATTTAAGCTAGAGTGACAAAATGCCACTAGAAATAAGAGTTTCAATATAGCAAACAGTAGATTTAAAACTTTAATATTACTCAATTTTTAAAAAATTCTACAAACTTTGAAAATGTTTCTTAATGATGTATTTGAAAGTGATACCCAAAATATGTCAAAAAATAAAATCATAAAAATTATACTTAATATTATAAGATGTGAGTTTATATAAATAATAATTGTTAAGCTAATACTTGATCCCAAAGTTCTCGTTTCTTTTACATATCCTTAGACTTATGTCTACCACCTTTTCCCTTCTTTCTTTAACTCTCCTCGAATGGCACTGATGGTTTTTCTAGGACCTAATTAAAAAATTAACAGAACCTAATAAATCTTTTAATAAAATAATTTTAGTTAACAGCGACACAATAGTGCCCTTACTAACAATTAAAAGCACGTGGTTAAATTATTAAATAAACAGCAATACAAATAAGTTACATACAATAAAACTCGTAATAAATGTTGGTAAAGAGGATAAAACTTTAAATATTGACATAACTGAAAATGAGGTAAGGTTTACTTTTAAGGACAGGAAAATTTCAAAATATGAGAGTCAGAATAAAATAGATCCAATGCACTATAAAGAAGTAGGAGATGAAATATCAAGCACTTGTTTTACAATTTAATAGATCCAATGCACCATAAAGAAGTAGAAAATGAAATGTTAAGCACCTCCTGTACAAGTTAAAAATATCTATTACCGAAAGAATAGTTCTTAGGGAGTTCAAAGAGGCAAATGTTAACTCTCGTACAATTTCATTTCTTTGGTCATCGGCAAAAAACTTGAAATCCATTTTTAAACATGAGATAAATGCATATGACAAAGTTCCTCATAAAAAAATCATTATAAAGTTAAAAGCTATAGAACAGAGTGGAGTGTATTAAATTAAATTGGATTGGTTGGAAATCAAGAGGTATAGTGTTATTGTCATTGCATTAAATCCAAATAATTCTTCTTCACGGATCTGTTGTTTCTATATATATATATATATAATATATATATATATATATATATATATATATATATATATATATATATATATATATATATATATATATATACATAAAGAGAAAATACAAGTTCTGTACGTGGTAGCAAGCACCAAAATGCTTTGGCCATATTTAAATGCTGTTATGTATTCTAATTTCTTCCCTTAAGCATAAACAATGTTGTAAGAAAATGTTTCGTTACATGTCATTTATGGAACTATGATCGGAGGTTGAAGAGAAAAAAACATAATATTAACTTTGTTTAGTGTCTTGGTCTCACGGCGTATTCTCCACGGAATATCTTATATAAACAACACCACCAGTCCCAAAAGATTCCTGCACGACAGAATTTAATTTTGTCCCAAAAGTCTATCTCAGTTAGCTTCAAAGTTTATAATCTTTTCGTGCTTTGATAATTCTTCTCCATGCGAGTTCTCGGAATTGAATTCTTTTATCTTGCAGTATACAGAGAAGAATGTTTTCCGCATGTAAAAAATTAGCATTACTTTGAATCACTGGGGCAACTATATTTTTAATCCGTTTGTTCATCCCTTGCAGTGATCGAACTGTCTTAAAGAGGTTGAGTGTTCCATCTTACGAAGAAGAGCTAGCTTTTATTTCAGATCAGCATGGTGAATACACTTTTATGATGAAAAAGACAAAGGATTTCAGCGTGTCAAAAGGGTTGAAAGTCGAAATACATTATCGAAGTATCCGATTTTCCGTCGTGAGGCATCATGCATGCGACATTTTTCCATGACTCTTACGAGCCATTTCAGAAGAACATGTAGCTTGTGAGATATGTAGATAGAAGTATATCAAACATATACTTTTGTTTAGCTCTCAGATTTCCTCTGTCAGCAGATGGCAAGTTAGTTGCAATTGGTCGAATTCAACAACACTTAGGGTCTTCACATTTATCCAGTTGTTGCCCTATTGGCCTGCAAATCAACGAGGCCCCGTTGTTTCCCTATCCAAATTGTGGATGAGATGGCCCAATGGGAGCTCATTTGCATGAGGCTGAAAAATAAACCAATGCAGTGGTCTATTAAGTTTTCTTCTAACAATCTCATTGCATCTTTTGTTCCTGTTCTCACTACGGTTCTGTCCTAACCCAAGGTAACGAGTTAATCAGGTGCGATGTTATTTGCTTTTAGATACGAGAATATTGCGTCGCATATAGCTTTGGAAAAAGCTGGCTCCATTGTCAGGTGTCCAAGGTATTCTGAACCAGTTTCTTCTATCATAGAGATGTGCTCTTCCATTATCTTCTTCTTGTGATGAGTTCCTTCCATCGTCTCAAAAAAAATGCGCTAGCTCTCTACCATCAAAATAAATAGAATATAATGCCTTATCCGATCTAATTTCTCGATTTAGTGTATGTAGTACGTTCTTTAACAAGCTCTTTTCTAACTTTTGACCTGTCAACTACTACAGAAGTTTCTTTCCCTTCAATTGACGATAAGTCCTTAAGGATTGAACTTGTTATTAAAGTTGCAGCTCGATCAGACACATCTTTGCGGTCACAAGCCAATGCAAATTCTGACAATTTTATTCGTTTAGATAAGGTCTTGGATGCAAATATTTTGTTTACTTCTTTGTGCTTCACGGATCAAGAAAGCTCATAGTCACTCCCTTTGTCAGCAGATTCTGTTTCTGTGCTAGATGAATGAAGAATTACTTCGATATTATCTGTCCAAGTAGATGGTTCATTTAAGAGGCAATACTCACGATTCTTCCTAACTGCACCCTGAATATCCTTCTTTGATTGAATTTGATCGATATTACCTATTGCCATTTTCCTAGTTGCTCGTTGGTCTTTCAGACACATTTGCTCCAATGGCAGCACCTTCTTTTCCTTGCTACAAGAACTCTTTATAAAGCTTTCGCATTTACAACACGAAATATCAAACAATTGTTCTACATTCTTTGTAAAATCGTCCCATTTCTGCTTGAATGATAGCACATTTTCCCTGCTAATATTTCTCATTAAACCCTGATATTTTGAATAATATTTTTATATTCTTTTTCTATCTGCCTCTATTGACACAGAATGGTTTGATACCGTTTTCCGAATAGAAATTAACTTGTCAGCTACTGATGTGATAATTTGTTTAATTGGCGGGTCTTTTCTATTGTGGTTGTTTTTCTTTTCTCGCTCAAACCAAAAATATTTTGTAACATATTTATAAAGGGTTTTCAATTTCATGACGCGTTCTAGGTTCCAATGCTATACTTAAATAATGTTCATGTTTTAATATTGTTTTAATAAGACATGTATAAATATTTATTGTACACTATAAATAACTGTTCTTAAATATAAATAGAAGAATGTGATTAAAACAATAGACACTAGACAGAACCACACACGCGCACACACATACACACAAACTTTCTTAACAAGATTCCTCACGCTACTGAAACATAATTGTCACGTACGCTGCTATAATATCTCTTTGAGGAACCTCTAAATATCCATTGATTACTTTTATATTTCGTTTACTTGTTGTTTAAAATACAATAATTATTCCTTTATAGGTATCAATTCAAAATTCGAATTTACTTTTCAGATATAAACTAAAGATTCAAAATTTAGTTGAAAATCACATTTTTTTAAATTTTCAATGGTGTTTGAGGAACGTTTAAAAATTTTAAAAATCCTCTCAGGATGTTTAATTCGACAGATAACCCGATAAAAAAATCGTTGTAGGAAAATAAATGTCAGAAAAAATGTTTTTCGCTCCCCTCCTAGTAAGCAAGGACAGAATTATGTGCAGCACATCCGGGGAAAATGACATACACCACTTCCACCAGATGCTAGGAAATATCCACTTATGTACCAAATAGTAAGCCCACCATATCAACTAAATACTCGTGGCGCGGCCAAAACAAGGTAACAGGAAGAGGAGCACTATTTCATCCTTAGAAGCCCCTCATTACCAATTGGTATTGTATGAAGAATATCTCTATGGGTAGACTGACTACATAGTTCAACCTAGATTGTATGAGTAATTGGCGCCAGATCACTGTTTCCTAAATCCTTTATTAGGCAAGGCATTTGGGGCGAGGGAGTAAGGTTACCTTCGAATCCCGATGAAATAAAAGAGAGCCAGAAAAAAAGACAGCTCAAATGAATCTTATTTTAAGGATGGAAAGCCAAATACGGGATGCTCCAAAGATTTATACTCTAAAGGAGACGGGTGAAGTAAATGCTGCTCCAGAAAATATAATGTTAGAGACTGATGCAAGTGGTTTCCCTCCCATAGGTTTATTAATCGCTAAGTTGGTAGCGACCGGTTAACTGTTTTTTATTAAGAAAGTATACCCCAAAGGCCAGGAAAAGGCGGCTCTAACTCATATTTTAAGCAGTGTTATGCTTTTTGCCGGCAAAAAACGCTTCACCACAGCATGATTTAACATTACGGTTCATTCGTTTATTTTGTATTCTTTACTTATTGTTCCTTTACATACGGGAAGTGTACAGCGGTAGGAGAGAATGTTTTCTGGAAAAATTAGATGATTCTGACTGTTTACCTTTCGACCTATTCCGCTTTCTCATAGTTTTAGCTTGGTTAAGTAATTTATCTGACGTGAAAAATTTATGTTTTATTTTCTTTATTGTTTCTAATTCCATTATATTCCTTTACTTCAAGGAATATTCCCCATGTATCAATTTTCTGCCTTCTTGAAGTTTTATTCGCATAAATATTCCTTTGTTTTGCTTTTTCTTCCCATTAATGTCGCGTTACTTTGATCGATATATGTTTGTACAATTGTTTATTCTCAGTTTCACAGTATTTCTTTGTAATAGACTTTTTAACCAGATAAACAATTTGCGCTCGATCTAGATATATGAAATGATCATATTTTTAGACTGATTCGTCTTCTATTTTAAAGAGTTCCCGCGCGACAGCTGATTCATTCATTTGCCTCCTTCTGTTTGTCTTACCTGCTATGAGCCTAATTTAAGTCTTTTCACTCCAGTAACTCGCCTTCATGTCATATTTTACCCCTATTTGCCATGATTATTCGTTTTTCTAAAATGAATTGATTTTCTTATTTTGGAATATTATTTCCATGAACACAATTGCTGTTAATTCATTTCCCCCTGCAAATAACATATTTGTATCTTCCTTTTGACTTTGTTTCGTTTTTTTGTTCGTCGGTTCGTCCTTTAATACTTAAGTTTTATCAAATTATTTTAAAATATCAGTAATAGGCAATTTATACATATGATTGATTTTATTCTTCTCCTTTACACCCATTTTCTATGTGGCAATAACTTTATTCTTATGTTTATTGCATTACTCATTACCTGGTTATTCACAATGTTCAAAATTTCTTACTTATTCCTAAAGTTTTAAATTTACCTCTTCTACTACGCTCTTATGTTCATAATTTGCATAGATGGGCGTTATCGCGATAAATGATCGTGATAACGATATCGGGTTATCGGTTATCCGATATATTTTTACCCGTTAGCGATTCATCGGTATTACCGATACTTTTGGTTCCAAACTAGCGATAAGCGATAATTTCAGTATTTGGTTCCAGTTTAGCTCAGGGGCGAGCCGTGCGTGCTTTGAAGGTAGAAATAGGTAGGTCCCATCTAGGAGGAGGATCCTGAAAACCTATGAGGAGATGAAGGATAGCCTCATCAGGTAAGAAACTAAGAAACAGTATTCAAATATTCTTACTTTTGTATTATAAAATAACGCTATAAAAGGGCAATACTTAATATTGTATTATAATTTTGGATTTATCGATTTATCGGTTATCACCTTATAGAGCGATAAATTTATCGCCAGCTATCGATTATCGGTTATCGCCGATAAGGTCATTGTTATCGATTTATCGGTTATCGTGACAAACTTTTCGTTATCGCGCCCACCTATGATTATATTTACTCATTTTACCCAGCTCGTGCCATTTCAGTTTTCCAAGCACAATAAGCAGGGCATTTTGCGTTTGAAATCTTCTTATACTATTGGCTCCACCAAACATTTTCTCTCAATAATTCCACAGTTATAAACCCATTTACATCCAAACTCATTCTAGTTCCTATTTTCTGGATTTTCTCCATCTTGTCCAAAGTCTTTACTTTGTAGTGCGCACATTGTAACATGGAATGAGGCACCCAAAGAAACCTCAAAAGTGAGCACGCAGAGTTCTTATAAAACCTTATAATGAGTTCATGGTAAACCAAAATAACATTCCATCAAAAGGGAATCCGAATAATAAGTACTCTAGAAAGAGCACTGTTCCCAAATTGTATAATCTAAATTAAACAGCTTAGTTATATTTCTCCAAATTATTGTAATTCTCTTACCACTAACTAAATCATTTTTATTTTCATGATATGAAGAAAATTAAAAGAATTAAACAAAAGAAAAAAGAAATGAAAGAGTGAAATATAGTATTTTGTGGTTAATAAATAGAAAATTGATGTAAAAGTCTATAGATAGTATTTTCTATCTTATATTTTGAATATATTTAATATAAATCGGGTTTAATTGATGATCAAAAGAGCATGTATCGTTTTGTTTGCTTAAATAAAAGAAATAGTGAGAGTTGGCAACCATTAGAGAGAGCCTTAAGAAATCAACAAATGTAATGGTTTGGAATTTTTTCTGTAATATGTAGATATTAGTGATTAAAATAAAAATTATTCGGTAATACTTCAGATTCGGGGCGCACGGTAGATGGCGTTGTTAGTCGGCTACAATTTTGGGCTACAGCATATCTCTTATGACGTCAGACGGTAGCGTCAGATGTGACAATCACTGCGTTATATTTTTTTGTTGTTTTGAGGATTTGTAACTTTTAGTCTATTATTTACTAAATATCTGCGCTTGCTCGTTTATAGTTTTTTTCTAAGTTAGGTAAGGTTTCTTGATGTCTTTTATTGTTTTTTGTTTTGTTTTCGTATTTTTTGTTTGCTGCGAACGATAACAGTTTCTTACTGGCAACATCGTAGCTTATAAATAGGACCCGTTTATCAAATGTTTTTCTTTCGTTATTGTGTTTTCGTGCTTTCCATGTGCTTCTTTGTTATTCGAATTCGTCTTTACTTTGTATAATTGCGAAAAACTTTTAGATTATTTAGAGGCGCATAAACTAATCAAGAAACCTATAAAAGTAAGAATTTTATTATTAGGTTAGGTTTTTCTGCCAGTAAAAAGCTGTTGGGGAGAAAAAAACCCAGTAAATTAAAGGGGACTGCTCATGTGGGAGATATCACTGCAGTGGACCACCCTGCGATGATCCTGAGTTTTAATAAATTGGGGGGAACTGGGAGGCGCAGCCTCCCAGTATATACTCTTATACCAAAAAAAATATTACGCCGTGATTGTTCACATTTGACGCTACCGTCTTAAGTCATAAGAGATATATTTTAGCCCAAAATTGTAGCCCAAAATTGGGGCGGCCCAGATTTGGTGCACTTGGTGGGACTGAGAGTTTGCAAATCGGGAGTTTTGAGGACAGTTCGTGTGGTAATGGCCGGGAACTCCGCAAGTGTAGCAGAAGATCGGGTTCTTTCGGTATGGCACAACCGAGGTAGAAGAAACGAGGGGCTTAACGTCTCGGTGTTCAGATGGATGGAAGTTTCTTGGCTTCGAGGGACTAGGAACTTTGGTAAATCCTGGGACCAATTCAGGAGGGGCCTTGGGACCATAAAATTTAGTTTTGGGGGGCGATTGGGGAGCCTTTTTAACATCCTTAGGCTATAAGTTTTCCTTAATAAAGGCGCGAACTTCGGGAGCCACAGCAGCTATAAGCTGATCCCTAAGGAAGAAGTCCAGAAGGGATTCGTAGACCTGTCGAATCTGGCAAGCGTCTAGCCAACACTGAAAGTGTCTTTGGAGGATGTAACCGTGTTGTCGAAATATTTGGCCCGGGCGGATCCTCTCCTGGTGGAATCGGGAGCAGTAGAATTCGCAATTCATATGAACAGCGGCTAACAATTCGGACTTTAACGTCGAATAGTCCAAAGTTGCTTCGCGGGAAGGGATACGAAGATATCCCTTAACTGGGCGTTTAGGAGGGGGAGTAAGCGAGCGACGCCATGATTTTCGATATCCCATCTATTGATCTGAAAGAATCTCTCAAAATGGGTCAAAAATGACCAAAAGTCCTCTCCATCATTAAAAGCGGGAAGGTGGACTGAAGGAGTTTGGGGAATTTCAGCCCGGGGACCGATGAACTGAGAATCCATTTGGTTTTGGCTTATTTCCAGCTCATGCTGCCTAATGTGTTCACGTTCTTTCATCTCCATTTTGTTCTTCTCCATCTCCATCTCCATCTCCATCTCCATCTCCATCTCCATCTCCATCTTCAGTTTGTTCTCCATCTCCGTTTTTCTTAGTTCCTCTTTCTTTCGCTCTGCCCGTTCGTTCCTCTCTTCTTCCTGTACGTAATTTAGCAGGTCTTTTTCCGAAAGACCTAACATTTCACTCTGACTCTTGAATTTTTCGAAGGATGACATTGTTACGCAGTTAACTGAGGGAACACTGACTTGCCAACGAGCTAGGACACTACCCACGCGAAACGAATACTTGAATATCGTGAAGGCCTTGTTCACCCCAAAAATTATGTTACGGCTACCTACCTCTGCTGTTTCTAAGCGAAAAAAAAATTGAAATGGTCCTACCGGAATTAGACACCAAAGACCTTAACTCTTTTGGATTAATAACCAAGAGAGTCTGCAAAATTTAAACACAATAAAAAAAAATTCTGGGCTCCAACACAAAATCTAAATAGCTTACGTTCCACTCATTAAGAAGCAGAACTGGGCTCCACGTTGGCAGTTCTCCACCTCCCTAGCCTTCCCCTCTGTGGCATTACCCCATCTCCATTAGCTAGGGCAGTCCCTGGTCTATACATAATCCCCGCGAGGAAGGAGAGAGGAATTATTCCGTTAGAGACTATAGAGGACTAGATTATTGTGATCAGTCCCTCGTCCAGTTCCGACTCGACTTCTAAGACTTAGAAGTTCGTCTCTTTTTCCTATCGGTGCCATACGGATTTATATTTCGCAGACTTAGCAAGAGGTCTGGCTGGATCAAATTTCCTTAAGTGCCAAACAGGAATTTCGGGAGCAAGACAAAAGAAGATCCGTTCACCCTTGAGGGACTCTCAACTCTTAAATTGCTATCTCCGTAATTTTTGAGAAAAGAAGAATTAATCCCCAAGTAAGTTCCCGTAAATTACTTTCGAAATCACCTAGTTTACCAAAACGCATTTTGGTTACCGTGTGAAGTAGACGAGGGTACTAGAAGAACTCAAGAGCTACCAAGAAGAGTAATCTTTGAGCCAGAGAGCACAACTCCTCTCTCCGTCTGTTAGACTCATAACCGGATAGATAAAGTCATAATAAAAAATCGACATCGGTTTCTACCGTCTCAGTGACTACCATCCTCCTTCCACTGCGACGCGAAGACTCGTGAAAAATCCAGTATAGCGATATCCGTCAACTCCTCTTGCTATCAAGGTCATGTAAGTTCGAATGACTATATATATTTGTTTTGATTAAGTAGGATGTTAATGCTGTCTCCAAACTGACTATGGGAGATATAATATTTCGTGACTCCTGTCATATTTTTAGTTAGATTAAGAGGTAGTAAATTGTGACTTAACTCTGTAACTGAGAGACCTTCAGAAATTAGCTATCTGGTAATTGGTTTGTTGACCTCGCGTCAGGAGTAGACCAATATTCAATTTGTGTGAACCATGTTAAACTTAAAGAATTTAGTGTATATATTGGAGTTAATTTATAAATTAAAAGATATATATATATATATATATATATATATATATATATATATATATATATATATTTGGTTAATTTTTCGTGTTTCACTGGATCCTTACGTGTTGACCGGCTCTTTCCTTAAAACTGATTGAGCGCTGTGGTACTCTCATAATACATTATTTAGAATTCTTTAGACGAAGTCGTAGTCCACTTGGCTAATAGAGGAATTATTTCCCTTCCTAAGTGATGTCAGACTGACTTGCTAAAAGTCATTACATATATAAATATTTTGAAAAAGAGGAATTATATCAGAATAAATGTTAAACGGTCAATAGTTGGAGAGTAATTCTCCAACAAAGTTGTCGAGACAATTCTCAACAAGACAGAAGCAGAACATATATCAGGCGAGACTGATATTCAAGGAAAACCAGTGAATTTTGGATGAATATGCGAAACAATCGCCGAGGAAGTTTACTCTTGGCAGGGGATTCGTCTTCCAAAAGGACAATGATCCCAAGCACACGAGCAAATCAACGCCAGAAATATTTTGCCAATCAACGCTTAAAAGTGATGAAATGGCCTTCTCAAAGTCCAGATTTAAATCCGATTGAAAATTTCTTGAAAGAACTGAAGTTAGGTGTTCATAAGAGGTCACCAAGCAGCATCACAGAGTTGAAAAATTTGCAGTGTAAGAGTGAGGTAAAATTGCTACTAAAACTTGTAAAAACCTTGTTGATACCTACAAGAGACGTCTGATTGCTGTGATTGCTGATAAAGGAGGTCCATACAAGTATTAATTTATAGTTGCCAATAATATATATGTATATTTATGAATGTTACCAATACTTTTGCTTCTTGTGTTTTTCTATAAAAACAGCGTTTTCACTATTAATAATTTGTTTTATTATCATAAAAACATTATGAAATATTTCTTTTAGACTAATATAAATAAATATAAAATAAATATGTAGATTTCGAACCAGTAACGTATAAGATTTCGTAAATTACAAAATTTAAGATGTGTTGCCAATAGCTATATTAGCACGCGAGGGTAGCGGCGGATGCTCCGCGAGATTATGTGAACCAAGCTAATGTTCACTTCTTTCGGCGCGGCGTCTGATAAAATGGAACCCGCTTCCGGGGCCTCAGGCAAGTCACTTCCGGCGAGCCCGTATAAAATATCAGATGCAGGCATCAAGGAAGTAGTATCAGCCAGGCCCTTGAACGCACCGCGAAAACTCTCGATTCGGCTTCTGCCCCCCTCGAGTCCGAAGGCAACAATTCTTTCCAGATTTACGATAGTTTCGCGACAACTGACTATTATTCTGGTATCGGTTCCTTTCTCGTCTGGCGTAATACTTACTTGATCCATACCCTCAAGGTTAACCGTGGCAATTGCGATTCCCATTTTGCAATCTCTCTCTCTCCCCGACAACATACCGCTAAAGGTACACTCAGCGAGTGACTCAATCGTCAATCCAGTTTTCCCTGCTCTTTGAATTTTTTTTTAGTTTGTTGGGGCACCCAGCCACCTCACGAACGTCCCATAAATATCTTTGAGTTCATTCGACCTTGAAATTGTAACTTTGCGTATCCATTCTATTATTTGTAAATTGTCTGTATAATAGTAAAGCTTATTTTTGTGCTACCAGTTTCTATTCCCAGAACGTCTAAGAAGTAATATTAATTTGGCCAACCGCTCTCTTACTTAATTCATTAATATCCACGCACTCCGGTGTTTTAAATTCACCCCAAAATTTATCGCTCTCCCTATGCCTCAAGGCGAGCGAAGGTCAAGGATCTGACCTTCACCTGAGACAAAGAATAAATTTAATACTATGGGAAATAATTAAATGCCTAAAAATTTATTCGGATGAAACTTCAATTTACCGCAAGTATGCGGGCCGTGTATGTAAAACAAGAGATAGAATATTTTTAAGGATGAATTCTTTTATTAAAAAAAGCCATCTGAAGATGACTCCAAGGTTCCTGCCGAGTAAAGAATATTGAATCCTCCTCCAAGATTCCTTTCCCTCTGAGGAAATCTTGGATTACCATTTACCCAGACTACCAAGCAATAAAAGAGCTTCCTACTTTTGGAGTCATAGACTTGTGAATAGAAAGTATACACAGAATAAGCAACCAGGAAGTCGCCCAGCCGAATTAAAAGACCCATTTGGCTGCCCCAAGAGTGGTACCAAGATTCGATGACAAATCACCCTTGGTAATCACACCACACTCTAGGAGGCTAACCTCAGGCCATCCTTCATACGTTCACCTTACATAGCTCATATAAAGTGCGTTGAATCTCTATTCCCTTACAGAGTTCCATTTCTTTTGCTTGATTCAGCATTTTCGCGACTTAAACGTGTTCAAGTCGTACAGGGACGGTTCATTCTCTTAAACTTTAGTCAAGCATTTTTTGTTTATTGTTTATTTAAATTACTTTTATCTCTGTCCAAAATGTTCGTTCACTTCCAAACACATTTACTCTTTAACTTTGATATTTTCCACCTTCATCCTACATTAATATTTACTACATAAATTGATCCGCTTCTTTAAATACGTAAATATTTTTGAATACAAAAATCAAAAGTTATCTTTGTTTTTATCTTTATTAATTACATTTATTTTTGGTTTGACTATTTTATTTAGAAGACGTCCTTCCTTGTTTGGATTACACAAACATTACACCTTAAATCTCTTCACAATTGTAATTTATTGTGCATATGATTTTTAGCATTTCCCTTCTTTTATGTAATCACTGCCAACCCTTGAGAGCCTTGATCCCCAGTATCTCTCTTCCTTTATCTAATGTATTTTCCTTTAATACCATCCTCCCATATCCCTCTGTACGTCCATCCACCGCATTAGTTGTCGAAACCCTCCAAGAAGAAAAGTTTTTACGTGGTTACACTGATATTTGTGTAAACATGCGCAGCCATGCTGATTCGAGATACATAGTAAAGTATAATATCTCCCTAAATCCCTTGTTATACGTTTGAAAGCCGGTTATTCCAAGTCTCTAGGACGATATATTGTAGGACTTAAATTAACAAAACATTGACACTACACGGATTGAGCGTTTGCAGGCATCACCTCGTCGTTTCCTTCTTCGATGCATTAAACAACAACATTGACCACCTTTTGCTCATGAAATTCCTACCCATTACATTCTGTCAAACCTGTTGAAATCCTCCCAAACCAATCTAAATTGCCTGCAAACATGTTGTATCCTGTTTTGCGTAGATGCACCGCGCTGAAACCGACGGTGCACCAATGCTACTCAGTTTCATTAACCTGTATTTCTCATATGGCTCACTAAAAATCCATTTTCGAGCGTCTTCCTACCATCAAATCAAGTTCTACTTCATCTTCTCTCGCAAGCGCGAAGAGTAAGGAAATATTAAATAAAAGTATTTGTATATATTTATGATTTTTGTGCCTTGGTTTGAGGTAGTCTTGTTATTGTAGAGAGGAAACAGTTTAAGTGTGTTCCATTTGCATGGGAACCATTATTAGTTAAATAATAAAAATTAAATTAAATGGTGATTATTTGGCAGTAATTAGTTAAAGTGATAAATTAAAATTCATAAATTGATAATGAAATAATGCAGCAATTTATAGAATTAATGACACGAACTCACTCACAGCATTTTATTACGCATAAGCATGAATAAGTGTAAGAATATATATATTTATAAATAATCTACGCCAAAGATAGCGTATACTATGTGTAAATACCTATTTTATACACCTATACTTTACTCGAGCAGAAGCTCAAACCAGGAGATGGGATTTTTTGCCCTCGTTAATGACATTGGTCATTTAAAAAAATTCAATGTTTACGATTACAAAACCTAAAAAACTCTCGCGACTCGTTCATATTATATTAAATTTTCTTTGATAAAAGTCATTGGGTAAGACGTGCCGAACTACCCCTCTTAAAGCCCGTAAGGGGCGAGGCGATTTGCTATCCTGGCCGCCGCGCTGACGGGATCCAGCGCTCCGTCCGGCCCCAGCTTAGCTTCTCTTCCTTCCTTCAGATAGACCGATTTCTTCCCTACCTCGTCGCTTTTCATACAACCTCTCCCACAACTTTCTCTGTTCAGCCTCTAATTTCACAGGGTAGATGCTGACCTTCTTCTCAAGCCAACCACCCCAGATCGGGGCTGAGGGGGCGGGGGACATTGTTCCCTAACCCATGAGCTCCGGTTTGGGATGGGTTTTTTTTAACAACCTGCTTCATCCCCACCCATACCTTTCTCACATCCGCTTTCCTCTCCTCTTCACATTATATCAATTTTACGCGGTGTCCAAGGTGGAGCCGCCATGCCCATGGACTGCCTGGCCACCAGGCGGGAGGGGTAGTCCCGAATGGCGGTGCCTGGCTCTGCCGGGCTTGCTAGCACCTCTCGCAGTGCGGGCAACTGCGAGAGGTGATGAGCTATTGCGTCCCGTATTAAAAAGAGGGTCACCATGCTCATGTATGTAAAAAAAATAAAAAACCAACCCCCAACTTCCCCTATAACAGCGACGGAGCCACCCTCGGGCAGGTCCAGCAAAAAAATAGAGATCCCTTCCCCTGTGCTTGCGCAGGGGACCCTCCATATCTCTTCAACCGGAGAGGAGGCTTACTCCTCTTCTACGCCTACGGGTGAAGGGGACTCCCCCTCACCCCCTTCTCTGGAGGTGCTTACGGGCACCTCCCTTTTACCAGCGGCAGTCCCCTCTTTTCTTTCCAAGGGGACTGCCACCAAAGCCAGCAGGCAGCCCTTAGCCAGCCGCTCCACATCGAAGCGGCTCGGTAGGGCAAACCCCTTTAGGGGGGAGAGGGAAGCCAGGCCCCTTCGGTCGCTTCCCTCAAAAGCCCTGCTGGCAAGGATATTAAACCTTGCCGATGTTAAGGCTTGTGCCTCCCCACAAATGACTCTTGACGCTGCCAAGAAGATCCTGCGATGTCCTGGGAGGGGATGGCCAACTGGAGGCCCCTCCTGTGATAGACATGGTCCTTGGGAGACCCAGCCTCAGACGGTAGGGCCTTCCATGGGGGAGAATCCGGGCTCGGCGCCAAGCACCGAACACGAGTCCGACCCTATGCAAGGTCCTCCTCAAACGACTGAGGGCTCCGAGGCAATACAAGGAGGGGAGGGATCTCCTCCGACAGGTGCCCCCACGACACCCAGGAACTTCTCCAATTCGGAGAGGGACCTGGCTGAGGCCGGCCCATCTGGCATGGGGGCTTCTGCCGGTGGAGGTGAGAAGCGGGTTCATTCCCCGCCCTACTCTCCAAAAAAGAAAAAGACTAAAAAGACAAAGAAGACTCAGAGCTCCTCTCCATCCGTGGGGGCTGCGGGGACGGATGGGTCTGCTGCCACTTTGGTAGGCAACCAAGCCAAGATCGGCACATCCGGCCCCTCTTCCTTCTCGTGTGCGGAGCCCCTCACTAAGACCAAGAGTTCACAGGGCGGAGCCTCGATGACATCGGGGCCCCTTATTCAGAGGTAACCTGTCGTTTTCGAGCCCGCTGGCTTCAAACGCTTCCTCGTTATTCGCTCCACTGATGGCACCATGTTGTCCAAGGTCAACATGATCCATCAGAGGAGAGGATTAGCTAGTGCAATTGGTAGAGAGCCGAAGGTCCCGTTTCTCGGACGGGCGCCTTCTGGCAAATGAGGCGAATCCCGACGAGGCGGCCAAGATAAGTGCTCTTCGGACACTTCATGGCACCTCATTGAGTGTGACGCCGCACTCTACCATGAACTTTATGAAACGAGTAGTTTATGCGAGGGAACTCGTTGACTACTCCATTGAGGACATCACTCTAGAGCTGGCCGACCATGGGGCGGTCAAGATCGCCGTGGACTCCGGGCCAACTGGGAGGAGCTGCGGAGGCTCGTCTTGCCCCATTCCCCGTTAGCTATTTTTTTGCAGTAGACCATGCTAGGCGCGCGCCCCCTGCCTGCCCTCCCGGGGTATAAGGGTCTTGCGACCCCACCACCGTGGGATGGCCGGGCTGGGGGATGCGCGGTTTACACCAAGCATGATGTCTCCGTTCTTCCTTTCTCTTTAGATACCTCCTTTCAGGCAGTGGAAGTGCAGCTGCACCTGGATAGGAGGTATACTATCATTTCTGCGTACATTCCACCGTCAGCTGACTTCGACGCGGGGGACTTCCATCGCGTCGTGGCACGGTTTCAGAGGCCCTATCTCTTGCTTGGAGATCTGAACGGCAGGTATCCTCTCTGGGGAGATTCCTCCATAAATCCCAGGGGACAAGTCCTTGCCGATCTGATCGAAGAGCTTGAGATGGGTGTCCTAAACGTGGATGAGTTTACGCATCACTGTCCGAGAACCGCTTCATTTTCTTGCCTTGACCTATCTTTGTGCTCTCCGGATACACAGCCTGATTTTGTTTGGGGGGTGGTCGATGACCTTCATGGTAGTGATCACTTTCCCAATCAAATATCATTTTCAGGGAAACTGCCGCCTGAGAGACCACCTCGGTTGTTCTTGGCGCGGGCGCGGTGGCCTGCATTTCAGGAAATGACTGAATTCTCTATCTCAGTCGAGGAGTTTAGGTCAGTAGATGAGGCCGTTGAGTTGTTCTCCGGCAACCTCATCACCATGGGCCTGACTACTATTCCTAGGACGTCTGGCCGTTTTGCACGCCCACCACTCCCATGGTGGTCAACCGAGTTTGAGGCGGCCCTCAAACAGAACCGTTATGCCTACATGCGCTATAAGCGCCCCCTGAACGATTTCACTTTCGCTGAATTTCGTTGGGATAGGGCTAGGTTCCGGTATATTTTAAAGCACGCCCGCCGGTCTTCTTGGCGGGCATACGTGTCTTTGCTTAACGGAAAGACCCCTTTAGCTGAGGTGTGGAAGCGAGTCAAAAGGACTCGGGGCAAGTTCTCGCAGGACCCCCCTTCCGTTCTCCAGGAAAATGGGACCGCAATTTCGGACCCCGCGTCCGTGGCGGAATCCTTAGCGACCGCTTTTTCCGCATTCTCTAGCCGTGATGCTACTCCGTCAGCATTCAATGCACGTCGTGATGTCGCGGGAGGCCGCCGGCTGGACTTTACCTCCAGAGGTGGAGAACCCTTCAACGACAACTTTACTGTGAGTGAGTTGCGTTCCGCTCTCGCTTCGTGCGCGGACACCGCCCATGGTCCGGACGATGTCCCGTACGCCATGCTTCGACACCTGGGTGAGCAAGGCATGGCCTTTCTGTTAGATTTGTTCAACAGGATATGGGTGGAAGGTCTTCTCCCAGACTTCTAGTGAATCGCTACTGTGCTCGCCTTTCGCAAGCCGGGGAGAGATCACTCTACTCCGACTGGTTTCCGCATAATCTCTCTAACCTCTTGCGTGTGCAAGTTAATGGAGAAATTGGTAAATGTTAGATTACCCTATTTTCTGGACAGCGGAGGCCATCTGTCTTCTGCACAGTGTGGCTTCCGTAAGTTCCACTCCACGTCGGATGCTCTGCTCCGACTGGAAAATGCCATTGGCGAGGCTTTCCTTCGTAGACAGCACTACGCCACGGTGTTTTTTGATCTGGAAAAGGCCTATGATACCGCATGGCGATACGGTATCATAAAGACTCTCCACACGATAGGGGCAAGAGCACGCCTCCCAATGTTTATATCTGAGTTTTTGCGAGATCGTCGATTCCGCGTACGGGTGGGGGGAGCCCTCTCCGGCCCAAATGAGCAGGAAGAGGGTGTCTCGCAGGGAAGTGTCCTCAGTGTCACACTTTTTGCCCTGAGCATCAACGGCATCACCTCGGTGCTGCCGGAAGATGTTCTCGCTACGCTCTACGTGGACGACCTTTCGATCTCTTTTGGCGCGGCCCAGATGCCAACTCTAGAGCGTTGACTCCAACAGGCATTGAACCGCGTCTCTCGCTATGCCGAAGAGCACAGGTTTCGGTTTTCTTTGGCTAAGACTAAGTTTGAGCACTTCTGCCGCCATCCACGGCTTTACCCCGACTCAGATTTGTTTCTTAATGGGGTGCCCCTGGATTTGGTTGAGTCGCACCGTTCCCTTGTTCTTGTATTCGACCGACGCCTCACCTGGGAGGCTCATATTCGCAGCTTTAGGGTCTCTTGTACCTGCGCCATGGACATTCTCCGTTCCGTGACGTTCAGCGCTTGGGGCGCTGATAGGGTTACCGCCTTACTTTTTTATCGATCCTTTGTTCGCTCGAAGCTCGACTACGGATCGAGTTTTAGGAATCCGCAGCCGAGCGTTTATTGCGGAAGGTGGATTCGATCCACCACACTGGCCTTCGCATTGCGATCGGTGCCTCCTGCACTTTCCCCATTGAGAGCCTGTTGGTCGATGCCGGGCATATGCCACTCACTCTGCGCCGCGTGCAGTGCATTACTCGTCTGTTGCGCAAGCCTGGTGCCTCCCTCAGTCGCCAACAGCCCTCACTCCATCCGCAGCTGATCTCGATGGTGCCTATGCCGCCGAGAGACGCCAGTCATACCATAAGCCCTTTGAGTTTAGGGCCAGGAAACTCCTTCGAGAGTTAGATCTAGCTCTCGGTGGCGATCATGGTTCGGCCCAGGACGCCACCCTGGAGGGTACCACATTTGGCTATTTGTCGCCACGCCTCTGCTCCTAAAGCTTGTACTGCGCCGGGAGTATTGCGTTCGACCTTTTTGGAGCACACATCGTGTCACGCTAGTACCATGCTAGTGTATACGGATGGCTCCAAGTCCCAAGAGGGGGTAGGCTTCCACGCCGTATCCCTTCTGTTTGAAGTCAGCGGGGCTCTACCAGGCGCTGCGTCTGTCTTCACGGCCGAGCTGGTGGCAATACACCAATTGGTACGGGAGATTACGCGACGTGCCCGGTCCGAAGACCGGATTGTGTTCTATAGCGACACACAAAGCGCCCTGAATGCACTCGGGGCATTGGAATCTCCTCATCCCCTGGTTCGCGAAATCCGTGACGTTACGGTTTTGGCAAGCCGGGCAGATGTCGAGATTATCTTCTGCTGGGTTCCTGAACATGTAGGAATTGCGGGGATTGAGCGCGCTGATGAGGGCACCAAAGAGTCCGCGAGGACTCTGCAACCGGACCAGCGTTTCGCTCTTCCTCACACTGACTACATGGCAGGAATACGGGCAGCTCCTTGGACTGCTTGGCAAAGAAGATGGGAGACGGTCGAAGGGAACTTAAAGTTGCGTGCCATTGCGCCACGACTGTTCCCATGGACCTATCCCCCAATGCCATCGCGGCTTCAGGTTGCTTTCTGTCGTCTCCAAATCGGGCACACTCGTGTGACGCATCGCTATTTGATGGAGCGCTCGCTTGCGCCCTATTGCAACCACTGCGGCGTCCCCCAGACTGTTCGGCACATTCTTGTCGAATGTCCCAGTCTGGGTAAGCTTCGCGCGCGACACTTGTCCCGGTATCGGGATGGGCGGGGTCGCTACTGCCTGTCCCTTGTACTCGCGATGAGTGCGTGCACATCGACTGGTGGACTTATTGACTTTTGGGGGGAGGCCGGCCTTCTCCCTATTAATTAAGCAGGGTTTGTTTTTTGTTTTGTTTTGTTTTTTGAATTTGTTTTTGTTTTTTTCCTTTCCCCCATTTAGGGTGTTTTTTTTTCTTCGTTTAATTTTATTTTAAAGTAGCCTAGAACTAGGCCAGTTTTATTACGGCGACTAATGCCCATGTAGGCAGTCGCCAGATGAGCTCTAATAAAAAAAAAATAAAAAAAATACCCCTCTTAATGTTCGTCAGTTGAATCAGCTGTCCTCATCTCCTGAATAAATCCTTCTCTATCGTCGAATTTTCCCCAGCTCATAAACCTGGAGAACAAATCTAATCTTAAAATCTTTGAGCATAGCAGACCAAGTTGTTTAAGATCTGTATAAACCACTCCCCGTTAGTAAAATTTCCTCTGCTTGGCCGCATTAAAACTACAGTTAAGCCCCTCATAGTTCTGGAAGTTTAGTATATAAGCTCTGAATTTCTTTTTTAAAAATCATCTAGTCTACTCACTTATGGTAAGAAAGAATGAAAGTAACCAAGTAACTCAATGATTGTCCCCCAAAATTGTTATATTTGAAATGTCTTATCTACAATCATATATTCTTATATTAACCTGTCTTTCAGGGATTCTAAAGAGAAAATTGTGACCTTTTCGTCGGTTAAGGGATGGTCTATGGAAATTAATCAAATATCCGTCTTCAATTTAATTGATTATGTTCATAATTATCAAAGGTATTAAAGGTGACATTAAAAAGGTTAAAATATTGTACAGAAATATAAATATATTTAATTATTGATGAAATAATGCTTTATATCCAAAACACTAAAGTAGACATAAATGAAATATTTCGGTAAAATATTATTCCCACTCTTATGGCAGTGCTTTATTTTAAATACTAAAGGCTTTAAAATCGTCATTTAGAACGTTCATTGTCTCTTTTACCGTTTTTTCGTTACAAAATAAATAGGGAGAGCTTAAAGTCTACATCTTGGTGGTGAAAATTAAAAGGACTATAGGAAAGTACGAATTTTAATTAAATTAGAAATTAAATATTTCCAGAAAATAATTATATAAAGTGAGACTGCTTGCAAAGAAGGATATAGGTTGTAGGAAGCATTTCATTTTGCAAAGTTTAATGACTTTAATTACACGTCTTTTCATTAAATAAAACTTTTAATAATTAGTTTTATAGAATCCCAAATACTCATTTGGTCTATCGTATTGTCTTTCTTAAATTGCAAAGTTCACTTTTGGTTTGATATTTCCTCTACAAATCAGGAACACAAACTTTTCACTTTATTTTCCTTCAGATAATATAGAAGAACATGGAAATTGATACTCTTTCTTATACCGAACCATGGCTAGAATGTCATTTAAGCATTCAGTCTTTAAATTTCCATTCATTCGAATTCCTAGTTTCCGTAAATAATTTATTTTGCGGAATAGTGGAAACCTTTTCCTATGGCATATGTGCTTAGCAGTGCTTGATAGTAGCACTATTTCTATTAGGATTATATTGTGGTTTCATGTAACTAACTTTAGTTTTATGTGACATTCTGCTTATAACTCCAAATATAGCTTAAGATTCTTATTTGTCCTTTTACATACAGGAGAATTATCTTAGAGTTATCACATCCGATATCATATAAAGGACTATTAATCATGTTCAGGCGGTTAGTATAATGAAAACCTAATGTGAAGGACATCATGATCAAATATATGACTCTCATTTGGGCTAAGATACATTTCTAAAATTAAAATCTCCCAATACCAATGATTATTTAAACATTACTGGTATTTTTATTCCAAGCGAAGCAAAATCTTTTAAAAAGTGTTGATAAACAAATTTCGAAATCAAAGGGAAGATTTTCTCTTGCAAAGTATTGGGTTGGAAACAAACTTCCCACACAACCTTTTATAAAGTTTTTATATTTAAAGATTTATAAAGGATGTAAGAAAAATTAATGTCTAGTGTGCTAGGCTTTCCTAGTTCTTGCTTTAAAGTAGACAGTAACCTAGAATCTAGGTACATTAGGTGACTATGTACTTTCAAGCGAGGCCTAGGAAAGGCTAGCCCACTACAGAGTAATTAATTAGACACCATATATTAGATCTAAAGCTACAAAAATGAACCATTTAATGACTCCTTCTCGTGAACAACAACCTACCATTTTACTGTATGCTTACAAGTTAAGCCTAAACGCTGCCTAATCGTAACATCGAATCAACCAACCATTTGAAGAAGACATAATATTCGTTGCACAACCTATGATTGGTTTAAGAATTTTCAGCGTGGCCAATTTGATCTCCAAGATCAGGTAAGATGTTTTCGACCTAACTATTTAAAATGACAGTTTGTGCCTATCTGTAAAGGCTGATCCACATCTGACATCATGCGAGTTGCGTCAAAAGTTCAGCGTCATCCAAAGAAATGGGTAAAGTCTTTAATATCGTGGTATTGATTCCATGTCAACTGAGCGACCTTGAATACCAGCACCGTATAGACGCCTTTATGGCACTACTGTCCAGGAACGGCGTTTTGGAAGGCTCAACAAAGTGGTTACTGCAGATGATAAATGGGGCCTACACTTGAGCATGACATACAAATGAACCTGAACAGAGACAGGTGCACCAGCATAACTTGAGGCAAAGACCGGCCGATATCAAAATAAACTTATGGTTTGTGTATGGTGGGAAGAAAAGGGAGTCATTTACTGGGAAATGTTGGAACGCAATCAGTTTATTGTTGCTCATAATAGTGTAAAAAACTGCAATAGTTGTAGAGGCAATTGCGCATTAAGGACCAGAGTTGAATGATGTCAAGTTTCTTTCTGATAACGCCCGACCAACGTTGCAATTTATACTCGTTAAAAACTAGTGGTGCTAGGGTGGGAGGTTCTCCCTCACCCACTTTATTTGTCAGGTCTGGCACCAACCGATTACCATCTATCTATATATTCCAGGCAGTTCAGAAATTCTTAAATGTCAAAACGTTCGCAAATGATGACGAAATGAAAACTGCAGTTAGAGACTTCTTTGATAGCAAACCAGTTGAATTTCGAAAATAAGGCATTCATGATATATGCTGTCGTTGGAAGCTGGTGTTTGAAAATGACAGTAATTGATATGTTTTCTTTTGCTCCATTGTTTCGTTGTAAATAATTGTTCATTCAAGTTGCGCGAAAACTTTGTTTCAATAATATTAGATGTTACTAGACGATTTTCCCTAGTCACAATAGAGAAGAACAGCGACATCTTTTTTGAATAAAACCCCAGCATTGGCCTGATTGGCGATTCCATATACTCTCTTCCGACGTTTGGTGTCCTACAAGAAGGAACTAAAGAGGTTTAAAGATTCGATAAGAGTTCTAGCTTTCCGCTTTGAACTGAAAATCACTCCAGCGTAGTTCCTACATAATAATATTTAACTGCTTGTCCTCTATTATCACCTGTCAACCCTGGTTTCTCCAAACTCCATACCTCAGAGAAAATCAACTTAACATAAAAATTTCAAAGTGATCTTATCTATCATAAACATACATCGCTTCCTGACTCACAAGAACTTTACTCAGCAGAGGAAATAACGTATATTAGGCCATTAGTATCGATTCTTCAAAGAGAAGCTGCTGTCTTTCCAAACAAAATCCTCACTAAATAATCTCAACCAAAATGTTTTACAGCTCTGTCTTTGCCTTCTACATTCATCAGATGACGCTTGCTTTTTTCAAACCAAATTTTGGTCACATACTTTGAAGTCACTAACTTCATGTCAGACAAAATCGCAGCTCAATCTTAAGCAATCCAATTACTTTTCTCTTCGTTGCCTACATTGAAAATAAACACGCAATCTAGTTGTACTTAACGAATTATATTCTAGCTATTAAGAGTAATTTGTTTTAATCACTTATTGTTTTTACTTCAAGAGTTACCAAATTTTCGCATTTATGAGTTATTATGTATTTCTTAATTTAGTAAAACTTTAAAAACTAATAAATCGTTATTTCCTTTGAGGAAAGCGATCCAACATTTTTTTGCTGGGTAATCCTTTTGTTTAACAAGTTAGTTCGAGGCGATAGGTTTAAAAAAATTAATTGAATAATTTCGCCATTTCTTCCTTTTTCCAATTTCTTAGACTTTGTGCATTTGTTATCTCTTATTCTAATTCTCACTTCATTCACTTTAGAATTACTTATGATTTAGTTCTCTTTAACTCATATCTCCCCCCTAAAGAGTATACATCGAATAATAAATGCTGAAATCTAAAAGCTAGCCTCGAAGAGAACTTTCATCTATTAATCTTTTATGGTCAGAGGGGAATCCACTTAGGAAAATTGCTTGTAAATAAAATGTATCTATTCGGTAAAAAACGAATACAAAATCATTGTATCGCATTACCGAACTAGAAAATATATATATGAAAATATTCTAAAACAATATTTTGATTTTTTTTTGTACAAGTTGAAAGGAATCAATATATATATATATATATATATATATATATATATATATATATATATATATATATATATATATATATATATATATATAAAAATATATATAAATTTAGGATAGATAAGTAGGCTACATTAAGGAAGTTCATTATCCTATTTTAACTTCTTGGTAACAACGTTTTGGGTAGGAACCCATTTTCAACGATATGACATAGGGAATATATAAGAACAAGAAATTTTTAGATAAGTTGCTAGATATTTATTTGAGATACCTAGACGACACGATCGCCCTTTTCCGATCTAAATCTGATAAATTTTTATATTATATTAACCAGTTAGATCCAAATAAGATATATATATCTTATATATATTTATATTTATATATATATATATATATATACATATATATATATATGTATATATATATATATATATATATATATATATATATATATATATATATATATATATACTTTTTTTCTCAAAACACCCTTACTCACATTAATGCATTGAGAATTTCTCGTTCCTGCCGCCAGACTAAACGTGGTTACCGTTTAGCTCCTGCTCTTAGAAAACTTTTTTACTTGAATCACCCCCTCCCCACTTACCCCTGATTCTTCTTCACCTGCCGCTTCACCCGTTCTGTCAGCGTATCTCCTCAATGTCTCAACCTCTTGAAGAAGGCTGACTACATTCATGACCTGCTCGTTAACACTCGAGTCACTCTTCTTCGACTCACGCAAACTTGGCTTGCCCCTTCTGCTTGCTGTTTAAATCTCGCTACCCCTGATGGTTACGTCCACTCCCATACCTCACGTAACTCTCGCGGTGGTGGAGTTGTTCTCATTCACAGTGTCTCCTTCCCTCTAAATAATCTGCCCTCTACTCCTCTTCTTTCATTTGAATCACCCATCACTGTCTCTGATTCCACCCCCTCTCTAACTATCTTAGTCCTCTACCGCTCCCCCCAGCTCCTTCCTTGAGCTTTTTCTTGATGAATTTAGTAACCTCCTCACTGGCCTCTCCCCCACTGGTTCTCTGCTAATCCTCGGTGATTTCAACTTTCCTGGCCACAATCCTAATTTCAAAGCCTTTTCTGAAATCCTTTATCTCAAATTTTCGTTTCCTCATCCCCCACGTCTCTTGCCTACACTCTCACTGACCTCCTGACTGCCTACTGCTCCATTTCTGACTGGCTCTCTACCAACTTCCTCAGGCTTAATCACTCCAAAACTGAGGTCCTACTCGTCGGCACTTCTGCTCTTGAAAAAAATCTAAATCTCTCATTCCTTCGCTTACTCTGGGCGGTAATACCATCATTTTCTCTGAATGCGTTACGAATCTGGGTGTTGTTTTTGATGAGCATCTCTCCTTTAAGCCTCATATCCGCAATGTCAGCAAATCCTCTCGTTGTTTCCTTCGTAACTTCTCTCGCATTCGCTCTCACTTTGATCGCCAAAGTCTTGAGACTGCTGTTCATGGCTCGAGGGGGTTGAGGTATTTCATGAAAAAAATGGTTCTTAAAATAATGAGAGCACAACCTCTCAAGAGTGGCTGCGTTTGTTCCCTAATGGAGTAAACCTGAATAAAATAGTGACAGTAATATGATACTAAATTACGGCATCGATCCATCCTTGAGTAAGAAGTACACCAACGTAAATTGAGAAGTTTATTCAAGGTAACAAACAGCCTTGACCTCCTTAGATAATGCAATGAACCTCTTTGGTTAAGGGAACGGTTTTCTTCTTCTTTGGCGGCAGTAAGGTCCATGTATTCAAGAGGATTAAACATGTTAAGAGTAAATCCATGAAAATTCATGATTTCATTAATTTCTCCTATTTAAAAAATGTATTTTAACTGAAAATATGAAAACTTTAGCAATTTAACACTAGTTCCAATCTTTTATTTTAGTCACACCAACCAAAACATAATTAAACCTCCTCTTAACTTTGGTACTGAAACTACCAACTCTTTGTTCTTTCAACACACTTTCATCTTTATTAAATTCTTTAGTCTTAATTAACCATTGACGATGTTTGAGGATAAAATTACCCCCATTCCCTAGTTTTTGAATAAATATTAATTAGTTAGTATTATTTTCAATATTTAGGGGTATAAGGTTTAGGACCAGAGGGTATAAGTGTGTTGGAAAAGAATTCGAGTTAGGGATAATTTTATTAATAATGACCAGGTGGTATATTTAGTTTTATATGCTTGTTATGTACAATGATAAAAGCTTTAAACTTCTTCCAGCTTCTTTTACACTATTATAATTGATTATAATGCTGCGAAAAGTGCAGCATCAATGATGAGAGTTCAACCCTGCATTTAATAATATTCAATTAACTTTCCAAACAGAAAATCCTTCCAAAGTGTCAAACATTATTGGAAATTAATTATTTTATATATATTCTCCTTAATATATCTTGTCAGTAAAAATTATTAATTCAAGTAAGGCATAGGTAAAAAATAAAATTTTCATGTGCACTTGTTTTGTAAAAAATGTCTCAGAATATGCAATATATGCAAAATACCCGAACATAGAATAATTCGTGCGTTTGATTCAATAGATCAACGTATACTATCATGAGGAAATCATATCAGCTGTTTCTCTTCTTATGGATCTATAATACTTTAACGATGTAATTTTTCTGAGTGAATACTTAATATACCTAACTGGTAAAGGATAAGAAAATAAGTCGCCGTTGGACAATAAATTCTTCTGAAACCTCCTACTAACTTATTCGTTTTTAGCCATGCCATTATTCTAGCTATGATTCGAAAATATGCATATTTCCATTTTTCTAATTTTATATAGAGTTCTTGGAAACATTTCGAAGAATGTAGTTGATTCCAATGCTCTGACAGCCAAATGCCTTTCAAAATTGAGCGTATCTTATTGTTATCTGTATCCTATCGCACTTGCATTTATCTATATTAGCAATTTATTTTCCAGAGACTTTGCCTTATTTTCCATGTCGCAGTCGCATAAGGAGTTTATAATGAAGTTTCGACCTCAAAATGCGACAGAAAATCTTGTGATTGTAGCATATTTCGTCGTTAAGGCACATTTGAAGCTAGCCTGAAAAAATTAATAACAGTGAAAAACACGAATTTGAAACCCTGGCGGTTTTGTCGGTTTATCTTGGTGTGAAGCTATTATCAAGTTCTGCGTATCTTGGACAAGGATCTGAGATCCAGTTTTGCGTATCTTGGCGAGGATCTGATATCCAGTTCTGCGTATCTTGGCGAGGATCTGAGATCCAGTTCTGTGTATAGTGACGACAATCTGAAATCTATTTCTGGGTATCTTGGCAAGGATATAAGATCCAGTTCTGTTTATTTTGTCAAGAATCCAGGATCTTTTTTGTGAGGCCCGAGATTCAGTTCTGTTTATTTTGACAAGAATCTGAGATTCAGTTTTTTTTATCTTGGTGAGAACCTGAGATTTAGTTCTTTGTATCTTGGCGAGAAGCTGAGATTCAGTTCTTTGTATCTCAGCGAGAATCTAAGATTTAGTTCTGGGAATCTTGTCAAGAATCGGAGATCCATTTTTATGCATCTTACGGAGATTCCGAGATCCAGTTCTGTGTATCTTGACCGAGAATTAGAGATCGATTTCTCTGTATCTTAACCGAGAATCAGAGATCCATTTCTGTGTATCTTGATGACTAGCTGAGGTACAGTTCTGTGTTTCTTGACAAGAATCATAAATCAATTGTGTGTATTTTGTAAAAAAATGGAGATCCAGTCCTTGTATGGAGACAATAATCGGAGACTCAGTTCTGTGTATCTTCGGCAAGAAACTAAGATCCAGTTCAATTTAACTTGGGAGAGAGCTGAGTTTGTATTCTTTACCAAACCATGGGTAAGTTGATAAATGCGAAAATGCATTAATGATTTTTCTATTTTTTCCTAAAGTTCCAGATACCAGGTATTGCAAAACTCCTGTTACGATGCTCGCACCAAACGTCACCTCGATAGTTTCGATGCAGTTAGACACGTTTTTATTCTTTAAACATATAATAATGCGTTTAATTTGTAATATTAATCAATCTAGTCACTCTAAGTGGTGAGCAGGCCCTCCAGGCGAGAAGACAAAGCCGCACTCAGGTTTCGGAACATGTCCTCCTAATGCTGACACACATGTGGTTGCTGAAGAGTTTAGCTCTCATACCTTGCTGTGGCAGACCAGGAAGGCCTTGCTTTCGAGCTTTTGCCACCGTAGTCACCAGACAAAAGCGGTCAATGTCTTTCGCCTTAACCGCTCTTTCACAGTCCGGCCGTGTGCGCCAGAGCACCGTCCTGCAGAAAGACGTAGCCCAACTTCTTCGTATCTCTCTCACTTCAAATCTAATCGTCCAAAATGTCTCTGTAACCATCTGTGGTGACCCTGTAATCGCTCGCAAACCACACCGGCAGTTTATTCTGGCCATTCAAAGATATGACACCGAGGAACACCAAATTGTCAAGGTGCTTGGTCTTGGACACCTAGCGGAGCTTGAAGACGTCCTAGCCGAAGCTTAGTAAGAGCAGGTTCTCACTGTGGATGATTTGATCAACCGTGAAGGTTTTCCTATCAGAAGAAATATAAATTTGATTTATCTGGAATCTTTAAGTCGTTGAGGAGGCGACAACAGCACTCCCAAGGTTGTTTTGCATACGGTCGATGAGCATATTTCTTTCCAATCTCTTCATCTCTTGCCGCCATCCTCCTTGACGGTTTTGAACACCACGGCCACCGAGATGTTCTTCTTCTGCTTCGCCAGCGGGATAATTTTGAGCTTCGGAGCACATTTAATGTCCTTTCTCAGAGCCAAACGGTAGAGAACTTGCGGTTTGCCGGAATGTTGTCAATCTTTGAATTCTTTCGCATACTTGCGCATCTCAACGACTCTGTGGAAGGTAATCCTATTGACGTTGATCCCCTTTGCATTGTCTGACTGTTATGACCCAGGAGCAGCAGAGCAGTGATCTCGATCCTTTTTGCTTCTATATCATCACAATTTCACACAATGTTTGACATAACATTTTCTCTCACACAGTTAAACCTCTCAAAAGATAAAAAAACGACATTAAAAGAATTTCTGAAAATTCCGATAGTTAATTTGGAGTAGTAAGGCTTTTGATCAAAAGCTGTTAGACTATTAACGAGAGCTTAGCTCGGAATGAGAAAACAAGAATTTTCGGCTAACTAAAAGAGTAACTTAAGAGAAATTAAAAGTAAAGGTTAAATATGGCTAAATATTTATTATTAAAAGAGTATTGACAAAAAGGATTTTGAACTTAGAAAATTTCTAGCTTTATTTTAATTGTTTCTATTACCTTTTTTCAACTAGTTTTTATGCTATTAGTGATAGAGACGAGGTGCATTGATATACTAATTAGTAGATATTTCAAATGATTTAGAATAATCATTAAACTCTGCTATTATGAGCATAAAAATACTGAAGAATAACTTGAATTGCTCACTAGATGAAAGTTTTTGAAATAAAGGTTCGTGATGATCGTGGGGTTATTATAGGAAATAAAACAATCTGTAAGGTGCTTGGTCTAATTAGCTTCGAATGCTGTGGCGTTGTGTACAAATGGAACTAGAGAGCTGCGCAAATCTCCTGAAAACCACCTTACTCTACATAAACGATTGTTTTTATATGATATTGAAAGAAAAATACTCTACCTAAGGACAAAGGATCTATATCCTATAGTCAGTTTTGAGTTTCTTGAAGTAGCAAAGAATAACGCATTTCAACTAAGTTTGCCAGGTACTGGTTCCTATTTTCAGTCCAAAAACAGTAATCAAAAGATCAACGAGATGAATTTATTTAAGGTTATTTGTATACATAAGAAGCATATAAAAAGAGATAAGCAGTGTTAATCAGATGACTCAGAAGTGTAATTTAGTGTTTTTGCACTGAAAGGAGAATTTATGGTAACAGCGAATGGGGACCGAGCTATTCATCGGACGGGTTGAATTTTGAAATTTTCCGGAAGTGTCCAATGTACCATTTATCGATTAATATGGGAATTGTACTTGAAGATATTGTTAATTTATTGAATCTCAGCCACTCCAAACAACGATAAAAAATTATCTTCAATTGAAAATCACCAACTTCATCTATCGGAGGGAAACTTACACCCCAGTCGCTTTACCAAAATCTATATTTTCAGCAAATAACCCCTAAATTAAACTTCACTGACTCAACTGTTTAGCATTGCACATCTACTTCCTTTATTTCCTCGCCGTCTAACGTGAAAACCCACTCCACCTAGGGTGTGGGAAAAATAGAATATTTGTCAACCAGGACTACCCCTTCCTACGCTCAGCAGGAGCAGGAAGGCCCAGTAGGTTGGAGGGAGAATGGTGATAGTGGGTGGTGGAGTGAAGAGAGAAGAAGATGAATGATGGGCGAAAAAAAAAAAAATCAGAGTAGTGAAAAGAAAATTATCCATGTTCATCTTCATTTTCAGGGAGGAGATTGGAGGATAGAATGAAATACTCACATTGTGTTTTAGCCTACAAATTAATGTAGAATCCGAACCACGAGTTTTTTTCAATTTCTATTCTATTTATTTTTGTGCGCTATTGAGTGTAATTGCAATTTCTTTATATTGTTTGGGAAAGCCAACTAATCTCTGTCCACTTTTGTTATTCACTCATACTTAGGAATTCAGTGGCATTCATTCCGTTGTTAAAATTTTTATGCTGAGCTTCTGGCTAGGTCTATAGTGTGATATATGTATTATGTGTTTGGATTTAATGTGTAATTTGCCTTTATTTTTTTTATCTAAATTAGTTATGAAGTATTTATTTAGTCCAATTTACTAACGTTTTTCACTAATTTTGTTTTGTTTTTTTCTTATTTCACTCTGGATCTCCTGAATTCAATTGTGATAGTCCGATATGATTCATTAAATCCATTTTGTGGTTTGCATTTTTTAGCTTTCCTAAACGCTTCTAAATAGCCACTATACATATAATGGGCTATTGTGTTTTACGTTTACTTCACTTTTAGTTGGATGCTAACTTCAATGTGTCAATTTCGGGTACTTAATTTGTTGTCACTTTCCGTTAAAGAAACCTAAAGTTCTACTTTTCAAGCAGGTATCATTAAAACGTCCCTTCTATTGTGTATAGGTGTGGCAAGATTTAAGTGAAAAGAATAGAGATTTTTGCTTTGCTGCGCTCGAGTGACAACAAGTTCGTCATTACTAAGTTGATCAACGTCAGCCAGATGAGTGTACACAGTGTCGCGTTGAGGCTCAATAACGAGGAAGACCTCATAGATTAACTTAGTTCAGACAGACCTCAAGTTATAAACCGTTTAACTTTGAGGAAGACCTTTGAAAGAGCTCGAAAGCTATAAATGAGTGCTTTGCGATTAAGAATAACATCTTAGTGACCACGGTGTCTTAACCGTTAAGAAGGAGGGTAAAAAGAGTTTGACGAGATGAGCTAAAAGGCCTTGCTCAATGAGCGTATGCGAGAAGAACTTCGAAAGTGCTGTCCTCGACATTTTATCGACTTTAATAGTCATGGCAATCGAATTCTCATGTTTTTCTGATGAAAAAAATCTTCACAGTTAATCCGGTCATCAACACACAGAAAGACCGTCTGGTAAAGTTTCAGCCAGGATGTCTCCGAGATCCGCTACGTGTCGAAAACCAATCACTTAACCTCTGTGATGATGCTTGGCCTCATGGCTTACTAAAGCCAAATCTTTGCCACGAAAGTCTTGTCCTGGATGAGAAATATCACAAAGAGGGCGGTCTAAGTCATTCACTCCCACTTTGCCTCTGCCCATACGGCCAAGACCGTGCAAGAGTTTTTGTGGTCAAATGTTTAGTTTTGTTTGAAGGACCTTTGGCCACCGCATTCGCTCGACCTCAATCCCATCTATTATATTAAGTGCATGCATATTGAGGGCAAGTCCTACAATGTCCGTCTCAGCAACGTGGACGTGCTGAAGTCCTTCGTCAACTGCGTGTGTGCCAGCATAAGAAATGACTTCATCCCAAACTTGTGCGAGACTCTCATGGCTCGATGCCGAGGGTGGCCGTATTGATCAATCTTACATTTTAAACACATAGTTATGTGTTAAAATAATAAAAACGTATTATACTGCAAGGAAACTCTAATTGTGATCTTTGTTGAGGAAGTCGTAAAGAGTGTAACATGACTTTTCCAATACTCGCTAGACTCTCAAATGAACATGTGTGCTTCCACTATGCTTGATTATTTTCCATAGGTGAATTTGGCCTTGAAAGGGGTCTCCTTAGACATTGATATTATATGCTATGCTTGTAGGAAGAGTTATATATTTATCCAAATATTTTCTCTATTTTTTCTTCTTGCAAAGTTAAGCGGATTGATCTTCGTATCTTCAAGTACCGCTCCTTGCGTTCTTCTGCATCTTTCTTTTCTTGGTTGTAAGTTAGATAGCTTTTTAAAACCATCTCTAGTTTCCATTTTGTTGACCTTGATAAACCGTTTAGGAGGATGGGATGATAGATGATTTCCTCTTTCTCTAATCCGTGATAGATTCTCATTTGCTATTTGCGCCTAAAAATATTAAAGAGTAAAGGAAGATTATATGATTATAAGATGTCAGAACCGGCAAAGAGCCTGTGGTCCATGTAGGGCAATCGACCCTCTCATTTCTCTCCCAGTTGAGACACGGGACGTTGACTGCAAAACATTCGGGCCGGGCACCTTGGGTCAATCTCGTAACAACAGCCCCTCACCCTCGTCCCTACGAAAAGCAGAACGGTTTAAACTGCAAGATCTCCCCTATAAGTGTGTATTTAATTTCACCCCAAGTACGAAATTGGAGGCGCCTTTCCCTCAAGCTCGAAGGACTAGCTGGACCAGAGGTAAGACTAGCTAAGAAAAAACTTTGGAGTAAGAACCCTCCTGCAGCCAGTCCACAAGCCCCCCCCCTCCTATCCCTACCCCAGTGGGGTGACGAGGTATAAATACCAAACACTTGGGAAAAAACGTGGTAGAACCCGTGAGTCGACCAGGCTACGAATTCCCCTGCAAGAGAGGCCGGGCTACCAAGAGAAGGGACTAAGAAGCAGCTCATCCTCGAGCTAGTCTCTGGTTATCAAACCGATCTTTAAGTTAACTTCTTCAAGTTCAATTTATTCTCGTCAGAGAGACCCCTCCTATCCTGGTGCATTCTAAAGCACAGGGATATTCCTCGCCCTTGAAGAGAACCCCCCACCCCGAGTAAACTCCTCGCCCTTGACGAATTCCGAAAGGAAGAGGAAAAAGCTCCTCCTCTAGCCCGTTACCCGATGGTCACATCAAACTCTAAGTTAACTTGGTTTAAGAATCAAGTTCAATTTATTCTCGTCAGAGAACCCCCCCTCCCACTTCCCTGGTGTAGCACGAAGCACCGTGATAATCCTCGCCCTTGAAGAATTCCGAAACGAAGAATAAAAAGCTCCTCCTCGAGCCCGTTATTCGGTCGTCGCACCGAACTCTAAGTTAACTTCGATTAAGAACCAAGCTCAACTTCCTCTCGTCAAAGAGTAAGTTGAGCATCCTAATAAACCGTAATAGTCTCGCCCTTGAAGAAGACCTCCCCTCCGAGTACCGTGTGGTCCCCCATCTGCCACACTCACCAAGGTCCCTTGTGGCTGTAAAGTTATTCCGTCCGCCGTTAACCATCTGGCTGAGGCACAAGTAAAAGAACCCACCGGATTCGTGAGGTGTCTATGCTCATTGAGTTCAAGGTCAGACTCAAACCCATCGCCGGAGGAAAAATGGTATTTAAACTCCAGTAGAGACAGTTAGTATATTTTTATATTAAAATGAGTGGTGGGTTAACCATCACTATATTGTCAAGTAGGTCAAGTTAAAAAGCCATACTTAAAAACTTATTGAAGACCTTATTGTGTATTTAAATTCGTAATATTTTTGTGGTTCATGTTTATTTTGTGTTTGTGTTTTAATTAAAGTTTTAGTTTGTTTGAACAATTTTTTTATTGTTCCTCGAATCGCTACGTTGGCACAGGGAACCTTTAAAGTTTAAAGAAATCAAGACCCTAGATAATAATGATCAAATCATATATAGCACTCTTAGAGAGGTATAACGTTAATAAAGAAGTCTTCTTTTTTTTGTAGTACATAAACAACCCCTACGTACCAACTCCTTCCATCACTCGATGGTTCCTATACCACGACAGTGCCTTTCTGGACCAGTTCTCCTTCAAACCACGCCGATGCACTTAAAGTGTGATTAAGCGGTTCTTAAACATGTTTATGATTGTTGATTTAACACCGATCTCCGGAAATTCGTCCACAAAGAAACTACCTTGTTTGATAAAAATTCATTGATATATTTCTTTCAAATCTTCGTTTCTTAAGTTTGTATCCATGGCTTCGTGTTCTTGAGCAAACGTCCAACTCAAAAAAGGTTTCAATTTTTACTTTATCAAAATTGCTTAGGATCTTTAAGATTTGTATGAGTTCTCCTCTTAACCTTCTCGTCTGAAATGACTGCAGTTTGAGTGCTTTAAGTCTGTCTTCGTAGGTCTTTGATGTATTCTGCGTAGGATTTTTGTAGCAGCATGTTGCACTCTCTCAAACATTTCTATATCTTTAAGCAAGTATGGATTTCAAAACTAAACTGCGTGCTCAAATTAATGAGGTCGAACCAACGATTTTTACAGGGGAAATACTATATTTTCTGATTTGTAGGCAAAATTCCTATATATGAAACCGAACAGTCTGTTTGCTTTCTTCCATGCCTCCACGCACTGTCGCCCACATTTTTTAGTGGCAGGCCTTTTATTGTAGCGTTAATTTCTTCGTTTCTTGCTCCCATGTGTAGTACCTTGCATTTATCAATGTTGAATGTCATCTGCCAATTTTCTGACAATTCCACAATGCTGTTTAAGTCTCTCTGGACTTTATGTTGAGCGGGAAGTGTTATTGATTTACCACCCAGCTTTGTATCGTTAGCAAATCTTTAGAATAGGTTTGTTATGCCTTCTTCTAAGTTGTTTAGATATATTAGAAAAAAGCAATGCACCCAGGATGGCCCCCTGGGGCATTCCGCTTATTACGTATCGCCATCTTAATTGGTGACCATTTATGACTGTACGTTGTTTCCTTCCGTTGAGCCAGTCTTCGATCTACTTCAATATGTTTCCATCGATTCCATGAGTGGCATTCCTCTTAAGTAGACGCTTGTTGGGGACCGTATCGAAAGCTTTTTAAAAATCAAAGTAGATTACATGTGCAGATTTGTTAAACAGGATTTGTTTTTCGTAAAACCGTGCTATGATTTGCGGATTATGCCCAATTTGTCTAAATGTTGGGATATTTTATCTCATATAATAGATTCGAGCAATTTTATGATTAGAGATGTCAGGCTTATTGGCCTGTAGCTGCTTGAGCTTTGACGGTCACCCCTTTAAAGATCGAAGTAATGTTTGCACTTTTAACGTCTTCTGGAACGACACGTTCTTTGAGTGATTTGTTGAATATTGTGGTTAGTGGCTTGCTTATCGTTTCTTTAAACTCTTTCAGGTGGCAAGGATGGATCAAATTCAGATCAGGCATTTTCTTTAGCTTTCAATTTTTCATATGTTTGATCACGTCTTCTTTTGTTACTAGAATACTAGTCATAAATGTTTCATTTTGGTAACTATTAGTGCATCAATGTCTGGAATGGTGTCGATGTTTTCTGTTCTAAAAACTGACGAATAAAAATCGTTTAAAATCTCTGCAATGGCTCCTGGGTCAGATATTAAGTCTCCATTTTGGTTTTTAAGTGGGCCAATTAAGTCCTTTGCCGTGTTTCTCTTGTTTACTTACTGGTAGAGCATCTTTGGATTTTCTTTTCCATTTCTAGCTAGCTCGATTTCGTAATTGTTCTATAATTTTCGAATTAGCTTTTAAACACCACGTCTTAGTTCTATGTATTCGTCTAGACGTGCCCTGCGAGTATCTCTACAACTTTTATGTCTGATTTCTCCTTTGATTAGATCCTAGATCTCGTTGTTCCACCACTTTGGTTTTACCGTAGACATTTGCTTATGACGTCTTGGGAATTATATTTGGTCAGCGTTTCTGAATTTTGTTATGAAATCATTCCACATTGTAGTGACTGTGTTGTTATTATTAATCCTAGAACTAAGGGTATTCTTAACAAACGCTCAAAGAAATTAAAATTTTCTTTGTTAAAGTTAGGGACCAGCATACGATTTGAGTCTGTGTTTTTAACCTGTAGGAATTTTAAATATGAGAGAACTGTGATCGCTGTTGAAAGACACTGGTGTGTCTTCCGATATTCTTTCAGATACGAATTGCATGTAACCTGTTGAATTTGTCTTTATTCCCAGTAATTTAATCCGAAAGTAATATGGGTAAAGTGATTCTTCTTCTTCGATATTCACCATCATTTTATTAAATCGAGTATAAACAAACATTTCTCTGTTCGTTCTTATTTTAAAATCTTCCTCGAATTGGGTAATTATGCCAATCTCGATCGCTTTCGTCCGCGCCTGAAATTCCCTATTCCTGTAGTAACTGATGATAATTAGGTGATGTCGTAAGCGAATAGAATATTTAGTCATTAAATGTGGTTGCAGGCGCGTTTTTTTTATCAAATATAGAGGTGGGATGAGGCAAACACCCTTCCTTGTACGTCAGGCCTGCTACAGACAGATTTTAGTTCAGTCACCAATTTAATTAGCTTAAGTCTCAAATCTCCTCGTTTAGTGATAACGAATAGATTTCTTTTTTAAAATAATAAATCATTTACAGCACTGAAGCCACTTTTAGCTAAATATGAAGATGGGAAGGGTAATAACAATTTTCTTGCAAAGTTGATTAAATGGGGGTATTTAGTTTTTGTCTCATCACAAAGCAATGACATCACTCCTTTTATATTGAATAAAGTTTTAACTGACTCATCACTTTGCATTTCAGAGAATTTTTCTTGGTTTTAGATCGGAACATCAGATATATCCACTAGCATTGGCTGCATCACCCATGTTGAAAAATCAATTTGCTTTAAATCAGAAAATCATTTTTTCCATTCAGAGGCCAATATTTTCAGATGATCCACAATGATAAATACAGCAGCAACAGTCACCTCACATTTTTTTAGCCAATAAAACTGGTCAAATATTTTGTGAGAACTTTTTTGTTGACATACGTTAATAAATGTGATGGAGCCAAATACCTTCGCTTTTGCATCCACAAGAGTTTTAATTGATCCTTGAATTAGTTTAGCCAACTATTCAGTTTTTAAAAAAATATTTGTTAAATAACTCACAAATGATTTACCATCAATGGTTAGCAGGTGCTTCATTTCAGGCTTGTGACTTAAAAAGTTGCCAAGAACATCAAATTGTTTCATGGATCTTTTCAAGCAAAATCCCTATGAGAGCCACCTTACCTCAGTTCCAAGTAAAAGTCTCGCATAGTCAGCATTTTCATTTTCACAATTTGCCTGAACAGACGATCACATTTTGCATTAGCTTTGATAGCATTGATAAATTTAATAACTGGCTTTAGAATCACATTAAGAACCAGAGTAATATTTTTAGACATTAAATTCTCTCTATGAATAACACAGTGCACAAGAAGCATTTCTGGATTCTCATCTTTCATCAATTTTAAGCAGCCTTTTTCGTTGCCCATCATAGCAGGAGCACCATTTGCAGCACAAGACGTTATGTTTAATATTGGTGTATTATTGACGGGAAGTAATATTTAAGTTCTCCATATATATCAGTGGCGGTAGTGATGGTTTCTAATGATTTGAAAAATACGATTTCTTTGGCAAATTTACCTTTATCAATATATCTTGCATATGCTAAGAATACGACCTCACTGTCTCTCAGGGTTGATGCATCTATGTTCAGCGAGAATTTTCTTGATTTCAGCTTTTCAACAAGTTGTGTTTTAATATCTTCAGTCATTTCATCTATTCTTCTACTAACAGTATTGTTACTGAGTGGCATGGAATAATAGCTTTGTCATTTTCCCTGGACTATTTTAAGAAATGCTGATAGATGGTTTAATTAAGTCTTCACCTATAGTATGATTTTCCAACATATAGCAATGAGTAAAGAAATTTCATAACTAGCCTCAAGAGTCCGACTGACGCTAACAGTTTGTGTAGTAAATAGAGACTTTATTGTTGATATTTTTTCAAACATTTCCTTTAAAGACTTAAAGTTATTTAAATCTGAATTTACATACGCACTATCTTTCGCCTTAAAATTCAACTCAAGATGACCGGGTTTCATTGATTCGTTGTCAAGCATTGTTGGCATAAGAGGCAGAAAGGTGACCGTTCATTATGGATAGAGGGTTTAAATCCCAATTTTAAATATTCCTTTGAATATTGACGAACTTATTTTTCACTTGCACTACTCATTGTCTAGGATTTTGGACTGAAAGAAATAAAATTATAAAATTAATTAAAGAAGAATTCAAAACAATAATTTCTAAATAAGGAATATAATTGTAAAAAAAACGAATTCTTATAGAAACAGTCCATTGACTTGGCGTGCGTGGTATAAATACAAGATACTACTAATTTAAATAATTGCAGAGTATGATTGATATATAAAAAATTTGGTTTGCCAAATTGTAATATTTCACGTTAGGTGACACATGTCACATATTATTATGAAAATTTCAGAGAAACACGGAATTATGGTGGACACACGGCCAAACGTATACACACTGAGAAGCAAACTTTATGCTCACACACGAAGATTTCCTGAGAAAACATTGTCTCCTACAACAACATGCGTCCATTCAGACTCCATGGTTGATAGATGTGTTGCGCTATTGCTCCATGATACACTATTTTTTTTTATCTTAAATCCAGTGAATTCGACCCAGAGAAAATCGGAAGCCTAATTTGGGACATTGTCAAACAATTCAGAGAACAAAATAAGGAGTAAATCTTGAGGATTCATGTATACAAATGGAAGATCACGCTGTGAACACGTGGTGAGCGAAAGGCAGTGACTTGTTCAGTGCAAGGGTCAGCGCGCGTAGCCAACCCAGGAAGATCGGTGAAGCGGACTTTGAACCGCTCTCCTTCAGCGTCACCGGCGAGACCTCCACGCCGAATACAACCACCCGAAGCCTGGAGCCGGAGTTCTCACAGGCAGAGGAGGGCCCCAGCGATGAAAGCGGTCGCCTCGTCATCTACGAGAGCCCCCAGACCAAGGAGGCCCAGCAGGAGAATAAGACAGGCTGGGTAACAGTCTATCATTCCAGACGGTGACGGAGCTTGAGAGCACACACCCTGGCTGGCGGATAAACATTCGCCCCAATCTCACCAGCGAATACGTCCACTCATCGAAAGACGATATGTCGGAGGCCCTGCTGCACCACCTTGCCAAGGAGGTGGACCAAGTGTTTCTGGTCGACCCCAGCGTGAGGATGAACAAGGTGGTGCTGGAGCGCTACCCCACTAATCTCCCCCTCCAGGCTGTCGAGGCCCCCCCCCCACGTGCTCTCTGCAACATGGCTCTAAGCGCACAGGAACAAGGTTCCCACGAGGCAGATCTTGCTAGTGTACCTACACGCCACGTGCCAACACCCCGTCAGGTGCGGCGTGTGTAGCCAAGCGCATCCGACGGAGAAGTGCATCGGTCGCCACAAGGCCACCGACGCCACAACGGCACGATGCCCCAACTTCACGAAGAGCCACTACGCGTGGAACATGACACCACCAGCAGCAGCAAAGGGAACCACGTTCCTCCCCCCCCCCAGCAACAAAGGCAGCAGCAGCAAGGGGAACCACGTGGGCCCCCCATAAACAAGATAGCCGACGCCTTGTCCCCGCGCCAACACCAAACAGGCCTGCGTGGGCCTACAACCCACCCCCTACCCTTCAACAGCCCGGCACAGCTCAGGGAGGGAAGGGGGACGGGTGGGCAGCAAGAGGGGGACCAGCAGCCGCACCACGGGCAACCCCACTCACACCTCCACAGCCTCCAACCTCCGTGGACCCCATGCCACATACGAGATAGGGACCCAGGCGTCGGACCTACCACGCTCGCCCAGACGAGCAGTAGTCCACGGTGCTATCCAATGCCCAACCACCGACAGGGTCTCAACGTGTACCCCCTGGCTACGGCGAGGGACTCAATGAGGAGGGTAGAGCCATTGTGGACATCATACTCGCGTGTGTGGTACGGGTTATGAAGAAGGGGTTCAACCGCCGGCAGAGCACCTCAGCCCCCACCAAGCAGGACCTCGACGCATTCCTCCGCAAATAGGGTCTCACCGCCGTTCCCGGGGATGGCCTCCAGCCACCACTATCATCTACAAAGCCTAGGGGTACCACCCAACACCCTCTTCACCCACCGCAATCACACAACCAAGATGGAGGCGCCGAGTGATAGCCCCGCCCACCCAGCCAACGCGCCGGCAACCACGCTGAGGGTGCTGCACTGGAATGTGCAGGGCCTCGGCCCCAAGAAACGCCAGGTGTTGCAAGCCGTCTTCCAGGAGGACCTGGTTCTCCTGCAGGAGACGCTCACGCCGGTCGGCTTTAAGTGGCGTGTAGTAGGCTACACCCTCCACTCGCTTCCGGCCAGCGAGGGTAATGGTCGTGGCTGTGCAGCCCTCATACGGGACACCATGCTGCACAAGAGAATCGCCGCCCTCGTACACTGTACCGGACGGTGTGGAGGTCCTGGCTTTGGAACTGCAGCTGGGTTTTCTCCCTCTCACGGTATACAACATATACAGGAGCCAACGGCACCTGCTGTAGGCAGGGAAACTGCTTTGCCTTGCATCTCACTCCAGCCTCCTTGTTGCGGGCGACATCAACGCTCACCACCCCGTACTACACTCTGCGCGACGCAACAACGTTACTGGGCGCCCTAGGTCCGCCTCCTTAACACCGGGAAGCCACGCACGTCCATGGGAGGCGGCTCAATCTCACGCTGGTGTCGGGTAACCTACAGCCAAGCACCACTTAGAAGGTCCACCCTACCCTCACCAGCGACTACTACAGTACCCTTACCTCCCTCATTGTGGCTCCACCAGTTCCTCCTCTCCAGCCGCAGCAGTCGAACGTCAGGAGGGCGGATTGGGCAAAGTTCCAAGCCGCCATTCACGAGTGGTGGTCCATGTAAGTGCTGCAGGAGAGTGACCTCACGGCGACAATAGACAGTGCAGCAGACGTGGCTATGCTGACGGCAGCCTCGAACCGCTGCCGGTGCCAAAACAGGTGGTTTTATAAAGAGGAGGTCAAGGAGAACAATCATCACGTCAACGTCCACAAGAGGCTGTACGAGAAGCATCCAGCTGCCACCAACCTGCGGCTCCTGCCGCCCTCCTGCAAAGACGACAAATTAGCCCATCTCCAAGCCAAAGGACTCCACCACATTCAGGCTAATCTCCCGCCCGAGCTGCACTAAAAAACAGCCGAGAGGATGGTGCTCAGTCGCCTACGGTGGAGCCTTGTGAGCCTTCATCTCCACGTGTTCGGCTACACCAGGGGAGTGAGCACGGCGGACTGCCCCATCACCCTCCTGGGTAACCCCAACAACCTGCCCACCATCGTAGTCTTCCTTGACCTCAAGAAGGTTTTCGAGCTGGCCAGTCCCCGCGCATACTAGCTGCCCTTGTGCGGAAGGTCATTCGAGGAAGACTGCTGGGCTGGTTTCAGGACTACCTTCATCAGCGCCGGGACCCTGTGAACTTCCATGGTCACAAGTCTCACTACCTGAACTTCGAGAACGAGACGCACCAGGGCGGCATCCTCAGCCCTTTCCTCTTCAACGTGCTGATGAAGCAGCTAGTGGCGCTCCCCTATCGGCAAGGAACCATCCTCCTCAGCTGCGTGGACGACCTGGCCCTCATCGTCACCGGGCGTGGCGACAAGCTCACGCGGGCTCAAGAGGCGGTCCACCTCATTACTGTCAAGTGCTAAGAGCTGGACCTCAAGATCTGGGCAGAGAAGTCCCGGGTCATGGACATCTAGACTTCCACGCCTGCTGATCAGCAGCTGCGCGTCCAGGGAGTCGGGATGGCTTGGACCGACTCCTACCAGTACCTTGGCCTGTAGGTGGACAGGCAGCTATCTTTCACGCACCATGACACACACCTGAGGGAACGGACGCAGGCCCGGCTCAACGTGATGTGGGCCATGACGCGACCGAGCACTTGTCCAACGTTCCCCGTCCTCCGGTTCTACTATCTGCAGGCAGTGCGCTCCCTGGTGGACTACAGTGAACTGGTCCTTGTAGTCCTACACCGGCTGCAGCTTTAGCGCCTGGAGGTAGTGCAAAATACCGCCATAAGGACCATGCTGGGGGCACCGAGGAGGTGCAGTGCTTGTGCCATGCAGAGCAACGCGCACCTGGTGCCCTTCACCGCCAGGGTGGACTGCATTGTGGCCTAGCGGTTGGCCAGAGTGCTCTAGCGTGACGTAGAGGGTGTGGCGCAGAGGAGACTCCGGATGGCCGTGGCGCAGGGCATAGATTGCCTGTACAACAACAGGTGGCTCATAAACGTCACCTAAGCAGGCAGGTAACTAGCTGTGGCGCGACCCTGACACCACCTACCCCGCCTACGCTCCACCACCTACATGGTAGCCCCCCGCCACTGACTTTATCGCCACACAGCTGCCCGCCAGAAAAGCGCACTACTTCACCGACGAGCTGCGCCAGCACGCCCTTAGAGCCATGTCTGAGCTCACATAGCCGGGCAGCGCAGTCTACTTCACCAAGGGCTTCGTTAACCCCAAAAGCGGGAGGTGCAGCGCCGCCTTCGTCACGAGCGGTCTGACGCTGGCGTGGAAAACATTAGACCACTGCTCCAACCTCCAGATGGAGCTGATAGCAATCTTGCACGCCCTGCTTCGCAGGGAGGCCACTGTGGTGATACTCACGGACTCCCGGTCGGGGCTGCAGGCGCTGAAGCACGCTCCAGCTTACGCCAGGGACAATATCCACCTCACCACTACCATCCTGTGCACCCTGCATGACCTGGCAGTGCCGGGAAGGTGGGTCCGGCTCTCCTGGATTCCCAGCTACGTGAGCGTGCGCGGCAACGAGGTTGCTGACGAGGCCGTCAAGTGAGCCGCAAACGACGCCACCATCACCTGGACTGTGCTCCCCAGCATGCAGCAGTTATAGGCGCAGGCAAAGCGCATGGCCGTCCATAACGCCCACCAGCAGCACCAAGAATAGGAGGCGACCAAAAAGCAAGCCACGTGCTATGCTGCAGCCGCAGCCTATCACACCCTGGACCCAACCAACCAGGAGCCCACAACAAACTGCGTGCTGCTGCAGTGTGTGAGGCTGGGCTACTCTAAGCGGGAAGAGCTGCACGTCGATTTTGTGGCAGAGAGGTGCAAACACTGCGCCACCCGCTCCTGGTGCCCATTTGAGCACTACCTCCTTTCCAGCCCAGCCACCGCCCGCCTCATGCCAGAGCCAGCGCCAGCCCCTCACCTTGCAAGAGGTGCACAACTGAGTGAGGGAGAGGCAAGAGCTGCCCAGATGGTCCGCCTCACACCGACACACAAGCTGCTGCAGGCGCTGAGAACAACACCCTCTCCGCGCTGATCGCCGCCCGCGCCCAGACGGGCGACGGGTGGTGAGGACCGCCGCCACCCACTAGCAGCAGACAAGCCACGCGTGGGACACTCCGCCGTGCCTTGCTACGTGCGGACACCAGCGGGCTCCCCGCTTTGTGTAATGCTTATATTATGTATTTATATGTATTTATATATTATTATATCATATATCGTATTTGCACAATAAACCTATACAAACAAAATCCATGGTTAACCGAGACATGCCCTTGTGGGGAGACAGGAAATACATGTGTACCAATTACACATGTATAGGCATACACACAAATATTTTTATATATGCATACTGTATATGCACTGTATATATTAATACGAACACACACTCACACATAATCACTCGAAACAATTAAGTTAATAACTCATTCTCGAATTGCACCTTAGTCTGTTGGTATAGTAAGCCGAAGGGTGCACGACCTACGCATGTCTCACCAAAATATTACCATGCCCCACGTTGAGAATCACAGTTAAAGATACTAAAGTCAACTATGAGAATTTGAGAAAACAATTTCTGTAGAACGTGTGACGTTATTTAATCTGAAATGCACATTTATATGAAATCAAAATAACCTCAGACAAAAGATAATTGCGGTAAAATTTGATCTTTAAATTAATTGAAAAAAAATTGTAGAATCCAAAAGCCACTCGATTATAGTTCAGGAAATTAAGGAAAGGGTAGAATTCATATGGAAATGAGAGGAAAAACGTAAAAAAATCTAGATAATGAATTAGTTTAATGAACCATATTGATATTATATTTTAAAGTAATATTTATCTATTCACTTCGTAAACATATTCAGTGAGGTGCTTATAAGGAATTACCTGTTCAAGTTATTCCAAATTAGTGTCATTTCATACGAATGGAAATTTGGTCCAATCGTAGTGTGAAATCTTTGGTTTACTAACTTGAAACCATTATTTCTAGTCAACACTCGGTTATCTTGCTCTAATATATAGTCGTAATCTATATTATTTTAGTTTACTATTTAAAATAATTAAATAAATTGACCGACTAGTTACCTTTCTTCCAGGAAAAAGTAAATTGAGGTGCCTTAATATTTGTAAGTGTAGCTTCAGCAACTTAATTCCTTACGCCATTAACTAAGTAAATTATTTGTATCTTCTGAGGGGAAATACGTTCTCACCATATTGATTTGATGACTTACGAGTAACTACGTTGTGTGAATCGTTACGATCTATATCCTCAGCATTCTGAGGAGGACCAAATTAGCCTCTCATTTGCTCTTATTTAATGGCAGATTTCTAAAATCGCTTCGAATCCGCGTACGGGTGGGGGGAGCTCTCTCCTGCCCAAAGCAAAGGAGCAGAAAGCGGGTGTCCCGCAGGGAAGTGTCCTCAGTGCCACACTCTTTGCCCATGAGCATCAACAGCATCACCTCGGTGCTGCCGAAAGATGTTCTCGCTACGCTCTACGTGGACGACCTTTCGATCTCTTTTGGCGCGGCCCAGATGCCAACTCTGAAGCGTCGACTCCAAAAGGCATTGAACCGCGTCTCTCGCTATGTCTTAGCGCACATGTTTCAGTTTGCTTTGGCCAACACTAAGGTGGTGCAGTTCTGCCACCATCCACAGTTCCACCCTGACCCAGATTTGTTTCTTAATGGGGTGCGCCTTAAAGTGGTTGAATCGCACCGTTTCCTTGGTCTTGTATCAGACTGACGCCTCTCCTGGGAGGCTCATATTCGCAGCTTTAGGGTCTCTTGTACCTGCGCCATGGATATTCTTCGTTCCGTAACGTTCAGCGCTCGCGGCGCTGATAGGGCTACTGCCTTACTTTTTTATCCATCCTGTGTTTGTTCGAAGCTGGATACAGATGCGAGTTTTATGCATCCACAGCCAAGCGTTTATTGCGGAAGGTGGACTCGATCCACGACGCCGGCCTTCGCCTGCGACCGGTGCCTTCCGCACTTTCCCCATTGAGAGTCTGTTGGTCGATGCTGGGCAGATGCCACTCGCTCTACGCCCCGTGCAGTGCATCACTCGCCTGTACGCGCGAGGCGGGTGCCTGCCTCAGTCGCCAACATCTTTCACTGCATCCGCAGCTGATCTTGACGGTGCCTATGCCGCCGAGAGATGCCAGTCATACCCTAAGCCCTTTGAGTTTAGGGCCACGAAACTCCTTCGAGAGCTAGGTATAGCTGTCGGGCCGTTGGCACCCCTGGATCTGCTAAGGACGCCACCTTTGAGGGTACCACATTTGGCTATTTGTCGCCAGGCCTCTGCTCCCAAAGCTTGTACAGCGCCGGGAGTATTGCGTTCGACCTTTTTGAAACCCACCTCGTGTCCCGCTGGAACCGTGCCAGTGATACGGATGGCTCCAAGTCACAAGAGGGGGTCGACTTCCACGCCTTATCCTCTCTGTTTGAAGTTAGCGGGGCTCTGACAGGCGCTTCTTCTGTCTTCACGGCCAAGCTGATGGCAATACACAATTCGGTACGGGAGATTACGGGGCATTGCCATCTCCGCATCCCTTGGTTCGCGATATCCGTGACGCAACGGTTTTGGCGAGCCGGGCGGGTGTCTAGATTATCTTCTGCTGGGTTCCTGGTCATGTAGGAATTGCGGGGAATGAGCGCGCCGATGAGGGCGCCAAAGAGTTCTGGAGGACTCTGCGACCAGACCAGCGTTTTGCTCTTCCTCACACCGATTGCATGGCAGGATTACGGGCAGCTCTTCGGACTGATTGGGTAAGAAGATGGGAGACGGTCAAAGAGAACTTAAAGTTACGTGCCATTGCGCCGTGACTGTTCCCATGGACCTATCCCCCAATGCCGGAACGGCTTTAGGTCGCTTTCTCTTGTCTCCGAATCGGACACACTCGTGTGACGCTTCGCTATTTGATGGAGCGCTCGCCTGCGCGCTGTTGTGACGATTGCGTCGTCCCCCAGACTGTTCGTCACATTCTTGTCGAATCTCTCAGTCTTGGTGATCTTCACGCACGTTACATTTCTCGGTAGCAGGACTTGTTGATTTTGGGGAGTAGGCCGGCCTTCTCCCTATTATTTAACCAGGTTTTTTTTGTTTTGTTTTGTTTTGTTTCTTTGCTTTTGTTTTTTTCCCTTATAGGTTGCACGCTCCTGCGACCTTTTCCCATTTTTTGCTTGGTGGGGTTGTTTTTTATCTTTTTGAATTTGATTTTAAAGTACTCTAGTACTATGCCGGTTTTTAATACGGCGACTAATGCCCAAGTAGGCAGTCGCCAGATGAGCTCTTTAACAAAACAAAATCTAAAATCGCTTGTGATTGTTTTTTTACAAAGAGGCTAGTTTTTTTTTGTAGTTTCTTCTTGCATTTACTTTCCTAGATAGTTTTGCTTGCTTTCGAAATTTTATATAATAGCTAGAATATCTTATTCATCTTTGAGTCTTAATATTCAGTCGCGGCACCATTTGACCCATTAAATCTCCTAGGCCTATACGCACTAATTCGCTCTTTATTGTGTCTAAAACTCATTTTAGAAATACAGGTGTCTTCAACGTTTAAGGTGTAATTTCATTTTCAAGCCCGAAAAAGATCATAATTATAAGACTTATTTGTGGGTCGTGAATACTTTTAGGAATATTTAGATTGAATCAAATTATGTTGTGATCGGTGTTCGCAAAGGTTTCGCAAAAATGTTTACGGGTCTGTTCGTCACCATTTTAAAGCAACAAATTATTGTTTAGAATTTATACAACTCGATTTTCTGCATTATGCCTTGTTTTATTAAAAAAGATTTCGTTCGTAAAATTAAATTCATTGCAATTAAAAATAAATATTTGCCTAAGTAAACTGGAGATCGTTGGAAAAAGAATGCCGTAATATGACGTCTGCCGTGGTGACATATATTAATAATGTCTTTAATTATAGAGAGTAGTTCGTTTTTAATGTTTAAAATGACACCTTCCTCTTTTATATAGGCCTATGTCTATCAATTTTGAAGCCAATTAATTTGAATTCGAATATGAAGCTTCTGTCAAAACTATCGTTCCATGTTTCTGTAACTATGATAATATTCAATTCTTCGCTTAGCAACCAAGACCTTAAAATATCAATTTTGTTCATCAAACTTCACGTGTTTGTTTAAATCTTCATATATGTATTTCTTGTTATATTTCCGAAAATTCAACTTGGTTCTTGGTTATCAGGTTGTGAAACGGTCTCACAATATGTTCTTCACTCCTCTTACAGCAGAGTTTTTATATCCATACAACATGAGCCGACTCCTTTCAGGAGTCGTACGTCTTATTTTAAGAGCTAACTCGGTTCGTAGAACCTGTCCAGTGAATTAACAAAGTGCGTTCCTTTTGTTTGGTAGAGAAACTCGAGTTTTTAATATCTGAAGGTATTAAGTGAAAAAATATATTGCCTTACCTATTCTAGGAAGAATGCTTTTAAACACGACATTCATACATACTCTTTCAGATTTTAAAACAGTTGAGTTTATTTTTTGCAGGAGTACTTCGGTCTTTGCGTATAAAACATTGTTAGTTCTAATCGGCATAATATATAACAACGTTGCCGTTCTCAACTCTGAAACCCTGATAGTATTATCTCTGTTGCCTTGTTTTTTTTTCAACAGAATTCCTACAGCTAATCAATATTAAAAGTCCTCTACAAGACGAACATCAAACTCATCTCTTTCTTGTTTAAAATATAAAAATAGAACTTATCTTACAATATTATTGGTAATTACAACTTTAACGGCCCTCCAGAGAAAAGGGAACGAACGCGTCACTCTCAGCTTCAAAATCTCCCTCAAACAGACTCTCCGTAGTTGCAAGATCAGGCCCAGTCACTCTTGTGCTCAACGCTAGGTGAGATTGCTAACACTAGGTATCCAAAAGCCTTCTATTCAAAATGCACCTCAAATTTCAATTGAAAATAAAAAAAATAACCTTGACCTCACTAAGCATTCCGAACTCCAAACCTTTACTCAACAAAGTGAGTGAGTTAGAACAAACAGGTTACTGGACGCAGTAAATGAAAAATAAAAAAATTGTTACTCTTCGGAGGAGAAAAAATTTATATGACAACTATTTGTAAAAGGGTATAACTTGCAGGAAGAGAAAATAATAAAGATTAGGGTAAGTCTAAAAAAAAGTGGCGGCTTTTCAATATTAAAAGATGCTAAGATCTATTCAATCAGGTAAATATCATCAGACCTCGCAAAATTGGTAATATTAATCGGACTATCATTAAAACACTATAAAGTTCAAAGAATAGAAGCTTATGAGGGATTAGAAAAGAAAAAAATAGGAAAGTAAAGTTAAAAAAAAGTAGGTAATACTTCATTTTAGGGGCGCACGATAGGGGGTGCTCTTTCTGGGCTACCAGTTTGTGCTACAATTTAGGCTTTATGACGTGAGACGCCGATTGCACTTCTATCAAAATTACAAGGCCGATAGGGAGCGCCTAATTTAATTAAGGCTATTACTGCAAAAAATTAATTGTCCTTAGTTTTTTTTTGATACCCTCCCACTTAATTTCGAGGTATTGCACCCCCTACCCCTCAACTTTCCAAAAACTTGTAACATTCCTAATCGAAACGGTAACATTATCTTTGAATGCAAAAGGCGATTGCCAAATATCAGGAGCGATATCGTCGTCTTAAATTACTTAATAATATAACCACCACGACAAAAGCTAAGCTATCTGCACCTTTCACTATTATAATCAAGCTGCGCTTCTTTTCTACACCCGTGCCAAACCTTCGCTTTTAAAATGAGGCCACGTTCTATAAAGAAGTTGATTAAATTGACCGAGAAATTAACAAAAGTGGAATTAAAGTCAAACAAACCGAGTTGAGAATAATCGCGCTCTTTTAACTGCTGGGTTTCAGGGTTGCCAGTGTTTGAAATAATGTTGAATTAAGGGTTGCCAGTGTGTGAAAATAATGGTTTTGGTTTCAGAAAAATATGTAAATGAAACATAAAAAATTTAATACATTTGTAAACTTAAAAAACATCAATACATTACTAAATAATATAATTCACTAGAAAAGCAGGCATTTACGAAATAATAAAGAATAAAGCCTAAAAACAAATAACAAAACAAATATAACGCAGTAATTGGCCAAATTTAAAGCTACAATCTGACGTCATAAGGCCTAGATTATAGTCTAAAGTTGTAGCCCATGAATAGCGCCCCCTACCATGTGCCCGTAAACTGAAGTATTACCAAAAGAGTAAATAAAACATAGAGTAAAATAATATGTCTCACCTGAAGGTGAGACAATTAAGATACCTTTAAGTGTAAATATGACAAAAGTGTAGTAGGATGTTGAGAGAACGAGCAAAGAAACCGGTTGTCTGATCAACAAACTTAACTTTACACTGAACACTCGAAACAAAATATTGAACTGTCATAAATGAAATATCAGTCAATACAACGCCAGGGTGTTTTTTAAAGTTGGATTGCATGACAGAAATGTCAATTTGAGCTATAGTCAACTTGAGTATTATATTTTGCTGCAAGAAGCCGTCTTGTCTAATTATCCTTTCTTAATATGCTCTCTTTGTCTGTTTTTCTGCAAACTTCAACGGGTGCCTTTGTTCTTGAACACCATGGCACCAATTTGGAGGCCCAGGTGTGAACTGTTTTTTTTCTTAATTCTGCCAGGAAATAGCCAAGATTATTAATATGGAGGAAGGTGACATTTTTTTTTTGGGGGGGGGGACCTTGGGCATGCTACACGCATTTAGCGATTGTTGTTGGGTGGGTTTTAAGGCCGTTAGGAGAGATGGGAGAATAATGAGAAGGCTTATGACCTAATTTATTTGAGATTTATACATTTTGTGTGTGCTTTCTCTTAAATCAACGATCAACAGAATGTTTTTTAGATAAAATTGCCTTCTCTCCCCTGTAAACTTTCTTTACACTCGCTAACAGCCCTGAAGAGCGCATTATAAATACCCATCATTATTATTATATTTAAAATTCTTGGTCCAATTTCACATCACTTTTCACTGATGGCCCTACCTTAATCACTTCTGCCGTAAACATCAAATGGGGAAATATACACTTCTGTTGTACCAAGCCTGAATGGATTTAAATTCTCTCCGACTGAGACGAGCTCCAAACCTTATGTGAGCTACAAGGAACGAATCAAACAGACAAGTAACACTGCTTCACCAGCTGATTAGCAGTTGATAGCTTATTCGTAGCTGTAAATGACATCGCTAGATATCTTTCGAACGAGAAATATTTGCCCCATCTTAGCTATACTTTGGGGGTATAATGAGTAAGAGGTCTACTTCCTTCTGGAATCAGCAAAAATGAGCCATGATAATTTTTTCTCAAAATATACAATACATACGGGTCGGTCGTTCTCTTGGCTCTCTCTGATAGCAGATCAAAGTCACTCAAATTTGTGATAGAGTTATCTAAAACACATTTGGTTGATTATTCATTTAAGAGAGAGCACTCTCAAAAACCCAAATTATAGGAACATCCTTTACGGTACAGATGTATGTCATGTCCCGCGTGTCTCCTATATCGCTCATAAACTCTCTCTTGTGGCCCTAAAGAGTATGAATAATTTCTTACATTCACAAACTACAATCGCCGAATTTCTTGCTCCATCACTACATTCTTTATATCTACAGTGTATATTAAACCAGCTAAACAAATAATTATCAATGCATGCAAACAGTAGATTCAACCTTGCAATTACAGGTGCTACATTTACTTAGTGAAAAAATCAAAGCCTTTAAAGAGAAATTTGAAATGATGTAAATCGAAGGAATCTCCAATGCATCTCTTTCACTCTAAGCCTCTACAGTGCATCTTCCGGTTCCGTTTGGAATCTTTGAATGTTTGTTCATGCTACGTCATCATGGATCCTCATCACAAATATTTGTGGGGCCTTATAAAGGAAATTAATTTTGATTACAATTTAATTTATTTCCTCATGATGAACATCTATTACCCCTTAATAAGTTTTGAGAGAATATTTTTATAATGATTAAAATTAGTCCTACCACATTCCGGTTTACTGCAAATAAATTGGTATTTTGTGTCGTCTGTAAACCGCAGATGGCACATACCCGTTATTTGATAGAGTAAAGGCCAGTTGAAGTTTTTCTTTCCCTTCCTCTTTTTAATATTTGACAAAATATCTAAAGAATATTCTGCTGATCATTGGTATAAGAGAGAGCACACACAAACTGTATAACCCACAAATGAATTAGGTCATAAGCCTTCCCATTATTCTCCCATCACACTTAAGAGCCTTCAAAACCGACCCAACAAAGATCGTAAACTACCTGCAGCATGCGAAAGGTTCCCACCAAAATGCCACCTTCCTTCATATTAATAAGCTTGGCCATTTCCTGTCATAATTAAGAAATAAAACACGTTCACACCAGAAAATAGATTTAAATTTTAGATATCTATCTTGGACTGGTGAACTATTGTCCATTAAAAACATAATAAAATTGTTAACTTCTCTTTCTAGTCCAAGTGGTACTCTCTTTAATTATATTTTTAAAGGGGTCTTGCAAGCAAGGTAAATAGAAAGGATTCTTTTCCATTAGCAAATAAACATCACTTCCGGCTGCAAGAGTAATAAAGTTCGGATCTTAGTCTATTCATTTATTCAACTTACATAAAGTCCACATTTAGACCATTACACGCTGTTCATACACAAAGCTTCCTCACACGCAAATATACAATTTGATCTCCCACACACACAACTTTAGTGAAAGGGAAAAGTTAATCTTTACTTTCTCTTCCTCAATGTAATCAGCATTATTATCATAAAATCACAATTTTTTCATGGTTCCATATATTCAGTTGTTGTTTTATCAATTTCAAAAATAAATATATATACTGATAAAAATTATTGCAGTAAGGCAATCATATTTATGCGGTTACAAGGCTATTTTTTGACAAACATAGTCTTCCAAATAAAATAAGCTTTTCTCAGACAGCTTATTTTATGTCTTACCTTCTCGTGTATGTGAGAAGAGTTCCTTCCGAGAGCTTTGAGGAAGACTGTGTTTGCCAAAGAATAGCCTTTTAACCGCATATATATTTAAATATATATATATATATATATATATATATATATATATATATATATATATATTTAAATATTCGATATCATATGCGATGTAAATATCTCTTAAACTACATAAATAGAGGTAAATAAAATTAAGAGGCTAAAATCTCAGCAATTTCAGATTTATCCCCAATTTTTTCAGGTTTCACAAATTTACCATATCCGTACCACCCAATATACACACACACATCAAGAGGCTAGTTCAACTACTGCCAAACAATTTGCAACATTTCATTGGTAACAGTCTCCAGTGACTCGGTGGTTATCTTCTTTAGTTCTTCTAGGTTTGGTATTAGATGGCGAAGGGCATAAGCTATTTCTTTCACATACCCTTAGACAAAAAATTGGGAACTTGTGAGATCATATGAGGGTAGCGGCATTTTCAATAGTCATTTACTTCCTCAACAACTAGCTGGATCATTCTAGATGGCATATTCACATTGGAAGAAGTGCGTACAGTGAGCTTCCAGTAAGATGGAGCCTCGTTCTGTTAAAAAATGAAGTTATTATAATCATTTGAAAAGCTTTCATCTATTTGCCAGTTCTCACAATTTGTCGATAAATATCGCTGGTCATATTTCCCTGGAAGAATGTGCAGAAAATATTCACTTTTGGTAGCTACTTTTAGTGCTCAGTTGTAGAAAGGGTTTCTTTATCCACAATTGAGAACATTATGCTTGTAGACCTTGCTATCCATATCAAATGTGGTAGCCTTATTGAAAACATGACGTTCATCGAGCTCCTTTATTTCAAGTTTCTCGTGCATATACATGCAGGATTATTGGAACTTTCTCTCGTCTATTGCCTACAAAAATTCATGGGCTACAGATTATGGGAGTTCATTTGCAAGCGTTTCATCGCCACACGCGAGTGTCGTGGAAGGAATCTGGGTTTTGAGCCTTACCTTTCTTACTTAGATTACAATAGGGGGCATAGTAAGATACTGGTTGTTGTTTAGATCATACTACCCTACACAGAGAACTTTCCTTTTTAAACATCTGTGTAATTCAAATCTGCATTGATAGTGGAGCATTTTTAAAGAATAGTATAAAATGAGTATAGTGTTGTTCGCCTATGTTTGGGCATTCTTTAACACATAAAAGGTTTTTCTTTTTAACTAAATTGCATTTCTATACCTCAAAAGATTTAAAAAAACAGACATAAAATCTAGATTTGTTTCTACGCATGCTAAAATTTTAAGTCATTGAACGAGAAATGACATAGCTATTTGATTGTGAAATGGATTGTTTTTTAAGAAACACTGAATAATGTTCTCCTACGCACTGCCATAGTAAAGCAAAAAATCCATTAGATTAAAAGCGATTAACTCTCAGTATTACTCGTATTTCTCATTGATGAGAATCTAGCTTATATGTTACTAAATATTACTCACATTTAATTAATAAAGTTCTCTTATCTGTAATTAACAACAAAATATCCTTTTCTGTTAAAGCTCAAAGCGCCAACTCCTTTAAAGGCATTTTGAAATTTCTTTTTTTAGAAAAATTAATGTTTACCCAGTAGTAAGGGTGGAACTTTAAAAGGTTGAGGAACTCAAAGGGACATTTCTAGAGAATTAAGGAATTCTTACTATTGAACCTACCTAACCGCATTGACATGAACGTTATTTTTTATTTATTTAAAATTCTCCTTTTCTGTTAAAGTTAAACACCAACTCCTATTAAAGGCCTCTTGAAATTTATTTCTATAGAAAAATCAATGGTTAAATAGTTCTAGGGGTAGCGCTCCTGACGATCTTCAAGATACTTAACACCGCATATATAGCATATATATATATATATATATATATATATATATATATATATATATATATATTTATACAAGGGTTAGACAAAATAATGGAAACATTAAATAATGCACCTATTCACACCCAAGAAAGTTTTAAAACTTGTTTAGAATGCCTGATAATGACGTTGAACACATATTGGTCTCCATAATTCATAGATCTTGCCAGAATCAATTTTTGGGGGGCGTAAATTGGAGCAAAAACTAGGGGATATATTCCCTCTAAAAAGCGTCTATGAAGAAGCTAGAGCAGTTTTCACCCGAAAGCAGTTAAAATCTTATAGATACAGCACAACACTGTATGACTCGATTGGTCAGCGTATTGAATCTATTTATACTGCTAAGGAGGAGAGGACTCAATATTAGAAATTTAATCACTGTTTCCATTATTTTGTCCAACCCCCGTATATATATATATATATATATAAATATATATATATATATATATATATATATATATATATATATATATATATATGAGGAATTAAACCACATTCTCCGAAGACAATTTAATTCAGAACAGTTTCGGTGTATCTCACACCTTTTTTCAACTGACACTGGATAGAAAATATAAGAAAAAAATGCATACAAGCATACCAGGTCGTGAAATATCCCCTTTTATCCCCAATTCCCTACTTGTGGCTAATCTGGGGGGGGGGGGGTTAGGCCTAAACATATTGAAGGGCTGACATTTTACTATTTTATTTATTTTATTTCTTATTACAGGATTAAAAAAAATTTGACCGTCAGATAGATTTGAATTAGGAACTGACGATATCAAACTCGATTCTGCGATTCTTCTCTTAACATAGTTAGCCGATTTAAATACCATTTTACTTCAATTGAAATCGATCGTACGATTCTTGTCTCTAACATAGCAAAATATTCCACTGCTTTCGCTGCCCACTCTAATATCTCTTTTGTGTTCATACAATCTCTTGTCTAGATTTCTCCCCGTTTTCCCTATATAAACTTTATGGCAATCGTTGCATGGTATTGCATAAAGTCCTATGTTAATATGTTCTTTGGATTTCCTGGCAATCATCAATTGGTTTAAGGAATTATTATATTTCGTTGACCACCTCAACCACTTGCAATTACCGGATGGAAAATTGTGAGCTTTGATGTAAACTCTTTGTTTACCAAAGTTCCGGTTGACCAAACCATGGGCTTTCTGCGGGAAATCATGCCTAGACTTAATTTGCCATTTAATAATAAATTAAATAGTTTAAAGGACACATTTGAAAAAGCGGATATTAATCTAGCCTTTAAATATAATAATTCCTTAAACCAATTGATGGTTGCCAGGAAACCCAAAGAACATCATAACATAGGAGTATATGCAATACCATGCAACGATTGCCATAAAGTTTATATAGGGAAAACGGGGAGAAGTCTAGACAAGAGATTGTATGAACACAAAAGAGATATTAGAGTGGGCAGCGAAAGCAGTGGAATATTTTGCCATGTTAGAGACACGAATCATACGATCGTTTTTCAATGGAAGTAAAATGGTATTTAAATCGGCTAACTATGTTAAGAGAAGAATCGTAGAATCGAGTTTGATATCGTCAGTTCCTAATTTAAATCTATCTGAGGGTCAATTTTCTTTTAATCCTGTAATAAGAAAGCAAGTAAATAAAATAGTAAAATGTCAGCCCTTTAATATGTTTAGGCCTACCCCCCTTCCCTCAGATTAGCCACAAGTAGGGGATTGGGGATAAAAGAGGGGATATTTCACCACCTGTTATGCTTGTATGCATTTTTTTCTTATATTTTCTATCCAGTGTCAGTTGAAAAAAGGTGTGAGATACACCGAAACTGTTCTGAATTAAATTGTCTTCGGAGAATGTGGTTTAATTCCTCATCTTTTCTTGCGATATTGCATTAATTTTCAACATATATATATATATATATATATATATATATATATATATATATATATATATATATATATATATATATATTCAGAATCGACAGATAAATAGTTGTTAAATAAAACACTCTTTGCAGGACCCAAAGATCTCAAATAGCTTTTGAGTTATACTAATTCAAATTACAGTTAATTTTTTCTGGGACACCCAGTATATATATTTTTTACCTGGTGTCCCAAAATTGAGTGCGTATATTGATGAAATTGAAAACTTTTAGGAAAAATTATTGTTGAATTGTGTTCATCATGTTCAAATTGTGCTCTGAACAAAATCGTAGTGTTCCATGTACAGGGTGTCCAAAAATTAAATTTTTTCTTAATAGATATTAAAAAGAAAAAAAATGATGTCAATTTTTTATGCTCAATTATGATAACAAAGAGAAAATAATATTTTTCTGAAAAAATTAAACTTATTTAAATTGTTCAACATATGCTCCGTCCGTACTACTAGAAATTTAAAATCGATCTTTAGCATTACCAAAAACATTGAGGAGTATTTTGGATTTATGTCTAGCACTGCTGAAAGTATGCGTTCTTTGCTTTGGTAAAACCCCACTCAAAGAAAATTAGAGAAGTTTAATCTGGAGAAAGCGTAGGCCAAGGTCTAGTGAGTTTCCGTCTAATCATCGATGTGGAAAGCGACTGTTCAGGTAATCTTTGACAATTAGAGCATAATGATAGGGTGTACTATCTTTTTAAAAAGCGACACTATAAAAAAGCTCTGGTTGTAATAACTGTTGGAGTATATCAAGGTAGATGTTGCCTGTCACAGATGATTCATGAAAAAAGAATGGGTCATTTTATATTTGGTTATTACAAGCAACAGGTTAACTTTTTGAGTGTTTTTTTTCCCTTCCATGAAACCACTTGGTCATCCATTTGTCCAAATACCACAATTGTGTGGATTAACTTTACGACATGAGTGGAAAGTCGCCTTATCACTGAATAAGATGTTATCTAATTAGGTTTCATTTTCAATTTGATCAACAAATTCTGCGCACCCACCTTCCTACTCGATTTGGATAATCTTCTTGATTAAGGGAGTCCAGTAATTGAAACTGATAAGGCCTTTCTCACCAAAGATCTTGGTTTATTTTCAAACAATTGTCGAATTTGTCAAGTTCTGTTGGGGGTCAATCTTTTTCCGTCCTATTCCTTTATCATCATGTATGGATGGAGATCTTTTAAATTTGTTCATAAGTGAACGAGTCGCTTTGTCTATGGGTCCAGGTTTTCTAAAATTTCTTTGGAATTTTTCTCGTACTACATTAAATTTCTCTTCTCTGCTACGAGCTATCACAACAAAAAACCGGTCTTCTGTATTAATTAAGAAAGTATTCTGAAAGAGATTGAAAAACGAATTAAAATTTGGGAACAACATGTACATGGAACTCTAAAATTTTGTGCAGAACACAATTTGAACATGATGTAAATAATTCAACAAGAATTTTTCACAAAAACTTTCAATTTCATCAAAATATGCACTCAATTTCGAGACACCGGGTATATATATAATATGTTGGAACAAATTTCTTGCACAACTTTTATTGACAATGATATAAACGAAACAATGCAGCAAAATAACATATCACTGAACAATATTATCACAATTATTTTCCAGCAACTTATTTCAACGTGAAATAGATCGTGGATGCCTTATTATAAAATTTAACTGGTTTGCTAGAAAACAAGTCTCCCACTGCAATTTTAAGTTAGCCATAATTTGCGAACGTTTGCCATTCAAGAAGTTCTAAAGTACCGGGAAGAGATGGATGTCTGTTGACGCCACGTCTGGCCAGTAATATGGGTGAGGTAAAAGTTCCCACCTACGCCTCAGGAGTTTTTTCCGGGTATGATTTGCAACGTATGCTCGGCCTTTATCATTAAGAAACATGACAATGCTCCTTCCCATGTGGTAAAGATGACACTTCAAAGATTAAACGAATTGTGAATTGACCTACTCCATCATCAACCTTATTCTCCAAACTTCTCCTCTACAGTGCCTTCAATTACATGAAATCTACTTTGATTAAAAATGAAGTTAGTATTAACGGGTTTGTCCATTTTCAAACTTGCACCTTAAAGCATGCATTAATTTCTGAACTACATAATACAATCAGAAACATAGTCTACAACTTTTACGAGGTTAGGAATTTTATAAATTGGGTATGGAGTAACAATAAAAAAAATGAATTAAACTTAGTTGTAACCTTACGAAGGAAAAAAAACTTATATTTTTTCAATTATTTAATATTTACGCGTAAATTTCTTTACACCAGTTTTAAAATGGGTCCTGAAGTAGGTAAATAGCACACATTTATTTGAAGAGACTTCGCATTTAACCTAATAGTTTTTAATTTCGTTTTTTAAGAATTTGTAATATGGCATTCAATAACCAAATTTTAGCCAAGCGCTTAGACGTAACACGTCGGTACCCATTTATCAATTTTCCTTTTTGGAAAAAAAACGTTATTAATATAACTTTTGTGCTAATTCTAGTTTTTGTTTAATCCCTACCTCTTTCCAGATTTCACAAACTTTCCTCAATGAAAGAGTTTCCTTCCAATATTATTTTGGGGTTATTAATTTAGAACCTTTTGTTTATATCTTCTACATCCTCATTATTAAGTAAAACAATATCGATTTGCAATTCATTTTCTTCAAACTCGGGAACAATTCAGAAAATATGCAACACGCTTCGAGCCAGCGAAAGATTCTTTTGTTATTCATAATGACATTTTTCTCTTATTAATGAAATATACTTTAAATCTTTTGCGAATGTCAAAGCGTTGTTTCTGTTTCAGTATTTTGTTAAAGGGTAGTTTTTGCCTTTAGATATTGGTTAAAACATATACAATAATATTTTTGTAAATGATTGGGTACTTCCCTTATTTGTTCTAATTCACTTTTTTATATATTTCGAATTGATTTTTAGCGATATTATGGTTACATGGCCCTAATGATTGGAGAGATTCATTAAAGAAAATATTAAACATAAACTGATTTTGTGTGTTAATTATAGCGATTGAAGTACAGGATCAAATCGTTTACTTCCATTGTTAATTTTTTAAAAAATTCTTTTTTTGACAAAAATTGAAAAACACAGAAAAATATGCATTGTAATATATCGTACTAAATATTCAAATGGAGAAACTATTTTCTAAAGAACTTCGAGAAAACTTTAGAATAGACGAAAAAACACACAAAACATGCATACCTTAATTTGAAAATTAAAAAAATTCTAAATTTCACAATTTATAATTCTTTATGTTTTAAGAAATTTAAATACTTTCAAAAGCATATTTATTTTTCCGAACTTCACCAGTTTTAATTATTTTTAAAAATTTAAAAATATTCGATATTATATTTATTTTTTCTGAACTATACCATTTATATAATAGTCTGTTTAATTTGGCGTGGAGTGTATCCAATTCCAGAAATTTATAATATGTAGCTTAATTTAAAAATTCAAATTGTTAAGAATTGCTTTTTAAATTATTGGGTAATGGCTAATCGGGATCTTCAATCGGATAACATTAATAGCGCCTTGGTGACACATCGAAGAAAAGAGCATCATAATATTGATTAAAAATTGTTAAAAATCATTCTCAATTTGGGAAGTTTGGAAATTAGTCAATTAGCAGAATCATTTTACATTTTGAGAGTCCCTTTGAGGACAATACGAACGTTTACTAATATTAAAAAGTCACAAGTAGTCCATTTCCGGGGAATAAATATTTGATCATTGATTTACTAAAGTGGCCTTCTTAGGAGTATGTTAAGTATTATTTCAAGTTGTTATGAATCAAATGTAGAATTCAGAAACTATTCATTGCAAATAGAAAATGAGTCTCAAATATTTCCTAATGTATTCCCTAATATAGAATTCAGACCCCAACCTTTTCCTAATTTACTATCATATCTATCGTAAAATCTGATTAAGTTTAAATTGGGACAATTTGTAGTTTATTATATTTTTGATTTTGTTAGCGTAAATTTAATTAAAAGAATATTATAAAAGATATGTCTCAATATTAGGAAAAAAGGAGTGTCAATGTCTTTCATACCAAATAAATTCGTCTAAGTATGAATCTTAGTTGAGCTCCTACATCGATTGATTGATTTTATAAACCACTTTTGCAGATTCCAATAAATTTTAATATTTTGTGTGTGCCCTAGCGCAGTAACGTATCTGCAATTCTTTTTTCCACAATTTCAATACTTCTTCATCAGGTTTAGTGTTTGTATCTACCAGACCAAAATCCATAATGGCGTGCTAGAAGCTCTCCCACGATAGGGTTTGAGGTTAAAATTTAGATGACTCTTCAGAGTCATAATCTGATGCCGCTTTCTCTTCTCCAGAATAACTCCCATATAAGTGATAAACCTCTTGACTGAGCTTTTGTTATCATTAATAGCCCTTTACCTCTTCAATTTATTCTTCTGTTCACTAAAGATCGCCTTTGTTCTTCCCTCTTGCAGTAGCTATGTTTTTGTTTCTGCACACATAATCTACTTAATCCATATTTTGAATACATCCTTGGCCCTCTCCCTTTGTCATCAGTGCCGTTATAATTATAGCTGTAAAATAAGGATCTTCCTTATGCGATGAAAGCAACAACTTTTTGTCTAGGATTATTAATCTTGCCTGAGTGAGAACAATTGGTTTCAGAACAAAATTCCATGGAGGAATGGAAGTTCAATTTAAAAGAAAGTATCAATTGTGTTCAGAAATTTAATTTTAACTGCGTCAAGGCAAGCAGGTCTATGGGTCATGTAAATCTCATGTTGTGTTCATTTTCTGTCCGCAAACGAGTCGTTCTCTCAATTTAACCAGCTAAAACCAATACTAGCAAAGGTAATTGAGGTCATAGAGTTAAAATATTATATAGGTTGACCACCAGGTGGCGCGAACTAGTGGCCATTTTCGCTGCAAGTCTACTAGATCATGTGCCCTTGGTTCTTGCCCAACTTTTCTTTAACAAGTTCTTTTTCACCTGCTGTGTGACACAATCTGGTTTGATCATAGGTGGTTCGCATAGCGTATTAGTGGTTATCCATTAAGGCAAAATATGGGCAATCATGTCAGAAATCAGATATTTTATTGTGTAGTTCTTTTTTGCCCACACACTCATTTCTCGAAGGAGTGTTCCAATTTGATGACAGTTGACTGTTTATCTTAGGCTTTGAAAACTTCCTAATATCTGAAAAATTAGACTATTTTAATATTTTTACAATTTAATTATTGTATTTTATATCTTATTGACATTAAAAAACCCTAGTCGTCAGATTTTGATTAAAATTAGTTTGGTTCACATCGTGACGGTGTGATGTTATATGTCAAGGAATCTCTCAAATCGATGAACTGCTACATCGTATCCGACCATAGGCTGATAGGTGTTGACCTAGATATAGGTCTTGACAGATAAAGGCCGCTACTGCTTTAAAGACCCCATGCCCAACTCGTTAAAAAGGACAGGGATCTGTACCGACTGCTGGATAAACTTGTTGAAGACAGAGTATGCATCGTCATGGGAGATTTCAACCCCGTGCCGACAACACGCTGCTCCTGGAGTTGGCGAACAGCGAGTACCTGACTCAATGAGTGAGAGAGCCGACGAGAGGCTAAATTTCCTCGACTTTGTTCTTACCTCTGAAGACGACATCGTTGAGGATCTCTCTGTAGGCGAGGAACTCAATGACAGTGACCACCGACTAGTTAGATTTATAGTCAAATTTCCCAAGGTAGAGTCTGTGACTCGTGAATCGAGGAAACCTGATTCGAGAAGGCAGACTTTGCAGCTATCCGTGCAGGATTGGCTGCTGTGAGGCTGGAAGGGTGTAATAATGTTGAAGATTTGTGGAATAGTTTCAAAACAACGTTTATGAACCTTCAAACTAAATTTATCCCTGTAAAATGCCTACGTCAGTCTTCTGTTCAACCAAGGTGGTTTATTCGAGAAATTCTTTAACTGCTGAGGGAGAAGAGAACTGTGTATCGGCAGTCAAAGACTTCAGGTGACTTTCATGAGTACCGGAGGCTAGCTAGAAAAGTGAATTCCAGCATAAGGGCGGCAAAACGCACTGAGGAGCTTCGAATAGCGAGACTTTGCAGAGAGAATCGCAATGAGTTCTTTGAATATGTAAATAACCGTAAACCAATCCGACGAATGATTAGCCCTTTGAGGAATGAAGAGGAGGTATTAAAGCACTTAGATGCAGAAAATGCAAATATACTGAACGACTACTTCTCTTCATCAGTGTTCAGTGAAGTGTGGTACCATCCCCAAACCCACGAACTCTTACTTGGGTGAGAAGCTGGAGGAAATGGGCTTCACTTAAACCAGAGTAGAGGAAAAACTCACCGACCTAAAGACGAATGAGTCCCCTGGAATTGACTGGTTTCTACCTAAACTGTTTAGGAAGTGCGTGATGAGGTATCACGACATCTGGGCACAATCTTCAATCTTTAATCCGGACTCGGGGGAAGGGGGACCTCCCCCGACGCCGGAGATTGCTTCCTAATTTTTGCGATCTTTCTTTTTTATCATTGTTTTCATATTCTTATTTTAAAGTAGCCTAATGCTAGGTTGTCTTGATTCCGGCGACTTATGTCCAAGTGGGCAGTCGCCAGATAGGCTCCTAAATTAAAAAAAAAATCAACAATCTCGACTAGATGCGTTCCTTGAGAGTGGCGTGAGGCAGAGGTGACTCATATTTTCAAGAAAGAAGACTCAACCGTCGAAATACGGACCTATTAGTTTAACTTCGATAGTTGTTAAACTCATGGGAAAAATCATGCTGGACAAAGAATCGGCTTATTTGGAGTCAAACCTGCTATTGAAGAGTTCTCAGCCTGGTTTCCGAAGGCACCGGTCACGCCTAACGAATCTTGTGGAATTCTTTCACTTAGTTTTTAGTGTACACAACCGGGATAACGTGGTGGATACTGTGTACTTAGACTTTCCAAAAGCCTTTGATAAGGTACCAAACCGCCACCTCCTCGGGAAAGTGCGTGCGGTGGGCATAGACGGAAATATAAGCGGACAACGGCAACGGGTGATGTTGAATGAACATGCTTCTAAGTGGATGCCCGTTACTAGCGGTGTTCATCAAGGTTCTGTCCTGTGACCACTACATTTCATCATCTATATTAACGACATGGATGGTGACATAGTTGCGAAGATTTTTAAATTGGCCGAGGATACCAAGCTTGGTATAAACGTTGCAAAGGAAGCAAATACAACCCAACTACAAAAAGATCTCCGGAAGATTGGGGAGTAGTGGGACAAGTGGCAAATGTCTTTTAACGTGAACAAATGCAAAGTGATGCATATCGGTCACCGAAACCCCAAATCACCGTATATCATTAATGCACCGCTCTTAAATGCACTGATAACGAGAAAGACTTGGGTATAACTATCACTAGTGAACTCAAGTTCTCGGAACAGTGCATTTAGGCGGAGAAGAAAGTCCAAAAGATGCTAGGCTACATAAAGCGACAGTTTGGATATCGGAACAAGAAGATAGTACTCTGTTTATACAACTCTCTTGTCCGACCGCATTTGGAATACGCCGTACAGTTTTGGAGTACTTCGTTATGAAAGGATATCGCGAGACTAACGTTTGCAAGCCAGGGCAGCAAAACTGATCCCTCTATCAGACACGAAGGATACGGAGATAGGTCACGGGAATTAGATTTGTTCTCGTTGGAGACACGGAGGCTGCGTGGTCAGCTTATCAAAGTGTTTAAAATACTTTGAGGGTTCACCAATATGGACTACAGGGATATTTTACAGCTAAGCGAGAATAGAACAAGAAATCACGGCTACAAACTTAAACTGAAGCGTTACCACCGCGAACAGTGTAGGAAATTTTTCACATATAGCATCTGTGGTACTTTAGAACGCACTTCCAGAGGAGGTTATCAGCAGCAATTCTGTTGAACAGTTGAACAGTTCAAGTTGAGACTAAAGAAAGTCGCCAATTCGGCAAATAAATCGTTGTGCGTGTGTTTATCGAGGGTGTCAATTGACACTTTCGAGAACTAGGCCTGCTCAGATGTTAGGCCAAAGGTACCTCTTTGAATTGTCCGTATGGTCTACTAGGGTACTTAGTTTCCTTGTGACTCTCTCTCTTTCTCTCTCAATATATATATATATATATATATATATATATATATATATATATATATATATATATATATATATATATTATATATATATAGCAGGAATATGAAGACCCAGGTGATTATACTAATCATTTATTGGCCGGACGTTTCGGACCTCTACTAGGACCATCTTCAGCGACTATATTGTCAAATGAATGCATCAAAAAAAAAAGCGGAAGAAAGCAAGTTAAAAAAATAAAATTGACAATAATTAAAATTAAAGTAAAAACACTAATAATATATAGAATTAAATAATATTGCCCAGTGGTATTTAAAAAAAAAATAGAAAGTGAAATTATAACAAACTGACTTGATTATCACGTATTAAAAGTTACTGAACTAAACAAAAAATAACATTATATTAAATGGCAAAAACACACACCAAAAAAAGACAAAAAACCCGAAAATAAATCAGAATGAACAAGGGGACTGACCTTTAACGTGTGAGTTGAGAAATCAACTAACTAAACATAAAATTACTGACGAAATTTATTCGGTTGGTCGGTTGGCTAGTTAATCTATTGAAGTGTTGGTTGGTTATATTGTGAATAATTTAATTGAGGAGGAGTAATTATTTAACTTTGCATTTATTTTAATGATATATAGTGATTTGAAAATCTTAGAGTCACTATATATCATTAAAATAAATCCAAAGTTAAATAATTACGCCTCCTCAATGAAATTATTCACAATATAACCAACCAACACTTCACTAGATTAAATAGCTAACCGACCAACCGAATAAAATTCGTCAGTAATTTTAAATGTTTAGTTAGTTGATTTCTCAACTCACACGTTAAAGGTCAGTCCCCTTGTTCATTCTGATTTATTTTCGGGTTTTTTGTCTTTTTTTGGTGTGTTTTTGCCATTTAATATAATGTTATTTTTTGTTTACTTCAGTAACTTTTAATACGTGATAATCAAGTCGGTTTGTTATAATTTCACTTTCTATTTTTTTTAAATACCACTGGGTAATATTATTTAATTTTATATATTATTAGTGTTTTTACTTTAATTTTAATCATTGTCGATTTTATTATTTTAACTTGCCCTATTCGGGCTTTTTTTTTTAATGCATTCTTTTAAGTGTTATCAATCAATGTTCATTCCCCTTCTCATTAGACGATATAGTCGCTGAAGATGGTCCTAGTAAAGGTCCGAAACGTCCGGCCAATAAATGATTAGTATAATTACCTGGGTCTTTATATTCCTGCTACATATCAGATTCCCAAGGAACAAATCAATTACTAGTATTATATATATATATATATATATATATATATATATATATATATATATATATATATATATATATATATATATATATATATATATATATATTAAGAGAGCAGAGGGGTTGCGCATTGCCAGACGTATACGTATTTTTAAGATAAATAAGCAGGCTAAATTTAGGAAGTTCATTATTATATTATAACTTTTTGATACCGACGTTTTGGGTAGGAACCCATTTACAAGGATATGAGAAAAGTTCTCAGTTATTTATAAATTAATTATATGGGAAATGGGAGGCAGCAGAGGTGAAATGTTCAAATTATAAAAATGCACGGCTTTTAACTTTCAGGGAATAGGGAATATGTTTTTGTTTTAAAAATAAAACTGAGTTAATTATTTTAAGATGTATTTGTTGTAAAAAGAGGGAGATAATAGAAATATTTGAAAGGTAGCCATCAGTAATAGAACTAGAGCCCCACTCACTACTCCTGAATTCTCCGCTAACCAAACCCCGTAAGTAGCGCGTCGATTTGCCATCCCGGCCGCCAGGCTGACGGGACTCAGCACTCCGTTCGGCATCACCCCGTAAAGGGCGCGGCTATTTGACATCCTGGCGGCCGTACTTAGCGGACTCAGCATCCCGTCTAACGCCAGCTTAGACTCTTCTCCTTCTTTCAGACAGTCTGTATTTCTCCTCTACTTCGTCGCTTTTGATACGAAAACTCCCACAACTTTCTCTGGTCGGCCTCTAATTTCACAGAATAGATGCTGACCTTCTCCTAAGCCAACCGTCCCGGATTTGGGCTGAGGCTCGAGAGAAGAATGTTCACTAACCCCGGAGCTCCAATCTGGGTTGATTGGTTTTTAACAACCTGCTTAATCACTAAGCATACCTTCCTCACATCCCTTTTCCTTTCCTATTTACACTCTATCAATTTTACACCGTGTCCAAGGTGGAGCCGCCATGCCGATGGACTTCCAGGCCACCAGGCGGGAGGAGTGCTCCTGAATGGCGGCACCTGGCTCTGGTAGGCTTATACGCACCCCCTTGCAGTGTGGGCTACTGCGAGTGGTGATGAGCTATTGCCCAATGATGAGAAAAATAAAAATCTCCCCTTAATTTCCCCTTTTGCATCGACGGAGCTGCCCTCGGGCAGTTCCAAATAAAAACTAAAGCCCCCATCCCCTGTACTGGCGCAGGGGACCCTCCATATTTCTCTAACCGGAGAGGAGATTTACTCCTCTCCTTGGCCTACGGGTGTAGGGGACTCCCCCTCATCCCCTTATCTGGAGGTTTGCTTTCGGGTACCTCGCTTTTTCCAGCGGCAGTCCCCCCATTTCTTTATAAGGGGACTACCAAGAAAGCAAGCAGGAAGCCCATAGCCGACCGCTCCATATTGAAGTGGTTAGGTAGGGCAAACCCCCTTAGGGGGGGAAAGGAAGCCAGTCATCTTCGGTCGCTTCCCTCAAAAGACTTGCAGGCCAGAATACTCAACGTTGCCCGGGTCAAGGCCTGTGCCTTCCTATACATGACTGGTGACGCTGCCAACGGGACCTGCGATGTCCTGGGAGGAAAAGGCCACCTGAAGGCCCCTGCTGAGATAGACATGGTCCTTTAGGCAACCCAGTCTCAGAGGGTAGGGCCTTCCATGGGGGTGAATCCGGGCTCGGCGCCAAGCACCGAACCCGAATCCGCCCCTATGCAAGGTCCTCCTCAAACGGCTATGCTTTCCTAGGCAGTAGAAGGAAGGGAGGGATCTCCTCCGACCGGTGCGCATATGATTGCCAGGACCATCTCCATTTAGGAAAAGGACCTAACTGAGGCCAGTCCATCTGGCCTGGGGGTTCCTGCCGGTGGAGGGAAGAAGCGGGTTCATTCTCCGCCCTCCTCTCCTAAAAAGAAAAAATATAAGAAAAAGACTAAAAAGACTTGGGGCTCCTCTCCATCGGTGGGAGCTGCGGGGACGGATGGGTCTGCTGCCACTTTGGTAACTGACTAAGCCAAGATCGGCACATCCGGCCCCTCTACTCCCCCTTCCCGGGTCCGGAGCCCTTGACTAAGACTACAAGTGCGCAGGGCTGAGCCTCGCTAAGATCAGGGCCCCTCATTCAGAGGTTACCTGGTGTTTTCAAGCCCACTGGCTTCAAACACTTCTTCATTATTCGCTCCACTGGTGGCACCATGTTGCCTAGGGGTAACATAATCCATCAGAGGAGAGCATTAGCTAGTGTAATTGGTAGAGAGCCGAAGGTGATCTGTTTTTCGGACGAGAGCCTTCTGGCAAATGCGGCGAATCGGTTCAAGGTGGCCAAGATAAGTGCTTTTTGGACACTTCATGGCACCCCGGTGAGTGTGACGCCACACTCTACCATTAACTTAGGAAAAGGAGTAGTTTATGCGAAGGAACTCGTTGACTACTGCATAGAGGACATCACTTTAGAGCTGTCCGACCATAGGGCGGTCAAGGTTGAACCTGCCATGAGAAAACAGGGTGGGGCCTCGAGACCCACCCCTTTAGTCTTCGTCACATTTGACTGTGACAAGCTCCTTGAGGCGGTGCGTGCCGGTTGGTACCCCTACCACGTAAAGTCGGGTTCCCCTGAAGTTTATGTAAATTGCTCCAAGGCCGCACACAATAAGTCTAAATCCTGTGTGGTCAAGTGTGTAAATTGCGGAGAGCCTCAAACCGCTTCTTCAACGCAATGTGGTGCATATCTCCTTGAGAAAGAAATCCTAGCCATTCAGGACTAGGATCAACTCTTATTCCGCGAGGCTAAGGAATTGGTCCTGGCGTGCCTGGCTCTGCCTGCGATGTCTTATGCTCAATAGTTAGAAAGGCACACTCTGCTCCTGGCCCATCCAGGCCAACGAGCACGGTTGTTTCCGCGCTCATCCGGAGCCCTTCTGCGGGTTCTACTCACCACGGGCACTCCCCTGGTAAAGCTGGCGGCAAAAAGAGCTCACACCAAGCATCGGCTAAAACCAGAGCTCCTCCTTTCCCTAACGCGCCTCCAAAGAGTCGTTAGTGTCACAGGTGGAAACATCCCCTAAGTTAGTCGCCAGGCCATCTTCTGGGGTTCCTAAAGCTGTCGCCCGAAAGGAGGTTAGCAATAAGGGAGCTTCGGCTCCTTCGCCCATGCCTAGTAGTGGGCTAAGTGGCTCGGAGACGGTGGTTCCTCAAAAAGAGGATCCCCAGCCTCCGTAGCCACAACACCCGCCTAAGGTTTAGAGGCGGAAGGAGAAGAAGACTCGCATGGCGAAACCAACCTCCCCCAATAAGTCCTCGAAGGCGAAAGCGCCTTCAGCGCTTTGTCCGGCCAACACCACCCGGGGTTCTACTTCCGACAAGCGTACGGCCATTCCCGTGATGGTCTTCTGTTCGAAGAGGGCCCCTGCGTCTCCCTCGAGCTAGGCGTGGAGGGCAAATTCCTTTAATGGAATTGCCGTGGACTCCTGGCCAACTGTGAGGATCTGCGGAGGCTCGTCTCGTCCTGTTCCCCATTAGCCATTTTCTGCAGGAGATAATGCTATGCGAGTGCCCCCTGCCCACCCTTCCGGGGTATGAGGGGCTTGCCACCCTACCACCAAGAGATTGCCGGGCTGGGGGATGCGCGGTTTACACCCTGAGGTATACTATCATTTGTGCGAACATTTCACCGTCAGCTGACTTCGACGTGGGGGACTTCCGCCGCGTCGTGGCACGGTTGCCAAGGCCCTTTGTCTTGCTTGGAAATCTGAAGGTCAGGCATCCTCTCTGGGGAGGTTAGTCATTAAATCTCAGGGGACAAGTCCTTGCCAATCTGATCGAAGAGCTTGAGATAGGTGTCCTAAATGGGGATGAGTTTACGCATCACTGCCCGAGATCCACTTAATTTTCTTGCCTTGATCAATCTTTGTACTCTTCGGATGCACAGCCTAGTTTTGATTGGGGCATGGTCGATGACCTCCATGGTAGTGCTGACTTAAGCATTCAAATATCACTTTCAGGTCAACTGCCACCTGAGAGCCCAACTAGGTGGTGCTTGGCGCGGGCGCGGTGGCTTGCATTTCGGGAAATAACTAAATTTTCTATCTCAGTCGAGGAGTTTAGATCGGTAGATGAGGCCATTGAGTTCTTCTCCGGCAACCTCATCGCCGCGGGCGTGACAATTATTCCCAGAACGTCTAGCCGCTTTGCACGCCCAACACTCCCATGGTGGTCAGGCAAGTGTGAGACGGCCCTCAAACAGAAGCGTTATGCCTACATGCGCAATAAGCGCCGCCCGAACGATTTCACTGTCGGGGAATTTCGTCGGGCTAGGGCTAGGTTCCGGTATATTTCGAAGCACGCTCGCTGCTCTTCTTGGCGGGCATATGTGTCTTTACCTAACGGGAAGCCCCCTCTGGCAGAGGTGTAGAGGCGAGTCAAAAGTATTTGAGGCAAGTTCTCGCAGGACCCCCCTCCCGTTCTCCAGGAGAATGGGACCGCAATCTCGGACCCCCCGTCGGTTGCGGAATCTTTTGAGACCGCTTTCTCTGCATTCTCTAGCCAGGATGCTGCTCCGCCAGCATTTAATGTACGTGTTGATGTCGCAGAACGGCGCCGGCTGGACTTTAACTCCAGAGGCTGACAACCCTTCAACGACAGGTTTACTTTGAGTGAGATGCGCTCCACCCCTGCTTCGTGCGCAAACACAGCCCATGGTCCGGAGGATGTCCCGTACGCCATGCTTCGACACCTGGATGAGCCAGGCATGGCCTTTCTGTTAGATTTGTTCAACAGGATCTGGCTGGATGGTCTCGCTCAGATTCCTGGCATATGGCTACTGTGCTCGCCTTTTGCAAAATGGAGAGAGATCACTCTACTCCGGCCGGTTTCCGCCCAATCTCTCTAACCTCTCGCCTGAGCAAGTTGATGGAGAAATTGGTAAATGTTAGATTAGCGTTTATCATTGACAGCAGAGGCCATGTGTCTTCTGCACAGTGTGGCTTCCGCAAGTTCCACTCCACGAAGCATACTCTGCTCCGCCCTGAAAATTCCGTCTGCGAGGACATCCTTCGTAGACCGCAATACGCCACGGTGTTTTTCTATTTGGAGAATGTCTATAATACCGCATGGCACTACGGTGTCATGGAGACTCTACACACGATGGGGGCGAGGAGACGGCTCCCAATGTTCATTCTGAATTTTTGCGAGATCGTCGATTCCACGTACGGGTTAGGGGAGCACTCTCTGGCCCAAAAGAGGCAGGAAGAGGGTGTCCTCAGTGTCACACTCTTTGCCCTGAGCATCAGCGGCATCACCTCGGTGCTGCCGGAAGATGTTCTCGCTACGCTCTACGTGGATGACCTTCTGATCTTGTTTGGCTCGGCCCAGATGCCAACTCTGGAGTGTTGACTCCAACATACATTGTTTCGCCTCTCTCGCTATGCTGAAGCGTACATGTTTCGGTTTTCCTTGGCAAAGACTAAGGTGGTGCAATTCCGCCACCATCCACGGCTCCACTTAGACCCAGACTTTTTCTTAACGGGGTACGCCTGGAAGTGGTTAAATCGCACTGTTTTCTTAGTCTTGTATTTGACCGACTTCTCACCTATGAGGATCATATTCGCAGCCCTAGGGTCTTTTTTACCCGTGCCATGGATATTCTCCGTTCCGTGACGTTCAGCGCTTGGGCCGCTGATAGGGCTACTACTCTACTTTTTTATCGATCCTTCGTTCGTTCCAAGCTCGAAAACGGATGCGAGTTTTATGCATCCGCAGCCAAGCGTTTATTGCGGAAGGTGTACTCGATCCACCAAACTGGCCTTCGCCTTGCGACCGGTGCCTTCCACACTTTCAACATTGAGAGCCTATTGGTCGATGCTGGGGAGATGCCAGTCGCTCTACGCCGCCTGCAGTGCATCACTTGCATGTACGCGCGAGCTCGTCCCCTCACTCAATCGCCAACAGCTCTCAATGCATCCGCAGCTGATCTCAACGGTGCCTCTGCCACCGAGAGAAGCCAGTCATACCCTAAGCCCTTTGGCTTTAGGGCCAGGAAACTCCCCTGAGAGCTAGGTATAGCTCTTGGGTGAGTGGCACCCATGGTTCTGCCCAGGACGCCACCCTGGAGGGTAACAAATTTGGCTATTTGTCACCAAAGCTTGTACAGTGCCGGGAGTATTGCGTTCGAACTTTTTGGAGCTCACCTAGTGTCACGCTGGAACCGTGTCAGTGTATAAGGATGGCTCCAAGTCTCAAGAGGGGGTCGGCTTTCACGCCGTATCCCCTCTGTTTGAAGTAAGTGGGGCTCTGCCAGGCGCTGTGTCTGTCTTCACGGCTGAGATGGTGGCAATACACCACTCGGTACGGGAGATTACGCGATGTTTCCGGTTTGGAGACTGGATTTTGATCTATTGCGACTCAAAAAGCACCGTATGTGCTCTCACGGCATTGGGATCTCCGCATCCCCTGGTTCGCGATATCCGTGATGCCATGGTTTTGCGAGTCGGGCAGATGTCGAGATTTTCTTCTGCTGAGTTCCTGGGCATGTATGAATTGTCGGGAATTAGCGCTCCGTTGAGGACGCCAAAGAGTTCGCGATTACTCTGTGACCGGACTAGCGTTTCGCTCTTCCTTACACCGACTACATGACAGGAATACTGCTTAGCAAAGAAGATGAGAGACGCTCGAAGGGAACTTAAAGTTGCATGCCATTGCGCCACCACTGTTTCCAGGGACCTATCCCCCAATGCCGCGACAGCTTCATGTCGCTCTCTGTCGTCTCCGAATCGGACCAACTCGTGTGACGCATCGCAATTTGATGGAGCGCTCGCCTGTGCCCTATTGTGACGACTGCGTCGTCTTCCAGTCTGGGTGATTTTCGCGCATGTTACCTGTCCCGGTACCGGAATAGGCGGGGTCGCTATGGCCTGTCCCTTGTACTTGGGACGAATGGTGCACATTGAGTGGTAGAATTTTTTACTTTTGAGGGGAGGCCGGCCTTCTCCCTTTTATTTAACCAACTTTTTTTGTTTTGTTTTATTTTGTTTTTTCCACTTATAGGTCGCACGCTTCTGGGGTGGGGGGACCTCCCCCGACGCAGAAGCTTGCTTACTGCTCGCTTCCTTTTCCCTTTTTTGGGTTGAGGTTCTGTTGGGTTGTTTTTTGTCTTTTGGAATTTTGTTTTGAAGTAGCCTAGTACTAGGCAGGTTTTAGTACGGCGACTATTGCCCATATAGGCAGTCGTCAAATGAGCTCTTAAAATATATATATATCTTGAATACCAGTAAATAGAAGGGTACTGGACAGTGAATTACGAGCCTAACGTCCGAGAGAGAAGCCTAGGGTTACAAAACCATGGGAGAGACACGTCAAGTCTGGGCTAATGCTCATACTGATTGGACTTCTGATCAATGGAAACAGCTAAGAATGGTACATTTACCAGCTATTTTTGCATTAACCATATAAGAACATACTGTAACTACTGTAGTATGTATATTCTGAATTACCTACTACCTACCCATTCATACTGAATGAGATAACTTTAATTCATAATTTGTCTGTCTGTTTACCTGTTGCCACTAGCATGACAGGTCGTTTTAGTACTGCTATAGTGTTTTATATTGTTTCAGATTGTGTTTTTAGACAAGTCAACTATTGCAGTACTTGATGATCGTGAGCAGACGGTCGGAGGCGGTGAGGTGAAGAGTTAATACCAGAGTGTCTTAAAAAGACCGTAAAACATTCACAATAAATCATGTTGTGGGGAACCATTGCTGTACATGACACAAGTCGCTTGAAGATTTTTGAAGGTATAATGAATCAATCAGTATATGTAAGTATATTGAAGTTCTGTAAAACTGTTTGATACCTCAACTGACGGAATGGATCGGTGAAAGATCATGCATATTTCAGCAAAACTCAGCTCCATGTCACAAGGCGCAATCAGTGAAGCCATGCTATGCACAAAATGGCATTGAATGCAATCATGGCTTGTAAGTTCCCGAGACATGAACGTTTTATCTACGTTTGGTTTCACTCTGACAGAATCAGACAATTATGCAGAACTTTAACTACTGGCATGTCAGAGAGTGTTAAAGCTCTTAAAGCGGCTAAAGAAGGTCAAACCAAGTATTAATTAATGTAAAAGAAAGGATATATTTACCATATGTATGAAATGAAATTGTTTACTTGTTAATTAAATAACTTTATATAACCTTTTCCTAGAGAAATTACGAATTTTCAAAAAATCTAAACTAATTTGATCACTACACTATATTATATATATATATATATATATATATATATATATATATATATATATATATATAGAGAGAGAGAGAGAGAGAGAGAGAGAGAGAGAGAGAGAGAGTGTTAAAAAGAGTTACAAAGAATATTAGTACCTCAAAAGACTAGTTTGTGCATACCGAGGAGGTACTTTTGTTTTGTTTTTTTCTAACTAATAGCTTTAGAGAAAGTATAGTACAGCTTAAGGGTCTCCCCTCCCACCTCTCCCACCCGAGTCAATCGGGAAGAAAGTATGAAAAGACACCAGCTGTCCGAAAGAAAGTGTACAGTCAGGAATTTTTATAGTAATGCGGAGCCTATCTCTTTATTGTATTATTTAGTTAAGAAACAATTATTTAAAACAAACAAAACAAAATATTTTCTCAAAAAGTAATCTTCCTTTTAATTTTATCTAATCTCTTTTTGAAGGTATTTCATGGTAGGACTCGAGACAATCTCTTCCGATAACTGGTTCCATGCATTTACAATTTTGTACGAGAAAAAATTTCCACATAAATTGAGACTACTTTTTCGGGACTAGCTTCATGCTGTTATTTTGTATGATATTTTTATTGAATTCCAACCAGGTTGTGTAGTCTACATTTTCAATTCCTTTTAGGATTTTAAATCCTTTAATTAGCTGACTTCGCATGCGTCTAGTTTATAGTTTGTATAGATTTAACTTTTCCAATCTTGTTTCGTAATTGTATTTTCTTAATGATAGAATCATCTTCGTAGCCGGGGCTTGAACTCTTTCCAATCTTTCTAAGTCCTTTCTGAGGGAGGGTGACCATACCTGTGCACAGTATTCTAATTGTGGTCTTACTAGAGGAATGTGTATGTTAATTAATAGCGTCTCGCTTTTATAGCTGATTTGTCTCTTAATGTATCCAAGTATCTTTCGCGCTTTCTTTTCTACATCAACACAGTGCTGTGTGAATTTTAGGTCATTAGATATACAAACACCGAGGTCTTTTTGGATTTCTGTTTCTGCTATTATTTTGTTATTGAGTTTGAATCCTGCCTTCGGATTTTTGTGGCCAACGTGCATTAATTTGCATTTGTCAAGATTTAGTGAGAGATTCCATCTTTCAGACCATTCAGATATGTGGTCAATGTCCTTTTTAAAATCTATTATATCTTGCTCGGTAACAATGCTTTTAACCAGTTTGCAGTCGTCAGTGAACTTGTAGATCTTAGAGATGAATTCCACGTCTATATCATTTATATATATAATAAAAATCAAGGGGCCTAAGACTGATCCCTGAGGAACGCCGCTATTTACAGTTATCCACTCGGACTCTTGTCTCTCAAAAGTAGAGGAAGAGATGACGCTCCCTTGTTGCGGGAAGAGAGCTTGTGTGTACCTTTGACTTTTCAAGCTATGTCGGTGTGGGTACCTCTCTTTTGGGTACCACTGGTCGGGCTTCCCTTGTCGATTTGGTCAGAAGCAAGGCTCCAGACAAAGTGCGTCATTTCTTCCTTTTTCTATTCTATCCTTCTCCTTTTTTATTTTTATCCTATCTCTCCCACTTATACTTGGGAGCCACGGCACGCCGAGGTTTGACGACTCAGTCGGACGAACAGCAGCACATGGAGCGTGCCTTCTGAAAGATCCAAAACCTCTCCAATGGATAGGCGGGAGCGACTCACGCGGGGCGAACTCATCACCCCTTTTCTTTTTATTGAGTGGTCACAAAGTATTCAGAGATATTATGTGTTCAGCGTGAGTGGAAAGAAAGGACCTGGTGCGTTAAAATATACCTGCTCAACATGCCAAAAAAAAAGGGGTGGGTGGATTTTCGGGAGGGGTGTTTCTCAAAATGCCACCCTGGAAGTATCTTCACGGACTGCGTCCTAAGTGCAGAACTTCAGGAGCTTAAGGAACTGTTCAAATTTTCTGAGGAAAAATCACGACGGCTGGAAGGAAAAGTAAAAATCCTCGAATATGAGCATGTGACTCAAATCCGTCGTCTCGAAGCCAGCATTGTAGAGATGACAGCCACCAAGGTAGAGCAAGAGCAACAACAACAAGAAACTCCCAACGACCCGGATGGCTCCTCTGTTGAGCCCTCAAGCACCGCGTCCATAGAGACAGGCCATCCATCCGACGTCCCAGAGCCAGCTGCTGTTGGGGTTACTCAGGGCGTCAAAATGAAGAAAAGTAAGAGTAAGAAAGGAAAAACAGCAGATAAAACAGAAGAAAAAGTAGAAACGGAAGAAAAAACGAAGAAAAAGAAAAAGAAAAAAAGTGGAGAAGAAAGGGAAATCGAAAGGGCCCATACTGAAAGGGAAGGTTCTGTCCTCTGAACCCAAATGTGCGAGGGTCATCGTGATCGGTGATTCTCAAGCGCGGGATCTACAACCCTTGCTAGTAGCCCGCCTTTACACCAGTGTGAAGGTAAGCTGCCTTCCAGGAAAGGGGAACGGATAAATAAGGATGGAGGCTGAGAAATCTCAAATCTTTGAGAACTCAGTAGTTGCCCTCATGGCAAGTGGCAACGATCTCTACGCAAAGTAGGCATCAGTGGGAAGATTCTGACCACGGTTATGGGAGGAGTTGATGACTGTGGGCTAAAAACCCGCAGACGTGTCGTGGTTGGGATGATCCCAAGAAGAGGTCCATCCTGCAATGCTCACGCGAGGAACGTCTCCATAAACCAAAGCTGTGAAGATCTTTGTACTGCCGAAGGAGTCTTTTTTGTAGACCCCTACCACACCTTTTACGCGAGAAATGAACTGTAAAAAAGGGACGGAGTGCATCTTTCCTTTAAAGAGAAAGCTGTACTCGCGAACATGATCCAGGATGTTGTGGAGCGGCCCAAAGAAGTGTCAGACCCCGAGTAAAGGAGTACGTACGCCAGTACACCCGTGTTACTCCAGAAACGACCTTGCTAGGGTCACAAAGAGGGGCATGACCTCGCCACAGAGAAAGAAAGCGGGAAACGGAAGAGCGTAGGGAGTCATACAGAAGGGGACTCCCTCAAAGTTCTTCTGTTTAATGCGAGGTCAATCAGGGACAAGTTTCCTGAGCTCCGTGGCCTCGTAGTGACGGAAGAACCCGAAATGGTAGCCATAACAGAATCGTGGATAAAAACGTCAAACCGAGACTTTGAAGGCGAATTCACGGATCTTGGCTACCAACTTTTCCACAAAGATAGGCCAGACAGAGAGGGTGGTGTTGTAATATTGTATGTCAAGGATACAATCAAATGTACGAACTCAAACATTATATCCGACCACGAGCTCCTAGGCGTTGACCTAGAGATAGGTCCTGTCAGATACAGGACCTAGATGCTTTTCAGACCCCTTTCCCAACACGTTGAGAAGGACAGGGAACTGTACCAGCTGCTGGGTGAGCTTGTTCAATGAAGACTGTGCATCGTTATGGGAGACTTCAACAGTCAGGTTGACTGGGAAACCAGAGCAGCCTGTGGCGAGAGCGCACTACTCCTGGAGTTTGCTAACAACGAGTTCCTTACTCAATGTGTCAGAGAACCGACGAGAGGAGAAAACATTCTCGACTTGGTCTTCACATCTGAGGATGATATCGTTGAGGATCTCTCTGTAGGCGAAGAGCTTAGTGGCACTGATCACCAGCTAGTTAGATTTACCGTCAAGATCTCGAAGGTGAGGTTTGTTGCAAGTCAATCAAGGAAACTTGAGTTAAGAAGAGCAGAGTTTGCAAGCCCTTGTGCTGGTCTGACTGATGTAAGGCTAGCGGTATGCGAAGATGTTGAGGATTCGTGGAACAATTTCCAAAAGGAGTGCATGAGTCTTCAATCAAGTTGCATCCCTCTGAAATGCCTCAGTCGGTCTTCTGTTCAACCAAAGTGGTTTAATCGAGAAATCGGCTGACCTCTTAGGGAAAAGAGAAATGCGTACCGGCAATCGAAGATCTCGGGTGCCTTTGACGAGTACCGGAGGCTAGCCAGAAGAGTGAAGTCCAGCATAAGGGCGGCTAAGCGTTCTAAGGAACTCCGAGGGGCGAGACTCGGCTCGGAGAATCTCAAGGAGTTCTTCGGCTATGTAAATAGCCGTGAACCAATCCATCGTAGGATTCGGCCCTTAGAGGACGAGGAGAGTGCTTTAACTCACTCAGATGCAGAAAATGCTAACCTGCTCAATGACTACTTCCCTTCAGTGTTTTCTAAAGAGCATGGTCTCATCCCACAGCCAACAGATTCCTACTCAGGGGAAAAGCTGGAGGCAATGGACTTCACCGAGGTGAAATAAAGAAAAAGATCATTGACCTAAAGATGAATAAGTCCCTTGGACCGGAAGAGTTTCTATCCGAGGTGTTGAAATAAGTGTGCGATGAAGTATCACGACATCTGTGCGCTATCTTTAACATGTCAATCCGGACCGGATGTGTTCCTAGAGACTGGCGTGAGGCGAAGGTGACTCTGATCTTCAAGAAAAGAGACCCCAGCCATTCGTCAAACTACCGACCTATCAGTCCGACGTTGATAGTCGGTAAACTCATAGAAAGCATGATAGTGGAGAAGATAATGTCATATTTAGAGTCAAACCTGCTACTGAAGAGTTTCCAGCACGGCTTCCGAAGGCAACGGTCATGCCTGACGAACTTTGTGGAATTCTTCTACTTCGTGTTCAGTGAGCATGATCGGGATAAAGCGGTGGATGTTGTGTACCTGGACTTTCAAAAGGCTTTTGACAAGGCACCACACCGCCGCCTTCTCCGGAAAGTGCCTGCGCAGGGCATATACGGTAAGGTAGCAGGTTGGATAGAGAGCTGGCTAAGTGACAGACGGCAACGAGTAGTGTTTAATGGACAGGCCTCTGAATGGGGGCCCGTATCTAGCGATGTCCCTCAAGGTTCCATTCTGGGACCACTACTGTTTATTATCTATGTTAACGACATGGACGGTGACATGGTTGCAAAAATATCTAAATTTGCCAACGACACAAAGCTTGGTATCAATGTGGCAAAGCAGGGGAACACTGCCCGCCTCCAAGAGGACCTTCAAAGGATTGAGAAATTGTCGGACACGTGGCAAATACCTTTCAACCTGGGAAAATGCAAAGTAATGCATATCAGCCACCGAAACCCCAAATCTCACTACATCCTTAAGGGCACTGCTCTTGAATCGAGTAACACTTAGAAGGACTTGGGTGTAACTATCACTAGCGACCACAAGTTCTCGGAAGAGTGTATCGAGGCGTAGAAGCAAGCCCAAAGGATGTTAGGCTACCCAAAGCGCCAGTTTGGATACCGTAACAAGGATATAGTACTTTGTCTGTACAACTTTCTCGTTCGGCCGCACCTGGAGTATGCCTTACAATTTTGGGGTCCTTCATTTTGAAAGAACATCGCAAGGTTGGAACGCGTACAAGCCAGGGCAACCAAGCTGATTCCTTCTATTCGACATAAAAGTTATGAGGAAAGACTAAGGGAATTATATCTGTTCTCGCTGGAAACCTGTAGACTGTGTGGTCAGCTCATCGAAGTTTTCAAAACACTTCGAGGGTTCGACAATGTTGACTACCGAGATATTTTTACACTGAGGGAGAACAGAACGCGCAATCATGGTTTAAACTTGAACTGAAGCGTTACAACCGCAATCTCTGTGGAGATTTTTTCACGTACAGTATCTGTGGTAAGTGGAACGCACTTCCAGTGGAAGTTGCCAACAGTGAATCTGTTGACCAGTTCAAGTCAAGACTAGACAAAGTCTTGAAAATTAGCCGTTTAGGGACGTAAAACAATTGAGCAGCCATGTGCCTGCTCGATTGCTACTTCAAAGTTACTCTCTTTTAATAGACCGTAAGTTATCCTAGGGTACTTCCTTTTTTTGTTACTTCATTGATCACCACCCCCTGCATACGATTACTAAGCTATTTTGCCTCGTATTCCTAGGGCTCTAACTTTGGACATTAATTTCCTGTGTGGCACCTTGTCAAAAGCCTTTTGGAAATCTAAATACAGGATGTTGACAGATCTCTCACCATTATGAATGGTGTTAATGTAATGAAAGAACTCTAGCATTTTGTAAGACAAGATCTGTGTTTCCTAAATCCGTGTTTCTTAGCAGTTCTTTGGTTTCTAAGTGGCTTACTATTTTTTCTGCTATAATACTTTCCAGCATTTTGCCAATTATTTATGTCAGACTTATTGGTCCATACTTGCATGGCAGATCTTTGATTGTTTTTAAATATTGGAGTGACATTAGCTAATTTTCGGTCTTGAGGAACATTATTATTTTTAAGTGATAAGTTCAAAATGTAGGTTATCTGGTCCACCACTGCATCCTTTACTTCTTTGATTACTCTTGGCACTATTTTATCAGGTCCTGGGGATTTAAATTTATTCATTTTATTATTCGTATTTGTACATCCTTGCTCGTGCATTTGAACATTTCTTGTGCGTTGTTTTCTAAATACTCATTATACGGAGCGATATTTTGATTTGTGTTGTCGTCGGTGCAAACTGAGGCAAAATACTCGTTTAGCGCAGTAGCTATATCTTTACCCTTAACTTGTAAATTATTGTAACCATTGTTGTTTGGGCCAATGATGTTTTTTATTGGTTTTCTACTGTTAACTAGGGCGTGAAATTCTTTGGATTTTTCTTTACAATTTAATGCTACCCTCATTTCCTCGTTACGCTTTGCTCTCCTAATTCCAGTTTTTATCTTTCTTCTGAGATCCAAATATTTCTGTTAATTTTCTTCTGAGCTGTTTAATTTAAACGCCTTATAAGCCTCTTTTCTTTTGTTAATGTCCCTCTTAATTTCACTAGTCATCCATTTAGGTTTTTGATTTTTTCCACTTCTTCTGACTGCTTAAGGAATGAATTGAGATTGTTTCCTTAATAGATTGTATTCAAACTCGTTCCATACTTCATTAGTGTCTCTGCCATTTAGTTGATAGTTTATGAGACTTTGTTTTAACGCCGCGAAGTTTCCCTTTTTGAAATCTAATTTTGCATTACTTCTTACAATTTTGGGGTTTGTTATATTTAACTCGAATTCTATTAAATTATGGTCGCTGCCACCGAGTTGATCGCATACAGTTACGTTTGAGATAATTTCATCATCTGAAGGTAAAATTAAGTCCAATATATTCTCTCCTCTAGTAGGCTCGGTGACCCATTGAGTTAGCAGAGATTCCTCTATGAAATTGAGTAATCTTGGCCTTCAGAATCTGAGTTCCGTGTCAGCCAATTAATTTTGGGGCAGTTAAAATCGCCAATAATAAGCGATAATTTGTCTTTACTAACATTCGTCAGAATTTTGTAAAATCTATTATCTGCTTAATATGAATGGTGTGGCTTTCTATAGGCTAAGTATATATACATACATATGTTTATGTTTAATTTTATTCCAATTAATTCAAATTCTGTCTCTATATTACAATTAATAGGCTGGAGGTCTTCTTTTATATATAATAGCACCCCACCTCCTTTCTTATAGATTCTATCTTTGTGAAATAATTTGTAACCATCGAGTTGAAATTCACTGATATAATCCCTTTTATGACTATGGATCCAAGTTCGGTGATTCCTATTATATCATATTTATTTAATGCTACTAACGCTATGAATTCTAAAAACTTATTCCCGATTGATCTAGCACCAAATATAATTGCTTTGAGAGAACTTTCCGTTTACTATTGGTCTTGCACCGAGGTCGTTTCTGAATTAACTTGGGGTTCTGGAGAGAAGGCAGGTTGCTTTAGCACTTCTGTCAGGTATAAATAGAGAAATTCTTCGTATTGTTCTTTTCCTTTTCTGCTAAAATGCGTTCCGTCTGGTTTGAAATATTCCTCTCTCTGGATAAAATTCTGCCATAGGTCTACGAAGTTAACATTTTCTTTTTCACATATCTTTTTTACGCGATCGTTAAGGCCTATTGCTCTACTTAACATTTCTCTATTAGAATTTAGTCTCAGTGTTAATCCTATTACCATGCCTCCTTTGGTCTTTGATTTGATTTTTTCGACGAGCTTAGAATATTCCTCAATTATCTATTCACTTCCGGCATAATTTCTATTACAAAAGACATCATTAGTTCCAACATTGGTTATTACGGAAAGTTTTTGTTTTTTTAAAGTTAGGTTGTCTATCTCTTGAGTTATTTCTTTGATGCTAGCTCCGGGATAACACCAGAATTTACGTTTATTATGATTTTTCGCACCCAAAAAATCCATCTGGTTTCTAAGAGAAAAAGAGAGAGAGAGTTAGAGAGAGAGAGAGCGCTACAAGGAGCTACAAGGAGCTACAAGGAAAATAAGTACCCTAGAAGACCTTACGGTCAATACAAGGAGGGTACTTTTGGCACAATCATCGAAAGCGAATGTTGGCAACCTCGAAGATCATTCGCGAGGATCTTAACGGTGATTACGCAAGACTTTATCAAGTCTTAACTTGAACTGGTCAACAGATTCACTCTTGAGAACTTCCGTCGGAAGTGCAGTCCAACTACCGCAGATACTGCAAGTAAAGAATTTCCAACACAGATCACGGTGGTATCACTTCAGTTCAAGTTAAAGCCATGATTTCTTGTTCTTCCCTCGCTGAGCTGGAAAATATCCCCGTAGTCCAGTCTGTCGAAGCCTCGAATTATTTTAAATACTTCGATAAGCTGACTACTTAGTCTCCGGGTCTCCAGCGAGAACATATCTAATTTGCTTAATCTATCTTCATAACTTTTATGTCTGATAGTGGGAATAGGTTTGGTTGCCCTACCTTGGACGCGTTACAATCTCGCGATGTCTTTTCGGAATGAAGGACTCCAAAATTGTACAGCATACTCCAGGTAGGGTCCGACGAGGGGGGTGTACAGACACAGTACTATCTCCTTGTTTTGATATCCAAACTGTCGCTTAATATACCCTAAAATCCTTTGGGCTTTCTTCTCCACCTCAATACACTGTTTCGAGAACTTGAGGTAACTCTTGATAGTTACACCCAAGCCCTTCTCAGTGTCAGTGGATTCACGAGCAGTGCCTTTACGGATATAATGTGATTGAGGATTTCGGTGGCCGTTATGCATCACTTTGCATTTCCCTACGTTGAAGGGCATTTGCCATGTATCAGACCACTCACCAATCTTCCGAAGATCTTCCTGTCGGCTTGGAGTATTTCCATCCTTTGCAACGTTCATACCAAGCTTGGTATCGTCGGCAAATTTGGAAATCTTGGCCACGATGTGACCGTCCATGTAATTGACGTAGATGATGAATAGTAGTGGTCCCAGGACAGAACCTTGAGGCACCCGCTAGTAACGGACACCCACTCAGAAGCCTTTCCATTCACCACGACCCGTTGCCTTCTCCAACTTAGCTAGTTCTCGATCCAGTAAGCTACTTTTTCGTCTATGTCCAGCGCTCGCACTTTCCGGAGCAGGCGGCAGTGTGGTAGTTTATCAAAGGCTTTCTGAAAGTCTAAGTAGACCACATCCACCGCCTTGTCCTGATCGTGCTCACTGAAGATGAAGGGGAAGAATTCCACAAGCTTCGTCAGGCATGACGGTTTCCCTCAGGAGCCGTACTGGGACCTCCTTAGTAGCAGGTTTGACTCTAAATACGACGTCATTTTGTCCCCCATTATGCTTTCCATGAGTTTACCAACTATCGAGTTTAGACTGATAGGCTCTTAGTTCGACGGTTAGCTACGGTCTCCTCCCTTGAAGATAGGAGTCACCTCTGCTTCACGCTAGTCTCTATGAACGCATTCGGTCCGAATTAGCATGTTTTCGATTGCGCTCAGATGTCGTGACACTTGATCTTGCACATTTTTTAACACTTTAGTTAGAAAGCCATCCGGGTCAGGTGACGTATTCGTCATTAGGTCACTGAGCTTCTTTTTTATTTCTCCTTCGGTGAAGTCCAAATCCTCCAGCTTTTTCCCCGATTAGGAACTCATTGGCTGCGGGATGGGACCACACTCTTCAGTAAACACTGAAGAGAAGTAGTCGTTGAGGAGGTTAGCATTTTCTGTATCTAAGTGCTTTCCTCAAAGGACCAATCGTTCGACAAATTGGTTTACGGCTGTTTACATATCCAAAAAACTCCTTGGGATTCTCTTTACAGATTCTCGCCACTCGGAGTTATTCAGACCACTTAGCTTCCTTTATGCTGGAATTTACTCTCCTGGCTAGCCTCTGGTATTCGTCAAAGTCACCCTAGATCTTCGATTGCCGGTACGCATTTCTCTTCTCCCTAGGCAGTTGGCCTATATCTCTATTAAACCACTTTGGATGAAGAGAAGACCGACAGGTGCATTTCAGAGGGATGAAACGCAATTGAAAACTTATGAAAGGTTGTTTTGAAACCGTTCCACGAGTCTGCAACAGCATTGCACTCATCTCACCTCGCGTCAGTCAGTCCAGCAAGAAAACCTGCAGGGTCTGCTCTTCTTAAATAAAGTTTTCTTGATTTACTAGTTGCAGGCCCTGCCTTAGGGACTTTGAATACAAATCTAATTATTCGGTGGTCACTGCCACCGAGCTCTTCGCCAACAGAGAGGTCCTCAACGATGTCATCCTCAGAGGTGAAAACCAAGTCAAGGAGAAGGGCGCCTCTCGTTGGCTATCTCACCCATTGAGTCAGGAAGTCGTTGTTCGCGAACTCTAGGAGTAGTGCGTTTTCGCCACAGAGTTCTCTGGTTTCCCAGTAAACTTGTGTGTTGAAATCCTCCATGAAGATACACACTCTGTCTTCGACAATTTCTTCTAGTATCTGGTACAGATATCTTTCCTTTTTAACGAGTTGGGCAGGAGGTGTTTAAAACACCAGTGTCCTGTATTTGACAAGACCTATGTCTAGATCAACACCTAGTAGTTCGTGGTCGGATACGATGTTGCAATCCGTCTAGTTGAGAGTATCCTTGACATACAACATCCCACCGCCACCCTCTCTTTCTGGCCTATCATTTTGGAAGAGCTGGTAACCGAGAATCGTGAATTCACCTTCAAAATCTCGGCTTGAATTTTTATCCACGTCTCCGTTATAGCCACCATCTCAGGTTCCTCTGTTGCTACGAGGCCACGGAGCTCTAGAAACTTATTCCTGATTGACCCCGCATTAAACAGAAGAACTTTGAGGTAGCTCCCTTGTGTAGGACTCCCTACGCTCTTCTGTTTCCCGGCCTCTCTGTTTTCGTGGTTACACCCTTTTTGACGACCTTCGAGAAGGTCGTTTCAGACGTGACACGGGCGTGCTGGCGCACGTCCGCTTTGGCTCTGTTTCAAACGCTCCTTTGGGTGCGTTTCACGACATCTTGAATTAAGGTTGGCTAGTACAGCTTTCCCCTTTAAAGGAAAGATATATTCCGTCCCTTTTATACAGGTAGAATCACCCGTAAAAGGTGCGGTAGGGTACAACAAAGAAGACTCTTTCATCCGTGCTGAGATCCGCCAACCATCGGTTTACGGCGACGTTTCTCACGTGAGCGGTTCAGGATGGACCTCTTCTCGGAAGCATCCCAACCACGACACGTTAACGGGTTTTAAGCCTAATGATATCCACTGCTCCCATTACCGTTTGGATGTTCTTGCCACTGAGTCCAAACTTACCCCCTCTGAGGTAGAGGTCGTTGCCACTCACCATCAGAGCGAAAACTGAATTCTCTGAAATCTGAGCTTTCTTTGCATCTACTCTGATGTTGTGGTTACCCCGTCCTGGCAGGCAGCTTAACTTCACGCTAGTGCGAAGGCGGGCCGCTAACAGCGGCTGCAGATCCCGTGTCACCAATGAGGGTGACCTTCGAACACTTGGTCTCTGAAGACGGGGTCTTCCCTTGTGGAAGAGGCCTCTCTTTTCCTTTTTACTCTCCCCATTCTTATCCTTATTTTTCTTATTAACCTTTACTTCTTTTATGCATTTTTCTTGTATTTTTGGTTCTTCTTCTTTTGTTTCAACTTTATTCTTCTTCTTATTTTTCTTCTTTTTTCCTTTCTTCTTTTTCTCTTTTTCTCTTGCCTCAGCTGGCTTAACCTCGGATGATGCCGGAATTTCTGCTTGGGTAAGAACTACACCAGAAGATTCCGAAACGTCAGCGGGCGATGCCTCTTCTAGGCATCGAATATAAGTTGCTGAAGGGCTTCGAATTTCTCCACCTTTCTCTCAAGAATTTGAGCTCTGCCCTCTGATGCTCTATAGAGGTCTTTTAGTTTCTCCACCTCTCGCGTCAATATACAAGTAGTGCAGATACTTTCAGGGCTGCATTTTGAGTAGCAGCCCTCCGGAAAGTCAACGCACTATTTACTAACTTGCATGTTTCACAGTTATGTTTTAGACGAACAGGTCCTTTTTTGCTTGTCATTTTGAGCGCTTTCTCTCTCTCTAAAAACTCGTGACCAATCAATGATAAAAAAGAGGGTTGGTGAGTTTTCTTCACGTAAGTAGCTCCCGCCTATCCATGGGAGAGGCTTCGGATCTTTCAGAGGGCACGCTCCATGTGCTGCTGTTCGTCCACCCGAGTCGTAAAACTACGACCTGCCGTAGCTCCCAACCAAGAAGCACTGACGGTCATCGAAGGGGACATAGATTTCTCACCAGGTAAACAACGGAGCACGCCCCGTACTAGACTCCTACTAGTTCCCTTCACGACGGCCAAGATCTCGGAGCAGCGTTCAATGGATATCCCGCCACATCAATAGACTCGACCCAGGGCTTTTTATTGGCCTGGCAACCAACCTGAGAACAAAGGGCCGTCACCTAGGACAGATGCTACCAGAGGCACCCGTCAACTGTCACTGGGAATGGTCAATAATTACGCGCCAGGGAAGGGGTTAACGGGGCACTACCCTCATCCCGTTCATCGTGCCCCAACGCCTAGAAAATTTCTAGTCCTAGTCTCTCCCAACCAGTTAGAGTCGTTTGGCGTTGTTTATAAAGGTTCCAAAGCCTCTCTTCTGACGCATAAGGGAGCTAATAGGTCCTTATATGTAGAAAGATGGAAAAAAAGGGAAAGAGTGACACGATAGGAGTAGGCTTTTTTTTGTTTTTTTCTTTTTGTATAGGTCGGAGAGATAGGATAAAAGTAAAAGAGAAGAAGGATAGAGTAGAAAAAGGAAGGAATGATGCACTTAGTCTGGAACCTCGTTTCCGACCAAACCGACAAGGAAAGCCCTACCAGGGGTACCCAGAAGAGGCACCCCCGTGGATATAGCTGGAAGAGTCCAAGGTACACACGAGCTCACTTCCCGCGACAAGGAGGCGTCACCTATCCCTCTACTAGAGAGAGAGAAAGAGTTACATAGATACACAGATCACACGTGCCTTACGGTCCAGACTAAGGTGATCTGACCTTAAATCTACTGCCACTTTGAAAGGCATTTGGAAACTGGCAGTGTTCCCCCCCTTTGCCCCATTGATACCAAGCTTGGAGTTGTCGGCAAATTTAGAGATTTTGGCAACCATGTCACCGTCCATGTCGTTAACATAGATAATAAACAGTAGTGGTCCCAGGAAGGAACCTTGAGGGAGACCGCAAGATACGGCCGCCCATTCAGAGAGAGAAAGATAGAGAGGGAAAGAGAGTGTAACAAGGAGAGAAACTACCCTAGAAGACCTCATGTTCTATTCAAAGAAGGTACCTTTGGACTAGCAGTAGAGCGAGCACATCTCGGCTCAAATGCTTTATGTCCTTAGTCGGCCATTTCTCAAGACCCTGTCTAGTATTGACTTGAACTGGTCAACAGATTTACTTTTGACAACTTCCACTGAAAGTGCGTTCCAACTACCAGAGATACTGTACGTGAAAAATGCCACACAGATCGCGGTTGTAACGCTTCAGTTCAAGTTTAATGCCGTGATTTATTGTTCTGCTCTCAACAAGTGTGAAAATATCCCTGTACTCAACATTGTCGAACCCTCGAAGTATTTTGAAAACTTCGATGAGCTGACGACGCAGTTCTACGGGATTCCAACACGAACAGATCTAATAACCTTAATCTTTCTTCATAACTTTTATGTCTGATAGAGGGAATCAGTTTGGTTGCCCTAGCTTGCACGCGTTTCAATCTCGCGATGTCTTTTTGAAATGAAAGACTCCAAAATTGTACGGCATACTCCAGTTGCGGTCAGACAAGTGAGTTGAACAAACACAGTACAATCTCCTTGTTCCGCTATCCAAACTGGCGCTTTATTTAGCCTAGCACCCTTTGGGCATTTTCTCCGCCTTAATGCAGTGTTTCGAGAACTTGAGGTCACTAGTGATTATTACACCCAAGTACTTCTCAGTGCTAGTGGATTCAAGAACAGTGCCCTTAAGGATATACTGAGATTGGGGGTTTCTGTGGCCGATATGCATTACTTTGCATTACCCCACGTTGAAAGGAATTTGCCACGTGTCCGACTACTCCCCAATCTTTCCAAGATCTTCCTGTAGGCGGGCAGTAATTTCATCCTTTGTAACGTTCATACCAAGCTTGGTATCGTCGGCCAATTTGCAAAAATTGGCAACCATGTGACCGTCCATATCGTTGACGTAGATGATGAATAGTAGTGGTCCCAGGACAGAACTTTAAAGCACCCCGATAGTAACGGTCACCCACTCAGAAGCCTGTCCATTCACCACCACCCGTTGCCGTCTGCCACTTAGCTAGTTATGTATCCAACTGGCTACTTTTCCCTCTATGCCCAGCGCTCGCACTTTTGGAGAAGGCGGTGGTGTGGTAGTTTATCAAAGGCTTTCTGAAATTCTAAGTAGACCACATCCACCGCCTTGTCCCGATCGTGCTCACTGAAGACGTAGTGGAATAATTCCACAAGGTGCGTCAGGCATAACCGTTGCCTTCGGAAGCCGTGCTGGGAACTCCTCAGTATCAGGTTTGACTCTAAATGCGAAGTCATTTTGTCCACCATCATGCTTTCCATGAGTTTAGCGACTATCTAAGTCAGACTAATAGGTCGGTAGTTCGACGGTTGGCTACGGTCTCCTCTCATAAAGATAGGAGTCACCTTCGCTTCACGCCAGTCTCTAGGAACGCATTCGGTCCGGATTGACATGTTGAAGATTGCGCTAAGGTGTCGTGACATTTGATCTTGCACTTCATTTAACACTTTTGGTAGAAAGCCATCCGGGCCAGGTGACTTATTCGTCATTACGTAACTGATTTTCTTTTCTTTTTCTTCCTCGGTAAAGTCCATATATATATATATATATGTATATATATATATATATATATATATATATATATATATATATATATATATATATATATATATATATATATATATATATATATATATATATATATATATATATATATATATATATATATATATATATATAAGAAAGTCGTTCCTTGGGAACATAAACCGTAAGAGGAATATGAAGACCCATGTGATCACTCTAAACATATATTTGTCGGACGTTTCGGTCTTTATCAATGACCTTCTTCAGCGGATTGAACTCTAATACGAATATAAGAAATTTTAACATTTAGAAGTCAGAATTGCAAAAATAGCACACACAATTTACTATTAGTTTCAATATGAAAATTAAGTCAAACTCAACATGTGAGGTAACAGAAGTGAAACAAGAATGATAAACAAGTAGTTAAATATAAGTTAATTTATTTTTATATGATATTGAAAAATATGTTAAAAACAGTTGAATGCAACGGATAAAGCGATTGATAAATACGAGTTTTACTAAGAATGGAAAATTTAAAATTTGAAACCTAATTAATAAATATTCCCGGAAATAACAAATATAATAATAAATATGAATCAAACTCAAGAGAAATAAAAGAAATTTATTTTTAAAGTAAAACCCTACAAAGTTGTAAGAGCAGGGTGAACAATGGAAATCAAACTTAAGTAAAATCAAATATTTATATATATATATATGAGTTAATCTTCCGTCGTGGCTTTTTTTTTGCTGAGTTTTACTTCGTTTCTTTTTTATTGTAGCGTATTTTATTTGTGTTTTTGGTTCCTTTGATTAATTATTTATAATTTTGGATACTTTGCCTCTGTTGTGTAGTATATTTTATCATTTCTATACTTCCATTTTGTGCACAGTTCGCCTCTTTTAATATTTGTAGTTGGATATTTTATCTTCTTTGGGTTTTCAGTATAAATCTACGTTATTTGTTGGCACTTCGTCTCTTTTATTATTGTTAATTTTCTGCTTAGTTGTCCTCTAAACTTTTCATTGGAGATTTGTTTCTGTCTGTCGACCAAATCTCCAATATGTGGACCTACTGAATTTTTTGGTGGATTTCGAAGCACACAACTTCATAATGACTGGGTTTCTTCCATCTCTTTTAGTTTTCATTTGCAACTTCATAAAGGTTGCGGGTGAGCCGCCTAATTTTATTCTGAATTCTTTGGAGTACGAGTTTTTGAGTTTCTGATTCCTAGCTAATTGTGATGATGGGGTATAGGTAGGCTATCAGTTTATGGTAGATGGAATTAATGGTATAATTCGGCTTGGGTCTATCGGCGGCTGTTGGTTATGTCGTAGAATTCAACCTGAATACAATTCAAATTTCCAAATGTCTGCTGCTTATCCACTTGTAGGCTGAGTTAATGGTAACCGGCTTATTACTTGACAAAGGTGAAGAAATTAGAAGAAAATAGCGGCAAGTGAAATCATTGAGTTCCTGGTTCGTAGTGTGCTCACGCCATTGTAACTAGCTATCGGTGTCAACAGACTCAGTGTTTCTTGTATTTTTCTCTCTGTCAGACTGTGTTTTGTGTGGTTATTGCAAGCCTTTTTGTTCAAAAGAAATATTAGGGGCGTGGTTCCGTTTCTATAACCCGAAAGCTGAACGGAGCTTCTTTGATCAGAGAGTATATGCATGTATTTAGTGTAGGCGCGTATACGCCAAGAGAGTGTTCGATTTTTAAAATCTGATTTCTATCAGACCGATATTTGTGGTAACATAAAATTTCGTCTTTCTTAGGTCCATGTCAAAGGTGGTGGGTAAGACTTCCTTATCTGTCAAACGCATAATGTGTATGCACATCTGCTTCAATTGTTCTAATTATCGTCGTGCGGAGAAAACCGTCGGCTTGCACCTGTTTTTTAACGTGTAAATGTTTGTATGTCTAACGTGGGATCACAGAAATTTCATTGACTCGTATTTTTTTTGCATTATTTACAAATATGCTTTTTACTTTGCATCCATACACTAATTATTTGCTAGCAGTAGAGCATTATTTACAAATATACGGTTTGTTTTGCTTTAATTAATTATTAACAAATGGAATATTATTTTAGTGTTTGGTTTGTGTGCCCATTTCAAGAATTAATAGGGCCAACGGAGTGCTCAATTTGTGAGGTTACTTCTTGGCTCTACTTCACCAAGTAACTAAGCGTAACAAGTTTACTAGAGCCTCATTTTCTATCGCTATATAAATTGTTTTGTTCTACATTCTTAAAACTTTTAAAATCTATAGTAGTTTTAGCATGGGCGTTGTCATGCCTTTATTGTCTGCTATATGTTGTATGTACCCATTAATTTATCCCAAGAATATAGCCTATCTGTGATATCTAGAGATATGGTGGTCTATTGTGAATTTCCTCTTATTATTTTCTTTTCTCTATCTTGTAGATTGAGAAAAGAAAATAATAATAAAATAGAAAATTGCCAAAGAATGCTAATTAGGTCTAAATATACGATGGATTTCAACCAAATATGCATATATATATATATATATATGCATATATATATATATATATATATATATATATATATATATATATATATATATATATATATAAGAATTAAAATGGACAGATGGTACCTCTTAGAACCCCAGGAGAACAGGAATACGGAAAATGAGGATATTATAAAACTGTTATACAAGAATAATATGAGCACAGAACACCAAGCAGATGAAAGAGCCATCAAGAACATTATAGACCGAGGAATAAAATGCATAAACACCGAGAAAAAGAACGCACTAAACATTTACAATCAAAATAGACGTACATCAACCCTCTTCATGAAAAATTCCCCCCCCCCCGCTACAACCGAAACAAAGAACACATCTGATATAGGAGTACACATGTAAATTAGGAGACTGTGAGCTCTTAACAACACGTATATCGGCATGAAGGAATCCACTCTCTCAAGGAAAATGACATACCATCTGACACCGGTGCACCTAAAAAACATGCACAGAAAATACACGGAACATACCTCACCCGAAAAATGATAGAAGAAAACGCCAAAACTTTAGACTATGCTCCTAACAGGCGCCAAATACTCTTCCTTGAAGCTATATATATCCAAGAGAAGCAACCGATTTTAAACATACAGTCTAACTCCCATGAAATCCTGCAAAGCGAAAGAAAAGCGAACAGGGGCAGAGGTGTTCTCCTCGCTGCCCTTAGCCACTAATCTACTCTGGCAAGCAGATTAATCCCCCCCCCTACCTCTCTGGTTACCTACTTCTCCGACCTTTTATCACCTGAATCCAACCTGCCTATACGTGTATAGCTTCGTGCGTAATTTTGTTAATACATTTTGTGACATATATAACCTGAATACTTTGTAATAATTCTCCATTGTAACTCTGAAGATGGTACTCGATATATCGAAACGCGTCAGTTTAATTAAAGAAAGTGCTAAATTACATTGATTTACTTCTACCTTTCGCAAAATAACAATAACAAACATCATTTTTCGATGAACATTGAACTTCGTACGCTTATCCACAGGTTAAACAATGAAGAAAAGGTGAATACAAGACAAATCGAGAAGATTAAAAAAAGAATTATTTATTTGAAACTAGCGGTCGCATTTAATAAAACATGCTATAATGAAAATATACTGCCCAAATTCCTACACATACACACACACACATATATATATATATATATATATATATATATATATATATATATATATATATATCTTTTCCTCGTTCATGGCAGTAATGTCTTTCAATTATGTTTTTTGCCAACTTGTTACTTCTTTTCCTGCTTTACTTATTCTTGCCTTACTCATTTGTCTTCTTTCTTTTGATGAATTTTGGGTGGGTTTTGCTTATTTTTATTTCATGGAATTGGCTTCGGTTTTAGATAATTTGGATTTGGTGTAGATTCCATTTGTGTTTTCCAGGGACCAATTTCTTCCAATTGGAATAGAACCCTCGTGGTGATGTATTAAATATTTTTTCGAGTATTTTAAATGTCCTTTTCCACTTTTGGGGGTATTCGTTCTTCTATTTTGCGCCGGGTCATTCTCACTACTCTCTGGAATCCCATATTCAATGGCAGATGCTCTTTTCTTGCGTCTAGTTCTGTCTGCCCTATATATGTTTCATCCTGCGTGCGCCAGCTATCAGCAGGGCCGCCTTATACTGCGCTCTCTGCATTTTACTGAGAAAGATAGAGCTTGCAGCTTGCGTTACCAGTGACGGATGCACCAATTTGGAGCGTATCCGAGCAATCTATAGGTTCTTGATGTTATTGGCGCTGAGGTATTCGAATCTGTAAAGTTTCTAACCTTGCTTTGGCGAGGGAGCTTCTGTTATTCATGTGCATTTTAAAACTGTTGAAGTAACGCCCAGAACCAACTTCGGTGGTTGCCTCCCTTACTTGAACTTCAGTTTTCCTATAGCAACTGCGGATAATTTCTGTGATGTCATCTGCAAACTGCAGATACATTAAATTCTCCTGTAATGGAATAGGTAGGTCTAGGGTGTACACTAGGTACAGCGTTGACTCACACAGATACTTTTTGGAACACTCGCCTCGAGTTTGAATTCGTGTTCTATGTAGCCCTCGATCATGATTTGGGCTCTCTTCTCCATGATGTAATCACAGAAGACCGTTTCCAGGATTGGATTGCACTGGATGTCTAAGATCTTGCATTGCAGTCCTCTCAACCAAAATTATCGAAGCACTACTGTACATTTCGTAGTAACAATTGTATCTATTTCCTTTCAGCTCTGCAGCACGCAAAGTTTCTGTTAGAAGGGTATGGGCTGTCTATCCTCCGTTTCTTATTGAACTCGTGATGCTGAGGGTTGGAAACTTCCAGTTCAGTTAGTTGGTCTTGTATTCTGTTAGCTAGATAAATTTAGTAGGTATTCCTAACCGACATTAGGGTCGAGATAGGCCTGTAATACACCAGTTGAATGGGTTAATATTCCTTTATTTATAAAAATAATTTGGACTATACTTAGACTGTCAAGGAAGAAGATCGTATTGGGGAAAGCCTTGAAGATGTTGGTAATTCCCTCAATGATGCTCGTATATCCTTATACCTTTTGTTTATAAGATTTTACAGTTGCCATGATTGCTGCAGTTGGTATTGGGTGTGATGGTTCGCCATCTACCTCAAATTATCCCGAACGCGCAAAAACTAACGGCTGTTACAATTATCTCAACTAAGACCATCTTACCGGAAAAAAATTCCGAACAGGACCAAGAAAATGGATAAGTAATGAAGACTCCAAACATGGAAAAAATACAAAAACAACATAGTATGAACTAAGTTAACATTCACAAAATGAAAATAACAAGTGCTAACAAGAAGAAACAACAAAAACAAATAAAAAAGTCACTACAAGCAAATAAACACGAAAACTAAAATAAATCTGGCTAAAGCTCAAAAACAAAAAGATAATGGCATGAATGCAAGATTAAGTTAATGAAAACAAATAAAATAGATGGCGCGGACCGCCTCTCAAACTAATTGAGAATTTAGAGATAATATGAATAACAGAGAGTGAGAGATTGGTGGCTCTCCCTTAAATACAGAGAAGATGTACAGAACAACAGGATAGATTAAAGACGAACGACAGATAGACGAATATAAAGACCCTGAATCTGATTACACATTAACCAGTATGTCATAATAATGACCTTTACCATTCTTTATCTTCTATCCCTGCGCTTGAAGGAAAAAGGTCAACTTCGACCAACTTCTTTTTTTTCTACTGTTCAGTTTAGTTCAGATTTGGGAGTATTGCCATTCGCAGCAGCAGTTACTCCCTCTGCTGCTAAGTTCTTCTCTTAATCGTTTTGCCTTATTTTAGTTATTTAATATTTTTTTGTCTTATTTTAGTTGTTTTATATTGCAACATTTCGTACATTATTTCTTTTGTGTTTTCAAATTTATCTTCTTTAAAAAGCACTTTTCCAATTACTGTTTCCTTATAATCAGTTTTCTATGCTCAACTCCCTCCTCAAACAGTTGTATGATGGCCAGTACAATAGAAAGTGCCTAAGATTCTCTATCTTACCTTTACAAACTCACCACATTGTACTTCCATTCCAATTTATATTTTTCACATATAGTGGCAAAGTATTTGTTCTTGCTTTATAGATTATATATAAGTGATGAATATGAGTTGTTCATAGATATTTTAAGCTACTATCTCTTTTTTTCGAGTTTCTGTATACTTCAAGAGTTGTTTTGATGAGATTTCATCCTTTCACACTTTTAAGTCCCACTCATATATCTTTTGTTTTATATCTACATTATTTTGAATTTTTATATCCTTGATACTTATTTGAGCGCCTCTTTATAGTTTTTTCAAGGCCTGTAAAAAAATTATGGTCCTTTTTTATTATATCTTCCATTATATATTTCAAAAGATGATTTCCTGCTTCCTAAATACTTTTAATATACATATATTTTTCTTTTAATATCCTTGTCTTCATAAAGCATGATCCTATTTCTGCCCTCAAAGTAGAGATGGGGAAAATTTGGGGGCTCCTAAGATCTTCCTATACACCCCATTCTCTATAGTTTGTAATTCCTTGATATCTGATTTGTTTATATTAATTACATTGAATCCATATATAATGGCATGAATGGCAACATACTTCCAATAGGTTTTACCAATCATCAACTTATGAAAACTCTTAGTTGTAACCGGGTATACAATGTTATGCAGTTTGCGTGCTTTTTCAAGTATTAAATGCTTGTAGTTTATAAAATAATTACTCGAGTCATCTATAGTTACTCCTAAATATTTAATCTCGTTTACAACCTCAATTCATGTTATATCATTTGTTTTTTTTTCATATTGAAAATTATTATCCTGCTCTTTGATGTATTAAGTGTAAGACAGCTTCTTTCACTTGCCTGTGTAAGGATGTTGATAGTAGAGATGGCATCTTTTAATGTTTGTGTCAGAAGAAGCCCATCATCTTCATATAATAGGGGAGTTATGTTTATTAAATCGTTTTGAAATCCGACTTTACTTTTTTTCAATTTCATTCATTATTATATTCATATGTTATTAGTTTAAATACTATTGTAGAGCCCGTACATCTCTGTCTTATTCCATTTGTTATTGGCATTTTAATTTATTTTTTATTAAAATTTATTAGTTTTATAATTTTGATGGATGTTAGCAATTATTTCTATAATACTTGGATGTACTCTGACTTGCATTATTGCATAATTGCATTTATTAAACTACTTAGTTTAATAGAAACAAAGGTTTTGTTAAAGTCAACTGAAATCACAAATAATAGATTTTGCATTTATAACTGTCTTGAATACAGTTTTGTAAAATTAGAATTGTCGTAGGATGCCCCTTTTCGATTACCCCACACTTTGATACCACTTTGGTCGCGGTATGCTTTGTGGTACGTGATGAACTTCTTTGATGAAGTAGGCTTTGATCTAAAAGTGATAATTCGGGTGTTATGTTCTTAAGGAAGAGCTAATTCAACACGTAAGGATAAGAGGAAACACAGGATTTATACCAAAATAAACATATATTTTAAATAAAACACTTAACTATGACAAACAAACAGTTAACACATTTATATCCTTGTCTCAATGCTAAACACGACTATTCCTGTTGGCATCTAGGCCTATCGCACGGATGAGGAGACAGAAATAAACAAATAGGCTACACGTAAACACACCAATTGCCGATTAGTATTTTTATCGCGACTCTATTTGATTAGCATTAAACATTAAATTAACGCACGCTCGTCTACAAGCAAATATGACCGAGGTTCACGAACAATGGTTTCTACTCACCTTAAAACGTGAGACGTATAAAACTTCTATTATCGCAATATGAATATAAATGTTCTTTCTAACTTACATGGCAGGAGATATTAGGGGATTGCCGGATGTCGCAGGAGGGCTTATCTCTCACTTTGGCGTGTTGTCTTGACCGATCCTTGAATTTCGTCGAGGTGGTACGTCGAGAGAGAGAGAGGTGGCGATGTCTCTTCTTATTGCACACTTGCCTCAGGTCAAAGTAAGAAGACAGCGAGAGTTACGGGGCTCTTTGCTCCAAGAGTCCTCTTGGGAATGACCCTGACGCCTCTTGGTGTCTGATTCTTTAACGTAATTCAAGCGCGGCAGCTCGTTGGGGCTGGGTTTTTCTCCTTTCACTCTTACGGAGCTTTTCTCCAGGCTGTAAAGGATTCTTCGGTATGGCACCGATATCAAGATTGACTATTTGTGTTAATTCGGCCCGGGAAGGATGGATTGATTTTAACATTTTGATCCTATCGTTTCTCACGCAAATAGTCTTGTATGACTGAAGGATCGATCTTCACGAACTGAACCTTCTTCTCTCCTATCGAATTTTAATCTTCGTGTCTGGCTGAAGGATTGATCTTTACGAACTGATCCCTCTACTTTCGTATCGACTTCTAATCTTCGTGTCTGTCTGAAGGATCGATCTTCACAAACTGATCCTTCTACTTTTGTATCGACCTCTAATCATTTCTCTTTCTTTTTGGAGATTATTTATAGGCAGATCATCGCACCATCTTAAGGGAAAGTGACCATGCCACAGGGAGGGGAACGCAAATGGTGAGAGCGAGAAGTGCAGCGGTTGGCAATGGGGTGCCCAAGTCGGCTCGCTAATTAGAGAGACTCTCAACCGCACCGCTACTTGGCGTGCCTTTTGACTAGCACCGCTTTTTTTTACATAACCACGGTTATATGGGTCTCGTAGGTAATTGGATCGTTAGAGCGTCGTTTAAGGGCCTTATGCGGTCGCCTTAAAACAGATGTTAGCTCCAACTGCCCAAAGTGGCGGGGAAATCAAACAGGGTAGGCAGTTACTGCAATTCGCCTGCTACCGTTCCCACGCTTCTCCTCATGGAGGGCCTCGCTTCTCCGGCTTTCTCCACAAACGGGGGGGGGGGGCTTTAATTTATATCTCCTCCTCCGGGATGCTTAATGTGGACCCTTTCTCTACAAGAATGTTATCCATTCTTCGACCTTTCGTAAATCATGGTTGCATTTCCTTCAGTGTTGTTCTGCATAAGAAGTTTATCTATTTTTTCACCAAGAAGAGACATAAATATTTTGCTGTAGGATTTTTAACTTTTGGTATCATTTTAGTTCTTGATATTTTCCACTCTTCTGGTTTGTCTTTCTTTTATAATTCGTTTTTGAGACAATTGGTAAATATTTTTGACATTTTTTACAATTAAGTAATGTTATAGTTTTCCGGTTTAATATTATCTGGGCCTGGGATTTTCCTTCCTCTTAATATTTGTAGGCGTTTAGATACTTTTTCTTTTGTAATAGTTACTTTTTTCATAAGAGTTGCATAATTCTGGACTTCACGTACTTAAATTGGCACGCCTATATTCGAAATCACCATGCATAGATGTTCTTAAGGCTTTTCATTATAGTTAATAATATTTCTAAAACATTCAGCGGTATTGTTAACATGTCTGTAAATACATATAATCATTTCAATTTTAATTCCATATCATATTAATCTCATTAGGATATTTTTTATATATATTTATATTTCCAAAATAATTCAATTTCATCTTCAATATTCTTTTCAATAATGTTTCCACTTGAATCATACAGTATTATAACTTTATCTTGTGATTTTCCCCCCATGTCTCAAAGTTTTTATATTTTCCCATAATTCAATTGATTTTCTATCTTTTATTTCATTAACTAATTTTTCACATATTCATACATAGCATCTTTAATCTTAAACTTTACCTTCTTTTTTGCTCTTCATATTCAGTATATAGTACAGCTTTATCCTCATCTCTAGCTATTCTTTGTGTATTCATTTTTTTTCTTTATTTCATTTCAAATGTTTTCATTCATCCAAACTGATTCTTTAATATTATTTTTTACATTTATTTGTTTTTTAAATTTTTTTTTAAGAGTTGTAGCAGCAGTGTCAGAGAGAGAGAAAAGACGCGCAAGTTCGCTTCTTTCAAGGAGAGAGAGAGAGAACAAACCTGTGGGACCCTTTTTCATTCACGCTAACGAGGCGCAAAATTGCGAAGGTCGTGACAGGCCGAAGGCCCGACTTTGCTGAAGCCTAAGATGTACTTAAGAGCACGAAGTGTCTCACCTTGGATTATCCTGCGATTGCAGAAACCGGGTAAAGTCACCTCACACGGCCAAGGTTCTGTCAACTGGAACTATCCCCTTTCGGGTGCGGAGAAAAGCTCCTCCGTCTCACGCCTATAAAACGTCTGATGCCGGACTTGGACAGCAGTAAGGTATTTCCAGTGTCTCGAGTATCCAAGGATATCTCCCATCCTCCCGTCCCGTTAGTTCCACGTGAACCCTTGTAGAACCCGTTGAGCTCCGTGTATTCCCTTAGAACTTGCGAAGGTCAACCCCGTACTGATTGATACCCGTTACCCGAACGCAACGCGTCAAGTTCGCAATTCAGGATTCTAAACTCGAAGGCAAGTTCTAAGTTCATCTCGCGTAATAGTTGTTTGTCAAGAGGCTATTATTGTAGACTCTACGCCGTCTCTAACAAGCCAGAACTACTCCCTTAGACCAGATTTTCGGGGAACCTGCAACGCACAACTCTCCTGTGCAACCCCCCCCCCCCAGTTTAAGCCTCCGTCATTTTGCTTCGCACGCACTGAAGGTCTTTTGAGTGTCTCATCCGTCATTGTCTGTTTGTGTGTACGGCGGTCGACCCGCCCAGGTAGCTCTTTGAAGCACAGATTCGTGTATGTCTCATGGTAATTTACCTTAATTAAAACCCTTTTCATTTTGTAAATATTTTATCTGCATATTAGAAAAGTATATTTTTGTAGTCCGTTTCTATTATTCCAGAGCCTTTTCAAGATAAGCTAAGCAATGGCCAACCTAAATTGCACTCTGAAACTTAATTGCACCCTGATTTGTATTTAGAATTTTACCCACGATCATAATGGACTAATCCGTTCATCGGCCTCTCTCCTATGGGCTGAGAAATTTTGAAAATGTTTGGGTTCATACATCAACCTACGACAAGCAGTTTCTTTAATATATTTATTGAATTTCACGATGGTTTTGCACTCATCAGTATTTATCTTTTTCTTCAATTCTTCAATAAATTCCTTAATATCCACTTCTTTGTTACTGTAATATGTGATTTCTTAATATTTATTATATTTTGTACTTTTAAATTTATGATTTTCTTCCTTTATCTTGAGGTTATGATCTGAAACATCTATTATCTCTCTTTGATCATCGATGACTATATTTTTAATTATACAATAGGCTTTTCCATTTATAAGTGCATAACCAATTACACTTAGTTGGTCATTTGCTTACCGTGTCTTGAGCCCTTTTGTATTTTGCTATCGTCTGAACATATAAGATTATATTCTTTCATCCATTTAAGTATTATTTTACCATTCTCATCAACCTTTTGATATCCTAGGAGTCTCATATGACCGCCAAAGTCCCCCATTATCATAAAGGCTTGGTTTGTTGTATTTTCAATTTTTTTTTCTAACTCTCTCATTATTTTTGGTTTTCTTGTTGTATCTTGTTCATTATTTATGACTGAGAAATATAAAACAATAATCCTAGTTTCCTCTTTTGTCTATGTATAGGTTCATATCTAAATATCGTTAGATTGACAGGCAAATTCCTTAAAATCTATATTATCGCGCATTCTCTATGTAGTAAAGTAATCCACCAACGTTTTTATCATTCTCTAAACTCATGTTATGTACTACTTTAACATTTTTACCAAAAATAGGAAATTCTATCGTTAATTGAGTCTCAGTTATAATTTTAATTTGTTTTTTTTTATCAGCAGTTGTTCAACCTCATATACTTTATCTCTCGAAAATCCTTGAATATTCAACAAAGCAATTATAGATAATTTTGTGTTATCTCATATTATTTCCTTTTTTCTTATATATATTTACATTTTCTTTTTCATTTAGTATTAGAATTTCTATACCATCTTATATCTCCTTTTTCTTTCCTTTTTTTAAGTTGATTTCTCAGAATTTTATCTTCCTCTAATTCTTTTATAGTCATTTGAGGGGCAATAAATATTCTCTTATATTTTTCATCTCGTATATATTTTAGATTCTTTGCATTTATTAGAACATTGAATTTAGGATTGGCTTGACCCAATTTTATTAGAAATGGTCTTGGTTTTTAAGCTGCATTTCCCATTTTCAGCTTATTAGCCCTTCTTTATACGGGGTCGCTGTTTTTGATGAACCACTTCCACCTGTTTCTGTCTCGTGTCATGTTGGTCTCCAGTTCCTTCTCCCTCATGTAAGCTTGTATGCAGTCTCAGTATCTAATATTGGGTCTTCCTCACCTTCTCTTTCCCTGTATTTCCATCTCCAAACCTCTTCTCTCTTCACTCTCTCCATCCCTCCTCATTATGTGCCTAAACCAACTAAGTCTTGCTTCTTGTGTCTTCTTCGAAATCTCCCCCACTTTTCTTGTTCCTTTAATCCTTGTATTTGTGATTCTGCCCTCCCTCGTCACGCCACACATCCTTCGCAGCATCCTCATTTCTTCTCCTTATATCCTCTTATAATTATTTTTTTTTTTACAGGAAATTCCTCCATACTCCATACGTTGTAGTTGGTCTCACAACAGTGTTGTATACTTTTACCTTTAATTTAACTGGCATTTTTCTGTCACACAGAACCCCTGATTCATCCCTCTAACTCTTCCATCCCGCCTGGATCCTTCTGGTTACTTCCTTATCCTCATTTCCATCTGCTGATATGGTACATCCCAAATACTTGAAGGCATCTACTCTCTTTATTTCCATGTCATCTAACCTACTGCTTTCACCTCTATCCTGTTTTTCTTCTGTACACTTCATATATTCTGTCTTTGTTCTACTTATCTTCATTCCTCTGACTTCCGGTACTAATCTCCATTCCTCCAGCCTTTGCTCTACCTTTTTTCTAGACTTAATAGCCTAAACTACATCATCTGCATACATCATGCCCCAGGGTATCCCCACTCGCACGTTGTCAGTTAACACGTCAAAAACAATGTTAAAGAGGAAGGGGCTTAACGCAGTGCCCTGATGTAGACTCACATATACTCCAAAACTATCTTTCCTGCCTATTCCATTCCTTACCCGGGTTTGACACTTCTGTACATTTTCTTCACCAATCTTACATATTTTTCTGGCACGTTTCTTTTTCTCAACCATCTCCATAGTTCTTGTATTGTTTTTTTATCATACGCTTTCTCCAGATCTATAAAAACCAGTGTTAAATTTACCATATCTTTCTATATCTATCATATCCTAGGCCCCATTATGATGTAGTTTATTTCTAAATAGTGTATCATATAATAAATTATCCTAATATTTTCTTGATTGTGGTTCTACTTTTTTTGATTGAAGTACATTATATTTTATAGATTGTTTTTATATTATTCCGTTCTTCAGCTTGTTTCAGTTCTTCTATAACATTATCTTGTATTTTGTTTATTATATCCTATTTTATGAATGAAGTATGATCCTTAAATATGCATTTGATCTTGACAATTATTTTATTTTTAATATTATCCATTTTACTTTCTATTCCCTTAATCTAACAAGCGATTTCATTGTTTCTTGTTCTCTTTTTTTTAGAATTTCATTGTCATCACTCATATTTCGTATTTTGTTTCTACACTGAGAACAGTACCAGGATTTCTTGACAGTTTCTCGTGATAGCCATTGATACTCATCTATAGATAGCTTAAAACGCCTGGCATGGAACCACATCTTCGTGTGTTAAGTAGTATCGCATTATCCCTCTCCTTTATTTTCTTCTTGCAAGTACCACACTTGTTATTTTTGCTTTCTATAGCTCTTGTCGTCATTTATCCATACTAGTTTTATTTTATTTTACTTTTAATTATCAATATATGAACAAGAAACAAAGAAAGAATCTAATAATTTCTCTTTTCATTCATGTTTCTTCTTTTCATATCCTTCCACGGCACTCCCCATGCCTACTCACTCTAGTTCATCAAACACGGTGCGGTCTGGAGGAGAAAGGCATTGGGACCCGGAGTGGTCACCCAGGGATTCTTTTTCCTCCCTTTCCGTCATAGGTTGGAGGGAGACAGAACCTGCGGATGATTCTCCATTTAGCTTCCACAAAAAATATATCGTGTACTAGTAACGTGTTACTCTGAGAAAGCTCAAGAGGAGCCAAACCTCAGTAATAAAGAAGCTTGTACCACTTGTGGGTTTCCTTCTTCACCATCCATACCACATGCATTTTATACATATTTAAAAAAGCTGTAAAATATGCTCTATTGTAGATATAGACTTGAAGTAAACTGTGTTTTGTAAATAAATCATGCTGCTATCTGATCCTGTGTTGCGTCAGTTGGTTCCTAGCAGCGTTGGTTAGTGAACGTGTCTTCAAGCTTCACTGCTTACTCTGTTTTCACAAAATAACAACTCTATTTACTAAATGTGCTGCATTTCAAGAGGGCCTATAATGGCTGTGAAGAATTAACTATCAAGTGACAAATTAGGTTGTATTGTTGCATTAGATAACGCTCCAAAATCACGAAGACAAATTGCAAAACATTTAGAGATAGCTCAATGTACTGTAAATTTATGAGTTTGCCGCCATATAAATCATGATGTTTCTGGTACTCCAGTTCGAAAAAGTAGTAGTGGGAGACCTACATAGAAAGATAAATTTACGTAACGATAAATTAATAAAACGTACTGTGTTAATGAAAACAACAAGAATAGCAAAAGAAGTTAAGTCTGCGCATCATAATTTGCTTAAAGATGAATCTGAGCGCAAAATTCGACATTGGCTGTGATAGGATCTAGGGATGCAATCTCGGCATGCTGCCAAGAAACTTTTCCTGAATGCCAGTGCGCAGGATAAGAGTTATTTTTGTAAAGAGAACATCAGGTGGACTGTAGATGATTGGATCCTACATACACTTTCAGGACAATGAAATAAACTCAACTTGTTATTGCTTGCGGTTGCTTATCTATGTATGTATCTTAGTAGAAGGAATTTATTTTCTGCTTTCTAGGAACACAAACGTAAATGTTAAACGATATTTTGCCAGGATAAAGAAAATCTTCCTCCAACACTGGCATTGAATGAGAAAACAACTTTTATGTACGAAGGGGCACCTTCTCACAAGAAAAAAATGGTTAATAAATGGCTCGACGCAAAAGAGGCTCGATCTCAAACCTCACAGAAGCCATAAAAAAGGTATGGCGCACTGAGATATCAGAAGAAATGTGGCCAAATTTGATCAATTCGATGCTAGTTCGTCTCAAACAAGTCATCAAGCACAAAGGATATATATGACGAATTATTAATCTTAGGTAAGAATGTACATATATTAGGTTTACATTCATTTAAATATTGATTGTGTATAAAATATAGGTACAATTTACATGGCGACCGGACTTTCTTGCCGGCACTGTTTATAATGTTGATCGAAGCAGCTGACAGATATTGAAGTTGTGTGAAGAGTGTGTTGTGGTTGTGGCTGTGGATGAATATGGTGAATGGTCTTATTTTAGAGCCAGAAGTGTCAGCCAAAAAGGAGAGGAATAATATTAGTACAGAAGTAGATTGGTACTAGAAAGTTTTAAATGCTAGGAAAGTCTCATGGACGATCAGAGGAAAGTCTTACAATGATAGTAATATAAATGAAAATTTTGAGAATAAAGCTATGTATTTAAGGCGAAGGGGGGTGGGGGAATCTGGATAAGAGGTATTTATCATGTCACAAACGGCTTCAAATTTTTTTCTGCCAAATAGATCTAACCTGTTATGGGAATGTAAGAAAAAAGATAATAATGGAATTGCGAAAAGAATATACGAAAACAAGTGAAAGGTCGGATAAGGGTTAGAATACGGCGTAAAATTTGGTAGAATAGTGTGAAAGAGTGCTTTTAAACAACAGGTTGGTAATGTCTATGTTATTGCTGCCTAGTTGAAACAATACAACACTTAGCCCTCCAACTAGATGAATCTCCAATTTGCGCTTAATATAGTGAGAAAAGTTGAGTTAATTTTCAAATGGCATTGATAAGGACTACTTGCTTTGTGAGGAATTTAGCTGATTAATTGCAGTAACCGAGTTAATGCGCCATTTAAAACCAATCATCAATTAGATGATTAATTTGATGGTGATAAGCGTCTGTAGAGCAGTACATCTCGTAAATAGCTCATGAATTCGCATATTAATTTCGTTTCTATTCGGTTTTGTTCCATTAAAATTATTCCACAAATTTGGGAGGACGCAAAAAATGAAACCTACTCTATTAATATTCAGCACCTAAAAATCGAAACTCAGGGGAGAATATCTCCAGTTAAATTTGGGAGGATAAATTAGAAAAGGGTCGAAATTCTAGATATATAAAATGATTTGAAGAGAATATAATAGCTCACCCGAAGCCCTGGGGAGATTATCTCCCAGTAAATTTAAGAGGAGACTCTCAAAAGGCGGCGTTGAAATTAGAAATATATAAAATTATTTGAATGGAGTAAAACAGCTCACCTAACACACTGTGCAGTAGTTTTGATATTGGTAACCATAAAATACCACGGAACTCTTTAAAAGATAGGACATCATGCATTTAATAATGATATGTTGGTTAATCGGAGAAAGGAAAAGTTATGTGAGAAAGTTTTAGAGGAGGATAGAAGTAATGAGATCAAGGTACTAAACCATATGCGGAAAAAAATAAAGTAGTAAAAGTGGTTATTAAAAGAACTTTTTTATGGTGTGCTAAAACTGAAAAAGACTACTATTAGGGTGTAGTGTCATTACGGGGACCTTTACGTTAGTAGGCATTCTTCAAATAGGCTCTTAAAATAAAAAAAACTGAATTGAATTAAAAAAAGTAGAATGATTCGAGCCTGTTGTTAATATGTCTTAAAACGTCTGTGATTTAGGTAGAACCAAGAGAAGATATCTGTATTAGCCAGGCTTCTATGGCATTTATACTGCATTGTCTAAAATGATCTGAATACTTTTATTTCTATCAAACCATTTTTTCATAAGAGGAACGGAAGTTCGTCCGTGTTAGTACATGTCTGTGAGGCATAAGGGAACGATATCACCACATATTATGGGTTTGGACAGTTTTGAAAGTTATATTGAGAAATTACATTGCTCATGACAGCGCTTAAGAAAAAATCTAAGACAGTGAATGTTTGGGGAGAGCAAAGAGTAAGGATATTCTCTTAAGTTACCTTTGGAAGGCGTTTCCTTTTGATCTTGAAGTCTAATGAAGAATGAAAATAGAAAAAAAGGACTGTGAGAGAAGTGGATGGATTATAACTTATATAAGGGGTGTGCATGGAGGGAGATTTTGAATGCTTTGTGCATAGGGCGTTCTAACCTTGGAGAAGCACTTACTTGTAAGAAGCAACAGCACAGCACCCCAAGGTTATGAAGTGCTAGTCCTAAAAATTATCTGTGGTGTTGTAGTTGATATGGCTTAAATAAGTTATTAGAAGTAAATAATGTTTATAGTCACCGTATCACAGAGAATTGTTTTGGGGGGAAAATGTTTATTTGAAGTATGAATGCTGATTTTTCTTCTCAATTATTTACATATACTAGTTTTCGTTCACAGAATAAGATGGTACGTACATTATGAACAACTATGCTACATTTGATATTTGATGAACATTGTGCTCTTTCTGTCTTAACTCTATTAGTGGTTGGGTAGATTCTATTTGATTTCGTATCCTATGGCTTGTGAGCACTCCTTTTTTCTCTTCATTATAGAATTTGGCTACGACTTTTCCATACATATTCGATTTTACCTAAATATTTATGACGTTTTCATCACAATATTAAAGCTAAGATGTAATTGTTAGTTTTCAGTGATTTCATGTTTTCTTTTTATTTATTTTGTTATTCTTTGTGTATATTTAAGGTAGTGTTTTGTATAACAGTGCTTGTTTGTTTGTTTTTTTGTCACTGTAGTGAATTGCTGCTGTTCATTTATTTTTGGATTTGTTCATTGGTGCCCATCTTGATTCAGTATTAACTGTTAATTTAAAGTTTATTATATTTTCCGTTTGATTAATTTTACTCCGATGATGAAGATGATAATTAGTCTATCTAGTAGGGGAGAGAGTAAAGTGGGAAAAATAGATCAATGATTTATAGCCTTGGTAATGAGGGTATTACATTTACCTTTACCTTTGTTTTCCTTTTAATTTGTTATTTATTATATATGGGTCTTCTGTCTTTTGGTTATACATTTTGTTTATCATTTATTAGATCACTCAAACCTTTCTATTCCTAATTTTTAAAAAAAATTTTTTTTACTCGCGCACACTGGTAACATTATTCATTCTTTCCCCTCATTCATTCAATCTCACTCATTTTTAGATTTTGATTGTGTAGGTTATATTAGTGAATAGTAATGTGTTCTGATGTGTTTATTTATGTCAAACACTTGAAGGGGATAATTTCTAAGCCAATATCCCTCTACTGTCTGGATATTGAGTGAACATGATTCTTCGGAAAAAAATATGCTATGCCAAGAACCAAAGCCTTTGCCCTTATTTCTTAAACTTTCTTTCCCCTTCTTAATTTGTTCCTAGTTAAATAAGACTTACTCCTTGCTGCACGTGCACGAAATCCAAGAGAGTGCAGGTAAATTCCTGCTTGATTCCTGGGTTGATTGGAACTATTCGACCTACATATTTAGGAGCTTTTCACCAAGCGTTATTCTCAATTGATCTTTAAACAGAAGGAGGACACTTTTTAGAAGGCCCATAAGAATAATGGTCATGACTAAGTTGATCTTTTTACCAATTTCTTTAACTGAAGATACTATCTGGTGAAAGCCCCCATTCAAGTGATCAGAAGCATAATCAACGGTAGGAATTTCACCCTCAGCCCCGGCTACTTCCTCAAAAGGAAATGAGCGGCCATACTAGCTAATCATATATAGGCCTCTCTACTCCTTGGAGATAAATAGCAAACCTTTCGAGAGCACTTTAGCCAACAGGATAGAGATAGAGATGGATGAGAAAAAGAAACACATCCTAGAGTATCATGAAATCCGATAGAAGTGCGGGAAAGAAACCTCGTTCACGGATCTGACTGAAGTGTGAGCTTCAAGAAGTAAATTTATTTTGTCTTATTTTTTTCATTACCATTACTATGATTTATTTTTTTCAGAAATTAATAATGTAATAATTAAACATGCCTAGAAGGCAGAATTTGAAGGAAATTTCAAATTATTTAAAGATGAAGGATTTATACTAATTTTTCTTTGGTCAGTCTACCGTTAGATTGAAAAACAATCCTTCATCTTTAAATAATTTGAAATTTCCTTCAAATTCTGCCTTCTAGGCATGTTTAATTATTACATTATTAATTTCTGAAAAAAATAAATCATAGTCATGGTAATGAAAAAAGTAAGACAAAATAAATTTACTTCTTGAAGCTCACACTTCAGTCAGATCCGTGAACGAGGTTTCTTTCCCGCACTTCTATCGGATTTCATGATACTCTAGGATGTGTTTCTTTTTCTCATCCATCTCTATCTCTATCCTGTTGGCTAAAGTGCTCTCGAAAGGTTTGCTATTTATCTCCAAGGAGTAGAGAAGCCTATATATGATTAGCTAGTATGGCCGCTCATTTCCTTTTGAGGAAGTAGCCGGTGCTGAGGGTGAAGTTCCTACCGTTGATTATGCTTCTGATCACTTGAATGGGGGCTTTCACCAGATAGTTTTTGGTAATCCCAGCCCAGCCTGTTTCCCTCTACATGAAGTTCTCAAGAGTGTACAAAATTTATTTGCATTGATGTGCAGCCACGGCCCATCGTTTTTCTCTAGTCAGAGGCGTTAAGACTTTGGTGCGTACGATGAATATGTGCATTTATCTGTTCAATCTCCTGGCATTTAAATTCCTTTTGCAAGTCATAGTTTTTGACATGTATTATCGAGAATACGCTGTTCAGAACCCACCTAAATCTCTTCTCTTGTACCTCAGGGTCCTTAAGTAGCTAAAAATTTTCTGCCCTTTCTATTTTATCTCTGAATAGCATATCCCTCAATTTCTTTATTTTTCAGAAGTTCTCAGCTTTATTCTCTCTGTACGATGTGCTAAATATTTCGTCCAATAGCCACAATGCAGCTTCTTCATTAATGTTTTTAATTAATCGACTATTTGTGCATAATTCTAATTCGGTCCTAACCGATGATGGTTCTCCTGACCTCAACTTAGTAGGTACTATGTTCTTAAGCGATAGCTGTCTTCTCCTCTTTTCACCTGAGTTCTTCGAGGATCTTGGGAGAGATAAAGGTATACATCTCTAGGCTGATTCCAAGAAATTATGTGTAACATTCTTAGCTTCCTCGATACTTTCTTCTAGGTTTGCTCTTCTTAAAGTGACTGGTTATATAGCTGCCTTGCATGCCCTTGTAAAGTTTCCAATCAGCACGAGTGAATCGCTTTCTTGATACACTCAGTATCAGTATTGGAGCAAGGAAAATGGTTTTAATTATAGATATATGTTCACTGGGGGCCATAGGGCCTGACTCAGTACGATGATTGAAGGGAAAATTATTGGTGTTGAAAATGATGTCCGGTGTTGTCGCAGATCTGTGGTTTATGTATGTTAAAAGATCAGGTCACAACCTTTCTAGTCTTTCATGATCCATGAGTAGCCTTCATTATTGTCATTAGTGGAGCCAGTAACCTGGCATCTTGCGTTGCTCTGCCATTCTGATTGTTGAACTCTTGTGGAAAATAGGGTGAGGAAGTTGTTAAATGTTAAGTATGGTCACCGAGGCGACTGGTATGGCGCTACGACAATGAGTCCCTCTACATGAGTGGAATTTTAATGGCATCGAAGAACTCATGTAATTATGGTAGCCTTTTATAAGGGTAAGTTCTTCTTAATCACTCTAGCAACACCGCTAAACCATTCATGGTAAAGCTTTTAGGATATAGGTAGTAGTTATAAAATTTTATTTTACTCTTTTCAATGTTAACGCAATGTTCCGCAATGAGAATGATGTCGGGGACATCTATACTGAATATCTGCCATATATGTTTACCTGCCAAGATCACCTGTCCACTTTTAAGTGTTAGAGATCAGAGAGAGAGAGAGAGGAAGATGAGCGCTGCCTCACCTTCAATGGAGAAAAATAGGGACAACAGACACCTTGTCGACCCTTTTTGTCTACACTAATGGAAGTGCGAAATCCAGATACGCCATGGTGGCCTGGAAGCCCGCCATCCCAGAAAGCCACGACAAGTTTGGGAAGCCAAAAAGTCCATCGAGAGTCGGAGAAAGTTTCGCCTTCCCGACTTATGAACCTTCTCGCGATCGTGCTAATATGGCGAGACGACTCTTGTCTGTCGATGCGTTGTGACCTGGAACCCTCTACTTCGGACGGACGGGAGAAAACACACTTCAATCCCACTATAAATCCTCGAGCGACAGAGTTAGAAGGCAGTATCTGCCGCCTGCCCACCCCGTCACTATCCGCTGTCTGCTCGCCACCAGCCCGCCTCCCATCAGTACCCGCTATTAGCGTTCCGTTAGACTCTGCACAATTCTTGTAGAACCCCTCAAGCTCGGGGTATTCTTGATTAATTCGCGTGAGTCTACCCCGTATTCGTTTTACCCGCTCCTTGAATGCAACGGACCCAGTTTGAATTCGTGTTCTAACTCGAAAGCGAGATCTAAGTTCCTCCCGTAATAATCATTGTCAAGAGACTATTTTTTAACTTTGCGCCGAGGCAAGGATTACTCTCTCGGAGCAAATCTCCAAGGTAACAACAACGCGCAAATCTCCTGTGCAAGTGCTCTCTCTAGTACCCACTTCCCTTCCCCAGTTTAAGCTTCCATCATCGGCTTCGTATACGTTCAAGGTCATTCGAGCAACCCTCGTTCAATATTGTTCGTTTGTTTGTACGGCGACCGTTCCCGCCAAATCTCCCTCTCCTTTTAGCCACTAATACTCGAGTTCGTCTAATGTGTATATAGCTTGTTTAGAACCCCTTTCAACCTTTTAAAATAATATTACTCTGCATATTAGTAAAGTTATTTTTGTACCAGTTTTTTATTGTCCCGGAAACTCCAAGATAGTCCAATATTTGGCCAACTTAGATTCAGTTAATTTGCATTCTGCTTGAATTATAAATCTCCCACTCAAATAGCCGTCATCAATCTCGGCTAAGAAACGCAGAAAGGGTTAACTTGACCCTATTCTACAACATTGAGTATAAGGATTTTTGAGCGTATTTTTTAGATTTTCCATGCTTTTTCTCGTTTGTGTACATCTTAGTTCTTATTTGTTTTATCCTTTGAGTTCGTATTTTTCTTGAATTTTGAGGTTGCTTCTGTCTCGCTGGTTGCCTCGTAGAATGTAATCGTCTCTGCAAAAAGGGCTTTCGGCTGTTTTATTCCGTTTTTTGTTGAATCGTATATCCATTTTTATTTCTTTGCTTTTACTCATTAGAATATCTTTGAGATATTCATTTTTTTCCTGGAATGCCGCAGGTCCATTACCTAAATCCTCAGGCTTAGTTCTTTACTGCTGGAATTAAATCTAGTCCATTTGTTTCATTGCTTTTTTTTATCGTATTCTGTGGCGGATGGACACTAAGGGCCCGGGAACCTTCTGTGTTCAAGTCCGAGGAGGAGTTAAAGTAAATCTTTTGTGCTATTTTGTTTCTCCCTTAAATACTTACTTTACCTTTCTCTCCTTCTAAGCTTTAGTTTACTTTTTTTGTCTTTCCATTTTTGCTTTTAGTCTCTGGTCAGGTCTGTTTGCTTTGATTGTGCTCTTTTAAGGTTTCTGCTTTTGCAATGGCTTCTCTGCTTCCTGTTTTGGGAAAGAACTGCAGCTGTAAGTAAATTCACCCGGGTGAAATACAGGAAAGCACGTTCTGCTCATTTTCTTGTGCTTAAGTATTATGATGAGCTTGTTTTTGAAAGGTCAAGGAGGTGGCAAGGTCATTGCATGGGCATATAGAATACATTTAAAGATCATCGTTTTCCATTTTGAGAAAGGTCTTTTTGTTTATGTCAATGTTTGTGTTCATGTTTGAAGCTTGTAACTAGTTGATTGTCATTTTCCTTTGCTCTTTTTCCCATTTTTCGAATATTTTCTGTTTTATTATTTCATATTTTAAGAGGATCGGCCATGGCCATGTCCCATTTGCTTTCTTAGTTATTCCGGTTTTACTGGAGACGAGATTGAATAGATGATGTATCCGGTGTTTTACCAGGGCTTCTTAACATATAGTCTCAGTGAGTTTGGCCTAATTATGGTTCAAGATTATCATTTCACTTATTACATTACATCGTTTCTCTATTGATTGCCCCCTTCAGAGGACCAGCCTCTGACAGAAAAGTTTTATGTGCTCCTGTATTTTGGGCGGAACACTGCCATGGAGGCTAATCACTCCAAGTGCTCGGAGCACTTTTTCTTTTTTGATGTGTTGCACAATTTCTTCTCTCTTTTGTAGACGGCTCATTTACTGCTTCGATTACTTCTTTGCCTCTTTTACCTGAGTTGAGGACAGAGCATAACAGGCCACCTAAACAGTCAAATTTACCTTGTATTTACTTGAAAATAACATGCTCATTTTCATCTATCCTGCTTCATTTTTATTGGCATATACGCGACACTCTATGTTACTATGTCAGTTGGGTGGTAGGCTGGATGATAACCATTTTACTTTTTAATGAGCTTTTCAAAGTTTTGAAGGTCGTAAGGTCAGATGATATGTTTGTTAAATAATATTCTTTTTAATTATTGAAATAATTGAAAGCGCGTGACTTAAGCCTATTGACCTGCGTAATGATAAACGTCTCCATTTCGTGCTCCTTATCCTGACCCATGATCACCTGACCTCATATCTCCCATAAGCCTCAATCACCTACTCACTTTTTGTCTCAAAATCTCAGTCATTACTAATACAACTTATCTAACCGACTTTTTCCATCTTCATATGGTTCAATAAATCTCTGAAATTTATTAAGATTTTTCCCCTTTTCCCATAGAGCACAACTGAGTATTTTAACATCACCCACGAATCTTTTCACAAGCTGAAACGTTATCTTGAAAGGAGAACTTTATCATTAGCTCCGACAAAGGGAGAGGCGTTGTTATAATGAACACAGAAGAATCTACACGAAAAATGCACATGATTTTAGAAGACCGATGTAAATTTGCTCTTGACCAAAAAGACCCACTGAAGTTCTCCCTCCGACTTAAAGACCAAGTCAATAAGCTTTATCTTTCGCTCAAAAATCGCACGCTATTGACGAAGAGACCTTAAATAGCTCCTCTCTACAGGTTCCACCTACTGCCAACTCTAGTGTCTCCATAAAATCCATAAACCTAATGTACCTCTTACACGTTTTCCCTAAATATAATATCGCAAAATTCATTACCCCATTTATTACCCCACTTGCCACAAAAAATTCAATACACCTAAAAAATTACAAAATATAATTAAAACTTATATATGGCTAGATTGGACATATCTTCCCTATTCACCAGTATTCCACTTTTAGGAACAATTAATATTTTTCTCTCTTGCGCATTCCCTTTCCCGTAATTCTCTCTTTCACAGTTTTAATGAGAGGTAAATAAAGAAAATAATGCTTACTGTCTCTCAAGAAAACTATTTCTCATTTAACGGGAACATTTTTCACCAAATAGTTGGCCTCGCAATTAGAAGTCGTATGGCCGCCCTCTTGCAAATTTCTTCATGTGTAACTTAGAAGAGGAAGCAATTGCGTCCTATCTTCTAGAGGAGATACTAGACGACACGATCGCCGTTTTGCCTCCCAAAGTTCATCTGATAAATTCCTAGAGTACATAAACCAGTTACATCTAAATATTAAATTCACTCCGGAAAAGGAAGAAAACAACTCCATTTCTTTCCTAGACCTACTAATAACACGCACAACCGACTGTTTCTCCACTTACATTTACCAAAAACCTACAGATACGGATTCTGGACTCCAACTTTTTAGTTAATGTGCCACAAAAATCAAACTAAACTCTATCAAAACCTTACTTTCTTGCGTCATCATACCTCAATTTCTACAACAAGGTCACTTTCCTCGCTAACTATTTCCAACAAAACAGATATTTTCAAACTTATACAACTAAACTCCTCTAAATTTTATCAATAAAATATTTAACCCGAAAGACCCCTTATACAACGTCCCTAAAGAGAAACTTTTGTATACCTCTCACATAAATAGGACCACTCAATTCACTTCTCTAGGCCAAACTCTCACTCATTCTTAAAAAATCAATTCTTGCCCTCAATTTATAGCAATTTAAAAAAAAACACAGAGAAATTAAGACATCTTTTCAACATTAAAGACAAAATATCAAAGCTGCTTTGATCTTCTATCATATATAAATTTACATGCTCGAGATGTAATTCAGAGGTGTATTTGCAATCAACACAGCCCACACTACATACTCATATTTGCGTACATTTAGACATCACAAACAGAAAAATGAAGCCCGGATTCTTCCTTATCCGTTTACATTACGAAAACAAACATCTACAGCATAAACAAAACTTAAATATTATTTCCATTAAAGATACTGAAAGCAAACTTCGTACAATTGAATCTTTTTATATTAGATTCAAAAACCCTACTTTAAACTCGAACTCAAGCACATCTCCACTTTTTCTACAACTATAAACACCTACGAATCACACACGCCATAACCACTCCAACAAAAAATAACCCATATTGTTCCAATATTTCCATTACCTCCCTTATTTTTTACAGGAAGACCTTCAAAACTGATTAAGCTCAATTTTATTTGATAAATAAAAACATATTTCTCATTCCCTGAGAGTTAAAAGCTCTGCATTTTTATTATTATACTATTTCCACCTCTGGTGCTTCCCATTTTCCATATAATTATTTAATGAATATCTAATAACTATTCTAAAAATCACCTTTGTTAGTATATATTCCTAATGTCATATCATTGAAAAGGGGCTCCTAACTGAAACATCGGTATCAATAAGTTAAAATTCAATAATGATCTTCCTAAATGTAGCCTGCTTATTTATCCTAAAAATACGTATACGCCTGGCAAGGCGCAACCGCTCTGCTCTCTTAGGATATTATATATATATATATATATATATATATATAATTGAGAATCACATGAAGCGTGATATATAGATGTATTTAAAGGCCCAAGGAAAACGGAAATTGGTAACACAATCCTGAAAAAAGCTAAGGAACATATTAGATGTACCAATGAAAGCTTAAGAAGGAAATTGGGATATGTAGAGAACGGAAAGATAGGGCAAACTACATATTTTAACCGTTATATGAAAATAAATAAAGAGATTGGATTTGAACCTATGTCATCAAGACGTTCATCGTCAGAGCGTCTTAGTCATATAAACGATGAGAGCTTGACGACACAGGTTCAAATCCAATTTCGTTATATATTTTCATCTAACGGTCAAGATAGTTTGCACTATCTTTCCGTTTTCTAAATCTCCCATTTTCATTCTTAAGTTTCTATTGGTACATGTAATATTCTCCTTAGCTTTTCTGCGGGTTGTGTCACCAATTTCTGTTTTCTTTGGGCCTTTAAATACATCTATATATCACGCGTCATATGATTCTCAATTTTTACAAACAAAAAAACCCGTACCCCTTCTAGTAGCGAAACAGTTTTCTTTTCTCCCACTGGATAAAAACCTACACTTGGTTATTCAAAAGGCTTCTTGAATCAACCTTTTTGGTGGTTAAGGATGGTAGCTCTGGCGATGAGCCTCTTGGTCATATAAACAATGAGTGCTTGGTGACACAGGTTCAAATCCAATTTCTTTATTTATTTCCATTTAACGTTTAAAATAGTTTGTCCTATCTTTTCACTCTCTATATCTTCCATTATCCTCCTTAAGGTTTCATTTGTACATGTAATATCCTTTTGACTGTTTTTCCGGGTCGTGTTACCAATTTACGTTTTTCTTGGACATTTAAGTATATATATATATATATATATATATATATATATATATATATATATATATATATATGTGAGAAGATAATAGTAAACCACAATATTTGAATCAAGATTTATTTATAACCACAGAACTAGGTTCGGCAAAGTTATAATTGCCATTTTCAACTAATTACTTATTTAAAACTGGCAATTATAGCTTTGCCGAAACTAGTTCTGTGGTTATAAATAAATCTTGATTCAAATATTGTGGTTTACTATTATCTTCTCACTCATATATATCACGCTAATGTGATTTTTCTAATATATATATATTATATATTATATATGTCTGATTAAAGTCAAGATTATATTTTGACGTAACAATTTTATTTTGGAAGGTTCTAACTGGCAAATTTAGTGTTTGTTTAGTTTGGCTGGAGATTAAAAATCAGCTGAGGGTGATCACTTTTATTTGTGCATATTTAAAAATTAATTCAATTTCTGGCTGTGAGTTTTCGCTTTTTTCAAGCAACCTCAGACGGAAATCTTCGTTGTTGTTGAGGTTGCTTTGATGTAAATATCTCCATTCAGGTTGCTTCTTTTGGCGGCGAGGTAGTCACTTGGTGTTCGTGAGGGGGAGAGAATAAAGTTCGATTTCGTTCTTTGATAGTTATTTAGGTCGGAGTCAGAGTACGGTAGACTTGTAATAGAAAAGATGCAGTACATGCTTCCAGCTGCTGGGTTGGCTGTTAAAGATTGAGCCATCTCTTTCATAAGAAGAGCCTCCAGAATCTTAATTGGGCGGAAATCTAAATTTTAATTGAAGATAGTATGTTATTTCCTCGAATTGTTCCTGTAACCTGTTCGTTGTAGTGTGCTTTGTTCTCTCTGTTCTGCCAGCGCATCGTTTGGCATCGGCCGCTGGTACTAATGGTCATAACAATATATGATTGTTTAGATGAGTCTTGTAATCCTCATTGGAGGATTCGACAATGTTGACTACCAGGATATTTTCACACTGAGTGAGAACAGAACGCGCAATCACGGCTTTAAACTTGAAGTGAAAATGTTTTTACGTACAGTATCTGCGGTAAGTGGAACGCACTTCCAGTGGAAGTTGTCAACAGTGAATCTGTTGACCAGTTCAAGTCAAGACTAGACAAAGTCTTAAAAAGTGGCCGTTTAGGGACGCAAAACAATTGAGCAGCCATGTGCCCGCTCGATTGCTAGTCCAAAGGTACCCTCTTTGAATGGACCGTAAGGTCTCCTAGGGTACTCTCTTTCCTTGTAACTTCTTGTTATTAGAATTTCTACAACATATTCGTAGACTTTAGAATGCATTGTTTTCACAAAAGTTTCTCATTAATTTATTGCTGATTTTTGTGTTTTTTCAGCATATTCGTAAAGATAACTTGATGTCATTTTCTTGGGTATTGATGTTTTTTATATTTTGTAGTATTCTTGCGTCTATTGGGTAAGAATCAATCATTCCATTATTATAGTTGATTGCTATTATTATTTCTTTCTGTATTTATCCAATTCTCTATTGAAGTAGGAATTTTTGATTGTGATCTGTTTGGATGGTCGAAATTATTCGTTAAGTGCGGTCAAGTTGAGAAGTTCTCTCTAGCTTTTCTCATGTATGAGCTTATTACTGATATTTGGTAGTTCTTGGTGCACTCGCTTTTGACGTTAAGGCATCCATCGAAGTTTGTTCCACTTTGAAAATTTTTTGTTATTTCTGAGAAAGGAATAGGATGCTAAGTTTTATTTTTAGTTTTATTAATTGATGTTCCTTGTTAGTATTAGGGTATATGTCCTAAAAAAATATGCTATGAATTTTTGTTTGGTTCGTCATTATTGTTCTAAACATTTCTTCTAGTTTCCCATGTAGAAACTTACAAATGTATTTCAAAGTAGGAACTTATCTCCTCTCCGTCAACTAGACAGTAAAGTTTGTCATCTGGGCTTAGAAATGGATCTTTAGTTGCACATATTTTTAGAAGTTGTTCTAATATTTGGCGTTCTACTGTTGGTTGAGACAAATTAGGGTTTTCATAGACAAACATTATAATTATTTTAATTGTTTCTAGAAAATTGGAAAAAAGCTTTCGCCATCGAGAGAAACTGGGATGCTCTCCGAGTAGGAAAATATAAAGAATATCAAGAAAATCTTTGGTGGATTCCATGCAGAATTTTGACGAATAGGTGACTTATTATTTAAATGCAAATAATGGTGAGTTTATTACGCCATTCATCTCCAAATTCTCCATATATACGACCAATAATTGCAGTTGATATTCTTTACAGTTCCCATCAGGAGGCATCCCAGCTTTTCTAGATATCAAGACACCTTTCACCAAAGTGCTAATAGAACAAACATTCGAAACAACTGTAAAGTGCATCTACGAAAACCTCGATGTGTGTCTCTCACGAAGGAAACTCTAAATATTAAAGCAACTTTTAAAAATATGTACAACTGAAGCTCCATTTCAAAGCCCAGTTCGTAAACCGTACCTTTAAATTGACGGAGTAGCGATGGGGTCCCTAATGTTTCATAGTTTTGCAAACCAAAAATAAATGCTATTATCAAAAATAACGAACCCACGCAAAGATTCCCCAAGATTTTTGATGTCAGATACCTTACAACTAACAAGAAACATCAATTCATACAACTCAAAAGGATTTTAGAATCACATTCTGTTTTCAGATTTACCGAGGAGTTAAGCTAAGCGGTCATAATACATTCATGGTTGTAGACCTAAAACAGAAAGTGATTAAAATATACCAACACAGTCAATCAAAAATGAAGACTTCTTTCGATTGATGCCTTACCGGCTAAAATTAGTGCATAGAGAACTATCAAATAACAGTAATGAGATCATAGATAAGAAGCGCTATTCAGAACTGCTCAACGTAGACCGCACTAGACGAATAATTTCAACGATTCAAACAGATTGTTATTAGCAATAGCTACTCCAAAAAAGAAGTTGACAAATTATAGAAGAAAATTCTCAATTACTAGATTGAGGTAGGGGAGGAAAAGAAGAGGATAAAATAATACCCATCTACTATAAGAAACAAATGACATGCATACAAAACAGACGCAAAAATGTGTAAATATCTTATAAAAAGGAACGTATTCAAGAAAATGAAAATACATTAATTTATCACGTCGAATATACTCTAAAAATGCAAAAGTCAGGAACCGATTAATGAAAAACAACTCTGTGAAAAACAATCAATCCTAAAGGCTGCAAATGTGGTGTACAAATTCGAATGCACCCATAAGAATTGCAAGCCTGATTTAAACAATCAATGTAATGGTATGACCACTGATAACCTTGGCTGACATATATAGATGCAATTACAAGTAGAAGGAATCAAAGCACAATACAACGAACGGCACAACGAACAAATTACAAGAACAATCTTATCTTATGCCTAATTATATGAGGAATAGAAAGTAAAGATTAAAATTCCCAAACACAATGATGTGTGCAGGGACTCTTAGTATATATTTGTGCTGGAGACAGCTGTCTATATAAACAACATATAATAGCCTGAATGGCGACTTTTTGTTAATTTAAGCAATGAATGGAGCTAGATTTGGACTTTATCCGTGTCGCAACCCAAATTGATCTTTAAGCTATTGGATAAGGTAGCATTTCGATTTATCTCACTTGACAGACCCTTGTAAAATATAATTACGGAGAGTGCCACTTGTAATAGAAGGAGTAGGTAACAATTGTATTTGTTTTTATTGGACAATAATTTCCTAGTCAAAAATGACGTCTTGTTTTTATATCCATTTTCCAGAGTGAACGGGTTTTTATTCGTAATTCTGACAGGATATGGCCAACCTTTTTCTTATTAATTTCGGCAATTTTGTCAAGTTTCTGAAAAACATAACGTTTTAATGAATATATATATACACGTTGGGAAGTCTCCTGGAATATTGTCACTTTGATTACGTACATAGAATAAAATGTTATTTTAGGTATTTTTGCAATGCTCATTGAATTTTACCTTCTTTTTTTTTAAATCAATGGTGAATTTTAGAAGTGATGAAGGGATGTGGCATTTAAGATTGCAACTTTGGTATTATGTACACGAATTTCGTATTTAAAGATCGTGTGATGAAGAAATTACGTTTTTTGGTGGCTCATTTGAGAATTCTGTTCGGAGAGATGGAAGAATAGTACCAACGTTCATGAAATATTTCTCCAATATTTGAAACATTAAGGAAAAGACAAATCTTAGTCGGCCTATATTCGATCAAATATAGTGGTGGTGCCATTTTCGGTTTAAATATGCCCAAATAATTTCTATTTATTCGCACTAAAGGGCATGTGTTAAGGTTAATTTTTATTCAATATAAAACTACCCACTCAATATATTTTTAAGGGCAGAAAGATGTTCCTCGTGACTAGAGGAATAAAGTAAATTTTAATGTAAGAGTATAAGTAAATTTCAGGATGTGTTTCACTCATAAGTGCCCACAGACATTTGCAATGACGGTCTGTGGTGACATAGCGTGAACAAACATTTTAAAATTCCAAACGAAGTAGGAAACGGCAATGGCGATTTGAAGTTTGAAGTTTATTATATACAATTGTTTGAACATTGATTAAAGGTGTCTGTCATGTTTATCCATATTAGTTTACCAATTTTTCTCTAGCTGTTACTTCTGTTTTTTTTCAATAACTATATAAAATATGGAGCTAGTAGCACTAAGCCCTTAGTACTAGAAGAGATATGTGAAATCACAAACGAGTTCTTTGTCCTTCGAATTGAATAATTTATGTCTTTCTAGTGTTCTTTGTTATTTGGTATAAGGTATTTCACGCACTATTGTCAACATTCGATTTTTTCATACAATGGATTTTATGCAAAATTACCTGTTCCTCGTTTATATTTTATCCTCATCACTCAATAATCCCAAAGGAACCCACTATGATTAAATATTTTACCTTTGGATAAGTTAAAATTAATTATAAGTATTAAACGATTTTCTTCATCAAATCATACACTGTTTTAGATTGTAGTAATATTTGAATATTCAAGGTATTTAACCAAATTCAATATCTCTTCGGCTAAAGGACCTTAATATATAGCTTACAGATATCCCTTCCTTTTTCTGTGTCAGGAGTATTTATTTCTTATTTTTAAATCTCCATTTACATTTATGTTATATTTGAGGCGTTCAGATCAACAAGGGCGAAGATGCAAAATAGCTAAAATAAGATATCATTAAATGACATTCAAAATGCAATCAGTTTAGTAAGGGCGAATTCACCAATGCAAATTATTTCCTAAGTTGTAACAAAAAGGGCAGAGCATGGAGCATGGTATCTTCGCTCGTGTCCCCGTAAAGGGCACGGTGATTTGCCATCCTGGCTGCCGTGCTAACGGGACTCAGCACCCCGTCCGACCCCAGCTTAGCCCCTTCTCCTTCCTTCAAAACACTTGTGTTTCCTAGCTTTTCATACAACCTCTCCCACAACTTTCTCTCGTCGGCCTCTAATTTCACAGAGTAGATGCTGAACTTCTTCTCAGCCAACGGTCCCGGATCGGGGTTGAAGGGGTAGGGGACAATGTTCCCTAACCCCTGAGTTCCGGTTCGGGATAAGGTTTTTTTAACAACCTGCTTCATCCCCACACATACCTTCCTCACATCCCTTTTAACTCTCACTTCACCATCTATCCTTGATTTTACGCCGTGCCTAAGGTGGAGCCGCCATGCTGAAGGGCTGCCAGGTCACCACGTGGAAGGGGTGTCCTTAAATTGCGGCACCTGGCTATGCCAGGCCCGTACGCACACCTTGCAGAGGGGGCTACTGCGAGGGGTGATGTGCTATTGCATCCTGTAATAAAAAGAAAGTCACCATGCCCAATGATGAGTATATCACAGAAGTCCCCTTAATTCCCCCTGTACCAACTACGGAGCCGCCCTCAGGCAGCTCCCCCCCAAAAAAAAATGGAGGTCCCACCCCCCTGTACTTGCGCAGGGGACGCTCCATATTTCTCTAACCGGAGAGGAGACTCACTCCTCTCCTAGGACTACGGGTGTAGGGGACTCCCCCTCATCCCCTTCTCTGGACGTGCTTTCGGGCATCTCCCTGTTTCCAGCGGCAGTCTCTCCTTTACTTTCCAAGGGGACTGCCAAGAAAGCCAGCAGGCAGCCCATTGCCGACCGCCCCCCAGTGAAGCGGCTCGGTAGCGCAAACCCCCTTAGGGGAAAGAGGGAAGCCAGGCCCCTTCGGTTGCTTTCTTCAAAAGACTTGCTGGCCAGAATACTAAACCCTGCCGGGGTCAAGGCCTGTGCCTCCCCACACATGACTGGTGATGCTGCCAACGGGACCTGTGAAGTCCTGGGAGGGGATGGCCAACTGGAGGCCCCTCCTGTGATAGACATAGTCCTTGAGGCAATCCAGCCTCAGACGGTAGGGCCTTCCATGCGGGTAAATCCGGGCACGGCGCCAAGCACCGAACCCGAACCTGCGCCTATGCAAGGTCCTCCTCAAACGGCTGGGGTCTCCGAGACAGTACAAAGAGAGCAGGGATCTCCTCCAACCAGTGCCCCTGCGACCAACAGGACCTTATCCATCTCGGAGAACGACCTTGCTGAAGCCGGTCCATCTCGCATAGGGGCTTCTGTCAGGGGAGGGGAGAAGCGGGTTCATTCCCCGCCCTCCTCTCCTAAAAAGAAAAAAAAATAAGAAAAAGACTAAAAAGACTCAAGGCTCCTCTCCATCCACGGCGTCTGCGGGAACCGATGGGTCTGCTACCAATTTGGTAGGCGATCAATCAAAGATCGGAACATCTGGCCCCTCTGCCTCTTTATATTACCTTTATATTTCTGATAAACTCCAGTTTTCTTAAATAAACACCAAAATTTCTCAGATTTTCTTTAACGAAGCCAATTTTTTTTTTAATTTTTCCCTGGCTTTTCATGCAGTATCTGTTCGTGGTTGTTAACTGAATTCGATGGATCTACTGGAAGATCCTTGATGTACGTATAATATTTTCATAAAACAGCCTAAAATGCGTGAAATCGAGTTGTAGAATTTTCTATCTCACTATGTCAGTCAGTCGGTCTCATTTTGCTTTTTTGTTTTGGTAATAACATTGTAACTATTTGGCCGACTCTACAGAAATTTGAAACTGTTATATTGTTTTACATTCTCCTTGAAAAATATAATTGTCAAGGTTAGCCCGGGAATTATTTTGTTTTTACAATAACATCATAACTATTCGCCCGATTCTAACAAAATTTAAAATCCTTATGTTATTTTACATTTTATTTCAACTGATATAATTGATAAGGTCCCACTAAGGTTAAGCTAGGAATTATTGAAATTTTTGAAGGTCGTAAGGTCATAAATCAGAATAAGTGAGAACACATGACTTCGGTCAGCAGACCTTGTTAAACTACAACTTTGTACATCAAAATTGTAACAAACAGACATGTAAACATTTATGAAAAAGGTCTGAAGATACCGATTACAACATAATTTAATTCAATCTAAATAATACTAAAAATATTCACGATAGCTTTGAAAGGGTACTGGAATTTAAGTTTCCCAATATTGATATTTATCAGGCTTGCTTAAAAGATACAGTGGTAGTACATCTTAAATATTCAAGACAATTTAAAAAACTACTAGTGTGTCCAGAAGCGAAAATGCCAAATGAAAAATGCTAAAATAAATTACGAAAAAGAACTAGCGATCGTGGTGACAATATTAGCGCTAGCCATTTTAAGAATATGTTATAAAACACAAGGCAATAAGAGGCTGCATTTGGCCGCTTATCTAATATCAAAGATACAAATATTTACCTACATAATTTGCCTCTAAGCCTATGGATTCCACCAAATTAAATAGGAAATTAAAAACGTAAATATGGGATTCAATCAATTTTGTTGATCACTCTACAATTACAAATATTGACATAACAGAAGATGAGTTTTTTTATAGGCGTATTAATGAAATAACAAGATCTGGTGACCGAAAAGTCGCTTGCCCTCAGTTATTCTGATTTATGTCGTTATGAATTTCAAAACTATTAATAAATCCCGGAGTAACTTTCGGAGGGCCCTGACAATTCTATCATTCGAAAGAGAATGTAAACACTTTAAGAGTTTCAAATTTCATTAAAATCAGCCCAATAGTTATGAGATTATTGCCAAAAACCTAATTCTCGGGCTAACCTTGCGTCACGTTGGCAATTATATTATTTAAAGGGAATGTAAAACAATTATAAGGGTTTCAAATTTCGTTAGAATCGGCAGAATAGTTATGATGTTATTGCCAAAACAAAATAATTACCTGGCTCCTTGGGAGGACTTTGGCAATTATACCATTCGAAATATAATGTAAAACAACATAAGGGTTTTAAATATTGTTAGAATGGTCGGAATAGTTATGATGTTATTGCCTAAAGGAAATATTCGAATGGCTATCCTTGGGAGGACTTTGGCAAATAAATCTTTCGAAAGAGAATGTAAAATAACTTAAAGGTTTCAAATTTCCTCAGAATCTGCCGAATAGTTATGATGTTATTGCCAAAACAATATAATTCCCGGACTAACATTGGAGGAATTTGCCAATTGTATCATTCGAAAGAGAATATAAAACAAAATAAGAGTTTCATATTTCGTTAGAATTGGGTGAATTGTTATAATGTTATTTAAAAAAGGCAAAACGTAGACCGACCGACATAGTGAGATGTTGAGTCGCCCGGACTAATAACTCACAGCTTTCTAAAAGCTTATTAAAAAGTAGAACTAAATTATATTAAAATATATATTCTTTTAATTAAAATAGCAGACCTTAACTTTTTGTCACACCTTATTTATGTAATTTGTAAGGTGAAAAAATGGTCACACCCTAATTACATAGTATAGAATAGTATAGCATAGCATAGTATAACATAGCATATTATTGCATAGTGGTGCTTATAATATAGCATAGTATAACATGGCATAGTATATTAGTGAATAACATAGAATAGTATAACATAGCATGGCAAAACAAAGTATAATATAGTATAGAATATGTAGTATAGTATTTCCTAGCATAACATAACCTAGTATAGCCTAGTATTTTCTACAATAGTATAACATTTTATAGCATAGCCTAGTAGAGTCTCAAAGAGTAGCCTGGCTAAACCTAGCATACCGTAGGATAGCCTACCTGAGTATTACCTGAATTAGCATAATAAAGCCTAACATAGTATAGACTAGCCTAGATTGACTAATCTAGTAAATCCCGCCTAGCCCATCATAGCATAGCATATCATAGCATAGTATAGTATAGTATAGCATAGCATAGCATAGTATAACAGAGTAGATTATGTCATAGCATAGCCTACCATAGTATAGCCTAGTCTAGCATCGGATAGCCTAGTATAGCCTAGCCTAGCTTAGTATAACCAAGTCTATCCTATGATTCCCTATAATACTAGAACCTACTATACCATACTCTAGCATAGCTAGCATAGTATAGCCTAGCCTTACATAGTGTAGCATAGCCTGACATAGTATGACTTAGCCTAGACTAATCTAGCCTAGCCTAACAGAGACTGTATAGTATGGCCTATCTTAGCCTAAAAAAAAGTAAAGCCTAGCGTAGTACATCCTAGCATAAACAGGATAGTAAAGCTTACCTTAGTATAGGTTATCATAGTATAGCCTACCCTAGATTAGTATAGTATAACATAGCGTAACTTAGTATAGTATAAAATAGTTTAACATAGTATTGCCTAGCCTATCATCCTGTAGCCCAGAGGAGCTTAACCTTGCAAGGCCTAGCATAGTATAGCCTACCTTACCCTGATCTAGCTTAGCATAGAATAAGCATAGTATAACCCAACCTAGCATAGTATAAACTAGTCTAGCATAGCATAGCTTAGCATAGTATATCCTATCCTATTCTAGCATGGTATATCTTGGCATAACACACACAAGCATAGCATAGTCTAGCTTAGCCTATGCTTGCTTAGCATGGTACACTCTAATCTAGACTACTCTAACGTAGTATAGTCCAGCATAGCATAACCCTTTGTAGTCCAGCCTAGTATATCATAGCATAGAATGCCTAGAATAGCTTAGTATACCCTAGAATGGCCTAGTATACTTTAGCCTAGTATAGACTTACATATATAGCCTAGCATAGTATATATTAAAATAACCTAGGTTAGTATAGTATACCTGGATTTATCATAGTCTCTCCAGGACTAACCCAGCCTAGCCTGGCCTGTCTAGCAAAGTACAACCTAGCCTAGCTAAGCGCAGCCTGCAATTGTATTTTAAAAATTAATATAGTCTAACTTAACTTACCTTAGTCTAGTATAGCCCAATTTAGTTTAACCTTGCTTAGCCTAATTCACTGGAGTCTAGCCTAGTATATTATATCCTATCCTAGCCTTGTTAGCATATTCTAGCGTAGAGTAGCATAGCCTAGTATAGTATATCATAGCTTACCTAACCCTACCCTACCCTAGTCTAGTTAGTATAGTATATAATAGTATTGCCTAGCCTAGAATAAACTATTAGATCTTAGCCTAGGCTTGCATAGCATGCATAACATCCCTTACCTATTAAAGCTTATCCTAGCTGGTATAGCGAAGACTAGCCTAGTGTAGCATAGCTTAGAATATTATAGCCTAACCTAGCATACCATAGCGTAGCCTTGCCTAGTATAGCTCTTAATGTCATGTTTAGCCTAGTATAGCTAGGCAGAACCTAGCATAGCATAACCTAGCATAGCATTAACTATCTTATACATGTATATACTATACTATTCTATTATACCCTAGTCAAGCATAGCTTATTATTGTCTAGCCTAACATAGTAAATGCTATCCTGGCATATCATATTATAGCCTAAATTAGCATATTATATCTTACCCTTGTACATTATATCTTAGAATAGCTTAGCATGATATAGCCTAGCATAGTATATTCTATTCTAGGCTACCTAGCAGAGTATAGCAGAGTATAGCATATTATAGCCTAGTCTAGTCTAGCAGTGTATCGGCCGAAAAGTTATGATGTTTCTGCCAAAACCAAATAATTCCCAGGATAATCTTTTAAAACAACATAAAGCTTTTGAATTTTGTTAGAATCGGCCGAATAGTTACAATGTTATTACAAAAATAGGAAAAAAAGCAAAACGGGACAAACTGACCAACGAAATTATGAGATATAGAGTCGCTTGCGACCTGACTCGTAGTAGACTAAAAATTTACATACCACTAGTTGCGATAAAATCTATCTAATTCATCTTAAAAAGTAAAAATTTTAACTATTATGGCCATATCGATAATTATCTAAAAGTCTTTGACTAATGGTATAATTCCAATGGAATTTAGATAGGCAAATATAAGAGAAATTTTCACAAAATGGCTTAAATACGGCTGATCCTGGTAACTTTTATCCAATTTCCATTACTTAAATCATAGTAAATAAATCGCAGCACGGCTTTCGACGCCGAAGTTCCGCTTTAAAATATTTGCCCGATATTTTCATGAAATGATCGCGACGATCGACTGAGATAAATATTTAGATACGCTTTATCTCGATTTACAAAAGTATATTGACACCTTTTCTCATAAAAGATATTAAATTATAAAGCACAGGGAAGACGGGAAATCATCATAAAATGTTTGAAAAACTGGCTGTAAAACCATTGGCCGAAAGTTGTTTTCAATGGAAACAATGTCTCCTGACCAGAAAGTCGCTTGCTCCCACTTATTCTAATTTATGACCTTACGACCTTCAAAAATTTCAATAATTCCAGGAGTAACCTTGAGAGGACTTTGGCAATACTATCGTTCGAAAGGGAATGTAAAACAAAATAAGGGTTTCAAATTTCGTTAGAATTTGCCGAATAGTTATCTTATAGCCAAAACCATATAATTTTCTGGCTAACCTTGGGAGGACTTTGGCAATTAAATGATTCCAAAGAGAATGTAAAAGAACATAAGGGTTTCAAATTTCATTAGACTCGACCGAACAATTATGATGTTATTGCAAAAACAAAATAATTCCCGAGATAACTTGGAAGGACTTGTCAATTATATTGTTCGAAAGGGAATGTAAAACAAAATAATGGATTCAAATTTTGTTCGAATTGGCCGAATAGTTATAATGTTATTGGTAAAACAATTTAATTATCGTGCTAACTTGAGAGGACTTTGGCAATTATATCATTCAAAAGAGATTGTAATATAATATAAGAGTTTCAAATATCGTTATAATCGGCGGGATAGTTACAATGTTATTACAAAAAGAGCAAAACGGGGACCGACCGACATAGTGAAATGTAGAGTAACTCGCGACTAAAAATGCAACATAAGAATATGTCACTAGTGTGGTAACTTTAAATAAATAAATTCTAAAACTCTCACATGACATGAAATTAGGTACTAAGGAAAAACAACAAGTGTTATTCCTTGTATAAATTCGACTAAATGTGTGCAGGTGTAAAATAATTTGCATAGTTAGTGATAATCAGTGGCCAAATTTTAAATACATTCAACATGGATAAATGTTTAGGCGTCTTATTTACAAGTGAAATTAGGGTTCCAAATACATACCTATTTATTTTATTTTCAAATCATCGAATAATATTATCATTTCCTTATACATATAAATCCTTTGTAAAACCTCATCTGGTGTATGCAGGGAACTTCTAGTTTCCTTATATGTGACAGGATATTGCAGTATTAGATAGCAGTCAGCGTCGAAAAATGGAATTAATTCCCCAACTTAGAAATTGATCTTACGAAAATAGATTAAGACACCTCAGTTTACCTTTCGCTGGAAGTTAAGTATCTAGTTAGCCAATTTATTGAATTTTTCGAAGTAATAAACTAGAGTAATATAGATTTCATCTAAATAGTTGAGTCAAGTAACGGAGTGAGGTCTAGAAATAAAAACTTCAAACTAGCAGACTAAATATTTAACGCCGCAATCACCTAAAATTTCAAAACTTATGAAATAATATTAACTTTGAATAACTTGTCTAGGTAATTTATCAAAAGCACTCACGAAATATTTTTAAGAAAAGAAAAGATAAATATTAATTTAAATATAACAACAGAAATAAAGTTCATTGAAATAATCTTTATCCATATCCTTTTTTCGTTTAACCTCTCCTCAGTCTCAGAATTCTATATATTGTTTACTTATTTAACTATCCTCAAGTGGATCTTTAGGTCTTTTCTACTTTGTGATTCTTAAATTGCTTTCAATTAATTTAACATTTCAACTTTCATTGATCTCATTTTATAAAGATCAGAAGGAACAAGTGAATTTACATATTTATTATAGAAGATTAACAAAATGTTGAGACGATGTATTATACACATATTTAGATATATCGAATATCTATCTTTCGTTAATATTTCAAGTGAATGGATTAAATATTTCGTAAGTTATGAAGAAATAAACAAATTATTTGAAGCGTCAAAAGTTAAGGGTAAATGAGAAAACAAGTAAAATCGAACAAGAACAATCAACAAACCCTTACTATTAATATTATTTGAAAATCCCTTTACTAATAATGGCCTCTTGATATCTATTACCAGAGGAATGAATTAATTTTTTTGCAAAATTATGGGGTAATATTTTTCCATTCGTATTCAATAATTTCCAGAGTTCATATTGGTGCTTTGAATTTCTTATTCACTACAATAATCTTCCAAACGTTTTCTATAAGGTTGAGATCAGGACTTTGAAGTGGCCAGTCCATGAGATCAAGTCCTTTATCAATTAGAAAAACTTTAACTCTCTTCGCAGTGTGGCAGGGAGCATTGTCCTGCACGAAGATTGGAGGTTGAGCTGACGAGGATCCGAGATGTAGAAGGGTATGTTATCTAAGAATCTGCTTGTAGTTTTCAGCATTGAATTTGAAGTGGACCAAGACCACTAGCAGAGATCAGTCTCCAAGTCATTACACTAATTCTTCCCTATTTCACAGGCTTCTTCCCACATGCACGAGAGAACCTTTCGCTACATTTTCGTTGGACGTACATCCTACCATCGGAACCAATCACATTAAATTTGATTTATCGCTAAAATAAACCTGCGCCCACTCTTTTTCTATCCAAATGACATATCCGTGGGCCTAACGAATACGGAAGCTTTGATTTTTCTTGGAGATCAAAGGTCTCTAATCGCCCGAGCAAACAACCCAAGTCAAATTTCGTGATAACAGTTTTGCACGATACTTTGACATCGAAGGTGGAGATGAACTCAGGAGATATCTCAGTAGCACTCTTAAACCTTTCCTTCAGTTCTATTCTAACCATAATACGATCCTGTCTTGGTGAAGTTTTACGAAGTCTACTGTTTTGAGTTTAACATCTGTCGACCCTGATGACTTGAAACTAGCTACAATTCGTTGCACAACACTTCTACAATGGTTGTTATCACGAAATTTGACTTTATCTCTTGGTAAAGGGACACAATCCTTTGTTTTTAATCACAACACCGGTCGTCTCTCACAAGCCGCTATGTTGACAGTTGAATGTTCCAATAATGCATGATCATAAGAAGTAACTTTAGCCCATCAACAGTCTCCTAAAAACAAATACCTTGTTTGGTAGTTCATTTTACCTAAGTGACCCTTAACTTTAGGCGGCTGGAATGTAGAAGATAGTTTGTTTATTTTTCCATAACTTGCGAATTATTTATTCCATTCACTTGAAATTTTCACGGTAATAAATCTTAGATATATTGAAATACGTATATAATACATATTCTTACGTTTTGTTAAACCTTTATAATAAGTATTTAAATAAACTTGTTCTTACTGACCCTTATATTATGGCCGCTACTGTAAATAATAGTGAGAATAACTCATAACCATCAAATAGAAGCAACAAACCCCTTCAAACTTGACTTAACCTTCTTCACTTGTAAAACTGCTGAAAATCATTAACTATTTCCAATAACCGCAAATAACCTCATCTAAACTTCGTTACACATTGAAAACTAATAAGAATCAAATAAAACTAACAAACCCTAGCCACCTCGATTAACCTTTTAACACGCAAACAGCTTACAATCGTTAAACAAATTCAAAAGACATACATATATAACCTTCTTGCCATGTCTGAATTCTCACAATCATCAAATATATCCAAAACACCAAAACATCTTAACCTAACATAGGTAGCAAAGCAAATTTCATCAGAACCACATAATGAATAATAGAAAGTGCCACAATTATAGCTAAGAAGCGGCGGTCGACTTCCAATATAATGATAATTTCAGCTTTTCCTTTATTGCTCTTATGAAGTGATCCTAAGTTAAAAAAGTTTAACTTTTAGCACTTCTAGCACGTCTCAACTTCTTTAGCAATGTATTTCTCAACAAAGCTCACTTCTTCTGACGTTACTAATTTAATTCTAAATGTCTGCTTAAAAGCTTTTTGCTTCGGTATTATGGTGTGTGGTTAAATGAAAAATAAATATCACACTTTATCGCCATTTTAAACAAACTGAAAATAATTATTTGAGCGAGCCTTTCTCAATATGATGTTGAAAATTTAGATTTAAATTAGAGGCACAATTCAAAATATCCGGCAAACGTAGGGAGCTAGTCGATCATTGAAGCAGTGCTAAGCCAGATGCCTTGGCACTGTAGCTGCAGTCCAACACGTCATCACAAACAAAGCTACTCACAATACCGCTGCCCCCACCCCTCCCTTCTTTAAACGCACAACATATCGTAATTTAATCGTAGATAACTACCAAAATGTTATCCATATCCTTACACCCCTGACCAATGTAGAACGGATAGTTATTCCCTAGGCTACGAAGAGTTATATACTGGATAGTTAGTGATAAAACTCAATACTACCTCTCTACCTACGCCTTTTCACCCAACGGAAAACTGGTGCTGATTTCCTCGGGCTTGCCAGCGATTTTCATTCAGATCTCTATGAAAACTTCATTATCTGGTCCGGTGATTTTTATACAACTGAAATAGAACGGGAAAGGTTATTAATTCCGGCATTATCAAATCTCACAAATACAGAAACGGTGGAGGATTTTTGTTAACTATTTTTTGCAATAAACACACTAATGTCTCTTTAATCAGTATACCTCAAAGCTTTTATTGACATGATTGTATTTTTTCGATAAGAACCCATTAAAAGATTTCCCCACGAAATTGATTCCTTTTTCTCTTTTTTGTCGCTTCGTGATGAATAGAATCAGACTGACACACTTTGCTTCGTATACTTCAAAATAATTGATGGTGGGGGAAGGGCAGGTATTTTAGAGTTGCGCTACTCCATTTTACCTAAAAAATAAGTTTTTTTCCTTCGACTCATCCTCTAAAGAATGAAGATGGATCGTCGTTTTGATTTTACAGAAGGGATTTTCGGAAAATAGTTGGAAGCGATACGAGAAGCGATCCATTTTTTGCTCTTTACTGGCATCGCAGGAAGAATATCAGTGTTTAATGCTGATTTATTACGAAAAAATAAATTGCAAATCAATTGTGTAATATCAGCTAGGAATTTTTAGAAGGTAATAATAAAGACCAATAAAGTTAAAGAATGGAAAAATGCAAGGAATGTTGAAATCACGATTAGTTATGAGAAAACTACTTGGGGAAATAGCAACCAATTGAGGCTAGACATGAGGTTAGGAAACAAGTGAGACTAGACTGTTCTGAGACCGGCCCCTTTTCAACACAAATGTAGCTGAGCTGACTGTTAGGGACAGGGAGGAAAAGAGTAAGTGAAATAGAAGAGTGAAGAGAATAAAATTAATTGGCAGGAGGTTTAGCACCAAGTTTCATTCATTTGGAGTCATTTTATGTCTCTGTTAGTTTCTATGCTTTAACATAGAATACGAATCAAGGGTATTTACAGCATATGGCATCCGCCGTTAAGTAGACTCGCATCGAAACTCCATCTCTCGACTAAACAACTCTGATGTGGATTATCTTCGGAAAAATTGGAAAAGAGTGATGTACTGAGAGAAAAGTAGGATTAGAAGGGAGGAGGAGAAGATAGAAAAGGATTATATAACAAATAAAGTTATAAAATATTTAGAGCAATTTTCTCTAAATAGCAAAAGAATAATGGAAGGGAGTGAAAGAGTAAGGTAAAACAATATTAAATATCAACCAGCTGCAAAAAGGTAAATGTTATTAGTTCTAAATACTAAATCCTTTGTGATTATGAATAGATACTCATGGAAACGATCGCAATGATAATAGAGGAATCTTAATACGAGACTTGGAAAGAAAAAAAGAAATATAGCAGTTTATAAGATTCGGAAAAAGAACCTGCTGAAGTTAAAAGGAAAATTGATCAACTAAGTCAATAAAAATAGATCATGCCAAATATCATCGCGTCTGCCTCTGTAACTAGGATATTTGTTATTAGGGCGAAAGTGTAAGTTAACAGAATCTGTGTTATTAAAAGTGTCCGTCCGTCTTCTCCTTGGTGGAACAAGAGTTGAAAAGGACATTAAGGATAAAATTTGCCCATAGCTGTCTATACACATACACTATATAATTATGAAAAGAAGAGAGGATATGTTCTTTGATATATCATTATTTGCCTAAATATTCATTCTTAATTTACTTTTCTTTAGCTTCTATAAAGGTCATTATTTCTTGCATTATTTCGTCCGAATGAATAAGCGGTACCTTTGAAAGGGTTAGATATATTTGCTATTTCTGTTGAAGAACAAAGACGTGAAATAAACAAAGAGAGGGTGGGAATTAATGGCGTAGAAGTCTTATTCTAGAACCTGGACAATTAAAACTAATGAAAACGATCCCAAATAAACTGTGTGGAAATAAAAGGAAGTTCATATACAAGGAAATTGAAATTGAGACGAGATAAATTAGAAAGTCAGTTATTCATAAACAGAGCAGATTAATGGAATCGGATAATCTTAAACAACTCAGATAAATTCAATTTCCGACATATTTATGAGTGTATTATATAGTTGAGTTACAGCCTGTGCCTTGAATATATCCTTCTCCTTCATTTACTCGAGAATAACGCCACATATGGAATTAATTAAATCAATTGATAGCAAGCTTCCAATCAATATATTTAAAAAAAAATAACCAGCTAAATCCGGACAAACAAGGAAAGAAAGTGGTGAGTTAGAGTAGAATTGAGATTCAGACTCTGCTTTTAGTACAAGTATCTTATATTTTTTTTATATCATAGCTTTGGGAATTTTTTGCATTAAAAAAAGAAATCGATATTTAAGCCTGGTTTTCCTGATGCGCGATTCTACACCTTTCGAATTTATTTGAGATCCATCTCAATCTATATTTGGGGCAAATACATTTCCTCGTCACGCGTCTGATTAGGAGGTTAATTAGATTGCTCTAGTCTGAAGTCTCAGTTTTGTAGTTGAGAAACATTCCTGATAACGAGACAAACAATTCATTTTGTCAAAACAGTTGGGACTCCCTTAGTGCGCAATCAACAATCACATTAGCTCCTTTGTAAGCTCATATATAACCAGACCTAAACTAGGATAGGTTAGTTTTTCTTGTAGAGGGTTCAAAAAAAAGGGGAATCTAGTTTTAAATCGTAAACAAGGGGAGCACGTAAATATGTATTTGTCCAGAATACATGCCACTTAAAATCCAACGTCTAAGTGGTTTATCTAAATAGATTATATCTTTTAAATGTCAAGAAAATGTTTAATATCTAAACAATGTATAAAATACACGCTTCGAATTGTTTATGTAGCTTGTTTGGCAAAGTACTTGTTTAAACCATTATAAGAAATGTCTAAGTATTTTTATTGTGTTGTTAGTTTATAAGGAATTTGGCTAGGTAGACTGAGAACCTATAATTATTTTAGGGTAATTTATTTTGTATGTTTGTGCCTCATCTTTTTAAAGAGATAATTAAATGTAGGATTTTTTAGTTAGCTTTCTCTCTCACTAATTTAACTTTACCTATATTAAATATTGAATTGTTTAATGTAAAATGAAATTAAAATTTTAGACTTTCTTCCAATTTTATTAGCATTTTTGTAGAATGTTGCGGAGAATTAAAGTTTATTTTTCCCCTCCTTCGTTTAAGGCGGTTTTGGTTATAGAAATAACAAGGAATTTTGTCTCGTAATGCTGTAGTTGATGTGTAACTAGGATTTGGTTTAGGAAACAATCATTTTTCTGGTGGTAACGAGATTGAAAGTGGGTCACGGTTCTGTTACATGCAGCGCAGTTTATAGGATTAGATTCCCGCAGCCAGGGCCTAGCTACATTCTGTGGAGTGGAGTATGTATCAATACTAAAACAAATATGTACCCTGTATCCAGGTAAATTTCCTCATTTGTTTCCAACTTAAGTAATTAATCTATTAGGAGGCTATCTCAGATCTACTTCTCCCTGGCAAAGGCATAAAATCACATATACCAATTTATTTAGAAAAAAAATACCTCGTAGAGCATTAACAGGATTCATATGAAGGAATTAGTGAGCATTGATACATAATATATATAGTTATATAGGTAGCAAGGACTACTAATCCACTCTACTAACATGCTAATAGTCACTTTGAGACATTGTCGTTTTGATGTTGACTTATGTAATATTTATTTCACAACAACACTCCGTATTTAAATAATATTATTACTAGTAAAATAACTGTCAATTTTGTCTTATAAACTATTTACAGTACTACCATTCACTAAACACCGCGAGGAGTGTGCTCCATCTATTTATGCTTTTAAATGTGAATCTTTCTTTACTTATGTTCATTTGAAAGTCTTTTAGTTTAAATTCTTTGTTAGGCGTGATACCATGGCCGTACTTAACAATATTTATCATAATTAACGTTTCAAATTTATTAAGAATTTTGAATACTTTGATAATTTATCCTTACAATCCCCTAGTTTCGAGCGTTACTAGTTTTATTCTATTTAAAATTTCGATATATAATTGATTTCTAATCGAGGCAATTAGTTTAGTTGCCCTGGGTTTAATTCTTTCCATTTTATCAATGTTTATGTCTATAAGGTGACCAAAATGGCATCATGGACTCCAGGTGTGGTCTTACTAAACTTTTGTATAGGGGTATGATTACATCGTGGAGTTTGTACTAAAAGATTCTAGCAAGAAATCGAAGCATTCGGTTTGCATTCTTACACGCTTCTTCATCATGTTTATTAAACTTAAAATCCTTTGAAACCTGCACCCTTAAATCCTTTTCTCCGTCCACGGAGAGAAGATTTTTACCGCTCATTTCCTGGTTAAAAATGGGTTATTTCGTCTTTCGTGCAAAACTCTATAATTTGTCTAAATTGAATTTCATGTTCCATTTATTTGATCATTCAAGGATTTTAATAAGATCCCGCTCAATTAATTTGCTATCGTTCTCATTTAAAATTATACCCCAAATTTTTGTGTCATCATAAATTTGGATAAATTACCAAATAGGCCAGTGTCCATATCCTTTACATAAATAAGGAACACTGGGGCACGCCACTATTTACATTTATCAGCTCCGAAAATTTATCGTTTAAAACTACTCTCTGCTTACGATTACTTAGTCATGACTCTCTCCATTACAGGAGGATTCCTTTACTTCCATAAGCAAAAGGTTTAGTTAGTAATCGCCTATGAGGAATGGTGTCGAATGCCTTAGTGAAGTCTAAGTAAACTATGTCCAATTTTCTACTTTCGTCATAGCTTTTAATCACGCTGTCATAAAATTCCAAAAGATTGCTTAAACATCAACGTTTTTGTCTGAAGCCGTGTGTTATCATTAATGAAATTATGCGCTTTCAAATGATCGATCATCCTTTCGCGAATGAAGGATTGCATTAATTTACCCGCGACGGATGTTAAACTTATGCTTCGATAATTGGTCGAAAGTTATCTTTTTTCCTTTTTAAAAATAGGAGTTATATTCGCTAGCTTAAAATCTAATGGCATAACGACTTTTATAATGATTTGTTAAAAATTTCGTCAGCGGTTCCACTAACACGTTTCAAATTTCTTTTTAATGCGCCGGATAATTTAAATCATGACCTAGAGATTTACTTGATTTTTACTTACTGATATCAGAATTTATTTTTGCTTCGAAGAATTCGATATTGCTTATTTTCGTTTACGTTAATAAATACCGATGCAAAAATATTAGTTAATATATTTCCTACGTTTTTTATCATAAATTAATTCGTTATTTTCATTTTGATAGGTCTTATTGTTTTCTCTATAGGGTTTCTATTGGATACATAATGTAAAAACTTCTTAAGGTTATGTTTACTTTCTTGGGCAAGTTGAATTTCATAATTTCTTTAAGCGTTTCGCATTTCCCTTTGACATTCCCTTCTTCGGGCTACGTAAATTTGATTATTTTCTTCAGATTGGTTACGCTTGTGACACTTGTATGCACAGTTCCTTTCCTTTAATTTGACTTCGTATCACGATTCCACCATTTTCGTTTACTTGACGCCTTTCGTTTGTTTATTTGCGGAATGAATTGCTTGTCTAATTCTCTAAAATTCTCGGTTTAAAAGCACCAGCACTGATTACATTTCCTAACGTTGTTCCTCACAAGGTCTCTTTAAACTTGCCTTTGAATCCAATAATGTCTGCAGGTTTCAAATTTGTCACTTTAAAATCATTATTATCCTTGTTACTATTTATATTGATTTGTGATCGCTGGAACCTATACCTTCCCCAATACTAATACCAGAGATAAGATTAACGTTTTTAGTTAGAATTACGCCTAGGATATATTCCAATCGAGTTGGTTCGTTAATAATTGTGTTAAGTAGTTTTCTTCAAAAAACTTCAATAGTCTCTACCCCACCCCGCCGTCAGCATTCAATGTGTCATAGTTAATATTTCTACAATTTAAATTCAAAATAAATAGAGTGCGATTATTTTTTAATTTATTCCTTATAATGTTACATATAAAATTATTTCGAAACAGTTCAATTTTATTTCGGCGTAGCTTACTTAAACTTCATGGGGAGAATCAATTTAATTTCGGTCAAACTTATATGGTTTTTGGTGTATAGTAGTAGTCCTCCAACCCTGTTTATGCGTAGGTTTTTTATTGATTAATGTATACCCTGGTAGTTGCAATTCGGCTATATATTCTCTCCTCTATGTCTCCACCCATGATTCCGTTATTGATATAATATCGAAGTTGGGAAAGTGCATTAAACAATTAAATTGGTCTTGCTTATTTCAAATACTACGCGCGTTGCAGGTTAGGTAGGTAAATTTGTTTTTAAAATGGGTACATTATTATTATTGGGTGCCACATCACGCCGTTCACCATAATATAACCTAATTCACGTCTATCTGAAAAATATTTTTTTTAAATTTCTAAATAACAAATACATAATGATGAAGGAAAGAGAAAAATTTTCACGGGTAATCATACAGTAAAAGAAACCCCAAAATATCTACTCAAACACTAATGCGTAGAAATTATCTTGATATAAATAATGTTTTATACCCAGATTTTGTCTTGTTCATATTTATTAATCCATCTAAGGAGCTGCTATTAATATTCAATTCAAGGTTCATTTTAGCGAATTTGTCAACTTCTCTGTAAATAAATCCTAGCAATAAATATCAAATGATGAACTCGAAGGTCCTTCGAATTTTTTCGTTTAGATTCTAAAGTCAAAGTGAATTGGGGGATTCTACTTTGTAAAGAACGTCAGAAATCTAAAAAATACCTAATAATTCGTCTCTGTCTTTTCCTTAAGGAATTTATGTTATGTGTTAGGCAGCATTAAAGTGATAGGAGATTACACTTACAGATACTTTATTGCCTACTTTTTATATTTCATGCAATATAACCCAAAAAACAATGTAAGTTTTCTTGGTAGAATTTTTTTTTATAGAGTTTCCTAACTGAATTAGTCCAAGATGTAAATTTAACCTATGTGAAAAGAAGTTGTTAGATTAGCTCGAAAAGTATTACTGTAATACAAACCAGCAAAAAATTCAATATCCTCAGGAAACTATTCAAACAAAAAAAGCAAGAGTGGAAGTGAGGAGTGAAGGAAAGTTAGGAAAAGGAAGAAAGGATATGGGTGAGAAATTAGTTTGACGACTTGTATTTTTGAAATATTTGTGCTATCGGATTGACAATTCTTTGGTATATTAGCTTAAGACTGTTATTACTCGTGGACACTCATTCATCTAGCTAAATAAGGAGTCATGAGAAATATCCTTTTAGTCTTTTAGAGGTTTAAATCAGTTAACCACGTAGTTACAGATCTTCTAGTGGAAATAAATGTAGATAATCGTACCTTATTCTTTATTCCTACGATCTATTTATAAGCTCATGAATACCTTTTGTCACTCGATGCTGAACTAGTTTATCAATACTGATATATTTAAGCCGATTTCTTAAAAAATGATTTCCTTTGACTTCAACTCTCCCAACGATTTTCGAACTTATCTACAAGTCATTTTAGTACGCGGTTCATTCGTACCTGTATTTTTGGCTTTTATCAGTTATTTTTTCATGCGGAATGGTGTCAAATGCCATTTCAAAATCGCGATAAAGAAGACCTGCTTCTCTATCTTAGTTGAACGTCACGATTACCTCATGGAAAAAGTAAAGTATTTGATTGAATCATGAGCATTTACGTCAAATTTGTTCCTGCAAATGATTTATTATGCTTTTCATAACCAACTTCTCCCTAATTTTGTATCTAATAGTTGATTATAGTTGTTTACAAGAGAACTGCTTCTGAGCTAGTTGAAAACTATTCCCTCAGTAATATATGTTTTTGAAAATTATAGACAGGAATTTCAACAGTTCACTTACTTATTATGTAAAATGAATTAGGTAGATTTGATCGGGACTTTTCTTTGGCAAATTTATATTTTGGGTATTTAAAAGATATAATTTTTGGGGAGGTTATGTCAATAATTTAAAGTGTAGCACCAACATCGAAATTTGTTACGTTTTTATTTCATGCTAATTGTATTTTGATAGCAAAAACGTTATACAAAATGTTCATATGCTAATTTAACTCTGGTTCAGATCGTTACTAAGGACACCCAAAATGAGTACTATGTATTCTATATTTTCTTTATACTTATTTATATATAAAATCACTGGTCAAATATTTTTACAAAAACACTGTTGCATTTCGTAATTCATTTTACATATCCACTCAAGAAATTTTCCTTTAAAAAAACGATGGTAATTATGGTATTAGTTTCGATTCTCTGATCTACATTTTTCTGTTTTTCCAAATTTTAGAAAATCGAATGTTTTCATGCAAAGTTTAAGCTCATTATTTAATTAGGAAACCCGATTTTTCATATTATAAATTCAAATTTTAAGCCCACTATTTCGATGTAAATGGTGAGAGAAAACACTGAAATCCATTATGAATTTTGTAGGCGTCTTCATCTTTTAAGATTTCATGACAATTTAAAAATTTTAAAATGAACCTTAAAAAAAATCAAAATTCCAAGTCTTCGAGTCCAGTACAAGTTGAAAGATATAAATATTTTTAAGATTAATTAAATTGAATAAACAATGATATGATCACTGTTAGTATGTGTTTTAACTACATGATTAATTTCAACTACAACTTATTCTTATTCAAAATTAAGTCTAGTATATTATATTCACGTGTTCCTTCTCCTATTTTTTTATACGGAAAGATTTTCCTTTGAATATCTAGAAGTCGATTTTCTGTTTAATTAATGTTGTGAGCGTAGATTCGTTCGTTTACTCGTTTATTGAATGGAACAGATCCTCAAATATCATTTCAAAATAGTAATATCTACACCGTATCTGACCCATAATAATGTAGTAGCATACAGGAAGAACATTAACATTACCTTATCTTTTTCAGAAAATAGAACTGAGAAAGTATTTATAATTATTTCTGTTAATCTTGCCTATGGGAGTCTTGAAAATGCAAACAGACGAACTGAAAAGAAGCAATCAACCAGCTGAAGGCCTGCCAGGTATGCTCTCACAAGTGGCCGTTTCAGCCGCGGTCGAAAGTCTCCCATTTCATTGACAAGATCAATCCCAGGTGAGCACCCCGACACCTGTGTATCTCTATGTATTTTGCAACATCTGTAGCTAGCTTTAATGCGCCAATACATGCTCTACAAGTTTGTTTCTATTAGGCAATTTCCTAATTTGCTGAGAGAAACAGAAAAATATAAATATTTGGGCGTCTAGAGTGAGTAAAATAATATATGCCAAATATCTTTAACATTATATAACTTAACTAAGTAAAGTTAAAGAGAGTCAGCCTTTAATTAACAAGCGCGACAGTTTATCATAATAAAATGGGTTATCAAGAGGTCGCTAAGAGCCATTCGTAAATTGAAGATAAGTGCTGATACAAATCCGATGCTCAGCTATTTTTGCTCCTTGAATATCTCATACAACAAAATGTTGTAAAGGTGGTGTAGAAAATTCCAAATTAAACAAATTGAAAGATCTAGATTCAATAAATCAGAATTAAATAAATAAGAGAAGGCGAGAGACAATAAATATAACTTAGATTATTTAAGGTGAAATATGACACAACGACATCCAAATGGAGTGAAATAAAATTGCTGTACAAAAAAAACGACTTGTAGACTTTTTAAGAATTACGATGAAAAATTACTAAAAATAATTTTCGGGAAATACCAGACACAAAGTACCAAGCTGTCGTAAATACAAAACCTGTAAAAATAAATCAAACATAGCGCTTTTACATGCATTCTTTCTTAAAACTGCCAGGAAAGGGTTGAAAAATTATTAAAAATAAATAGTCTCTACAACAGAGTTAAACTATTTATCTCATAGTGTCAGTATTCAGAACAACGAGATAATTCTTCTCCTTTCATTTGCAGATAAACTGCGTCTCTTTTTCTAAAGTTCAACCCAGGTTTGCTATTAGAGAACTAAATCTCATTTTCGAATATTGCCTTGATTTATCATAAGTATTTTAAACATATGCATTAAAGGATTAAGCTTTTGCAAAAGATACGGTCTATTTTTGTTTTGTTTAGGTAATAAATATGATAATGATATATATATACTTAATTTTTTTGTGTTTTCGAAAATGTTTGATTTGTGGGTAAATGAAAACCTACTTTTGACACAATGAAAATAATTTCATGGATTTTAAATGGTTAAAATTATAGGAAACGCTTATCTATCCTTAAAAATCACATAAGAGCTAACTAAGGATTGGATAATAAAACCAATAAATGCAAAACCTAACTTGATCTACCTAATTTAGCAAAAAACTCATAACCATCAAGTAAAACTAACAAGCTCAAATAACTTGACTTGTAACATAGGGACTAATTCATAATATTATATAGAATCAACAACGAAAAAAATAACTTGACAACATACGTAATAGTGAAATAACTCATTACCAGCAAATAAGAGCAATAAACACCCCTGAACCTTCATCACAAGTCAAACTGCTTAAAATAATCAAATATTCCCAACACGCCCCTATAACCTCATTTAAAGTTCGCCACACATTAAAAACTAAAACCATAGAATAAAAATAACAAACCCTAACCACCTCACTTAACTTTGTTACCCCGTCAGCCAACTCACAATCATCAAATATATATAAAAGACATATATAACCTCCTTTCCATGTGTATAAGCTCACAGTCAACAAATATATCTATCAAACCAAAACATCTTTACCTAACAGAGGAATTTTCACAGCTACCTTCATCCCACCCCCTTCTTCAAGCGCACAACATATCGTACTTTAATCCAGAATACTACCAAAAAGTACTCTATATCCTCCATCTGACCCATAATAATATAGTCACCTACTGGAAGAACATTCGCCTAAACTTACCTTGGTTAGGAACTACATCTGAGAATCTTTTCTGATTATTTCTGTTAATCTTGCTTATGGGAGTCTTGAAAGAGCAAACAGGTAAACCGGAAAGAAGCAATCAACCAGCTGAATGCCTGACAGTCATGCTTTTATAAATGGCTGTTTCAGCCGAGGTCAAAGGTTCCGCTTTATTGTAAAAGTCCACCCCAAGTGAGCACCATGACACCTGTATATCCCTATATATTACCTACCATCTGTAGCTGCCACACGATCTGTTAAATTAGCTAGCTAGAACGCTCTCAATCTTCATAGTACGAGCAATTAAAAAGGTGTTTAAACTGTGATGAATGAATATTCTCGTATTTATTTCTGAACTTAAACATTGCAAGTTTTAAATCCAGAATAATAAATGCACCTTCCGAAGTAAAAACCTTTTCATACTTTAGTTAGTCGCAAAAATACATCATTAACGAGGTATTGTTTGCAAAATATGTCAAAACTGATGTGAAAGGTAAAACTGTTTGTCTACATATGCTTGACGATTATTTAAAAATAACAGGATATTTCATTCAGCCATATTACTGCTGTGGCAACCGATGGTGCACCTTCCTTGATAAACTGTTACAGAAGCTTAGCCACATTTCTAGAGGAAAAGATGAGCGCACTACTAACTGTGTGTTGTACACATAGCCTCTAGTGGCAAAGAATAAGTAACGAATTACATGATAAATTGAAAGTCTGCATTAGGTAAATAAACAACATTTAAACTTATCCAACTAGTTCACGACTATTTGTAAGGTAATGGAAAAGAAATTATTAAAATTACACCAGTTACTTTTGCGTACTGAGGTAAGGTGTGTGTCAAGATAGTATAGCCAAAAAGACTTGTATACTTGTAGACTAGCTTACATATTATCAAAGTTTCATGCTATACACAACCATCTGCATGGTAAAGATGTTACAATTATTAAATATGGAACAATCCTACTAGGCTTCTGCCAAACCCGTTCGGTCGCTTTCCTCAAAAGACTTGCTGGTAAAAATATTCAACCTTGCCGGGGTCAAGGCCTGTCCTTCTCCACACGTGACTTGTGACAACGCTGCCAACGGGAGCTGAGATGTCCTGCGATGTCAAGAGGGCAGACTGGAGTCCCTCCTGAGATATAAATGGTCCTTGGGGCAACCCAGCCTCAGAGGAAAGGGCCTTCCATGCCAGCGAATTGGGGCTCGGCGCTAAGCACCGAAACAGAATCCGCCCATATGCAAGGTCCTCCTCAAACGGCCTGGGTTTCCAAGGTCGTACAAGAAGGGGAGGGATCTCCTCCAACCGGTGCCCCTGCGACTGCTAGGACCTACCTTATCTCGGAGAAGGACCTGGCTGAGGCCGGTCCATCTGCTGTGGGGGCTTCTGCCGGCAGAGGGGAGAAACCGGTTCATTCCCTGTCCTCTACTCCTAAAAAGAAAAAAAATAGGAAAATAACTAAAAAGCTTCGGGGTTTCTCTCCATTAGCGGGGGCTGCAGGGACGGATGGGACTGCTGCCACTTCGGTAAGCGACCAAGCCAAGATCGACGCATCTTTCCCCTCTGCTCCCACGGTTGTAGACTTCCAGACTAAGAATAAAAGTGCGCAGGGCCGAGCCTCGATAACATCGGGGCCCCTCAATCAGAGGTTATCTAGCGTTTTCAAGCCCGCTGGCTTTAAACGCTTCCTCGTTATTCGCTCCAATTATAGCAGCATTTTAGCCAAGGGCAACATGATCCATTAGAGGAGAGCAATAGCTAGTGCAATAGGTAGAGAGCCGAAGAGTTGGCCAAGATAAGTGCTCTTCGGACACTTGATGGCATCCCGGTTAGTAGGACGCCGCACTCTACGATGAACTTTGTGAAAGGAGTAGTTTATGCGAGGGAACTCGTTGACTACTCCATAGAGGACATCACCTTAGAGCTAGCCGACCATGGGGATGTCAAGGCCGAACATGTGGTGAGAAAATAGGGAGGGGCCTCGAGACCCACCCCTACACTCTTCGTCACGTTCGACGAGAACAAGCTCCCTGAGTCGGTGCGTCTTGGTCCGTACCGCTACCGCGTGAAAGCATTCGTGCGACTGCCGCGGAGGTGCTTTGGCCATACAAATCGCTCATGTAGACGTACAAAGTTGGGGTCACCCGAAGTCTGTGTAAATTGCTCTAAGGCCGCACATGATAAGTTCAAATCGCGTGTGACCAAGTGTGTCAATTGTGGAGAGCCGCACACGCCTGTTCAAAGCAATGTGTTGCATATCTCCTTGAGAGAGAAATCCTGGCCGTTCAGGCCCAGGGTCACCTCATTCCACGAGGCTAAGGACTTGATCCTGGTGCGCCAGGCTCTGCCTAGGACGTCTTATGCCTCGATTATTAGAAAGACACCCTCTGCTGCTGGCATCACCCAAGCCAACGAGCACGGTTGTTTCAGCGCCCATTCGGGTATCTTTTGCGGTTCTACTCAACCCAGGCGCTCCCCTGGTAAAACTGGCGGCACAAAGGGTTCACACCCAGACGCGGCTAAAACCAGGGCTCCACCCTTCCCCCAGCGTAACAGTTTCCTCTAAGGCGAAACGGCCACGCACCTCCACCTAGTCGTTAGACTCACAGTAGGCAACACCCCTGAATTTGGTCGCCAGGCCATCTTCCGGGGTTCTAAAAGCTCTCCCCCGAAAGAAGGACAGTAATAAAGGAACTTCGGCTCCTTCGCCCACGATTAGTAGGGGGCTGAGTGGCTCGGAGAATGTGGATCCTCGAAAAGACGGCCCCCAGTCTCCGAAGCCGTGACGCCCGCCTAAGGTTTGGAGGCAGAAAAAGGAAAAGACTTGTATGGCGAGCTCAACCTCCCGCAATAAGTCCTTAAAGGCGATAGCGCCTTCAACGCATTGTACGGCTAACAGCGCCGTGGTTCTGCCTCCTGGAAGCGTACGGCCATTCCCGTGAGGGTGTTCTGTTCGATGAAGGCCCCCGCCTCTCCTCCGAGATAGGCCTGAAGCGCATATTTCTTCAGTGGAATTGTCGTGATCTCCGGGCCAACTGCCAGGAGCTGTGGAGGCTCGTCTCGTACCGTTCCCCGTTAGCGATTTTTCTGCAGGAGACCATGCTGGGCGCGTGCCCCCTGCGCCCATAAAAGCGTACCAAAAGTTTAATTTATTTAAGCCTAACAAATTACAACTGAAAGAATTAAATACATAACAGATTAAGCATAGGTTTTAAGGTTTTTATTGTAATGCCGTTTTATATAATAAAGTCTTCAGGCCTCTAGAGGGGTTTTAGAATTAGTAGGACAACCATGCTACAACCATCCCAGACTAGTTAGTACCCTTCAGGCACCATCTTGTTAAATAAACACATTTTTATTTCTCTTTTCTCATCACTTCTCTCCAGACAATCTTTCTGCGTGAGATACTCTCGTTTTTTTATATTCTTTAAACTCAAAATAAATTTAAAAAAGAGAGGTTGGAGCAAATTTTTATCCACCCTATTTGAAGATAGAGGTGGAGTCCCATTTAATGAAAATGGAGGGAGCTTTACTGTAAAGATAAACTTTTAAGGCGTGTTATATGGAATAATTCATTTTCATTATCTTGTGCTAAAGATTGTACAATATGACTTTTAATTGTAGGTATAACTGGAGGTCAGGTATGATTGTGTTTCTATTAAGTAATCTTTGTTCCATTTTGACTTTTCAAACTAGCTAGCAGAAATATAGTTTAGGACCGACCACCTGCAAATGCAAAACTATAATATATTTTAAGGATGCCTTCTTCAAAGAGATCACGGAGATTGATTTGTAAATACATTGAGTGCAAAATACACATTCTAATGTAAAAGCGGTTTTTTTCTTGGTATCTTCATCAATATATGCAGTAATATATTGATTTGTAGCTGATTTTCTAAATGGATAGGGAATACTGATAGCCTCGTGGTGTATTTTTTATGATACTGTATGTAGTGATTTTTGCTCAACCTTATCAAATCGTCGTTCAAATTCTTTTTCGAAAGGACGTGGCAGTCTTTTATTAATTTCAAATTATCTAATCATTAGCATAATAAACAGTTATGTACTAAGTATTAAGCTATCCATCATTTTCTTTATATATTGTACTTCCAACGAGAAAGGCTTTCTTGTACTTTTTTATTTGGTGAGAGAGAAATTATTCTCCAGGCTTTCTGAAGGTCTTTCAATGTTTTGTCTTTTGTGTGTATTGCATGCTTTAGCATCCATTTTTACTTCCACTCCTCGTGCATAACATTTTTCAGAGAAGAGCCCTTTTCATTAGTTAATATTTAAACCAAAAAAGGCACCTAACTTTGGAAATACACCTTTTATCTACACGTAACTCACAACAAAGCAAAGAGACAATTTTAAATTGTATTTATAGGCACTTATAAAATAGTATTTAAACAACATTACTCTGAATCACAAAGAGCTATTAGACAAAAAAATGGCGTATCTCGTTATGGTGTACAAGTGTAAACCAAAAGATTTGAGAAAACTTGAGAAGAGAAGGACAAAGAAAGAAATCACAGGTTTAAAACCTCTTCACAGTAAATGTTGTATGTGCCGGAATTAATACTTTGAATGATTTAAATTTAGAAGGAAGATGGTGAGTTTTATCTTTCAAAAGAAGAATTATTTTTTTAATGATTCTGTAACTGTGACCAATTTAGTACTGTCGTAGAAGATGTACATTTTTTAAAGTTAATATGATGAGTTCAACAAATTTCGTTTACGTTTATCAGAACTCGCCAATTGAATGTACTGCAAGATTAAATCTTTTGAACACTGCATCATTATTCTTAGACCATATGACTTTGTCATTCTTCGCTTTCTTTAAAAAATAGTAAATAAAATATTCCTCACCTTTATAAAGGCAGATGAGTGGTGCTTCTCAACAAAACGATTAGTTTTGAAAAATGCACATCCTTTACGACACTACTAAACTATTAAAATAACATTTAACAAAATATTTCTTCGAATTGAATATTAAACTAACCTTTTACTTGCTAAACTTTCTTAATCTAAAGGTATTACCTCCGGCACATACAATACCTTGTATGCAACTGGTTCAAGATTAGCTTTTAATTACGTCCTTCCAAAGGTCAACAAACTTAATGTACCCCTTCGCCCTATCTTGGCCGCAAACTCAGTGACCACATACAAATTAGCCAAACATTTAAACTAACTTAACAAAATATTTTCTACCAACCAATATACAAAATTAAATAGTTTATATTTCGCTAAAGGGCTCCAGGACCTAAATATTGTTTCCGCCCCAAAAGATATTTGTTAGCTTCGATATAAAATTTCTATTTACCAACACACCTCTCATTGAAGCAATAGAAATTATTATTCAGAGCGCGTTTGCCAACTTGAACTTCTTTAATGGAGTCACCTCTGAAACACATAAACATTCATAGCAACTCATTTTAAATTACAGGTACAGCTTTTTCAACAACAATTTTACTAACAAATAGTTGGTGTTGGTATGGATTTTCCCGTTGCCTCTGTCGCTGCTGACATCTTCATGACAAACATGGAACTTAAGATTTTTGATAACTGCCCTCAAAGTTTTTCCCTACTTTATTATCGCAGTTTTGTAGATGAGTGCGTTTCAAATATTTCAAATATTTTTATGGTATATCAACCCACTAACACTAATATCAAATATGCCATTGAATTCGAAAAAGATAATATTCTTCCATTTCTGGACTTCCTGATAGAAAAATCTCTCAACAAAATAAACACCGTATATTACATACCAAACTTCACTGGCTTAGGACAAAACTTTTCAGTTTCTACGAACAACTCTTCAAAGTAAATGCTATACAAAACACCCATTCACCGTCCTTATCACTTATCCTGAACCTAATCCTATATCCATAAAGAATTCAACTCCCTTCACAATTTCTTCAAAATAAATCATTTCACAGTAATTTATATGAGAAGTTACTTAGAAATTCATTAACCAACAGTGTAAGGCCAAGTTACCATTTAGCACTGTCACCAAAGGATAATTCTGTATAGCTTTACAATACTTAGGCTTCCTTACCAGTTGCATCAGGAAAGAACTACTCAAACTTTTCCAGCAATATTTCCTTCATATTCAATTTAAATCATTTTTCAAAATAATTTATTGATTGGTTCAAAATTTAATTCAAAGAACACATTCTCTCTGAACTTGCGTAATTGGCTGTTTTATCATTTCTTTGTCCGTGCTGTAATCGAGGCATCACTAATCGGACCGGCGAACCGTTGAACCATAAATTAATATCAGGTATAATAGTTCACATTATACAATGAAACACAAATATGTTTTCTTATTACTTTAAATTCCTTGAATGATGTAGCAATAAGCTTTCCCTTCGTATTTTAGACTCCATCTATATTCAAATGTTAAACCATTCCCTTGAAAACGACACACATACTGTCCCACCCTTCTTATTTTAACTACCTCTCCTCCCACCGCGTTTTCTCTCTTCCTCCCTTCCTTAACTCACAGCTCAACTCGGTAGGCTACTCTGCCATTTTCCTTCCCAATTCCCTCTCCCCCATTTAAGTAATGGTCATTTTATTTAATTTTATATTACTTTAGGTTAATACGTAATATGTTATATTTGAATATTTATTGCTAATTATCTCACTTTGGCAGACCTCAAGATATGCATGGAGCCTGAAACATTGTTAATAAAATATTAGTATCTTTAATACTAGTTTCTTTCTGGTCCTTGGATTCATCTACAAGATAGAATTATCCTTCGCAGGAAGAAACTACTTCCAATATATATATATATATATATATGCAACTTTGTTCAAGCAATGGTATATTTCGCCTTAATCAATTTCCTTTGGCAATTTTCTTTTCTTCTAACTGTCTTTTTTTATTCCATCTTGTAGATGGTAGATGAATACAGGACAAGTGATCTACCATCTAAAGGGTCTTTCAACAAGGACGCTCGAGCTTTGTCAGGAGATAGTGGCCATGTTATTAAAGCGACATCTGGCAACTTCATTGTAAACTGTTCAGTAGTACTTGTCTAGTTACTATGGAAGGTTATAGCGTTGAACAGCGTGTGCAAATGATCAAATGTTATTTTCCAAATCAGTGCTCCGTTCGACAAACGTTCTGCGCATTAAGTGATTTATATCCTCGCCACAGCAACGAGGCCCATTTTTGGATGAACATATTTGTGAACAAGCGAAATTGTCAGATTTGGGACAAAAACAATCTACATGAGATACACCAGCACCAATTGCATCCCAACAAAGTCACTGTTTAGTGCGGATTTTCGTCTAACGGCATTAGCGGTCGGTATTTTTTTGAGAACAAAGATGGGATTGCCATAACCGTCAACGGCGAGGCCCTAAAGATCGATGATAAGCAACTTCTTGTGGCCTCAACTGGACCATATGCCTGATATGGATACTGAAAACATGTGGATCCAACAGGACGGCGCTACGTGCCACACTGCACAGGACACGATAGACATTTTGCACCAGCGCTTTCAGGGCAGGGTCATCTCGCGTGGCGGCTACGTCAACTGGCCACCGAGATCATGCGATTTAACACCATTAGACGACTTTAGGGGAGGGGGCTAGGTTAAATTGCAGGTCTATGCAAATGATCCGCAAACAGTTGATGTCCTCAAAGTAAACATAACGAACACCATCCATCAAATTCAGCCAGATTTATGCGACAAAGTGATCGAAAATTGGGCCTCCCGAATTCGTTCTACCAAGCAAAGCCACGGCGGACATTTTAGGTACATCATATTCCACACTCAATGCCATAAAATTTACTTTCAAATTCAAAATACATTGAGTGCATATATCACATATAACTTATTTTATTTACATTTAAAAATTGAGCGACCTTATTGAAAGACCCTTTACAAGATGAGATAGAAATTTGGCAAATGAAATTGATTAAGGCAGAATATACCATCATTCAAGAAAGACTGCTGCACATCTACACTAATATATATATATATATATATATATATATATATATATATATATATATATATATATATATATATATATATGATTCGGAACAAAAAGTGATAATCGATGAAATTGGGGAAAAACCTGATGATTTTTGTTCATGTTAATTTATGCAAATTATTTTCATTTCTGGATGGCAGGCAAAGTGAACAACGGCCCTATGGAACTTAAACGATTAAAAGAGGGAGCGATTAATCGGTCAAGTGGCAAGGTCCTTGAACTTTCATGACACTTTTTGGAAACTCGACTTTGGAGATTGAATTATTTTATCTTTTTAATAAAGAAAATTTACAAATATACGAACTATAATATGCACATTAACAGGAAAAGAACATGGCATCCTATTTATAGTGTCCCGTTTTTAACAAAGCGGAACCTATTTGCCATTTCTTCAATGAGAAAGTGGTGAAACAAGTATAATCAATTACACTATAATTTAGTAAGGTAAAATTCTTTATATTTTGAATTTATAGTTTGTGCTGTTAAATCTCGAGAAGTGGATAGAAATATAGCCAAAATTTTGACATTACTTTATCGATAAGAGAACATTTTAACTTGTGAATTTTTTAAAACCCAAAAAATTAAATATGGTGAATTTCAGATAGAATAAATATGATTATGAAATGTTTGGGAATTTTGTTAAAACAAAAACAAATCCAATTAGTGAAGTTACGAGAATTTTGAGAAAATTTATTTAAAATACGACATGACTGTTTGGTTTTGTTTTTTCTCTTTCTTCGTATATTCGAAGGTTTTATTTATGCTCTTTCGAAACTAGGAGTTTTTTTTAATTTCTAGCATGAGGAGATAGTTACTTGCCAGAAAAAGGAGTAAAGAAAAATAAAAGTATTACAGCAAATTTAGATCAGAAGAGAGCCTTTCAGAGTGTTTTTCTGATCCAAAGAATTCCAATAAAATATTCTAGGCTTTAGGCCTAGAAAGTAATCATCCATATGAAAAGTGTATATTATTGAGAAGTATGTACTTGAAACTTTGGCAATATTTTTAGACCAACAGCCCCTTGCTGCAACAACAGAAGTACCGAAGTCTCTCCTCTTCTGATATTATAAAAACCAAAAGTTAAAATCGTGAAAAAAATACCAAAATAATAATTAGTAAGAATTTATAGGCTCTAAGGTGAAAAATCTAATTGTTGTATTACATGTACAGAATATAACCCTTTCTTACCATCCCAACATACAGCTATGCAGATATTGATCACCTTTATCAAATGCATAATAAATTTGTACTGCTTTTCTTTTATTTGTGTACTTTTCTCTCAGCAACTGTTTTTACTCATTTTACTTCCATTGGTTATAAGCTTTTTTGTTATTTACGTCTTCTTCCATTAGTTATAAGCTCCCTTGTTATTCACGTCTTCTTCCATTTCCGTTTTAGTCAAAAAAGGAAAGCAAAGTTAAGTAGATAGCTATAAGTATCGTAAATGCATGCATAGTATTCGTTAAATACAAACACTTTGTAACACTATTTAAAGAAACTTGGCTTTTTTAATTGTTCCTGGGTTAAAAATATTAATTACCATTTGGAAAATAATGGTAGAGTATTATTTATCTCGGGAAAATTAAATTAAGAATATCTGTATAATGTAGGCTTTAATTCTTTAACCTAGCCATAAGGGGTGCAAGCTAGCACAAATCTATGCTGGTCCCAAGCCCAGGTAAATGCGGAGGATTGATATAAAAAGGACATTCGACCGTAAACCAAGCCATAACCAAAATGAGCTACGAGCAAAGAGTATTTGACCATGCCAGGGCGTACCCCGTTATAAGCGCCACAGAGAGGCAGCGCCCGACCTCTGCGAATATGCAAAGGCTACCGCATCATGAGCGGGTGCGGCGAAAGAAGCGAGCTCCTCTTGCCTTGAGAGTGGAGACACTGAATGTTGGAACGACCTTGATATGGCGAAGAAGAGAAGAGGAGCTGATGGAGAGGATGAAAGTGAGCATACTATGTGTACAAGAGACCAGGTGGATAGGCAACAAGGCCAGGGAGTTCGGGAGAGTGATACAAACTATACTACAGCAGTGCAATAGCAGACGGAAGAAATGGAGTTGGATTGGTGGTGTCGAATGATATGAAGGAACATGTGATTGAAGTAAAGAGAGGAGGAGAACGGTTTATAACGTTAAAGTTAGATTGTGGGAAAGGAATCCTAAATATGGTCAGTACATATGCACCCCAGGCAGTAGCAACACAAGAATAGAAGGGGAAGTTCTGGAAGAAGCTAGAAAATGAAATGTGGAGCATAGCTTCAGAAGAGACAGCAGTAATCGGGACAGACCTGAATGGACATGTGGGGGTGGATAATGATGGATGTGAATGGATATATGGTGGCCATGGCTTGGGAAACATAAATGCAGATGGAGAGAGGATACTGGATTTGGTAGTCTCCTTCGACTTAGCCATTGAAAACATTTTCTTTCTTAAGAAACAACAGCACCGAATCACATACAAGAGTGGAGGTCATACTATCCAGATAGATTATATCATGTACCGAAGATCAAATCTGGTAGAGACTAAAGACTGTAAAGTAATACCTAGGGACCATGTTGCACCACAACACCGGCTGCTCTAATGGATGTGTGGTTAAGAAGACACAGAAAAGGAAAGAAAAGCTACGAAAAGAAGATACGATAAACAGTACTGAAAGACAAAATAAAGAAGATTAATGAAAAAAAAACTAACAAGTGATGAAAGAAGTAGCAAGACAAGTGCTAGGAGAAACATCTAGGAAGCCACACACACCCAGAGAAGAATGGTGGTGAAGAGAACTGCAGAACTACAGAAACAAGGACCAATAAAGACCCTAAGATCCGCTCAAGGCCAGTCCGCTTACAGATGATGTTTACTACCACAATGTACCACAAGATGCAAGGAGCGCCCTAGTAAGGAAAAAGGAAACAAAAAGCAGTGGGAGTTTAGCAGATCTAGGGAGGATAAAATGGAGTATAAAAGTGCAAAGAAGATCGCACGTAAAGCAGTAGCAGTAGCGAAAGCAGAAACTAGTCATGAATTGTATAAAGAACTAAAAACAAATAAAGGGGAAAAGAGGGTATACAGGATAGCAATAAATAGGAACAAGGTAAAACAGGATGTAAACCATGTGAGGCAGATAAAGGACGCATCTGGTATTATATTAAGGGAAGAAGGAAAGATACAAGAGAGATGGAAGGAATATTTTGATGGTCTGCTGAACGAAGAGAACTCATTGGCTTACCATGATGAGGGTACAGCATATCCAGGACTGAAAAAAGGTACAGAGAGAGAAGCAGTCGTGAGAGCTCTTAAGAGAATGAAAAACAGCTGGACCAGATGAGATCCGGTTGGAGGCGTAGAGGGCCATTGCGCATGAAGGAGTGGACTTGTTGTTGAAGCTGATGTGTATGATAGAAGAGCAGGAAGAGTCCCCTGACGAATGGAGGGAGAGCCTGTTGGTACTCATCTTCAAAGGAAGTAACCAGAAGGATCCATCGGGATGAAAGAGTTAAAGGGATGTATCAGAGGCTTAGTGTGACAGGAAAATGTCAGTGAAATTAAAGAAAAAATTATACAAAACTGTTGCAAGACCATCTATAACGTATGGAGCAAAGGCATTACCCGTAAGGAGGAGTAATGAGAATACGATTTAAGTAACATAAATGAGGATGATGCGATGGATGTGTGGCGTAACGAAGGAGGAGAGAATCACGAATATAAGAATCAGAGAAACAACAAAGTCAGCGGTGATGGTATTGACACATAATGAGGAGGGATGTAGAGAATGATTAGAGAAGAGCTTTGAAGATGGAAGTACAGGAAGGGAGAAGTAGAGAAAGACCCAAGATTAGATGAAGAGACTGCATACAAGCTGACATGAGGGAGAAGGGACAGGAGACCAAAATGGCAGGAGACAGAAACAGGTGGAAGTGGCTCATCAAAATCAGCGACCCCATATAAAGAAGAGCTAATAAGCTGACGACGAAGAAGAATAAGTAGGCTTTAATTCTTTTGCATGGTAGAATTTATAAATCTTATTTTAAAAATCAGTGGAATGTTGAAGAAAATTATTTGTTTTAAGCAAACCTTTTCAACATTCTAGATTTAATCAGAAAATTTTAGAATGTACTAGAAGTTTATGAGGTTGAAGAATGTTCCATAACTTGCCAGAACACACCAATAGAAACTTCTAGAACTTTCTGGAATATTCTGAAATATTACGTCAGAAATATTTATACAGAGATTTACAGATCTGCTATCATATCAGTTTAAGCTACCATATTGAAGACATCATAAGAGAAATGGCAACAAGTGAATGCAATCATCCTCCACATGCCCTCTGTTATAACTTTGGACGATTTATCAAAATAAGAGTATAAATGTTTCGTGTAGCAGCATGTTGAAGAATGTGTGAAGCTTATACGTCATACTTAGGCATGTCAGTTAGGGACCGATACAAACTCTACACACCTCATTTTTCTTGTGAACACTGCAAAAAAACTGAGGAATGTGCTTATAAAGAGTAAAATATTAAATTTTACACGTATATAGACTATTATGTTTGTAAGCCAAATGAATAATAAAGTATATTTGTTTAATTTTGGAGGATGGCATAGAGGGAAAAGAAGAGCCATGAAGTTTGCCATTCACATGATTTAGTGTGAACCTACCGGCCATTCAATCAACTGCTACCTTGGCATGTTGGGCCATTCTAAATTTAGAATTGGCAAAAATTCAACTTGTATTGCATATCTTGATCTTAATCCTATATTGCACCAGTACAACACAGTTCTGCTCTTCTTTTACCTACCCTACAGACAAAGGAATGTCACCTTCAGAATAATACAATAATTCAGAAGTTTACAATCTCAGAGAAGATGTAGAATACAGAGTTAGGTAACAGATGTGACTATTGTGAGGAATCCAAACTATGCACATTAAAGAGATCTCATTCCGTTTGTAAGAGATCTTGGTTTGTCAAAGTCAAATGTTGAGCTTGAAATTCCTAGGCTCAAAGTACGGGATTTGTATGGTGAAATGGTGCAAGTGACAGGCAAAATGAAAAGTTCAAACATTTCTCAAGATTCTTTACTTATCAAGCTCCGGTATGCTATTGCAATGATATATCTGAGCTGTTTGATATAATTGAAATTACATGTAATCAAGTTGAGTGGAGGTTTTCATGTTAACTCTTCAATAATCATTAAAACTCTATCTCAAGGAGGGCTACAACAGTGTTAAGCTTATGTTACTAGCTCTAAATTATAATGCCTATGGTTGGAAAGTGGTTGGAGACTTCAAAATGGTTGCATTTTGATGGGTCTCCAGGGTGGTTTTATCAAGTTTTCATGTTATCTCTGTATTTGGGACAGAAGGGATAACGCAACATATTAACACAAGATGCATTGACCACAAATGACTTAACTTTTTGTTAGAGGGCAAAATGTTAAGCATGATAAATTGATAGAACCTTAAAAGGTTTTGTTTTTTCCATTGAATTTCAAAATAAGTCTCATGAATCAGTTTGTTAGAACTATTAACAAAGACACTGCAGCCTTCAATACTTCAAAATCTATTTCCAAAACATTCTGAGGCAAAAGTAAACGCTAGTGTCTTAGTTGGCCCATACATATACGCACTAATATTATAGAGTGTCCGAATTTCCTGAGAAGCACAGTAAAAAGGAAAGAGAAGGCCAAATGAGTTTCGTTTCTGTGTGTTAGTTTTTAGCTATCCCGATTAGTTTTGGGGGGCTGCAGGATGTCCTTTGAGGTGCACGTCCTTGATGCTCATATTGTCAAGAAAAAGGAGAATATGAGGCATAATCAGAGCAAAAGGAGCGGTTATATTTGAACATAGATACCAAGGAATATACAATGAATTCTCGATGGGTGACTAGATTTGGAAGGTTTTATGGGAAAGTGATTTTCTTTACAAACAGAAATCGAAGAAAACTCTACACTTTTAACTTTTTAATTTATTTGTATATATTTCTTGTAGAAGTTTCACAAATATTTTTTAAATTTAATTCAGTGTTTTTGTTTTTAGTCCTATAATGGATAAGCCATAATTTGTCTATTATTAGGAAATATTTCATTCTACACGCTACAAAAGCAAAGTTTAAAACAAATAATCGTTATTTTCCTTTGTTTTGGAATTAAAAAGGGGTGGAAAAGAACACTTACTTGCCAAGAAAAAACACTGTGCTACATATAATTTGGGATGGAAAAATCACAGCTATCCGAAAGAGTTTCTAGCAGATAACTTGTAGAAAAAGGAGGTTTTCCTTAGTTACAAGTAAGTACATTATGGCCACCGGAAAATCTTTTCTTAGAGCGTCGTCTAAACGCTTTGAATAAAACCTTCAATCAAAGCAGCAAAACAGGTTCGTGAACTACACATTGCGTGTGGTATGGATATAGATAAGGAATGTAGTAACTAAAAGGGGATTAGGACCTTTTAAATAAAAATAGGCTCTGATGATCCACTTCCTCCAGGATAATTGTAAAAGTTTAATGAGGATGAGCTGAAGTTTAATGATGAAGTAAATCTACACAAAAATTTAACTAACATCATTTGTCTTAAAGTGAAACTGAGTTTTGAGAGAATTGTCTTCCTGAATTTAGAAATAACTTTTGCATCACGTACTAGTCAAACGGACAGGCGAAAAGATTATGCTAGACTAAATTTTACATATTGAAGAAAAATTATTTGGTTATATTCCTGTTAGAAACGGTTGGACAACGTGATAACAACATAATTCAAAAGGAAGTTTTCAACTCATTTTTTACTTTATATATATATATATATATATATATATATATATATATATATATATATATATATATATATATATATATATATATACACATATATATATTTATTTATTCAATGCATTACTGCTTAATTTTCAAAATTATTCTTTATTTTTTTTTTCATTTTAAGAGCAGCACTCGATCAAAAATAACCCTGCTTAAAGGTTTGAGATGGGTTGTACGACATTTTAGATCTCTTTTTGCACGATAATTTTTTTTCATTTATATCTATCTAAATATTCTTTTGTACGTGTACTCATTGAATATGCTTTATTTAAGGTAAAATGAATAAACATTAGATGACTGTGTCTTTTGAGTTCCTAACATCAGATAAAGAAGGTTTTAGGAAAGAAATCCATGGAAATAATTTTTCGTTGGGGTAGGATGCCTTTTTATTGATTCATTTCATATAGTTAAAAATTGTAAAAGCGCCCGGTATTGATGCTAAGTCTAAGTAAACAAAATGAAAGATAATCTGAAATTGTAATTTGAAAATAGATCATTACTTTAAGGAAGAACGCCGAAATAAAAAATAGCTGTAATTTTAGTATTTAGAGAAGAAATCTTGGAGGTTTTCCACCATATATAAAACTGATGTGGTAATTTATAAAAATAACTTACACTCTTTTCACTTCAAATCACAAAAAAAGGAATTTCACTCGGATATAATATCATTAAATGAAATCCCTATTGAAAAAGTAGTTCCATTATGGAAAGCCAGAAATCTCTAGACCTAGAAGATTTGTTAGATTATTTCTGTTAAAGATTCTCCGTCTGACGCTTTATTCTCAACGTAATGCAAGGCGAGATAATCCGGAAGGTGGTCTAATTGATAATAACATTTATGCAAAATATTAAGACGCGAGGCGAATTATTTGCCCACTATGGAATATTTTATTCTATCTTGATATTAGCAAAGATTTTCCTCTCTTTTAGGAGGATAATTTCTGCTACTTTCCAAGATCATCAAACTAATCTGTTATCCCATAAACAGGTAAGTTCACCAGCCAATGGATAAACATACCTGCAATACCACGAAGTGAGACCTCAAATATGCTATAAGTCAATTCGCGTCTTAATATTTACTAGCATAGGTACTCCGCTTTGGCCAGGATAAAACTCATTTCGCAAATAAATAAAGATTCATGAATGACCGTTGGTTATGAGCAGATGAACACACAGTTGGGACCATCTACGGAAAAATTGTATATTAGTATCATGTAAGAATAATTTACATGTAAGAAATGTAATATAAATGAGAACGAAGTCATAGTCAGAATGCAAATCCTATTGTTAAACTGTTCGGTGATTGAATTTGTGCCATACAAGTAGATTAAAAGTTATTATTTGATCAAATATGCCTTATTTTAAAATATTTATAAGCTACTTTTCGAAAAAATAATCAATATTTGTCTCAATCACCTGCAAACCTTAAATTAGTTTGACGAATGATCCGCTGTCAGCCCTTCGTATTCCTATACTAGCCAGTGTAAAGAAGAATAGAACTTGAGTGTGAATGAATAAGCGTGTTGTTAGCCGGAACAACCCTTCTGGGACCACAATGAAAAAGTTCCCTGTGGGAAATAGTTCATTTCTCTTCTAGCTTTAGTTCTGACTATTGTCCTATTTCGTGTACTAAGACAAGTACTTTGTTCTACATTATGTTCTCGTTTATTTATTTTTTTCTTAGTTAATTAAGAGTATTCGGAGAAAGTAATCCTTGCATAATATTGCCTAAGAATTTACCTGCTTAAAAATACTCTCATTTGACGAAAACTTTTTTGGAGATAGTTCTATTGTGCTTAAACAATGGGATAGAAGTTATATATGTTGGAAAAATATTCTCTCTTTCTTTTGTAACGAGTATGCAATAAGAACGCAATCCTTGACAATATCCACATTGAGTAATCCAATTATGGGCTCAAGGCTATTTTGGCTCCTACGGCAACTCCATAGCAACGCACAGATGGATCTTTATTTCGGTGAAGGGAGAGAGGGGAGCGAAGGCTTACAAAAGTGTTCTTGTTCAGTCTCAATACCAAAAAGCTTTCCTCCTTTAAGGTTTTCACTATTGGATTACCTTGCATGTTATGATCCACATGATCAGCTTTTCATTTGAAAGTGTTCACTGGAGAGGTTTTATTCAGCCATTTGTTGCCAATGAGGTTTTAGTAGTCAGCTGTGGTCCTTAGATATCTATTATGCTTGCCAGAGTGACCAAAGTTAGAAGGTTCTGCTGAAGGTATTTTCAAAGGAAATGTTTTATAGGCTCATGACTTCTAGGATAGCAGTGTGTTTCCTTCTTCTTCTTGCTTTTTTGCTTGATGTTTTGTTTGAAGCTTGTTTGCTTGTCTAAGTTTCTTCTAGTTTTTTAAAATTATTTTTCTTTGTTTTGTCTTTGCTTTTTCGTAATCTAGCCTAGTATTAGCTTGTAATTGATTATAGGGACTTTTGTCATAGTAGGCAGTCGCCAGATAGACACTTTACCTTCATTAGCTTTACTGCTGAACTTTTCTCCTTTTTTATCTTGCTACTATTATTTCATGAAGCAGATCAGAGCCTTTTTATTATTGTCAATTTACTTTTTTCGGATGCTTTTGGGGCTTTTGAAGCCCTTTGCGCTTTTCCTTGGTATCAAAGAAGCTTCAAACAAAAGTATCCTTGCTTGATTCCACGGTTAGAAGTTCTTAGATCATGGCCATTCTTTCATATGTTTTTTTCTATACCTATACTTTTTGTCAATAATAAAATGAAGTTACTCATTTCACACCCCTTCCTAAAATATTATTTGTAAGAGTGTGGTTTTCGGATATCTGTAAACTATTAAAAACATATTTGTTTCCTCGCATCTAAGATTTATTCCAGATTATCTATAGCATGATATCAATGATGTTAATTCAATTAGCGTATGTTACAGACTTTCATGTTACGGTAAGATGCAAATATAGTAGTGGTGCTCCTGTCATTAAAAGTATTTCCCCGAATTGGGAAAAAAATATGATATTATTTGCCAGTCTTTACGAATTAAAATAGACTCGAAACCCAAATCATTGATTATACAGGGAACTCTAAAGTATAAGTTCCATCTCGTTAAAAAAATGCATCTTACACCAAACCTAATATAGTTATGACCTAAAATTTGGAAATCTTTCTTTTTTAATAAAATTTATATATATATATATATTTTTATTTATTTATTTTTTTTTAATTTACTGATGTTAAATTGCATTGACTAGCGTCTTCCCAGGTTTAGGGGAATCTGTGAGAAACAATGTTTGTGTGACTCTTTCTGTGAAAATATATATCACCCGAGTCCTGTAGTAATTCAGCAAGTTTCGTTCATCAGGTAAGAGGAAGGGAAATATCGGCTCCTCACAGTCCTCTGTAGGTTTCTTTATTATGGAAATATACCAACCTTGGGTTCGAACAGAGGTAAACCTCGCCGCTTAATGTTTATAAGGGTAACTGTCTGGACGGTTTATGAATTAACTTGAATAGTGAAAGAATTTAGTGTCCTTATTTTTACCCGGCTCTGGCACATGAAATTGCTTAACGAAATTAGGGTACAGTTTTAAATTGCTCGCAAACATGAGGACAAGTGTTAAATTCTATAGAAACGTGAATAATCTGTTTGGCGGGGGGGTTTCCGACAAAATGTGACGCGAGTCTCTCATATTTGACTTTAGAGCTTCCAAAATTTCCCTTATAGGTAAAAAATAAAATAATCAGAGCACAAAAGGACCACGATAGATGAAGCGGTAGTCACGAAGAGCTTGGGTTTAAGAGATAGAATCATCAACTTTAGTTTATGAATGGTGGTAAAGTAGTAACCAAAGTAACTTATGGTACAATTGTTCTAGAGTATATTCGGGAAACAAGGATCTTTTTCATTTTGGAGAAGCAATCGATGGTTCTCCTCCCCCTTACATTTGAGCGCAAAGTTAGAGTAAAAAGTGAAACGAAAAGTTATATCGTTGACGTAAATATAAACTTAGGGCCCAAAAGCAAGAAATCCATCCGTGAAAAATTGACTGAATGGATTCTCAGCCAGACAGATCTCAAAGATGAATATTTTACCTACTTGATTTGGCTATCAATGAGAAGGGATGGAAGACTAACATGGCAGGAGACAAAAACAGGTGAAAGCGGCTCATCAAAAACAGCGACTCCGTATAAAGATAGGCTATTAAGCTGACGACGGAGAAGAATAAGTAGGCTTTAATTCTTTCGCATGGTAGAATTTATAAATCTTATTTTAAACAATCATTGAAATGTTGGAAAAAATTATTTGTTTTAAGCAAATCTTTTTTAACATTCTAGATTTAATCAGAAAATTCTAGAATGTACTAGAAGTTTATGAGGTTGAAAAATGTTCCATAACTTGCCAGAACACATCCCTAGAAACTTCTAGAACTTTCTGGAATATTCTAAAATATAACGTCAGAAATATTTATACAGAGATTTACAGATCTGCTATCATATCAGTTTAAGCTACCTTATTAAAGACATCATAATAGAAATGGCATCAAGTAAATGCAATCATCCTCCACATGTACTCTGTTATAACTTTGGACAATTTATCAAAAAAGGAATATAAATGTTTCGTGTAGCAGCATGTTGAAGAATGTGTGAAGCTTATACGTCATACTTAGGCATGTCAGTTAGGGACCGATACAAACTCTACACACCTCATTTTTCTTGTGAACACTGCAAAAAAACTGAGGAATGTGCTTATAAAGAGTAAAATATTAATTGTTACACGTATATAGACTATTATGTTTGTAAGCCAAATAAATAATAAAGCATATTTGTTTAATTTTGGAGGATGGCATAGAGAGGAAAGAAGAGCCATGAAGTTTGCCATTCACATGATTTAGTGTGAACCTACCGGCCATTCAATCAACTGCTACTTTGGCATGTTGGGCCATTCGAAATTTAGAATTGGCAAAAATTCAACTTGTATTGCATATCTTGATCTCAATCCTATATTGCACCAGTACAACACAGTTCTGCTCTTCTTTTACCTACCCTACAGACAAAGGAAAGGCACCTTCAGAATATCTGTAAACTATTAAAAAAAATATTTGTTTCCTCGCATCTAAGATTTATTCCAGATTATCTATAGCATGATATCAATGATGTTAATTCAATTTGCGTATGTTACAGACTTTCATGTTACGGTAAGATGCAAATATAGTAGTGGTGCTCCTGTCATTAAAAGTATTTCCCCGAATTGGGAAAAAAATATGATATTATTTGCCAGTCTTTACGAATTAAAATAGACTCGAAACCCAAATCATTGATTATACAGGGAACTCTAAAGTATAAGTTCCATCTCGTTAAAAAAATGCATCTTACACCAAACCTAATATAGTTATGACCTAAAATTTGGAAATCTTTCTTTTTTAATAAAATTTATATATATATATATATATTTTTATTTATTTTTTTTTTTTTAATTTACTGATGTTAAATTGCATTGACTAGCGTCTTCCCAGGTTTAGGGGAATCTGTGAGAAACAATGTTTGTGTGACTCTTTCTGTGAAAATATATATCACCCGAGTCCTGTAGTAATTCAGCAAGTTTCGTTCATCAGGTAAGAGGAAGGGAAATATCGGCTCCTCACAGTCCTCTGTAGGTTTCTTTATTATGGAAATATACCAACCTTGGGTTCGAACAGAGGTAAACCTCGCCGCTTAATGTTTATAAGGGTAACTGTCTGGACGGTTTATGAATTAACTTGAATAGTGAAAGAATTTAGTGTCCTTATTTTTACCCGGCTCTGGCACATGAAATTGCTTAACGAAATTAGGGTACAGTTTTAAATTGCTCGCAAACATGAGGACAAGTGTTAAATTCTATAGAAACGTGAATAATCTGTTTGGCGGGGGGGTTTCCGACAAAATGTGACGCGAGTCTCTCATATTTGACTTTAGAGCTTCCAAAATTTCCCTTATAGGTAAAAAATAAAATAATCAGAGCACAAAAGGTCCACGATAGATGAAGCGGTAGTCGCGAAGAGCTTGGGTTTAAGAGATAGAATCATCAACTTTAGTTTCAGAATGGTGGTAAAGTAGTAACCAAAGTAACTTATGGTACCATTGTTCTAGAGTATATTCGGGAAACAAGGATCTTTTTCATTTTGGAGAAGCAATCGACGGTTCTCCTCCCCCTTACATTTGAGCGCAAAGTTAGAGTAAATAGTGAAACCAAAAGTTATATCGTTGACGTAAATATAAACTTAGGGCCCAAAAGCAAGAAATCCATCCGTGAAAAATTGACTGAATGGATTCTCAGCCAGACAGATCTCAAAGATGAATATTTTACCTACTTGATTTGTCTATCAATGATAGCTAAGAAATACAGCCATGAAATTAAAGTTTTGTCCCAATCAAGCCTATGTAAATGATATAAAACTTTACAGATGTCAATTTTTTTCCCTTGCCAGGTGGTAATCTCACAAGCTACTTGAGGTCTTTATGCAGGAATCCAGAGTGTTAAAGTACATCATCATAATCATAATCATCATCATCACTAACTCTATAATTTAATAAGGGGATTTTTTTAAGTATTTGAATAATAATTTCATCTTAGTTTAATTATGACTTATATTTTTTTAGTAAAGTTATTTCTAATAATTCTTTTATAATATCAAAAAACAAAATGGTAAAGTTCAGAAATAAATATAATTTTTAAAATTTGGGGAATTTTTTAAAACCCAAAGAATTACAAATGGCGAAGTTCAGACAATTTATTTTTATATATCTTCTATAACTCTATATTTTAGCAACGTGATATTTTCAAAGGACGGAAATTTATTTTAGAGTTCCTTTTTAAAATTATTAAAATTAACAAAGTTCAGAAAATGTATAAAATTTTAACGATAACACTAGTCAATAATGATTTTGCTACTTGGGTATTAGCTTGTGATTTATACTAAATCGAGTATGCTGATTCCGAATCTGTAATCAGAATTCTTCTAGCACGTAAGGTTTCTAAGTTACACACGTACTCTTTAGTTACACATATGGGCAGTGTTGGTTTGGTTACCGTAGTGAGAGAATGTGTTGTGTGTGTTTGGTTCCTGCGTTACACTCCTGCTTTATCACGTTGTCAAATTTAGTCATTATAGTAGTGGTGTTGAAACAGTATTTACATACAGTGATTAATTGCATTTAACTTTCAGATTTATCTCTCAATTATTTTTTAAATGAAATAAGATTGTACGAAAGTATATAACAGGATATATACAAACTAAGTTGAAAACATGAATCAGAGAGGATGTATAAATAGCCCAAGCGGAAGCGGAAAAGTTTAGCTAAAAGAATGAAAACTGCATGCAATTATTATTTTGGTTGTAAAGTTTGTGACCAAGACAAGCATTGAAAACCTAACAAATCTTGTACTATGTGTTATACGGGGCTGACACAGTGGTTAAATGGCAAACGGAAGGGTATGGCCTTTTGCTGAACCAATGGTGTGGCGTGAGCCAACAAATCATGTTTTGATTGCTACTTTTGTATGACAAATATTGCGGGATTCTCGAATAAGAACAAGTAAAATATTGTATATCCAGATTGTAAGTCAGAAATAAAACCAGTCCCTGATAATATCAAGATGTCATTCCTAGTTCCTCCATCAGCTAGTGGAGTTAAAGAAGATGATTCATCGCCTGAAGAGGAAATGTATGATGATGATTCTAAGGAAAAGAACATCCAGTTTATAAATCAAGAAAGATTGAATGATTTGGTGAGGGATTTTTCATTGTGAAAAGCGAACGCAGAACTGTTGGGCTCCAGACTACAGCAATGGAATCTTCTAGAGGACCATGCAAAAAAATCTACTTTCCGTAAACGCACTGAGGCCTTGGCTGCCTTCTATAGAGAAGAAGATTGTGCTTGTTTCTGTACGAATGTTAATGGCCTAATGAATGGAGACTATTGATAGATGCAAGCACTGCTAGCCTTAAAGCTGTGTTGCTACATAAAGGTAACAAAATACCTTCAATTCCTCTCGCACATATTGTTAAGATGATAGAGACATATGACTCAATGAAATTTATTTTGGAAGGTGTTTATTACTCGCATCATAAATGGACTATCTGTGGTTATCTAAAGGTAATTTCTTTAATCCTTGTACTGCAGCTAGTATATAAAAAGAATATGTGCTTCTTATGCCTATGGAACAACTGTGACAACAGGAATCATTATATTGACAAAAGGTAGCCCGAAAGAGAAGAAGATATAGTTGGCCGAAACAAGGTGAAGCACATGCCTTTGGTACATCCACAGAAGATCTACCTTCCACCACTCCATATCAAACTTGGCAGTATCATGAATTTTGTTAAAGCAATGGCCCATGATTTTGATGGATTCCAGTATCTCAAAGAGAAATTTGGTGCAAAGAAAACCGATGCTAAACTCAAAGCTGGCATTTTTGTAGGGCCGGAGATCAGAGAATTAATACGTGACAGGGAGTTCAAAAATAAACTAACTCCACTTTAGTTGGCAGCATGGGATTCATTTGTCCTTGTATTGCAGAACTTCCTTGGTAATATTAGAGCTGAAAACTATGAAGAACTAGTGAAAAACATGCTAAAGGCTTATCAATGAATGGAGTGTTGGATGTCTCCTAAGATGCATTTCTTGCATTTGCATCTAGATTTCTTTCCATCTAATATGAGTGATATTAGTGAAGAACATGATGAAAGGTTTCACCGAGATATCACAATGATAGAAAGTATGTATGAAATGGGCTTCAACGAAAACTTAATGGGTGACTAATGCTAGTTCCTACAACTGGAGGATCCTATATCTATGACCAAGCAATAGAGCAAGAGTCTCAAACATTTCTGAAGAAATTTATAGTTAAGTGAGTACTACCTCTTGTATATGTAATTTATATCTTGTCTTGGTCTAAAAAAGGACGTACATAATGCCAAATAGGTGCCCCGATTCAAAACCTTTTCCTAGAAACGTATCATTCTTGTCAAATTCGTAATAATTATATCATTAATTGATCCAAAGTGACAAAGTGAGCCATATACTCTAGTTGCATGACTCAGGAACATTACGTGCTAGGAAAAATCTGAGCACAGATTTGGAATCAGCGACCAAAGTCAGTTAGTTACAACAACATTTACTAAAGTAGCAGAGACAAAGATAAAATTTGTTGGCTAGTGTATTTGAGCCATGGCTGCTTTTTTAAAATTTTAATCTTAGTAGCGAAGTGAAAGCTTCTTCCATAGGGAAGAGTGGCGAAGCCATTGCAGGTTTTCTCTATATTTTGACTCGCCTCATTTATGGTTTAGTCTGATTTGTTTATGTATGTTCTTTCTTTAACTTGTGTATAGTCTCATAATACGCCCTTTTGCTATATTACTTAATTAAGTTCGACAACGTTTCCGTTGGTTGTCATTGTTATACATACAATTTTATTTCATGACCTTTTTTTCACTTCTTAAACTCTTCTTATCTTTCCTAATCCTTGTTACTTCTCTAAGTGATCATGTGTCTGTGATATAAAAATGGTTCTATCAATTACGACAGGTAGAAATAAACTTTCTCCTCTCCAAAAAATGTAACATACTCCACCCATTTGAGTCTCTAACATCTACTAAGAACTTGAGTCATTATAAACTTGTAAGCAGTTAAAAAGGAACAGAAATTCAATATTTTCATACTCATGAACCAAATTCTTTTTCCATCCTGTGTTTAATATTTCAGAACTTTTTCCGAGAATTGGAGCAATTGCATAAGGGGGTAAATGGATTTTTATGGCTATAGAATCCATTTTATTCTTGAAAAATAAAAGTTTGGAGTGAATATTTAGCTTCGTGGGTGAATCTTGCGGGAATGTGTGGAAATGAAATAAATGCGTTTATTTTTTTATAAATCTAATAGGTTTCAAAATATTTTAGTGAAGAGAAATTCATACATTTAGTAACATATTATTAAAACATACGATTGCACAAATTGCAGTTTTCTAAATAAAGTATTTATTTTTTCATCTTTTTATTGTTTTCTTAGAATTTTCAATAATAATAATAATCAAATTTTACTCTAAGCATTTAGGAAGGGATAGAAGAATAGTTATCCATTCTTTCGGTCCACCTCGTCTATGACATCTTGGTCCTGATAATGGAGGAACTTCCCTCGCAAATCAAACTTCTAAGTGCTTTATAGTTTATATGGCTAATGAGCGGAGTTATTCCGACCGATTATTCCACATCAAAGTGTAAGTTAAACGGGTTAATTGAATGTAAGGGGTATATAAAAAGGAAAATAGTGGAGATACAGTAAATTTGTATAAAAGTGGGAAATTGCAGATGCTAGCTTTAAGCAAAACGAAAATGGAGAAGAATGAAGAGTTTGAGCAGAATATATTCAACTGCAATAGGGAGTAACTCCTAGTATTAGAGGTGACGAGAAATTGGCTATACTAGTGAGTAAAGAAGGGCTTGATACATTTGCTTGCTTTAAATAGGTGAAATGTTTTATTATATTATGGATTGTCCATATATATAATATTATACAAAGATTTAGGGACTTGTGCCTCCGGTGATAAAGTCAAACTCAAAAAGAGAGGCTATGGGGTGACGAGGATAAGAGATGGAAGGAATTGTAAGTGAATATCGATTGGATTTGAAAGATATAGGGATAGGCAAATTGAGGACAAGATGAAAGATGCTTGACTTAGGTTTACCTGGGCGGATGTAAAATGAAGAGTAAAAGATGGAGAGGAATTTGCTTGTGAATTGATAAGTAGTGAGGATGGTGGCAAGAAATAATAATCAAATATGAACGGTTGTTGAGTCGACGAGAGAAAGAAATTTTTTGAAAGGGGAAGGCTTGAGTGCAGGAAAAATTAACAAAGATATGCAACTTTGGCGCTGAGAAAGAGTTGTGTTTGGAAAACACTTTAATTCGACCAAAACTCGTATATGAGAAATATGGACTGGGAAAAAAAGAAAGTTTCTATCCGAGAGTATGCTGAGAGATAAGTTTGAAAGAAAAGGTGTTAAAAATTTCAGTATTGAGCCTATTGACAGAAATACATATATGTTTAAGTGGTTAAAGATTGTAAAACTGAGTAAAAGATGGCCAATTAGGTTTATGATTGTCTCAGAGAAAGTGAACTGAGTGAAAGTAAATGGTATTGCGTAAGTTATGTATGCAGAGAGGAAGGTCATGATGGCGACAAGGAATTAAGACTCACTGCAGGTGATGCTAGAAGACGTTTCACTCCTTCCATAAAAAAGGCCATTATCTCGAATATAATCTATCGGATGTGACACGGAGGGCATTTATAGTGTCATTAATCCACGCAGACAAAACCATATGGAATAATATTTGATCTGGATGCTATCAATGTTAATTCCATTAAATTTATGTCTTTTTTCCATTCCTGCTTCTTTTTTATTCTTTTTTAGGTATCTCTTTGTTTTCCCTCATCTCTCTCATCTTTGCCTTCGCTCAAAGTAATGACTTTATACCTATACTTATTAAGTACAAAAACAAATATGAATCCTGATAATTCACTTGATATTTAATAGAACTAACCAAATTATTGTAAGACAGTCATTCTATAGTTAGGAATGCCATAACCAAGGGAAAAGCATTAAATAAGGTCAATGAACTAACAAACCTCAACTTAATCAGTTAAAGAAGAAAGTCAGGATGCTATTTTACGAGAATTTATTTGTCTTCTTGACTGCCTACTACTAAACAAAGATCAATCATTTGCTATAGGCAAATATTGTAGCAATGTTACTATCACATAGTGATGGGCACATAAATATAAATTCAAACACGGTCAATGGATTTTGTGCAAGCAAAGAAATTTTACAATACATAATTATTTAAATTATATCCGTTGCTTCACTAATAGACTTAACCCATGGATGTTGGAATCACGATTTGAAAATACTGAATTTCATTCATGAATTGAAGATTTTTTATGAGTTATTCTACTTTGTCATAGGCTTATTATTGAGGCACATGCAAATGATTTTATTTCTGAACTTTAGCATATTAAATATACAGAAATACGTTGTTGTACCAAATTATTAAAACACTATTTTACTTAACTAATTAATATTTTTTATCATATGAAGTTTGCTATCATTTAGTATTAAGACAGCTTCTAGAGACACTGGTGAAAGGAATCTGTTTCAACGTTGCAGCCCGAATTTACACCAGAAATGCTCAAGTATATTAGGTTTTATTAATTGTGGGGGACAATTTATAGCTTAATCACAATTTCTTCATTTGAAAAGAAAGTTTTAAACAACTTTAGCGGTTAGATTCATTAGATTATTGCCTTGAAGGAGTGCGCCTAGCTGGAAAAAATCCTTTATACATTAGGATGCAGCTGTTCCGCTAAATATGACAGTTAGGCTTGGGAGCTAACATTGTTTGACAGAAGTTGTACTTGATTAGCAAAATACCATGATTTTGCTACACAAATCATCAGCGAGCCACGTTAATGCTTAAATCTTTGAATAATGATAGAATTAAAAGCATACTTAGGTTTACTCTCGATTTTGCAAGGCCAAAATATTGAAATACTGCAAAGGAACATTAAGGCAAATATACATTTATGACCTTTATCATTGTTACATTTCCTAATTTCTCTGATATATGCCCTACTCTTTATCCCATTTTAGGTTGATTAGCGTAAGAAAGGGATTGAAAATTTCAACACTTCCGTAACACCCGTTTTCTTGCATCTCTCGTCGAACAGTCCTATGATTCTTAAATAATATACACTTTAGAAGTACCGACGTCTCTCGCTGAGCTTTTTCATTAGTCCACTATTATATATATTTACATTAGAGATTCTTTTTCTTTCTCATAATCAGCCATGATCTTAAAAGGGTTTCTCGGAAAAAAGTCAAAATTTGAGCGTATTCTACCGATACACGGACCAATCGATCTGCTACGATCTGCTTAATATCAAAATAAGAACGGTCTTTCAAACTATATTAATAATATATGATTAAAATCTGAAAACTAAGCAACGTAAGACATATACAATAATCTGAAACTATTTAAAATTTTGCAATCATTTGGAATTTTATGTTATATGAATGTTTTTGTGACAAAATACAAATGAAGTTAGCAGATTTCCATTGTTTTGTTCCAGACTGTACATAATCTAATAAACATAATCAGTTTAATTCACAACATTTTTTTTATTCTAACATAATCTAAATCGATATAAATTCACAGTTCAACACCAGTAACACTGATTATTATTCAAAACTTTTTGTAGAATTCATTCAGACTAGTACTAGTAATTATTTCCAGTAGGTCTGTTCCGTAAATAATTTAATATATGAGACAAGAATTTGCGGGACTGTAACCTAGAGCTCTAAACATTAATCTTCATTGTATGTCCTTATGTTATATCAAACTCAACTATTTTTGGTAACCAGTAAAGACTTTAGATAAATTTATCATTTTTTCTTTAATTTTTCTTTTCAAACCATAACAATTTGAGAGTATATAACATATTTCTATACTATAGGTGTCTTATGAAAGGGATAATACTGGTGCCTTCCAATAAACAGCTCCCAGAATATCTATAACCTCATTATAATGGAGGCACCATAAATGAATATAGTATTTCAGACGAAGCCTGAAAGGAATTTGACAACCTTTCGATATAGCCTCTCTGCATTTATAGTTACCATTTCTATTAATAGAACCATGTACCTTCCCGAGCCTATTTATTTACTGAATACTCTGGAAAAATTTAAATAAATATCAATAATTATGTTTAGGCCTATTTTCTCTTCAATTTTGTAAAGTTATTATCCTTCCATTTTATAATTAAATTCCCTTTCATCCATTTCTTTGTATATAACTTTGCATCTCTGGAAATCGAAAGTCATTTGCTGTTTCTATTCCTAAGAAACTAGGAAATTTAGCTAATTTTCTTCACCATGAAGTTAACATCAACGTCTTTTAGACTTACATTTACTTTTATGTTATAAGCAAAACAGTATTTTTATTTTTATTCCATTCACAAATGTATTAATGGGTGCCAATAATATCAATAGAGCCAAAGATGAACCCAGCGATACAACACTAGTAACATTTACGCACTCTAACATTAAATAATTTACTCTATGCTTCAAAAATATCAACCATTATTCGATCCGATAAAAACGGCCAACCACTATGAAGCCCAAACTCTCCGCAATATATTCCCACCTAAAATAATAATAATAATATTTTTGATTATTTTCCTCAAACTAAAAAGTGACAAAAGGCAAGAGCATATTTAACAGAGTTAAAACTGTTTGTAAGAAAGTGGTGAGCTTTGAGAGAGTGAAAATGAATAGAAATAATTAGCCCAAGTGGCCTAAAAAGGAAACTACTCCTGATGCTGTTGAACGAAATGGCTCGCAACGCTGCCAAATTTGCTAATCTCCGCACAACGAAGCTACATTTCCCTGCAACGAGAAAGATAGATCAATAGATAGAGAGACGAATAAAAAGCAGACAAACATACATAAGGATATAATTTTATGATTCTTTCGCATATTTTCTTTTCATATTCCTAGATTTTAATATTCAATCTAGAAAAAATCTTTCATTAAGTTCTATTTTTGGAAACTTCAATCCTTTGGCTGCAAGCCACGCTTTTCTTGAGTTTTGTTTGTCAAGAATTAGGTTTTTATGTCAAAAATATTATTAAAATTGGACCTTTTACATTCTTAAGATTTTTCGGAGCTTTCTAAAGTTTTGATTTGGTATTTGTATTTAAATTTAGTGATCAGATGTCAAATGTGAGGTAGCTTGATACCCTTTCAATTGGATATAAACCTCATCATGGAGGAAGATTCCAAGGACCAATATTTATTACTTCTTTCTGGAAACTCTTTCATCACCTAAACTAAATAAATGTCGAGGTACGAAGCAAAATTAATCTGATAGTTTCCAGATCTAATACTATTATAACTAGCATGTATGGACTAGGTTAAAGTGCTCCCCAAACTGGTCTAGGCGGAAACACACGACCAAGAATAACGTGCATGAAATTTTCATAACCACGTGCTATTTGGTCTTCTCTCCAAGAAGATTCTTACTTTCAGGTCATTCATACTTCAACTACACATTAACATCTCTGCATATCAGTTAAAAAAAGAGTTAAAGAACCAATACCACAAATTAAAGCACAATTGCATCTCATAATGCGAGCAGTTTAACCAAACCTACCGGCCACCACGATGTTCATAACCTGAATAGTATCCTTGGGTTAATTACTTACCGTGCGCACTTTCTCACTTCACATAAGCCTAACCTAAGCTTTACACACCACTTTCCAATAGCTTTCTGATTGAAATGCTCCTCCTATTGTTTAAATTTTCTTAAACAAAGAAAATGAGGTTTACTGAAATGCTTACCTCAAATGATCGTCTTCCTCCTCTAACCCATTAAATCTACACGACCTGAATTCATAGTTTTTTTTTGTTTGGGCTAACTCTTTACTCTTACACCGGTCTAGATCATAACTTCAACAGTGTTCTCGAATCACTTTTCGTTCCACTATAATTGCGCTAAATACTGAACTATATAATCTGTCATAGAAAGCTTAGGGTGTCTTAAGGCAGGTAAAGGGAAATGGACAAACTCTCACTAATGAAACAAATATAATAAGCAAAACTCGCTCAATGCTTCTAAGCCAAATTTCTTTCGGTTGACCTTCCATCGGCGCACTCAAAAAGCAGATATATTCTCTTGCTTACGCTCAAACATTTTTTATTAGAGTTATAAATAATACATAAGCTTGGCTCTATCCATGGGTTCGGAATACCTCAAACAATTAAGAATTTGTCCATTTTCCTTTACCTGCCTTATACACATACATATATCCTCTATCTGGCAGAGCTATACAGTTTAAACGCTATCGCGCTGTAGCGCAAGAATTAGTAAAGTTTTTGCGCGGTCAGTTATTGTAAATAGATATGACACAAACACACCATCTAAATGCCATCGTAGAGTGGGATCAACCCACATGAATGCAACCTGCCTCAGGTCAAGCTGCAATTGAATTCTCACTTCTAACCTTTTGCAAGGACCGCTAGATAAGGGGGGTGGAGCTATAAGTTTCTATAGCATGCAACAGCCTTCCTGTAATCTAAAGTTTTTCCTAAGGACACTGTTCTAGAAGGCACGGCCATAATTAATTGTGGCAATTTTGAAGCGGCCTACTGCGTAGGCTGTCGGATCAACGTCTTTCACCCTTAATATCACAATTGCTATAAAATAGCAGATGTCATCTTCTTCTGGGGAGCAATTTTACAACAATATACCTTATATGGGGGGTTTCCCTTTATATTTTCGTCATTATGGATCAAAATAGTTTAGAGCTCATTGTTCCTCTTGATAAACGCAAAACCTTTGAGTCTAATTTAACTATAAACTAAAACCCTTTTCAGCTCTTATATGATAAGAAAATTAATAGTTGAATTGGGCTGTAGTTAACTGGTTAACACATTTTTGGAAAGTGTGTTAACTTTAAATTAAAACGAATTAAATTCTGTTAAGATTTTTTTCTATTTCTTGTCGCAATACTTTATAAAATTATCTAAGCAAAACTTTCATTGTACTAAGAAGTTAAAGCAAAACTTGCCCCTTTTATTAATTCGACTGAGAAAAAAGGTAAGATTTAATTTAACTTCTTAATATCAGGTGGAGCATTAAGTAATTTATGTTTATTAGAAGTAAAATGCAATGGCGCATTTTGACCTTCGAGTGTTTTAAACTAGCCGTAAATTATCTGTTTAAAAAATACGTTCACCGCTCCTTTGTTCATTAGTGGTAAACAACTTTGCATCGTAATTGAAAGTAAAATATCATGACCACAATGGAAGGGATAAAAGTAAATATTCTACAAGTACGGATTATAAGAATAACAACAGAGCTTCAGAAAAACCAAGAAATCTTGGGTGTTTATGACCAAGGTGGCATTACTGATCTCTATGTAAGAATTTGGCTTTCAAATTTTCGTACTGGGGATCAATCATTGACAGATGAATCAAAACCATGAGGTTCGTCAGATTTCGATGATGTTTTAAGAGAACTGATGGAATGTAAACTTATACTCTTAACAGCTGCAACGTGTGTCTGAAAATCTTTTAAGAAAACACCACCCAATCGTCAACAGGAGACACGTTGTGCTTCTTCACCATAACGCAACACCACATGGAGCAAGAATCAAACAGCAAAAGTATTGGACTTAAAATGCTCTATTTTATCACCACTACTCTATTCACCAAGCCTTTCCATGTTTTTTTGTTCACTTCAAAATAGTCTGCATAGTAGAAAAAAAAATGTTAATAACTCAAAACCGGCTGAACTTTACTTTAGATGAATCAACAGTTTACCTGCCAAATGACAAGAGGTGATTGACAAAATGGGAATATAATATTCATTGAAATTATTTAATTGTTAAGCTATTTCTGAATAAATATATTTCACAAAAACGGAAATTAATTATGACTTAACCTGATACAATATTAGTTATAAACTAGGGCCTGGGAGATCGCACAGTTACTTTATTTCAGAATTGGTGTTCCAGGAAAGTGGGTCTCTTTGGGCAGAAACAAATAAAAGTAAAAAAAAACGAGGGGAGACGTGCTAGGGTTGTTATGGATCTCATATATGTTTGATTTGAGATTATTGTGTCGTATTCTCAATGGTCATTGTTATTTGCTTAAAGTTACAAATAGGATACCAATGAGGGCACTTTCAAAACAAAGTGTATGTAGAAATTATATTAAGCTCAGAATTTCAAGGTCGATTTTTCTAGCATTTTATTATTAGATTCTCTTGTCCGCATATGTTTATATATGTTTGAACCTTAATAATGAGACCCCACCTAAAAGTTTAAGGTTTTTCTAGAACAAATATTAGGAAGATGGAATATGTAGGTATTGAGAGCGATGCAAACTACAGATACAATGGAAGAACGTTCAAATCGGCGAAGGGCGAATAGGAAGCCGGCAAATTGGGATGTGGTTGATGAACTTGATGAACTACTTTGAAAAAAACAGATCACATTAATCCTATTGTAGGAGGAGTACCTTACGTATCGAATTTGCTTTTTAATGATTTAAATATAATACCAATTTAAAATTTTGCCCCCTTTCCCTCATCCTCTCTTTTTTGATACGATATAAAAGGGATTACTATTTACCTAATTTTTTCAATTCTTCTGTTCTTTCTCCCTTTTTCGTATCATTTTTCATTACCGAATATTCATATATTTTATATCTTTCGAATTAAGTCACATATGGATAGCTCAAATTCTACGTCACCACTAATTTTTGTTATTCCGCCTCAAATTAGCTTAAAACCTTCTTTACTAACAAATGTATAAAGGTTAATAGTTAAATTTGTATTCTTGACTCCATACATATTTGTGTTTTCTCTGCCTCCTTTATAGTCGCGTGCGAGTCGCAGGCGACACTACATCCACGATGTCGTTCAGTCGCGTTTTTTTTTTTATAACATTGTAATAATTCGGCCGATGGTAACAAAACTTTGAACCGCCAGGTTGTTTTACAATTTCCTTTGACTGATAAAATTGCCAAAGTCCTCCCAAGATTAGCCCGGCAATAACTTTGTTTTGGCAATAACATCATAAAATTTCGTCCGATTCTAACGCAAGTTGAAACCTTTATGTTGTTTTACATTTTCTTCTAAATAATATAATCTCTAAAGTCCTCAGGGATTAGCCAGAGTAATTATTTTGTTTTGGCCCTAACATCATAACTATTCGGCCGATTCTAACGAAGTTTGAAACCTTTAACTTGTTTTACATTTCCTTTTGAATTAGAAAATTTCCAATGTCCTCCCAAAGTTAGTCCGGGAATTATTTTGTTTTGGCTATAACATCATAACTATTCGGCGAATTCTAACGAAATTTGAAACCGTTAAGTTGTTCTACATTCTATTTTGAATAATATAAGGTCATAAGGTCATAAATGACAATAAGTGAGATAACGCGACTTGTTGGTCAGCAGACCTTGTTTCTAGCTCTAAGGCTTATTTATGTATAGTTTCTATGTTGCCTGTTATTTCACTAAACTAAAATAAGGACATAAAAAACTTGGGAGGGCATTAAAACCGTAATGCATAAAGAAACTAGAAAAGTTCAACCCCAAATCGAAAAACAAGTGAATTATTGAGACAGTAGAGAGGAATAAGTTCTATAATAAAGAGCTGTTGTTAATATCAACCAACATTGCATTATTTTCTCCTATTAAATATGAAGTTCCATTTCTTTTATTCAGATATATATTATTATATATATATATATATATATATATATATATATATATATATATATATATATATATATATATATATATATATTAGCTAATTTTCTGTCCAATTTAGCCGGAGGAAATAAAAAATTTAAATTCCTCGGTGTTCCTTACTAAAGGCACTGTTAAAAGTAGACACACACATTATTCGATAATGTATTAACATTTAAAATCCGTGTGAGGAGAATTAAAAGATAGGAGCAGAGCGGAAAGATAAATTATTAAAGACATAAATAGAACCGAGATTAGTTAAGGAATTGCAGATAGAATGCTCGTAAAAATAAGGTGGCAGTAAATTCCAGAAGATCAAATTTTCAAAGCTAAATTAGCACTAGTATTCTGGAAATAGCGAGTTTTGCCGTTAGTTAACCCATAATCCGCGTATGGCCTATCAATACGAGCCTTGTAGGACTTAGATTGCCCTGAAATCCGCTTTTGTATTTATGTTGCGGCAACCACGTCTGGATCCTGAAAGTGTGCGTAAAGCCGAGACACTCCGAGTATCTCAGACAACATCTGAGAAGCAATAACGTGAAGATTGATTCTTTGATGGTGATGTTGCCACGAGATAAAGAAAACAAAGGTTAAAACAAGTTTTAACCAATTATATGTGATTGTACAAAAATGAAACTGCAGGATTAACAAGGTCATGAGCGGAAGTGATCTTACATAATGGCTATTTCCGAAAAGCTATACTTAGTCTTATTCTGTTTACAATTAAATCTCTTTTAGTAGTTAAAAGAATTAGGCTGACACAATTATGAGAGAGTGAGAATTGAATAGTGAGGAAGGTAGCTTTCGTAAGGTTGCATAAAGAGAAAGGGATAAGAAATTAATATTTTCCTGGGAGGCCTCTAAGTTACCATAATTTCTGAATTATGTACTGAATCTGTTATAAAGAATATCTTTGAAGACTGGACACACAAGAAATATCACTAATTCTTGATAACGATATTTTTTAGCACCACTGAATAAATGAGTTTGCCTATATACACAAGCGGTTATAATATAAGGGTCAGGAAAAACAAAGGTAGTTAAATATTTATTATATAATTTTAACATAACGTTAAGACTATATATTAACCATATATTTAGATATATCAATACTTCGTGGAAATTTCAAGTAAATGGAATAAATATTTCGTAAGTTATGAGGAAATAAACAAACTATCTTCCAAATTGCAGCGTCCAAAAGTTAAGGGTCACTTAGAAAAGATGACTTACCAAACAAGGGATTTGTATTTAGGAGACTGCTTATGGGCTAACAGTCACTTCTCATGATCATACATTATTGAAACATTAAACCGTCAACATGGTGGCTTGTGAGAGACGACCGGTATCCTATGCTGAAAAACAAAGGATTGTGTAACTTTACCAGGAGGGCAAGTCAAATTCTGTGATAGCATCTACTGTAGGATGGTCTAAAAGTGTTGTGCAACGAATTGTAGCTCGTTTTAACTCATTAGGATCGACTGATGATAAACCTGAAAGTGGTAGACCTCGTTAAACGTCACCAAGACAGAATCGTATTATGGTTAGAATTTCACTGAAGGATAGGTTTAGAGTGCATAAAGATATCCCGCGAGATCATCTCCACCTCTGATGTCAATGTATCGCGCAAAACAGTTTCTCGGAGTTTTTTGATTTTAGAAAGTTCCAAATTTCAAAACCTAAATTTTTTCATAGAATAAATAACTCATTCAGGATTTGAAACCCTTTTAATAATTCCTCTTAGCTTCACCTTTAAGGTTTTAGAGTCGCGGTTAAAATTCTATACATTTATAGCCTCGTATTTTAGACATAATTGCTGGCAAGCATGGGACTGTAAATCAATATTTTTACTCTCAAGCTTGAGCTTTCATTTAACATCAAAGTAAAATTTCTGAACGCATGGATGATAAAAGTGTCCTACTTCTATTATACCATGCGACTAATCGTATTAGTTAATTATCAGGAGGACAAGACGATTTAATGTAGACAAGCTTCAGGAAGCACTGAAAGAGTAAAAAATCTTTCCGAAAATATGCTTATTTCTTTCTTAAACTTATTTTATTTTTGAAGCTAAAAACAAAAATAGTGTGAAATAATTCTACAACGTAAAACTTTATTTCATAAGAGTGGTAATCTCCTTTAGTTGAGAATTTTATTTTGGGTAAGGGTAAAAATTAAATATGAAACTATAAAGTGGGATTTAAACTTGATGAATAAATAAGATAATAAAAAGAAGGGACGATACGAATAGGAAAACCAAAAAATGTGCTAGATTATCCTAAGATTACTGACAAGAAAAAATTCCAAGGTCCACTCAGATAATGGTAAAAGAGAAAAGAGTGGAGAGAAGATTATCATAATTGATTATAAAAGAGTTGTATTAAAACTGTCTGTAATACCTATTTTTTTGATTTTGTAATCATTGTGTATTTTTAAGTAATATTTTTCTATTTTTATTATTAAATATGATTAGAGGTGCTATTAACATCTTGCGAAGCTGAGTTATACTCTTTGTTTAATGTCTTATTAATAAGTGTTAATTCATTCATTATAGTAAACAGAGCAAATGTGACTTTTAATTCATGTTTTGTAAGATTAATTGGTCTGACTTTATTAAGAATGAGAAAAATAACATTTAGGAAGAATCTTTGAACTCAAAATATGATCTTACTCATTGCTGGTTTCAAACCTACGAGAGTATGTTTTTCCGTTTATCAGTAATCGTATGTATATGAAATAAATTATGTGTTATGCTTGTCTTAAATCTATTATTAGCTTGTTTTAAATCATGTCTTCCTATTAGAGGCAGAACACTAGTAAAATTAAATAAAAAATGTGTCGTTATATAAAAGAAGTCATACCACAGCTATGATAATTTAGAATATCTAAAACAAAGAGCAGAAAAGAATAGTGCAGAAACTAGTATCCTCTTTCAATGCCGGAATACGAGTAATCCTAGCAAACTTGAGTTTAAAAGCGGCCTTTCGAAAACATCTTATTCCATTGTCGCATCAATGTACCTCGAAATCTTTCGGTGGTACAGAAGATGGAATCTTTTCCACATTGTCGTGGGTTTAATGAGTGCAGTCTCCACTTTTATGTGTGATAGCATTAAAGAATAAGGAAGAAAATCAAGTAAAAAAATATTTTTTCAAATATTGGTGAGATCTATATCTAATGGATGAAATGAACAGGGTACTCATGGACTTAGGAGTAAGTAATCATCTTTTGTTACAAGCTGAGATTAACTATCTCATTCTTATTTGGAAGATAACTTTGGCTTATCATTTAATTCATTTTTTTGCTAGTTCAAACAATATTAAGTGTTCGTAAAGCTTGCTATTTAATATCTTCCTGACCCATGGTAAAATGAGAAAGAATTTCAACCTCAATTGCCCTCTCTTTACTGTTAGCTGAAGATATTTCTTTTCGAATCAAATGATGATCTTAATCCACCAAGGTACCCGACCGAAGAACATTCTCCATAGCCGCGCTCATGTATAGATTTTCCCCCCGAAAAGATTTAATAAAGGAAAAAACAAAATGATCGAATAATTAAGAATTATTCAAATATGAGCACATAGTTTATCAAAAGGCTTTCTGATGCAAACTATCACGCCACATAAATTCTGGAAGATAAGAATTCAACAACTCCCTCTTGCATCCTCCTATTTTAATAAAAACTCCCTTATGCATATTCCTTACGGTTTGATGACCTAAGTTTGGAAACCAGTTTGCGGCTAAAAAGAACATTGAATAAATGTTATCTGTCCTGTACTTTACGCCGTCTTTTTTTATTAAAATACATGTCATACACACATTACTGTGGATTATAATTGATCACAGTCTCACTGATGCTTGCATTATTGGAAGTAGTGTCCCATCATCCCTTTTGTTCACCATTTCCATGTTTCCTCTACCTGGTGATCTGCTGAAATCGATCATTCCAAACATCTGCATAGGGGTGTGAGTCCTCTACCCCATAACTGCTACTTCAGTTTGTGAAAAAAAGATTCAATGATATGCACAATTGTTCTTGGACCAGCAAACTGCACTAGATTAGCCTAAAGATATCTACTACACGATTCCCAGAAAAACTCTTAGCATTCGATCAATGACTTCTCATAAATAAACATCAATTAGAACGCTTGTGCATGATTCACCAATGCCTTCAAACCAGATAAATATATTGCATGAGCCCTGGTCTGAAACGTTAAACAGAGATCTAAAATAATTAGGTCTTAAATACAATGTGTATTTATACTTGGTACAGTCATTTTTCTTGCATTTACAAGCATCGCCATTATTATATTTTCCCTACCTCATCTGGTTCATTTATTTATAACAGAGGGGACATTTCATTTTAGTTTACAGGATTCTGCGTTGCTTATGCCAATTAGTAACTGTCAGAGAATCTTCAATTAGCAAAAAATGATTTTTTGTAATGCGAAAAATTATACTATATATTTATATAATATAATTGTTAATATATGTACATATATACCAAAACAAATCAGGGTATAGTGCTATGAGTACAATAATAAGTATAGAAAATATGGATATATTATCAGTCAAATTGGTCGAAATTTTTATTTAACTTTTAAATGTAAAAGAGAAATTAAAATAAATTATAGCTGAAATTTGCTTCACTAAAGATTTATTGGTTTTAACTTTTCTTTGCCTTTGCTGTTTGCATTTGTGAGTTGCTGTTGGCAATTTATTCCACTATTTTAGGGGGTCTATCCAGGCGTGGAGAAGATAATAGAAGATTTAATAGAGTTACAAAAAACGACCCGAGACTGAGCACATTTCTGGTCAGGCACTTGGGTCAGGAGGGTGCGCTACTTGTTATGATTTCCATTGGAGCAGGGTTTATGTAAAATATTGGATCATATGAAGATCCACCCTATAGAATAGATTATACTAAGATCCTTCCCCCTATTTGGGCGGATCTCCGTACGATCCATCTTTTCTATTTAAATCTTTTCACTTACGCACATAAATACTATATACGTAAGATCACAGTAATTCTCAGTGGAAGACCAGGGCAAAAGGTCGATATATAAATACAGCTTTATTCTTTCTTTATTATCATTTTAATAATTTAATAAAGAGTTCTTTATTTTTTTAAACTTGAATCATTTTGACGTTTCGATTCTGCTATCATTATCAGGTCACGATTTATTTCCTTCATCTTAGTCTTTTAATAATTCAGGAATGTGGCAGTAAAAACTCTCTTATAAGTGTGAAATAAACTTCAATGTTAGCATCCCTTATATGAGGCTGCATTAGAATTATATATTACAATTTGTGCGGGAAATAGAATATTTATCAAGTAAAGTTTGACTTTACTTCACTTATATCTACAGAACAGTCAAACTCGGTAACAAAATATCGTATGTCGTGGTATGACATTATATTATATCAATACCATATTATATCTATGGGAGAGGACCACTAGATTGCAAGCGAACCGACAAAAAGGACGGAAAACCACGCGTTCAGACGGGCTGAGTAACGAGAGAGTGCAACGAGGTCAGGCAAATTATGGACAATGGCAAAGTTCAAGGTTATTTAAAGAGACTTGAACAAAAATAGAATTTTATTTGCACAAAAAAATTAATAAGAGAATTGAAGGGTAAAATTACCTCAGAGAATAAACGGGCCAAAATCACATCAATAAACGAAAGGGGGAAGATTAACTCAATTGGGTTACTGAAGGGGGAAGGGGGGTCGTCTTACGGATGTCTTCTGTACGTGAGGTGAGACCGCTCAGACTTCAGAGCAGGAGGTTGGAGTGATGACGGTTCTCCAAAAGCAAGGGGGGGGGTGTAACTTTCAGGCCAGGGGAGAGTATTTCGGCTACCCGAAATAAGGGGAGCTTCGACAGGAGTTGATGAAAGAAGTGGAATTACCTCCTGGCTGGGGCTAATTCCAAATACACAAAATAGTCCAGCTGTCACTTTGCTCTGTTACTATGACTTGACTTAAAACCATGGGAAAATCTTCTGGGTTCTGGCAAGAGTACTCAACTCTGTGTCTCTTCCGGGGAGTCGAGCGTTATTTATGTCCGAGGCTCTCCCCGAGTCGGGGGTTAGCGGGAAACAGCTCTACTCTCGAAGGGCCTCGAATCTTCTTGCAGAGCAATTTTAGCCCGCATAAAGGTGAATCGTGGGGGGACTCGATTCGACGCTACCGCTTGCGGAAGGGGGTAGGGGTAGGCTCACCACTTTAGGCCTAGCCGGGCTTCTGCTGCACATAGGAGTTCCTTTTTGCTAAAGATCTTCCACGTGGGGATTCCCTCACATCGTAATTTTCATTTATTTGAAAATATTTCTTTCACTTCCCCTCAAAACTTCATAAAAGAGCAGATAAAAAAGTTAGGGGGATATTAATCTATATGTACGGTTATATAAAATGATATTTCAAGTCAAATTGCTGTGAATCTGAATTTGAATGTAACGTTTGCCAGGTTGTCTGATACCATCTGATAAGGGTAGAACTCAAAGTAGACTCCACTATCAGGAAAGAATTCAGAAGTAAAAAGAATGTAGTTAGCTCGGTCTTTTCTAGTAAGCATGTTCTGTGGACCGCTGAGAAGTGGGATAATGACCTATTTAGCGAAGTACGCAAATTTAATTTCTTCGGATTTGATGGAAAACTTTACTTAAGTTTGGTAAATGTGAAAGAATGAAACTCACATGCACAAAAACACAATTAAATTTCGAGGCCCGCCTTATGGTGTGGAAATGTATTCAAGTAGAACAGTTTGTCAGCTCATCCATTTACGCGGAAGGAAACGCTGCAAAATGCAAGAATATGCTTGAGAAAGATACACCCTCTCTCTTTGAACATGCAGAACAAAGCAAAGAAAGTAAAGCAATTCTTGTTTACTGGAAATAATGGCGAAATGAAATGGCTTGTGCAGAGACTTCATTTTAACCCACTATAAATATATGTCAACAAGGATAATCTGCAAGAAGGTTATGGCTCTGAAACCGTCGAATGTTGAGGATCTCGGCCAATGATTGTTAAAGAATGGAATAAACTCCCACACGAACAATGATGCAAATTAGTGAATTCCTGTGGCCGAAGATGTGGTCAAGTCATTCAGTACAATGGCCTGCATACATCTTATGGATATTTTATTTAGCAGGCTAATAAATATTTATGTTGTATTCTGGTTATGACTGCACATATACTTATCCTTCTTCAGTTTGGGCCACATCCTTTCGCTATGAAGTGTAATTTAAACGTTAGAATATACATTTCTCAGACCACTCATATTAGATTAGCTATATTTAATAATATTAATTTTTTTGTCTCCCTATTTTAGTGTCTTCGATTATTCTATTTCGTGTTTTGATACTAATTCTCTTCGCCTTTACTGGGTGTCAATCATCTGAGTTTATTACACCTTCTTTTCGTTTTCCTTAGTCTTTTTAGGAAAATGGAAAGATAAATATCTGTTTGTAGCTTACCAGCTTTTATTTTTCTTTTATTTATTTACCATATAGAGAAGCAATCTCAAATTCGGAGCAGTAGCCATTTGAGCAGTAGCTTGAACATTTATAAAACGTAAATACTCTACCAGATTAGCAATCTGGTTACAGACATCTGTACTCTACTGAGACAGCAGTCGTTCGTAATTAATGATTTATTGGAGATTATTGATGATGGTAAATGTGCATTTTCAGTTCTGCTTGATCTAAGTGCTGCCTTCTACACTGTTGTTCACGATTTTCTTCTAGATGATTTGAGAACTATTAGCATTGTGGTTGATGCTTTGAATTATTTGAAAAATTACTTAGCAAATAGAAAGTATTGGGTATAAATTGGAAACTAATTTTCATCAGATGAGATTTTGCAAAGGAGGGCCCTATATTGTTTTGTATTGACACAATAGGTTTATCAAAGGCTTTAGAGGGATTTAAAAGGTAAAACTTAAATTATTTGGTGATGAAACTCAATTCTATTTTTCAATATATAATATTAACAATACAGTTGTTACACTGAATAATTTTATGTCATGTGTTAAATAATGGATGGATCTTACACATTTAAAGCTCAATGAAAAGAAAAATGAATATAAAATTAGACATCTTGCGCGGTCGTCCCTTTAAAGGAGAGAGAGAGAGAAGACACACCTGGTCGATCCTTTTTAATCCAGCTAAAGGAGAATCAAAATCGCGAACGGGCGTAATGGGCTGGAGGCTCGAGTTCGCGGAAGCCTGAGATGTGTTAAAAGAGCACGAAGGGTCCCACCAGGGATTATCCTGCGATGGCGTTAATCGGTCAAAGTTCACCTCAACCGGCGAAGCATCTGTGAACTGGAACCCTCTCCCTTCGGAGCCGGGGAAAAGCACTTCCGTGTTATCACGATAAAACGTCTGACGCCACACTTGGGTAAGGGTAACCGCCAGTAACCACTAGTAACCGCCTGTGTCCCACGTATCTGCGAGTATCTGCCATCTTCCCGTCCCAGTGAGTTCCTCGCGTGCCCTTGCACAAGCTCCCTGTATTCTCCTAGAACTCGCGATAGACAACCCCGTACTCTTTAGTACACGTTCAACTCTCCTGTGCAAGCCCCCGCCCCCCCACACACACACTTTTAAGCCTCTGTCATCTGGGCCTCGCGTGCGCTCAAGGTTGTTTTAGCGTCCCATCTGTCATTGTTCGTTCATGTGTATGATGGCCACTACCACCCAGGTCGCTCTTTGAACCTGAGATTCGAGGAAAACGACACCGAGTCCCGCACACTATGTGTACCTCACTTCCTCGTCGCTTTTATTTTTAAAACTGCTCACGATATACTGTTTGCTGGCCACTTCAGGCACACGAAGACCGCCAAAAGGATCTTCAAATATTTTTATTTGCCTGGCGCAACCGACGAAATTCTGCGATATTTTTGTTCAGGCGACATTTGCCATAACACGACAATAGAAGAGCGAGTTAAACCTGCGCCTTTACAGAACGGACCCCTAATCTCTGAACCCTTTTCCCGAGTAGCTATCGATTTAATCGGGCCGATACATCCCTCTTCGATTGAAAGTCATAGCTACGTTTTAACTCTGGTCGATTTTGCCACTAGGTTCCCCGAAGCTGTGCCCCCGAAGAAAATTGCCAGTATTTCCTGCGCCAAAGCTCTTATTTTCATCTTTTTCCATGTGGGCCTGCCCAAGGAAATTATATCAGATCATGGTTGCCAATTCCCCTACAAATTGATGGAGTACGTTGGTAAATTAATGATGATTAAGCCTTTGTTTAACACCCCTTTTCACCCGGCTGTGAGAGGCTAAATGGTACGCTCAAACACATTTTCAAAAAGTTGTATGCCAATCAACCCACTGAATGGTACTGTTTTCTTCCCGTAGCTCTCTTTTCCTACCGTGAAATCCCCCATCGTACGTTAGTATTCGCCTTATTTGAGCTTTTATATGGAAGGAACATTAGAGGCCTCTTGAGTATCCTAAAGGAACTATACTTCAATCAGAAATTGGATCAAGATGTACAGACCTCTTACTCATTCCTACTGGTTTGAGACCGAGGCTTAAATTATATTTAAGAATAAGAACAAAAAACGTAAACAAGTTGAACGAGAAATCGAAAGTCTTGATAAAAAATGCATCCCAAACTGCTCTAGAATCAATGAAAACTACAAAGAAATACAACGACTTCCAAAATGAAAATCGTAGGAGAGGGTGAAACGATTAAGAAAGAAAACGGAAATAGAACCATTATTTAGGAGACACTGGAAAGGAATATTTAATATTCCGAGAAAGAAAATGCCGACAAGGATACGACAATTGAAATGGTGGTTATGAGAGAGTTTAAGGACAAACGGAGTCTAACGTAAGTAGTCAGCGTAGTGACAACAACGCAAGAAGACCTAGAATCGTAGTCAGGATTTATAACTAAAATGAGGTTAAGGACTCAATAAAATCATTCCAGCAGACGGCAGAGGATAATCTGGATAACCTAATTAAACCTCATAAATCTTACAGAAAATCTTTTTAGAAAAATCACTAACTTATTCCATAAAGCATGGACATATGATACTTTACAGGATTTTTAAAACATCTTAAATAATATTCAATCCTTAGCCTGATAAACTACACACAAAGGTTACAACTTGGAGACCAAACTTAAAACTATATTTCCTCGTGAATGCAATGTATAAAATTATATGCAGGCATTTAGTGGGTAAGATAAAACACTGCGTATTTAATGAACAAAGTATTGATTCCGAAAGAAGAAAAGAACCGGAGTGGCCCTTGTACTGCTATCGGAGAGCTTAGGACATGCAAAGGACAACGACCAGAAAATGAATGTTGTTTCCAAGCTAACTAATCAAGCCTTTGATAATGTCTAGAGGAATTGGCTTAAGCTAAAAGTCACAAGGATGAATCTACCCCGCCAAATTGTACATCCTTCTCTACTTTTACCTTAAAAGAATGAATACACTATCAAAGCTGTCAGTCCATAATTTTATACTCCATAAAAATTTTTAACTTTCCAAAGCTTATCTAACCCCATGTAAAGCACAAAATTACATCCTAGAACAAATCTCTGCAGTTTCTCCATTTGAGAATGGAAAGGTAGATAGAACAGAAAAACAATATAAAGAGAAATGGAAGATAAAGACAAAGTGGAAAAATTCAGCAAAATCCTAATCAAGAGAAAAAAACAGAAGCAATATAATTCCGAAAGAAATTAAACACATATACCATCAACGCACAAATTTTAAGGTTAAAAATAACCACTAAAAGGCATAAGGCAAAGGAAACTGAAAGAGTCACGCATGGTAACAAATGCTTGGCAAATTCTACCTAATTTTTAAAGAAAGTCAACCACTCTTATCAAAGAATAATATAAATTAAATTAAATAGACAATACTACTTTATGTAACAGTACCAATGAAAACCATAGTCAAAGAAGAATGGAACATCTGCAAACCATTCATCTTAAGGAAACCAAAGTACTTACAAAAGCTAAAGGAAGAGAAAAGATTTCTAGAGAAAGAGTACACGGCCCAGCGAAATAAAAAAATAATCAACACGGTACTGCAGGAGGATACCAAGAAAGTATGGTAGAAGATGGCAGAATTAATAACAGAGGAATACATGAGAAATTAACAAATTAAAATTGGGAAGGAAACAAATACCCGTTTCTTGAGCAGCCTAAGAACAATAGAAAGGTAGAATGAAGATACTTATTACTTGTTGTTTTTCTTTATCTTATCCCACTCCACCAATGGTGCTATGTAGGACCGTTACATCAACGTATTTCTAGCTCATAATGTTATAGTGCATATTCTGCGTTGATGGCCTGGCCCTCCATATCATAACACTCGGAGAACAGGAATGTCTCAGTCTTGTCTTGAAGTTTTGAATACTGACAATTCGTCTAATATCAAGTGGGCGACTATTATAAAATCTTGTGGTAGCTTAATTAAAAGAACGAAAAAGAATATTCGATGCAACCATGGGTTCAAACAAAGTCAGACCAGATTCTACTCTGCGAGTGTTGACACCTTCTTCAGTAGGGTTAACTATCTTTAGGAGATTTCTCTTCTACGATTTTCATTTTGGAGGCCGTTGTATTTATTTGTAGTTTTCATTGATTCTAGAGCGGTTTGGGATACATTTTTGAACCAGACTTTCGATTTCTCGTGCAACTTGTTTGCATTTTTTGTTTTTATTCTTGAAAATAATTTTGTTACAAAGAGTTGTTACTTCTTTTGAGCTTCATTTTTTCAGATTTCTTTTTCATCTCTGGAATCCAGGTCTGCTCTGGTTCGGAAATGTTTTCGGTGAATTACTTTTGTATCTATTTTTAGTATATGTTGAATATCCTTACCGCTTTTTTCTCTATTTCTTCTCGTTCTCTTAGGATTCTTCTAGTTTTCTCTATTGTAGTGCTTTTTTCATAGTACTAATCTGTATTGGTGATTTAGATCTGGTTAAAAAATCATTTCCTTTAGGTTGTTTCACGATTTTTCTTTTACTCAAAGTTCAATTTATAAAAAATACACCTGTTTACAAATAGGATTGCTAAATGTGAAAGAAATGATATGTGTATAACAGCAGGGACACAGCGGGTATATATTTTTTCAAAATGTAGAACCTCATTGTGAGTAGATTTTTTTTTTAAGCTTTTATATAGAATAAAGAGACAGGCATAGTTCAGATTCAACCGCCGATCAGAGAGGAGCTCAATCCTGATCAAGAACACGATGAAAAAGATCCTGCCAAATACAAGGAGAAGTGCTCGACAACTTCCGTCGGAGGATCAAGTAATCCATGTGGCCATGCCTAAAAAAAAATAAAAGATACTCTACAACTTGTTCAGTTCAAGATAATTTAAGGCCATTTCCTTTCAACGTCCTCTAAAAACAGATTCGAAAGGGTAAAAATGGTTTACCAACGGCTCCTTTATGACTTTGCCTCCTTTCTCTAAACGAACGATAAGCTTTTCCATGAAAAGCCCACCCACAACATACAGATCGATCGTGATTGGGCACAAAATAAAAAGAAGATTCCAGTTAAACAGTGGATATTTTTCCAGAGAAGCAATCTTGTTTCCGTTATAGTTTAGGCGGGCGTAACCTCCAATGTTCAAAAAACAGCTCTCACCTAAATAGAAAGAGGGTAAAGATAAATCACCAAATTTATTTGAAGATATTTAAGAAGAGAGTCATCACGTAAGTGGATGGGACAATACATTTTACGGTAATTTGGTAAGAGGACATTTTGTCCTCTCAGTTTGCCAAGTATAAACCATATGAATGTTGGAGTGTGGTCGATGTTTGAGAGGAAGGCCTGTACATAATCCTATTAAGATTGAAAAGTTCTGAAGTGCAATGTAGAATAATGATGAGAAAAATGATCAGGGCTGAAATTATGCGTGCTTTTTGCGGTCAGGTCCTCTGACTTCGTCGTATCGTCGACGCCAAAAGAAATCCAAATGAATATTATTTAGATTAGTATATAGCATATACTTTTTTCTTTCGTTTTAGTCTAATCATTATGCAATAGTAAATTTGGTTCTAAAAATAATTGAATGAATAACAGTCTATACTTCCTGTTTCCACCCTCTATTGATTTTATATTCCAGTTCTAGCACTTGCCTGTTAATATTACACTGGCATTGCTTAATAAAATTTGAGAAAGATGACTAAGGAAATCTTGGCATATCTTTTCTACAATGCCTCTCCGTATCTGTATGTCCAAATTCCACCTATCCCTTCTAATCCATTATGAAAATTGATTGCACTGAACCTACATTTAAGCCATTAAAAATTAACGGTGGTTTACGCTCTTACTTCTATTGTTATTAAGTACATGTCTTTTACCATTTTGATGTGATTGTAGGTAGACCTGCAGCAGAATTAGTTGGTCGTTTTCTTATGGAATATGTATGCTCACTTAAATAGCGGTGGAACAGCATCAAGTGCAGTAACTCACCCATAAGTCTTGAGCCGTGCGGACGTGACCTCTATACCTATAGTACCTTAAAAATTACTGCACACGAATTGCCCCAAGCCGAGGAAAAACAGAACAGAATATAATTTCGCTTTGCCTCCCTACAAAATTTGCACAACGCATCGCCTTACGGAGAGTGCTAATAAAGTAATAGGAATGCCAATGACTCAAGGGTAAATAGCACATTCTCTGAGTGGCTAAGGAATACAAAACGGTATTTGAAAGGGAGATGGTGCAAATTTACCATCCGTATATTATATGGGTGTAGTGTAAATTTCGTCCCCATAGATAAGTTTTAAAAAGGAACGACAAGGAGTGGGAAGATTTTGGACAGATTTCTTCCCACTTGCGAAAAAAGCACTGTACGAATATCAATAGAGAGGAATCAGGTTATATACTATCTTATCAGGTGCTGTTATGGTGGCATCCGCTACCGTTATTTATAAAATTCTCTGTTCTTCTAAGAAAGCAAGAGAGAGGAAGAGTAGGTGGCTTTATTCTTCGAACCTTTCTGACTTTAAGATTGCGCACCTAGCTGTGAATTGAGGAAAATCAGATATCTTTCCCCAATTACAAGATAAACTGGAGGGAAGAAGGTTGGTTTTAGGTCGAGGGGTATGAAAGACACCGACAGCCACCATCATATCGAATAAACCATAAAACTTAGTGATGCCATCTGGCAACTTTAAAAAAACTATGATATAAATCAGTGGTCAAATGCTGGTAGTGCTCGAGATAAAACTTGACCCTCGTCTACCTAGCCAGAAACCAACTGAAGATAGTTTAAAAGAAAGGGTAAAGAACGAAGCAAGTAAAATCTAATGCTTGAAAATATAATTTCTAGTAAGAAGAATTAAAGGAATCATGAATCTTAAAGAATCATAAATCATTTTATTTTCCAAGTGTTTATATATTTTGGTATTTCTTATATCTTGACTTCAAATACGTTTAAATATAGTAGTAGCTTGATTTTTTTATATATCCCCCTTTGCCAGACAATTTAAATAATCTCGAAACTGATCAAAGCCAAAGGAAAAAAGTTTTGAAGGCTAGGAAAACTTATAATGATATCTACACTAACCCGTAATTCCATGCAGTAAAGCCGGTTGAATTCAATCTGACAGCAGTCCTTTTAATTGTGATGATCATTTATTTCTCTCTTCATTGAAATTTTTCTTTCAAAGAAAATCGACTACCTTGGTTTAAATTTTGACTAACCAATAACGAACTCACTTCATGCTTCTTTATCCCTGATACCCAGTGGCTCTAATTAGAACACATACAGCCTTGGCCAAAATTATAGGGCAGGTATAAAAAGTAAAGAATATGATTAAAACTCATTTATTTCCTACCTGACATAATAGAAATAAACATTTTTGCGTATATTCTATCAATAATTAATATTTGATATGTCCTCATTTTGCTTTTATAACCACTTTTATGTGTTTTTGCATACCTGAGACTGAGTTAACAGGTGGCTGGCTCAATTTTCTGCCACTCTTCATGAATTTGGCTGTTAATCTACTTTTTGGGGAACATTTGTGCACCCTCACTCTTGTGCCCAAGTGTGATCACAAATGGTCAATGCTGTTGAGGCCTTGAGATTAAGGGGCCTATTCCATCAACGTCACTCCTTTCTTTTCAAACCAACCTGATGAGACTCGAGATGTGTGTCATGGGGCATTCATTGTCTTGTTGGATGATTACACCATCTGGTGCGTCTTCATTGAAAATTTTACCTGAAGAAGGTAGATAAACCTGGTCTAACATGCTGGTGTAAATGTTGGAATTCATTCTGCCCTTACAAGTGGACAACAATCCTGGACGTGAAGACAAGCTGCAGCCCCAAGCCATTAGACTGCTACCTCCAAATTTGACTGTTTGTACAACACATCCCGGATCATAAGTTCCCGAGAACTCTTCGACGATTATTAAGAGCTCTAGGGGTTCAAAAGATCTTAGGAGAAATAAATTGGTGGAAACTAATGTGAAGAAAGTACCTTAAAGCTGCTTTCATCAGACCCAATAACTTGAGCCCAATCATCACCAGTCTAATATTCTTGCTCTTTTTTCCAATGCAATCGCTTCTTCTTGTTTACTTGAGCCAGCCACGGTTTTTTCTAGCATTACATCTTTTTGGGTCGAGCTTCTAATAACCTTCTTCTCACTGGGGATCTTAATATCTCCTTGTTTGTTGCTGCCTGAAACTCAGCAGCTACATCAGAAGGGGTTGTTTTCCAATTAGCCATAGATGTCCTTTTCAGAAACCTCTCTTCCTTAGAAGTTGTACACCTTTTGCGACTTCAAAAATCATGGCTTTTCAAAGAATTGGTCTCATTGTCCCTTTGAATGGTTGTTTGCATACTGTTTCTCGAGCATTTCAATTTTCTTGCCGATTTGACTTGGAATAATCCCTCTCTGGACAATGCAATGATTTGAGCTCTTTGATCTTCAGTAATCTGTTTCTTCGGAGACATTTATAACAAAGAATTACTACTTGTAAGTTAGGAATAAGATAATCACTGAAAAATGAGGAATAGACGTTAGTATCACACATGAATGGCAGAAGGTTGCCTCAACCACTTATGCACAATATGCAAAAACGCATAAAAGCGGTTATAACACGAAAAGAAGGACACATCAAATATTAATTATTTATGAAATATAGGCAAAAATGTTTATTTGTATTATGTTAAGTATCAAATAAATGAGTTTCAATTATATTCTCCACTTTTTCCTAACAGCCCCATAATTTTGGCCAAGGCTGGATTTCTGTCGAAAATCGGAGTCAGAAACTAATATTGAAAAGTTTAAGAGTGCAGACCTGTCACTATGTCACTAAATTCCAATGCTTCATCTAAGACTCCAAATTTTCTGCCTTTCAGGCGGTTTGACCTTCATCTCGGCGCCGTTTTTCAATTAGACTTAAGGTGGGTTAGCTATAGACAACATTGATTACAACCAAAGATTCGGTGAGATAATATTTTCAAGTTTCATGTTTCTGAGCAGCCATCGGAGAGATTTGAGGATCGTTTCTCTTCCGAACTGCCTAATTATTCTCTTCAAAATCAAAAGCGCATTAGACAATACATCTTACAGTTTTGGCACCAGAAAACCTTAAGCAAAGCACCAAATGTAAGCGTAAGAGTCCCTTGATCCCCTTATCTCGAAGTCTCATTGAATCGGTACTTTTGTATGCATCAAACATCTCATTTGAGAAGAAAGATCCTGCACACTAATACTTCATAATATTTAGGTGCTGAATAAAATCGATTCTGAGCAAACACTTTATTTTCCCTAATTTGATGATTAAAATCGAAAGTATGGTAGAATACCCTATATGCGAGAGGGACACCATGAGCCATCAGAAGAAAAATTGCCTCTTTTGATTCAACTAAAATTTAGCTAATATTTTCAAAAAATCAGAGAAAAGGATGGCTACTATTTCCTCTGTATTATTTTCGAGGGTCAATGGAAGTTTTGGCGTGAATTTGTGGGAGAGTAGCTCTCCCAATTTAGCACCCAATGAAGAAGCCAGTGGGTCTAATACAAGATATTTGAGACAGAATTCTATAGGAACCCTATACAAAATTAACTCCAATCCTAGGTCTTTAGTCAATTGATGCAAAAAAGAATCCGCATTTACTATTGAGTGGGTTTTAAACCCCTCGAGAGATTCAACTGCTGCTACCAAACCACAATTTGGCCATTATTTGATACCGAGATTTGATTAAATTTGACTATTGAAGGGCAAAATTGGCACTGAAGAGTTAAGCTGAAGTGCTTTGGGAGACAAAAGTTTCCCATAGAGTGACTTCTCTCAGCAGTTTTCCATTTTAATGTGACTTTTAAAATACACATTAGTAGAACTATTAGAATTTTGAATCTTATGATTTGAATTACTTCTCGTAAAATTGAAATGCTTTTATTAGGAGATTAATGGAAAGAAAGGCCCGTGGAAAAGCTCAACGTGAGATAATAATTCCTCTTTAAGCCAGGGTTTATTGACTTTATAGATGTTGAATGAGTGATAAATTAAATTATTTGTTCGTTCAATTGGTTCACAAAAAGCACGAAGGAATTTTACCTCAGCTATCTTTTCACACAATTTAAATTAAATCTTAAATACAAATTAAAACAGCACTGGCTTTATTAATATTTATGGTACTCATTCTTTTAATTATTCCACCGCTGAAAAAATAAACTAGAAATTAAATATATGAGCAATACCATTGAAGGATGTTCCCTAAAGATACGCAAAATCTTGAACACGATTGATTTATACGATCGTAACTAAATTCACTTTCAATTTTGATTGAAAATTTTAATTATTAAAGGAGATATGAAGCCTTATGGAATAAGTAACTTAAGAAGTCTTAGTAATTGAAGAAAAAAGTAACTTAACTAAAAAAATAAGTTTATGCGTCACCATCGATTAGGTGTATAATGTTGGAAAATTGGAAAGTAATAAATGATTAACGAAAATTAATTTCAGTTTTAAAATAATGTAGCCCCTTTCAGAGATACCCGTAGATGTTCTTTGCTTCCAGGTTTCTCTCGTCAATAAAAATAAGTTAAAATAAGAATATATTTAACGATTTAGATAATAGAATAGGAAAGATTCTAACCACTGCAGTTGCAGGAATGTTTACAATAACGAAAACGTTACTTAGAACGTTTGAATTTATGACGGTTAATGGAGTAACCGCGATAAATAATGAGAGTAAACAAAATATTATGCATTAGTTAAGAGTTTAATTGACTTAACCTTAATAAACAAACCACATTAAATATACTTTATTGGTTGGTAAAATTCGAAGTTAAAAAGTGAGACAAGGGAGCTTTGAAGTCTATACAAAGAAAGGAAATTAAAAGTTTTTAGTTTTTTTTCCGATATCGTCCAATGTTGCTCTAGAATGAGTTATTTGGTCTTCTCAGATTGCAGAAATAGGGAAGAGGTGTTGGTTTGAATCTTCTATGCGTTTTGTTTATAAAAAACGTGAACAGACCCTCTCAAAATTAAGGGGCGTTTGATCTTAGGTTATATTTCTTAAGAAGAGGTCGAACAGCAGCGTGTCTGAAATCACATGGTACCTCTCCAGAATAAAGAAAGCTATTAAAGATATCATTGTAGCAATGGAGAAAAAGAGGGAAAACTTGGCGGTAAAGATTTGTAGGAAAAGTGTCGAAAGATCAACAGGTCTTTTTCAAAAAGAAGAGTAGATAAGTTAATTCCTCAACGACAACGAGATGATAGAAAGATTTTCTGGTGGAGTGGGAGAGGAGAGGTGGTTGTTAGGGGGTTAGTTCCTTGTTGTCAAGAAATAGAGTAAAAAGATATCATAGAATAGGAATAGAATTTTAGGAGAAGAAGGCAAATAATTCAGCAAGAGTGATACGAAGGCAATTCTAGAGGGATGAAAGCGAGAGAAAGACTTGTAAGAAGTTAAAAACATGTGTGGATTGTGAATTGGTAAAGACAAGGATATGGTGTGTTTGGGCCTTGCGGACAGACTTCATAAAGACAACGTAGGAGTAGGTATAGAGGATGAAGTCTATCGAGGCTGTTTCAGTCCCTGTATCCCGGTCATTCTTGGCTTTCTGTATATTGGCTTAGATTCATCATAACGAGAAGGGGAACATAGAAATAGAGGCAGGCAGCTTCCCTGTGTTCAATACACAAACGTATCTACTACCTCTTAAAATCGGTTTATTTCTTTCTCGACAACACAAAATTATTATATTTAAAAGTTTAATTTTTAATATATTAAAACATAGCCAAGAATATTATTTGCGATACTGATAAAAATGTAATCATTGCAATTCGTAATTAAAATAACTAATTTTACTTCTCTGGTTGTAAATTTACTTTAGGAAATAATTGAAAATTAAAAATACAATTTTTGTGTAGTCAGATGAATAAAGGTTATAAATAATTCGAACATCAAGTGGGTCATTTGATATACTCAGTTATCAAGCTAGCTTTTTCGGGCAAGCATCACAATATGAATAAGACTATATATGACAGAAAACGAACAATTAAATAAAGTAGCCGATAAACAGGCAGCAATTTCTTGACCTATATTGTAGCGGAATACGAAACATTAGAGATTCCTTACAGAGTTAAGAAATTACGAAGAACTTAGGATTAAATCCATTTTATTGGGAAGCAATATGTCCATTAACTGGCCAAAAGGATGCCATTGAGTGCAAAGTTTTACCATTATCGGAGTAATTCTATGAGACTGGGCACAAAAAATTTTAATGTCATACCTTTTGTCATAGACAGTTTAGATCTTCTGACGTCCGTTTGCTTTCCGTGACTCGGAACGGTTGGCGGATAGCACGCAGGGCAACTCTGCAGCTGAGCCTTGCCTTGAATAATGTGATTGTAATTTTAGTTCCAATAAATCTCTAAGAGTGACTAATTATAATTGGCAGAATTGATTCAACTATCTAGAAAGTTCTGTATATCAAACTGGGAGAAACAAAATAAACATTACTACTGTACAAACACAAATAATATATTAGACATGGAAGATAAATCAAAATAAAATAATGGACATTTAAGATAGATCAAGGTATACACGCTCGGCTTCACACTAACGACAACAATTACGGATGTATCTGCCACCCAAAGATTCGACTGCTCAAGAGGAGCATGAGTGGGGAGGAGGGGGGGGGGGGTAGCACTGAGCTCCAGTACTTTCAAACATCACAGGTTGGGTTTGCACTTAAGGCCGATTCGTACTCGGCCTGTTTGATGATATTATGCAAAATACAACTTGTATTCCAGTAACCACAGTCAGCCTCGCAAGTAGGGATCAAGGGAGTATTTGCTGGAGAGGAAACTGAGCTCAAAAGATCTTTACTCGTTTGTTTCTTTTTTCTCTTTTCTTGTCTTAGGGCTCTTGGGGTAAGGAAGGCTCAAAGAAAGTAGCTTCAAAGAGACTAAAAATAGACACTCGTAAGGATAATGCAAGCGATCACGGCCCTGGGACGTATTTAAAAAATTATGACCGGGTCTTGTTTAAGTACCCAATTATTTAGAGAGCAATGAATGTTTTAGTTAATAACTAGGAGATGGGTGCGATACGGCATTCAGTTTTGTAGGGGTATCATTTTGAGGCTTATTTGCATTCCGTCACTCTAAGAAGTAGATAGATATCAAACATCATCTTTTTCTGGGTGTTATCCCCTCTTTGAATTTGCACCTACTTCCCTCGTCGAAAGAAGAAACCATTCATACATGTATTACTTATATTATTTGAGACAGTCCTTTTGAAAGTAATAAAGAGGCTAATTTCAGTAAGGACCTGTACTACTTTCTTATAAGTAAACTTGATAATGTTAATCCAAATTTTTGTTTCTAACATCTCCTGGGCTGACTTTAACGATATATCTTGCCTAGAGCAAACTGGGTACCTTTAGCACGAAACTTGTTGTAAAATGGATAGGAATTTTGAATCACAAAAGCAGAGAAAAATTTATTGATTTAACATTAAAAAATGAGATCAACTGTTAAATCCCAACACAATTTGTATTGATTTAAATGTAAAAAAACATGTAGACATTACTAAAATTTAGTAAACCAAATAATGGCAACTACTGCAAAGCTTCAGGATATACAATATTTTTTGTCTTTCGATTTCTACTAGAAGAGAGAATAAATAGATTTCTCCCATTTCCAACTCTTGAGCATCCAACATAGAGCCGACCATGAGAAAAGCAAGGCTGTAGTTAATGAGGTCCCACAACCTTCAGAGACTGGCCTTGGGCTTTGTTGATACACATAGCAAAGCTGACTCTAATAGGAAATTGCAGTCTTGTGAATTCAAATGGCATATCTGGAGGTATTAGTGGATCCGTAGAGTGAGAACCAATTCTCCTTTCCCCTGACCAGTTAAAATTTCAACTTGAAGATGGTGAGGCATCATTTTTTCACAATTAGTCTTGTTCCATTACAAAGCTTCGGAGGATCCAAATTTCTTAACAACATCACTGGCGCTGATTCTTTTAATGAAAGCTTATGGAAAGGCATTTCAGCAGCATCAGGGGAGTTAAGGAACTCAGTGGGATAGTTAACTGCTTGGTCAGGGTCAACAGTGCAATCATATGAGAAATAATTTTTTATCTCATTTGACAAGTCTTGAAGAAGTCTCCAGTTTATGGCATACATTGTTTTATTTCTTGGGACTAGAATTGACCTTTGACAGAGCCAGTTCTTGTTTTGGAAGTGACGCTGTAGGTCTGGATAAACCCTAAGTCGCAGTTATTCATTACCCTTCACCAAAATTCCATAACATCCTAGAAGTGAAATATCACCATCATTCCTAGTTCCATAAGTTGAGCGGTAAATATCCCAGCATTGACATCTCCATGTTAGTAAACCCTTATGTTTTTATTCAAGGACAGTCTTTGGACATGACTCCAAAGGTAAGAATTCTTTAATCAGGCATTGAGTTCATCCGCTGCTGTTCCTCTTTTTATCACTGGCAGAGTTTATATGAAGTCTCAACAAAAGAAGGGTCACTCCTGCCATGAGCTGCTTGTTTTGCCTAATATCCTGTAGTGTTTTATGAAAAAGTTTCAAAAGCCTTTCTGTGAACCATAGTGCCGTGGTATCAAACAATGACTGAGTTTCTTGCAAAAGATTTGCACCAGTGGTTCTTCCCGTGATGTTGCAGATTGGATTTTCATTAACATTCAAATTCAATGGAAGCTTGAATGTGGAATGGGCTGTTCTGACTTCTGACAGAAGTGTGGCCGCAGGATATGACCGTATATAACTGCAAGTTTAATCTTTCTCAGTGTTCCAACAGCTAATAGAATCAAGTTTACAACAAAAGTTTTTCCAGTTCCTCCTGGAGCATCAAAGAAGGATATTTAACCCTTGGCGGAATTTACATTTCTTAGGATCATTTCATATGCTTAATTTATCCTGATTTAAAAGTAGATCATTGATCTGCACCATAACAGCAAGCTCCTCAATATTGTAAATTGTCTCTTTCAATGTTTCTCTGTTCACTGAAAGTGAATATCTGTTTGGTTTCGGAATCCCAAATTGCCTCAAATCGCTTTGAGTTAAGTGGTCTTCTATCTCACAGAGTGTAATATTTTCAATTATTGGGTTTATTTCTGCTGAAGATAGATCTTCCTTACACTTTTTCCAGAGAACCAATGAGTTAGATAGCTAACAAATGACAATTATCAGAGTAAATAAGTCTCTTATTGTCTTTGGAGTCTGTGTGCTAACTGCCTCTTCCAAAGTTTTGTCCCAATGTTCATCATTTTCTGTTAGTCCAAAAGCAATGCATGCTTGCCTTTAGGTTTTCATTTCATTTCTATTAACCGTTCTAAGCATTTTGAAGTCAGTTGCTCCTCTTGAATGGTGCAATAATTATCTTAGAAAGAAACATTCTGGATTTCTTAGGTGAACATTATATAACCAACCAAGAACATCACTGCATCTGATTCCTGGAACTATTGGATGTGGTTCTCTTTGATTTCTCCTACAAAGTTTTCCTGCTTTGAAGGTAAAATATTTAAATACTTCAAGATAGAGAAATGTTTTTGCCAACTCGTCTTCTGTACAGAGGTTAAAAAACGCCATTAGTCACTTCGGTCATGAAAAGGGAAAGAAAGTATTCTCTAGACTGCCTCATTCCTGGAAATATATCTTTCCATTTGAAATTGTTCAACTTCCTAATGATTCTCCATGCTGAAAACTGCTTGATCACTACCTTTGTTTTTATACTTGCAAACATATTTAATCGACTTCACAATGTTGCAAAATTCCACATTGATATGGGCATTGAATGTTTTGCAAAGGAAGGGACTATACGGAACCACCCACTTCTTGTCTACAATAATATCATTTCCATTTTTTTCACAGCGATGAATATCCTCCATTTTCTGCTGTTTTTCTTTTATAAATTTGATATCCATTTGCATTATTCCGTTTTCCCTTAATTAAATTCATTGGATATTTCTTGCTGCAGTTGCTTTTTCCTACCATACAGGCTTATTTGGATTAAAATAACCACATAGTCCATGGATCACATTCTTCTTGATGATTTCAAACAACATTGGATCTGTTTAAAGATTTGGTAATTTTGCACTGATTATAAGGTTAATCTCATTGGAACTTATTTTGTTCTTCAGACAAATTAGCAAATGGGCATGTGGCAAGCCTCGCTTTTGCAATTCAATTGTATACATATGACATCTCATTTGCTCAAATAGCTTTCCATTAGTAATCAGATCTATGAGTTTGTCTACTTTCAGCTTGAATACTCCTGTCACACTATCATGTCTGACAGTAAGAGATTGTCCAGGAAGAATATTATCTTGCACTTATTTCCATGTAGGAGGATTACAGGTAAAAATAATGAATAATTCAGGTTTACCATAATGTATGACATAGCATATTACATCATGTACTCTCTCCTGCATGTACCTATGACCTCCAGTTAAAGAAGAAGACAGAATCACCATTTGACCAGCATTATTTGCAATGCCTCACTTAAAACTGCATCTTTAAGGTGGATATAGTCCTCTGCTCTGAGGTTTTTCAGATCCAGCTTGATGAACAACAGTATCTTGGCATACATATCAACTAAGAATTGATTAAGAAGCAAATTGAATTTTTTCTCCCTCACCTTTATTCTATAGGCAATAAAAATCCTGAGCAGATATTTCCTTATTATTCCTTGTTCCAGGTTTTGGATCTCTTTGCTTCAAAAGAAAATTATAACCATCAGTTCCTTGCCAAAATATCAAATCTCTTGGATTTGATATTATAAGCTTTATCAAATCCAAATTATAAGCTTTATCAGTTTAAGCGACTTTATTTAGATTTCCATCTTGATATTGTAAAACAATATCTCTTTTTTCAAAGTCTTTACCTACAATCTAAAGTCCAACTTCATTTGTTGTAGGAGAATTGAATCTTCATCGATGTTCACAATTCGGAGATTGGTCTTCTTATGTACTTCTTTGCAAGGCTGTCTTGAATTTTCTGGTATAGTCATTGTTTTAGTGAAGGAATTCTTAGATATTCAGCACCATGTTTAGTTGTAAATCTTTACACATGTTTGCTCTGGTTTGTTATTGATCTTTATGGTCCTCGATGAAGTAGATTTGAAGAAACTTGCTTTGATCATTCAGCAAAGGATAAATTGAACCAATACTGTGATAGTTTTGGACTTGGACTCTGAATGTTGACTTCCGCCCTGGAAAATTACACCATTAGCTCCAAATGATGGAATAGAAAAGCAGTTATTGTAAGCTCTTATGACTCTTAAAAATTCAACTGAATCTGGATTTGATCCATCTATCATGGAAAGTAATGGTTGACATGAAATAGTTAGTATTGGAACTAAACTTTTCCATTTCTGCAACAAAGGCCATTGGTCTCATCTTTGAACTTTAATGCTTTCCAAGACTTACATTCATTTTCCAAACTTCCAGTGGAAAACTTTCGGTGGTTTAAATAATCTTCCTTGGAATCATAATTAAATTCTGCACTATGTAGATCGGACAAAATTCACCTCTTACTTGTCTCATTTGTGCAACGTTGATTGTTCTTCTTGCTTGCCTTTGATAAGTCTCTTCAGAAGCCTTGACTCTTCTTAACCTTTCAACATTAGCTTCTATCCTCTTTCTCCTGTAATCTGGAGTTACAGAGGCCATTCTTTAATGCGTCCTTCAGCTCTTTCAGCTTTGCATACTCTGGTTTGCGTTTGTTTAGGATTTTCAGTAATTCTCTGAGACTCATCACGATGGACCTGTCGATAATACACAGGCTGAATGCCTATATCTTCTTCTTCTACACTTGAGTGAGATAAAATTTTATGTAATGGCAAGAAGACATGGTAGAGCAAGTTGTTCCAATATGCTAAAGTGATGATTTTATTTGCGTTTTCATCATTGATATTTATCAATTATATGTTGGTTCTATTAAAGATTTGTACTATGTCATAATAGGCTTCGGCCAATAACTGGATTTCAATGTGGTAACTCCAGTTTTGCCAAATTCAAAGTACTTGCAATTAGTTTTTGAAGTCCAGTTCAGAGTCACCAGAGTCTGTTTCGATTCCAACAGTTCTGAAGCAAGAGCTGTGAGCGACAGATATTCGGCCTCAATATAATGTCGCTGTAAAGCTTAGGACAGGGTATGAAATAAACAATTGCGCGTTCATAAACCAAATTCAACTGGTTGGCAAAAAGAATGAAATAATGCACAATGTGTCTATATGGGCAACTGCATTATTAACCATTCCCAAATGGGTAACGTAAGAAGGTTTAATGCAACCCACAGACATCGAGCTGATCTCTGAATCCGGTTTTAACTTTTTGGGAAGGAACATCATCTACGCCTTTGGAAGTGTGCTTGTTTTTAAGTTTAGAAAGTGTTTTGCAAACTTTTTTGATTTTATTGGCTCCATGTTCATGGGTATAATGATTTCTTATCCTCTAGAATTTCGAGTTGTGTCAAATTATTTACTTCTCTAAGCCGACATCGGTCAATATTAGACTGATGCACTAAAGAAAAGCTTATGAATAAAAAGGAATTGACTTTAAATTAAACTCACTAATTAAAACAAACCTTGGGCAAACAACTGCTAGTGTCTAATAATTCCTTTATAATATAAAAAGTAACATTTTAAAGTTCAGAAATAAATATAAGTATCAATTTTTGGTGAATTTTTAAAACTAAAAGAATTACAAATGGTGAAGTTCAGAAAATTTATTAAAATTTTGGCATGGAAATTATTAGAGCAAATTTAGATGGAGAAAAAAAAAGAGAATCATGATGCCGTAGGCCAGAGAAGGAAAGTCTGCCAGCTAAGCGCAATCTTCGTCTGTAAGGAGGAGTGGCGAAGCTGCTCCTCTTGTTTCTACTGATCAAATTTCTTTCATGCTTATGACGTCATCAAATTTGGTGATTTTTTTAAAACCCAAAGAATTATTACAAAAGGTGAAGTTCAGAAAATTTATTTTTATATATCTTCTATAACTATATTTTAGCGACGTGATATTATGAAAGAGTGGAAATTTAGTTCCTTTTTAAAATTATTACATATAATGCGAAGTTCAGAAAATTTATAAAAATATAACCATGGCTGCTTTTTTTAGATTTAAAATTTTTCCCCGTAGGGGGGAATGGAGAAGCCATTGCATGGTATCCCTAAAAAATTAAATTATTTAATTTTATGTTAATTAACAATAAGAATAAATTTGCTAATTAGTGAACAGAATTTTATATTTATTTGCATAATTATAATTTTTAATTGCTGGAATTTTATAGGAATAAATAATTGTGCTTTTCAACGTATATTAAAGTGTATGAAAGCGGAGAGTAAATTAACTTGTCTTTAATTTTGGTGAATTTATACGAAAAATACTCTTAGGAAACCTGCCAAGCAAAGGAAATAGATGTTGGTTACTTACGGCATGGGTTCCCTCGACTTTTGCCTGGTTCTCTCACCTGGTGGGCTTTCCAGACACAAAGAGAGGGGGGCCAAGGAAGCTGCACTCCGCTGATGCTCCAGCTACATATAGGAAACATCAATATTTAATAATGTCTGAAAAGTGTCGGTTGGAAAGTGCATCATAAGCGACAATGCACAATGGATGGCAGAGGGACAGTAAATCATTAAAAATAGGTCATCCGCTAAGTAAACAGTAAGCTCTCCTTTGAATGTGGGGAGAAATGTTTTGGAAACCAGTGTGTTAAGTGAGGAATTCTATATGTGTATATGCTTGACACCGAAGGATCGCTTTCCATCTTATAATGAGTGTTTCTGGAGAGAAAGTTGAAACTGATAAACTCTAGTGTAAATACCAGGAGCTCTGGTGAAGATATCGTCGGGACTAATGGATGAATAGCCATGCCAAGTTTTCGATTACTTAATTAAGTGATTTATCAGTAGCCGCCCCCAAATAGAAAGGAGGATAAGATTCCTATGTCTCCCTCTATAGGGAAGAAGCTTCACACCTCTGATCTGCCTGGTACAGCGGGGCTGTACTAATTCTAAAAGGTTGTAAACCTCAATGTAACCTGTGTTCTAAAGTGGAGAGCCATTATTAAGCAGTGGGCGTATGTAATTTACAAAGAGAGGAGTATGAATGCCATATCACGGTTGATTGTTAACCCTAAAAGATTATTAGCTAAGCCTGCAGCTATGTTATCAATATTACTAATATGTTGATGAAACTTGTGAGTAGTATCTATTGTTACTCCAATCATGAATGAAGTGATTACCTGCGCCTTTTGACCTTGAAATTCAAAAAAGAGTGTTGCGCGATGATAAGAGTACCTTTACCATTATTACCAACGAGGAGGGAGATTGTGTATTTTGGTAGGCGTTACTTGGCTGCTTCTGGGTGTAGAAAATATTTATGAACACCGAAATATGAACTGATCTGACTCGTTGTGCTTCGACAACGAGGTTTTACGCTGCCCAACTGGATGAGTTCTGGCTTGTCAGCTTACCTGAGAGAGAATTGTGTTTCATAGATTCAGCTGCTTTCGTCGGTAACAAAGTGGGCGATAGAATCTTGTCAGAGAGACGGATTGAAAGTTTGTTTCGCTTACTCTTGTAGAGGCAGACGGAAGCTCAACTGGATGGTTATTCAACGACACGATAAGGCCGTGTGCGTAGCTAAAATTTCTATGGAAAAGGGTTAAGAAGGCGTCCTCCGCAAAGTTGTAAGTGTCTCCTTAATTGCTTCTCAAAAATTCTACTCGGGCTATGTAGTTCATTAACATTATCACTTGTTCTACCTCTACCAATTTCTTATCCTTTCTTCAAAAACTTTACCGAACTCTACTCTTTATTTTTAGATTTGGATGAGATAAATTATAAGTATTACTGGAATTAATAATTTTGAAATTTATTATCTTTCTTACTTTAATTTCTGATGGATAAAATGCACCGTATCAACCTTAACATCGAATACTGATGGTAGGAATTTTAAATAATTTCTTGGCCCTATATTTTTTAATATTTCCATTTGCTAGGACCAGGACATGCGGATAAACTGGTTTCGATCATGATAGAAGTTAATCCACATATGGCATGTTTAGTCGCCACGTCAAACTCTCAATTCATTAATATGTAGGTACTAAATTAGGTATCAAACGGAATGGTTTGGTAGTAACTTCAAAAACAAAGTGTTCCTGTAAATTTTATTCACTTTTTCTTTTTTCTTTTAATATATTCTCAAATTCGAATGCTCTTATTTGATTATAAAATAATATATTTATTCTTATTAATTAGAAAATTCATTAATTAACATCGATAATTTAACAATTCAGACATGTAAAAGAACAACCTATGCCACCCACTCCCCCCCAATTTATCGGAGACCACGTGCTATGATATCGCGTCATGGATGAAGTCATTTGCTGTTCGAAAATTCTCGAATTTCAACTCCTAAGCACCTTGGGAAAATATTTTCCAATCCTGCGAACTCGTCTCAAGACTTCCTCCCCCAGCCCTGTTGACGAGGTGGGAAAGAAGCTTCCTGTCTCGTCCCTTGCTGCTAAACGATGAATCAGCTCCGCCTCCGGATTAAGATGTCTGGAGCTTGTGGCTTCTTTCTCCAAACTTCCCCTTTCCCTTCAGAATCGGGCATAAAAATAATCCAGCCCGCAACTCAAGGCTGTACTTATCGTCTCGTCCCATAAGCGTTCGTCAGGCAGCAGTCTTTTTCAGCCGTGACTCTACCAAAGTCAATTGGTAGCTTCTGTGAACGGCAAGCCTTTAAATTTGCGCAACAGTCTCCTTTCGTTTAATCAAACCGAAGCAAATCTCCATCGATTACCTTTGAGGAAAAGAAGATTTCTCTTTCAGTGGAATTACGAGAATTGCCACATTCCCCGTCGAACGTCATCTTTAAAGTTTGGCTATCTTCATCGGAAGGTTGGATCGGATCGTTCTCCACCTGTCTTATTTGGATCGTGCCCCACTTGCCTCATTCGGATCGTGTCCACTTGCCTCATTGGATCGTTCCCCACTTGCCTCATTTGGATCATGGCCCACTTGCCTCATCGGATTGTTCCCCACTTGCCTGATCGCAAGAAGGACCTTCCTAGAAGTCATCGACCCATAAGACTGAAACCCCAATCCATTTTAGGTATTGTCATGTTCCCCATTTTGTTCTGAGTCTAGTTACATAAATCAATTAATTCCATTTGATAATCCCTCCTCATAATAATTATTAAGAGGATCTTTTAATTTAAATAATTTCGTTTTGTCTATTATTATTCTTATTTTAATCTATGTAAATAAAATTATATTCTAGTAGTTTCATCTTTAACTAACCTTGAACGATACTCTCGACCTATTAAAGTAAATCTCACCAAACATTTATGCACTCTGTCTAATTATTAAGGATTTGACACCCAACGCTTTAAGTTTAACCTCCTAGTCGGTCGTTAATCCCTGCGAACAGTCCTTCAACGGTTCGCGTTGCAGTAAGTGATTAAGTCCCCCATCCCTACATAATATAGGAGTAGTGTATGATATAGAGTGTTTGTACCACGACAAGAGGTATTACCACAACGACAGCGTTCATTGCTCTCCTTTCTACTCAAGTTACTAGGGTGCCTTTGCTACCTAAACGTAGAAATTAAAGGACAAAGGAGTTGCACCCTTTCCTAGTTACTCCTCCGTTTGGGTGTACGGTTGGGTTATTCACCTGTGATATATTTTTTTCACTTCTGTGAATTTACAACTTTTCCCAACACTTTTTATTAGAACTTTCCAGTTGCAAATGCCTTTGTTAGGTTTTATTCAATTTCCCAATAGAATTAGCTGAGGTTTCTAACATTGCTCGGGGAAACAATTAGACTTGAATTTTATGAATCAAGATGTGTAGAAAAACCTACTCTTTCGCTCACAATCCTCGCTCATCAGCTAGACGTGAGGGGCGATGTAACCAATGAATAGGTGCAATCACATATTGTTTTTATCTATCACATGTATTAAGACTCAGCATAAAGGTCTGATAACAAAGATCAAAGGTTTATCTAAGGTCTGTTATTATGTAATAGACGCTATTGAGTAGCAACTACTCTTGGAGTTTAATTTTCCAAAAAATAAAAGTTGTGTCTGTAACTACACAAAATAAATAGGACACTAATAGATTCCTTGCAAGAAATGTCTATTATGTAATTATTCCAAGAAACTTTATAGTTTTAAGCGCATCGGGTTTTTTTTTAAACAAATAACTAAACGGCCTCCTTATATATATATATATATATATATATATATATATATATATATATATATATATATATATATATATATATATATATAGAGAGAGAGAGAGAGAGAGAGAGAAAGAGCAATACAAGTTCTCTAGGTGGTAACAACCACCACAGGGCTTTCGCTGTATATAATTTCTGCCTTTCAGAAATCTTTTATAGACAGAAATATAGAAGCAGAAAACTTGCATCACAGACCATAAAGTAGAAGAGGAAGAAAAAATTCACGAAAATGAGCAATGAGGCAAGAAAAAGAAGGTTTTTTTAAGGCAAGAGAAGGCGACATTGGAAGAACCCAAGGATCAAAGAGAGCATAGGACGGCATAATGAAGGCGATCCATACTAAGAAGACAGAAATAACGTCAAGAGGAAACCTTTTGAATAATCCTGGCCAGGACTCAAAGCCGGCTCTGTTGATTGCCGGTCAGATGCTCTCAAGTTTCCTCATTATTGTGCTTTGATTGAGATTTAACATTCATAAACTATCGTAATCGTCAGATCGATAATAGTGAATAATTTATAAAGTCGTCTTATTTATTATTTTTTATTACATTTAATTTCTCTAAACCTCTGGGTAAAAAGAGAAGATCGAGTTATTCTTACAAAAGCTACACAAATTCCCCTCACTCTTCATAAGCAGTAGCACCCTTTGTCTACAACAAGGTGACCCTAGAGTCATCATCGACCTTGGTAAGGAAGAAAAGTTTTTGCGACAATAACTCTATGGAATCACATCACTACATCGATGGACGGTCATACTGTTCCAAATTAGGTAAGTAATACTTGTGTTATTTCTTTCCCAGAATTCTTATCTGCCTCGCCTAGTTCGTGCTTTCCATAAATTGAGTTAATCTTCTCTTTGGAGAGTGTAATATTTGACACACAAAAACTCAAGTCATTGGTGCGAGCACTGCCACACGCATTATTTGACGGAATTTCATTATCGAAAAGACTCCACTATCTTAACTTATCACATCCTCTGAGCCGGCATTTTCAAGTGTTTACCTCTTCCACAGCTCAAAAATTTAATTTTAGGGTGATTCCATCCAGTTATCCCATATTTCCCTTGAGGATCCCCTCAAGAAAACTCAAGTACAAGCTAAAAGATAGTAAGAGCTAGGATTTCATCGGGAATCATTCGGTCACAGCCTTCCCTATCTCATTTGAAAAGCACGAGAAATTTTAGCCCCGCATACCTCACTTATGTGACTTGGTACGTCTCACGAACTCTCAATCGCAGCTTTCAGGCAAAAGCGACTTCCAAGGCAAATGACCCCTCTCAACAGTTCCGCGAGCAGATAGGCACAGCACTGGTGCCTGACATGAAAGGCCCTACAAATTTCTCGAGAAGGTTGGCCAATCTCGAGATATCGAGAGATTACTTCGAGAGACGATCAGCATGTCGGGCGTGCAACTCATATCGCACAGATCTCGCTTTGGTTCATAAAAATCTCTGCTGGATCACGCAAATCTCCTACTGCGTTGCGTAATTCTCTCAAACTTTAAAATTGCATCTGCTTCTACCATCTGTAATACGACAACCAAGCACAACGCTCTAAACCTGGTTGGAAAGTGTATGCTACATTGCGAGTGTTTGGAGGGAAACCGAAATGAAGGACCTCAAAACTCTGTTTCCTAATTGTTCGCACTTGCAGGTCATCGTACTCACAAACTGAAGAAGGTTCCTGATCGACACAGGGTCAGTGATCTCAATTCTCCCAATTTTATATTTAGATCTGCATCAACAAGAGAGCAGCATTCAGTTTCAAACTTCTACTGTATCCCAAAATTCGTACATTTAGTGAACTTAGGCGTGATCTATCAATGGGTTTGATGCATGAGCTTAACGCCATTTGTTTAGTGTGCGATAATAGGTGCCCGTTTTGGTGCAACTTATAATATTTAGTTGAATATCAACATTCATGCTTGAAGTTTGAGATCACTAATCTATCAATGAGCGCCATATGTGAAGTTGTCTGCGCTATTGCCTTTTTTTGCAATTAAACCTAGCTCTGCAGTAGATCAACTCATTAGTAAATACAGTAAGCTTTACATCCCACACAACAAGCACAGTAAGAATCTAAAGGTGCTTAGTGTGTTCTCTTTTCATATTTTTATCATGTTGTGACAAAAGTTCAATAGTTGCTAAGCGACTAAGGCAATTGCAAAAAGATTCAAAATGTGGTGAAATATAACATCAAAATTTCTTAAGGCCAAGTAGATGTCTCTATGTATGCCTTTAACATTCTTCTTATAAAGAAAGCCGACAAAAACTACCGTGTAATCTACGACAACAGCCAGTTAAACTACATCATAATTAGGGGTAAATACCCGCTCAGTTAGCTTACAGTTTTTATCGCACCTTAAAAAAATTGTTCGGTGTTCTCCAAAATCACTTTAAAAGACACGTTTTTACAAATTTAAAGGAAGCCATCAACCATTAAAAAATGGCTATGATATCGCTAGTGGGTCACTTTGAACTCCTCATTCTTTTCCAAAATATCTTTAACTATTTACAGACATTTCAACGTTATATCACTCATGTCTTGTGTAAACTGGGCTTCGTTTTCGCATCTTTTGATGAACTGCTCACTCCAAGCTAAACGAACGTCAACATTTTCAACATCCGGAACAGCCCTCTGCAAGGCTAAAATTTAATTGTCTGACATCAATGTTGCTATGTAAGTGCGCTCAGTAGAATCACTTGTTTTTTTTATTAAAAAGGTAACTCCCAAGAATATCTCAATAATAGGGTAAGATAACAGTTCTCATGTATTGTACTAGACCAAAAATATTGTAAAAGCTACAGAGATTATTGTGCTTAATCAATTACCCTCGTAGATTTATGAAAAAGGGGGCCTCCACTTACAATATTTTCACGAGATTGTTAAAGGCTCAAACAAGCATTGCTTTATCACTCATCAAATATTGCAATACCTAATCCATGCAACCCATTGATCTCATCAATACCAGTATCTACTTCACAAAAGGGAAAATCTAATCATTTCATGCCATTCCATAAACTCAATGACTCCTTCATTCAATTTAGCTTCATCTGCTTCAAGATTTACAATATCTTTGTGGACATATTAAAGAATATCCAGCCACAAAAATTGTTGCAAATTCCCTCTCACCATAATTTGACTCTCTTCTAAGTTGTTGGATGCATATCCACTTATAGATATAACATCAAAATTTGTGGTTGACGCATTTTTTGTTAACTACATATCACGATTTGGTGTTCCTATTAACAAAATCTCAGATGACGTATTGGAATTTCATTCTGATCTGTTTCAGTCGTTTAATTCCCACGACGACATAACCCATCTTTACATCATAGGCTAGTACGAACGGAAATGCCGTTCTCATAAAACAACACAAAAGCATCAGATCTTCTCTTCTGACAAAAGGACGTAATGAAGAATGTTTACACAGTCTCTAATCCAGTCATTTGTGATATGAAACACATTAAACCAAGAAACAAGACTTTCTCTTGTTTGTTCATTTTATAAATAGCACGCCATTATGCATTCCAGGTGACTAATTTGTCAGCAGAGCTACTCTTTTAAACAATGAGCCATAAAGAATCCTTGGCTCCACAAGAAAGATTCCCAAAAATCTGGAGAACTGTACGCAAGGTTTGGTAAGAGACACTTAGATACGTCTTACCTTCTTTACCCCATATAAAGATGCCTATATCCTTTAGAACAACAGAGAAAATACTCCTGCTTACAGTCATAAAAGAAGCTAACTAACCTGTAAATAAACATAGAATCTGACATCAATAAGATTCGTACAATCCAACATACATATTTAAGAGATAACATCACAAAATACATCTGAACAAGCATATTGAAATCTAAATAATAATCGGTCTGATAATTCTTGTCACTTTTTTAAATGAACTTTCATATTAAAATCCATTAGTGTTTCATAAAATGATACTTTGAAATGTTTAACAAAAAACCTTGGAAGTATTTTTGAGGAGCGAATAAGTGTGCTTTTTTTATCACCAATATTTTAACCACATTTTATATCGTATGCCTATTTTTGTTATATGCCCCCGCTGCTTGTTAATTTTCATTAACTTCGTTGTTATTATTTTGTCTATACCGCCAAATATACGAGGGGCGGTTAATAATTTTTGCGAATCGGTAGTGCAAAACAGAGGAAGGGGGATGGCTGTTTGTGGGGGTGTAAGGACAAGTTATGACAAGTCAAGACCTGCAGCCGCACGCTCCTGCCTCGTCTATTTAAGAAGCAGTAGCTGATCGCAGATCATCAGTCACCAATTTTTCAACAATTGAGAAGATTGAGTACCGCGCAGTGATCAAATTTTTGACCAAGAAAGGCAAGAATGCTAAAGAGATCCATAGACGCATGGTTGCAGTGTACACCGACACCGCCCCTTCCTATGCAATCATTGCTCGCTGGAATAGGGAGTTTCGCCATGGTTTTTAGTCCCTTGAAGATGGACCATATCCAGGGCGCCCATCGGACATGACCAACGAGGAATATGTAGCCCGTTTGGATAGGATGATCCTCGAAAATCGATGGGTGAAGGTCGAAGAAATCAAGCGACAACTTGGATGTATTATCAACATCATCCACGACAATTTGGCCATGACCAAGGTGTCTGCCCATGTGGTCCTTAGAAACCTCTCGAAACCTCACGCCCCATGATCGACTTCGACGTCGTTAAAGTTCGGAGGAGCTGTTTCTCTTGTACAACCAAGACCCAGCGGGATTCGAGTCACGCATTGTGACAGGTGATGAAACGTGGGTCCATCACTGAGATCCGGAGAACAAGCTCGAAAGCATTGCCTGGAAGCACAGGAGCTCTGTGACCCCCATCAAGTTCCGGACCCATTCCTCAGCCGGGAAGATCATGGCCACCATCTTCTGGGATTCTGAGGGAGTGTTGATGATGGACTATGCGCCTCGTGGAGGGACCATCAAGGGCCAATCTTATGCCGAGGAACTGGCTGGGTTGAATAGGTGCATCCGTCAGAAGCAGCGCTACAAGTTGACACGCGGTGTCCTGCTCTTCCACGACAATGCCCCTGTCCACAAGGCCAGAGTTGCACTAGCTGCCCTGCACGAGTGCGGATTCTGCAGAGCTAAACCATGCCCCCCACAGTCCTGATCTGGCCCCCAGCGACTACTTTTTATTCCACCATTTCAAGGCTGCACTGCGGGGACGCCGGTTTGGGAACGATTAAGATGTCCAGCTCGCCGTCCAGGAGTGGATTGAACAGCAGTAGTGAGATTTCTGGTTGTCGGGAATTCAAAGCCTCAGGGACAAGGGGCGCAAGTGCATTGAAGTCGAGAGTAGTTATATTGAGAGATAATAAACTACTTTTCCTCATATCTTGTTTCCTTATATCCGAATTGCAAAACTTATTGACCACCCCTCGTATTTTAGCCTAACATTTAATAATTACTTTTCGCAAAGATTGAGATTCTAAATCCGCTTCCTGGATTTGACATTAACAATCAGAACTGAACGTTATAAATACTTTTTGATACTCATGCATTACTTCATTACAGCATCTGACTATATACAAATGAGGTCATTGAATTAGCGACCGATTTCGAATAAATTTTCCATTTAGGCCACAAATAAGTTCCTGTTCTGGAAACTTGTACAATTCGCTTTTTTCCTGGATACTTGTAAATTTATAACGGATACCGTTTACCAATTCAAAGATAACGTTGTAGGTTTAACCAAGTATCTTTCTGCAACTCTCTTAAAGTTGACAGTAGAAAGTAGAGTGCTCCTTTTTAATGAGATTCTGTATCTTCAATACGATGGGATGACCATGTGCTCTCCACTAGGTCCCAGCTTTGCAAACACTTTTCTTTGTTACCATGAACAAAACTGTTTAAGGAGCTGTCCCACTGAATTTAGACCGATAGTGTTTAAAAGATATGTTGTCGACGACTTTCTCATTTTAAAGCACAAAGACCATGACCCTTTATTTTTGAATTACTTAAATCAACAACACCCTAATATTAAATTTTCAATGGAAACAGAAACAGAAACAAACAATAAAATCTCTTTTCTTTACGTCATGGTTACAACAATTTTCTCCAGATTCAGTACCCCAGTTTACCGAAAACCCACTACCACCAAACTTGGCACCTATTTCTTTAGTTGCACTCCTACACATTTTAAACTTGCCAGCAAAAAAAGCCGTATACAACGAGTGTACAAGATTTGTTCAAATTGCTTTTTATTTACTGCTGAAATAGAATACCCAATGAGTTTTTTCAACTTCAATTTCTTCCCAGACCAAATATTTCACAGATTACCTAACCTCTAATTTCTTATTAAAAAAACTCTTACCAAACCCAACCAACTAGAGTCCCTAAACAAAAAATATTCATGAAGCTCCCATATCTTCAACATTTTACCACTAAATTCAATAAAAATTTATTTAGATTCTTATAAGTACTTTGCTCTTGCCAGTTCTTTCCTATTAATTATAATCCTCTTTCTATCAATTCTTTCTTTCAACACAAAGAATCACTCCCATTATCTTGTGATCGTCCATTATTTATGAATTTACGTGTGCGACCTGCCAGAGTCGCTATGTAGGCCGAACTAGTCTACAATTACAATGTAGGATTGCTAAGCATATGAGAGTGTCATATAGAACTGACATTCCTATCTCTAAATCTGAACACTCGTTCAATAAGTGGAAACTCTCAAAATCTTAACCACCCGCTCGACCCTGGTTCTTTTAGTTTATTTTCTTCCACTTCCTTTTCTCTGGATCTAAAAATTCTGGAATCACTTTTCATTAAACAATAAACCCAAAACTTAGTGATTATTCCTCCTCTCTCAAATTATTCACTATACGTGTATAGTCAAATAAAGAAACATACAGCAAACCAAATTTCCTATCCCTTACATTGCTTTAATCATGGCTAGTCACGACCATGGTAATCAGTCGATATCATCAGCTCCAATAAAATAAGGTTAGTTTCTGTCTCAAAGTTCTCAGTTTCATTTTTATTCTTTGTGTTTATTTAAAAATATTTGTCTCCTTATCTAAATGAACTTATATATAAAAATTTTCCCTTAGTTTTATGTTTTTCATTCTTATTATGTTGCTTCACTATTGCTTAATTAAGTTTTAAACTTTCGTCTCCTAGTTTATTCGCATTTATTGATTGTTTGAATTAGCTTTGCCTTTTGTTTTTCTTTCTGATTCCTGGTTTTTTTATTTTACTTATTTTTCATTGTTCGCCCTGCCCTTACAACTTTGTCGGGGAATTACTTTAAAAACAAATTTATTTAATTCCAATTAAGTTTACTTCATGTTTATTATTCATATTTGTTTTTGCCGGGAATATTCTTTAATAAGTTTTAAATTTGAAATTTTCGTTTCTTGGTTAAATCCGTATTTATCTATCGCTCTATCCCTTGCATTCAACTGTTTAACATATTTTTGTTACTTATTATGACTAATATTGAATTGTTTGTGCTATTTTTGCAATTTTGTCATTTAATTCTTAAAGATTTCTTGTATTCGTATTAGAGTTCAATCTGCTGAAGATGGTTATTGTTAAAGACCGTAACGTCCGGCAAATAAATATTAGAGCTATCACGTGAGTAATCATATTCTTCCTAAATAAATATATATATGGAAGTTAAAGCCAGAACCAGTATTAGGATCATCTATAATTAAGAACGTTTTGAAACTTAGCCTATGTTGATCTTTTAAACTGCTACCATGTGTATGTAGCTCAGTTAAAATTTTTCACCTCTAAAATCATCGATTGCTGTCATTCTCTCAAGTTGGTAAGTGTTCAGTCATTTATTTAATTTTGAATTTTAATTTCTTGGTAATTTTGCATTGTCCTCTCAGCAATTTTTGTTCTTGTTTTCTCGAAAATTTACTAAACTCTAAATTTATTCATTATTACATTGTCGAATTATTTTCTTTCAAATTCAATAAACTTTAAACTTATTGTTAGTTATTAATACCTATATATTTTTATGTATGCTAAGCTTGCTTGTTTTTATATTGTTTTACTCCATTATAGGCTGAAGATGAACATAGCTAATGTTCGAAACGTTCCAAATTATATATTCTGATTACTGGTTCTGGCTTTACTTTACATACTAAAATCGAGGTTTCCGAAGGATGACCCAATTTCTACATATATATATATATATATATATATATATATATATATATATATATATACTTAGGTAAAAGGCCATATTGTTTGCAGGTTTTATGGAAGGCCACACCTGTAGCAGCCATATTAATTTTAACTTGTATTTTCTTAATATTTCTTTCATTTTTTTTTAACGGGGTCTTCGAGGCGAGAAAAAACATCCGCGAATGACATTCTTTATTCCTAGACGTCTTTCGACCATGTTAGGTCATCTTCCGCGAATGAAGAGAAATCGAATTATTCACAAATTGCTACATTATATATAGTATTTCTACGCGAACATAAGTATTACAAAAATTGGTCAATTATAGCGCGGGAAATTTTTAAGGGGAAACTAAGCGCTACAAGAAACACAAAATTGGAAGTCTCAGATTGTCTGACGATGCAGATAGGATTAACCTATACCTATACGCATCGGAGCAGTTCCCATTCCCGAAGGATGGGGATACCTATAAAATAAACGTGGGCATTAAGAAGAAATTTTACAAATGGGACTATGATGCCCAATGCGATGAGGAAACGGTGGAAGAAGCCTTACATAGTCAATGTATGGCCTTCCATCGCGAAACCTTCGTGGAATTATCCCAGGCAGAGTTCAAGAGAAAGAGAAACGGGAAAAGGAAGTCAACCACCCGTAAGCACTAAAGACATCCACACAAGCCAGAACAGAGAATGGAAAACCAAAACAACAGGTTAAGGATATTAACACTCAACAGTAATGGATGGGAGGGGAAAGCCACGGCGTACGGCAACATATTCCGTGTGCTAGATCCCGACATCATACTGATTACTAAGCATGGTATCGATACGACCAGTAAGCAGTTGAAGATACCAGGCTACAGAGTGATATCTAAGAACCATTCTCAAGAGAGGTATGACGGTGTTGCCATTGCCGTCAGGAGGAACTTGTCGTTCAAACGTCTTCCAGACATGGACGAATCCTTTGTGGCGGTAGAGCTGCATACATTAGTAGGCAAGCTCATAATAGCGGCGGCATACCAACCACCTCGACGCAGATACCTCCCTCTGACGAACTTCTACACCCTGTTTGGCCACGGCAGGATGGTATTCCTTGGGGGAGACCTCAACGCCAGATGCCGAACGGCTGGCTACGGGAACACAAACGAAAGAGGTCACAACTTGGAAATGATTATGAGAAGGAAAAACATTCAGCGTATAGGACCGGATTTTCCAACCTATTTCACCGTAAGGTCCGCTACGAAACCTGACATAATCATGACAAGTGATGGCTTCCCTTTCAATTACCGTAGTGAGCCGGGCCCGACAATACCCAGTGATCACATACCAATTCAGCTCCCGATACCACTTCGGAAAAGCTATGCTTCGGCCAACTGGGAACGCTACAAGGAAAACCTTGCCAGCTATGTACCAGCGGGCCTCGACGGAGCGAGTCTGGAGAGGATCGACGAGGAGTTGGAAGCGATTACTGCCCGCATCATCGAAGCAGATCGCGAGAGTGTACCGATGAAAAGGTACAAAACTCTCCCCCAACCCAGATGGTCTGAGGAAATGAGAGAGATCGCTAGAGTGCACAGGGAGGTGTATGAAGAAACGAGGAGAGAGGGTGTTAATCGGGAAAGAACAACGCTGTTAAGACGCCTGAGTGAAGAACTTAAGCAGGCTATCAACCAGCAACAGGCTGAAGTCTGGGACAGTCTGATTGAGAAAGTTGACAGCGAAGTTCGACCCGATGTGTTCTGGCGACTTGTGAACAAGTTGAAAGGTCTGACAAGTAGAGAAAAGACCCGCATTAAGGAGGGCGATGACTACTTGGAAGATCCGGCGGATTTGGAGGAAAGATTCCGCAACTTCTGGCAAAATATCTTCAGGATAACACCAGAGGAAAATGCGGAATTCGACCAGGAATTCGAAGGCCAACTGATGGAAGAACTAAATCAGAATGTTGCTTCGAACTCTACCACATGCCTATGTCGACGAAGGGAGGAATATGGTAGACCACGGCCGTCCAACTACACCGGAAGAGGTCATGGCGGTCATTAAAACCTTCAAACAGAAGGCACCAGGCTGGACGGGCATCACCAGAAATAATTTGGTACATGCCCCCCGGCAGATCATTCAGGGAATCACTAACATCTACAATGCTTCCCTGAATACGGGCTACTTCCCAGACGGGCTAAAGATAGCTAAAATTATCTTTATACCCAAAGGGAGGAAGCCTGATCAACTGGTGGACTACAGGCCAATATCCCTCCTGGAGATAATAGGTAAAGTCTACGAGAAGCTTCTGGCTAACAGGTTACAAGACCAACTAACCGAGCTAGAAGCCGAAAGCTCTCAGCAACACGGGTTTCGCAAGAGAAGGGGGACGGATACTGCCCTTGCCCTTCTCACTGAAAAGCTTGCCCGATGTAAGGCCGAGAAGAAATACGTAGACGTGGTGATGCGAGATGTGCAAAAGGCCTTCGATAAGGTTTGGCTACGAGGCTTACAACACAAGATCCTAAGCCTCCAGCTGAACCCTACCCTGGAAAGGGTCCTCTGCGACTACATCATGCGTAGAAAAGCCTGAATTTCCATCGAGGGCTACAGAGGACCCGAATTTCAACTTGAGGCGGGTGTTCCACAGGGTGGCAGTCTGAGTCCGCTGCTGTACCTTCTGTACACACTGGACTTACCTGATCCGGTAGGGGAGGATGTGATGTACCTGCAGTTTGCAGATGACATCACGCAAATCGTCCCCAGCTATTACAAGCACGCCGGATATCAAGCAAGGCAGACAGCCATCGAAATCGAAAACATCAATCGATATGAACGAATGTGGAAGATCAAGACCAACCGCCAAAAGTTCCAAATCCTACCAGTTAACCGCCGCAAACATGTGGATGTCAGAGTGAATGGCGAAGTTTACCCATATGGTAACAAAGGAAAAGTCCTGGGTCTACAATTTACCTCCAAAGGGTACAAATGTCACATCAATGACAGAATCTCCCTAGCCAAAATACAGCTTGGCAAACTGTATAGGTTTAAAAACCTCAGCTCCAAAAACCTTAAAAAGCTATACACTGCTCTGGTGCGCTCAACATTAGTGTACCCGGCAGTGGTTATGCAGGCTGTGAGTTCCACCTCTCTCAGACAAATGCAGAGAGTGCAGAACAAAGCAGCCCTGCTTATAGCTGGAACGAAAAGGACGGACTACATTCAGCAGACAGTCCTGCACGCAAGAGCAGGACTAACCCCTCTGAATGTAGAACTCCAAAGGCTAGGGAGAAAGACCTGGGACAAAATCGAAGAGGAAATACTCCCGAATATGAACCAAAACCTAGATATACCTAGAGCAGTAAGAGAACGGGTTAGTAGAAAATCTTTCTTCCCGAGTGGAAGGAACTGCTCCAGAGATCGACTAGTTGGTCTCTATACGTAACCGCACGATAGAATACACCAAAAATCACAGAAGAAGAAGAAAGCGAAGAGTAGAGAGGCGTAGTGCCCATCGAACCCAACTGAGACAAACTAATATACAGAACCAAAAACCCCGGCAAGACAGATACGAAATATATAATTACAAAATGTAACACAAGATTGCAAAAGCAAACAGTATACTTGAAAGGCTTGAAAGCCACGACGGAGGATATAGTATAGATATTTATTTTACCTAATTTTAGTCTTTATATATATATTAAAAAAAAAAATAAATAAATAAATAAAAAAATAAATAAATAAATAAAAAAAAAAAGAATAAATATATTAAAACAAATACATATAATTAAATATAGAAAAAGATTAAGACAAATAACAGAAACGAATAAAGAGAAGAAGTAAATAGTACAAGTAATGGACAAACCGGTGAGGAGCCCTCTACACCAGGGCAATTCTCAACCCTCTTTTTATCTTTATATACCTACTACACATTTCATTCTTATTACATCACCTTCAACTTCAACTTCTGACTATGTGTCGCTCCGATCTAGTTCTCTGGCAAAGGAGGCAAAGGAAAATAAAGTTTTAAAACGTGCTTCTTTTAACGTCAGTTAACTCAGGGACGCCAAGATGTCCGGAGTATAGTTTCCGGCTGAGGTTGCACATTAATCGCTGATTTCTTCATTTGAATGATGACGGCTTTGGCCATCCACAATCTTCTGCGATTAACCACAATCTGTTACTGCGCCAAGCAACCACTTTTGTATCTTTATATTTACACTCCCGGTATATCCTCTGCTTTCAAATTTACTAGAATTCCTCTATGCCGAGCAAAATCAAACCTTTTTTCTAAATAGGGGTAAACTCTATTAATTTTTTTTGGGGGGGGGTCAATGGTCGAGATCCTTATGTGGAAAAACTCCAACAATTCATTTGAACATGAAAGCTTGCGCGAAGCACATGTTGGGAATCCTGAAGTTTTTTTAACCTAGCGATCTACGACTCATTATCTAATAATAGATTCAAAAAGTTAGAAAACGACTGAATTGGAGCAAATGTGCCTAAAATTCCTGATTACAATCGATTCTTTTTAGAATATTGTTGAATTATATTTTCTTTAAATTCGTGCAAAAGTATTCATTCTTTAACTGGTTTGTTAATAGAAAATAACAAATGTCCTAGTTACTGCTCTTTCTATATATTTAAGATGAGTTGTTTTTTCATTCAGAACTTGCTGGTTTGATAGATTTCTTTATATACTGATTTTCTACATTTCCTTTTTATTAAAATTTGAATAAAACCTCTCATATAAATTAATTACATATTGAATTGATAGTAAAGTTTCCAGTATTCGACGTATGTAAAAATATTAATACCTATACTAGAGGCCCTGTTGTTCTTGATGGCCTATGCAATTATTTGGTAGTTTATTCACGTGTCGATAAAATGAATTTGGTTCGTGTTTGCTTGCCGATGCCTGATTTTCCTTATGGTGACTCCTATTTATCTCTCTTTTACGTCTTATACGGCCAGGATAAAAATTAATTCGTTCCAATTTACGACAGCTTTGTTGGTTTAACTAATTTTAATTTTATTTTTTCGTTCCAGTATTCTTTTACTAATTTCGTTTTACAAGAGAGTTCTTCCTTACAGTCCAGTACTTTCTCTTCGGAGATCTAGGTTTGAGTGATCTTCGCTCATGTTACCTGTCCTCGTATTGGGACAAGCAGGATGATATCGCTTGTCCTTTTAACTGGGGACAAGTTAAGCACAGACTGTGAACTATCTGACTTGCTGGAGGAGACTGGCCTCCCCGACGCCGCAGCATGTCTCCTTCTTCTTCATGTTTTGTTTAGTCTTTTGTTTTCTTTGCTTTGTTTTGGTTCTGATTTTTTGTTTTTATTTCTAATGTTGGCTACCACTAAGCTCAATATTGATTACGGTGACCTTATACCCTTAGTGGCATTTGCCAGATTGGCGTGAAAAAATCAAAAGTATAATGTTACTTTTATGGTTCTCAGAAATTATTAGGACCATAAGTAATGTGAAAAATAGAGCTCACCATAGAAGTAATGGGCGAAATAGAAGCAGCATAAGAATAATAAAAAAATAGAACATTAAAAATCACAAGAATGCAATAAACTAATTTTAGAATGCGTAGATAGTTATAAAAAATAGAGAGCACCATAAAAGTAATGAGTAAACTATAGAAGCAAAAAGTAATATGGTCCAACAAAGAAAGATACACAGGAGTTGACTATATTTAAACAAAACTTTGAGTTTATAACTCACAATCTGATTTTATGTTAAAAAGATTATTCCCGAGACGCTGAATATATTTGTTGAGCATTGACAGTGTTTGAACCTTTATCTCGCTCGGCACTTTTTTAAGCGATTGCTGAAGCAAGAAGATACGTAACTGGAGAAGATAAAGTAAGTCGAGATAGGCCTGTGCTGTGGAATACAAAGCATTCATGACAATTTGTTCTCTCCCCAAATAGGGTTAGGCCTCTTGTTAAATAAGAGAGGAATTCCATTAGCAAGGCAAATATTGGCTCAGCTCTTAACCAAATAGCTTCAATCAGAAGTTCAGTGGGCTTTAAATTTAAAGCATACCATCACCAAAAGAAAGATAATAAAAGTTTTAGTTCGAAATAATAAAGTAATTTTAAGTTATTTTGGTTCCCGTTGGTTTTTACTGGAATCATTTACAACTATATTATAAAAGGCAGATGGAACGGAAAAAAAATTAGGTAGCTTTGATTTTAATCAAAATAAAAAAGGTAGAAAGGGGGTGAAATATTAATGAAATTTATCCACACTGATCCAAAATTCAGTAAAAAAGAGATATTTTTTAAGCAAAAGTTTACAAGGTACAGAGCAATTGAGTGTTGAGTGTACTTAAAAATGATCATGATTAAAGACGGCATGAGAAAACGAGACACGACTCGGAAGAATGAAGAGTCTTCTAAGAAGAAATCGAAAAAAGATATAATAGATCAATATTAAAAAAATAAATAAATTAAATGTAGTAAACTAAATACTTAGGCAAAAATAACTGCCATGGAAGCAAAGCAACTTAATCCTAAATTTTGTTGTTATTTCAGATATGACACTCCATTGCAAGGTCCGAATGAGTGTATTAGCTTAGATCCTCTATATCGAGTCGAAATACGTAAACAATCAAAACCTGCCTCTTGAACAATTTCGCCATTATAATGTAGGTGTAAGCAATGTTCAGATATTAAAGGCCCATGTATATAGCTCCCAAATCTTTTGTTATTGCTAATTAAATATAAGCTTCAAATACATAGGCAACTTCGGGAGGTTTGTAATCACCCGATCTTTCCCAAAAAGGAAGACTTGAGCCCTCTTAGGCAGTTCCAAGGTGATCCATAAATAATATTAAAAAAATCCCCCAAAAGTAACTTGTCCTCAAAATTTGGCAGGAGAGAAATGCGATGTACGAAATATGGATTCATTTAATTGAGAAGTTCTAATCATGAAAATTTACTTATTTAGCCCTCTAAAGCCATCTATCCCGGAATAATTTTACGTTTCGAAATAACTTTATCTGATGAATTGTACTTCTAGCCTATTGCAAAGACATTTTGCCCTAATTATTTTACATATGAACGCAATTTACAGAGTTGAAAGCACGAACATAAATTAAACAATTTAGTTTACTTACAAAATAAAACAAAATGAATTATTCCTTCTTTTTATGAGATTTCACATACAACTCAAACTTCTATAAACAGGTAGTATGGTTTTTCAATTTGACTTCTTAAAAATATTGAAATAACTCATTTTTAGGATTAGAAGTGTTGATTTTCTGAATTTCATTACCAAAATAACCAGAGTGTGATCATTTATCGTCCCCACAGCTTTCTGAAGCATAAAATACCCCAAAATATTTGATACTCGGGTAAAGATTTCTTATATAAAACTTCATACATGACTAGGCGATCTCCAGACCTAAACATATCCAAATGAATGATAGTTTAAGGTGTTCTATTTACTTTAGCTCCCAAAGAGGAATAAAAATTAGTAGTGTTCTACTCTTTTAGCAGTGCTGTCCATTTTGAAACTTTTCAAACGAGGAATGATCTCAAAAAGTTCTTCGGACAAAGAAGAGACTTTCGATTGGAAATTAAACTCAACCAAAATGTATTTTACTTGATTAACTGTTCAATTTTTAAACTACATCATTTTGTTGAGAGTAGAAGTCGGGTATTCCAAATCCCAAGCTACATACTTATTACTGGTTAGGTTTCCTCGATGGGCTTAAATTAAAATGAGTTTAGCTAGGTCTTCTTACACTTAAAAAAGCGCCACTTACCGTGCAATCCCCCAACCGCAGAATCTGACATGAAAGCAGGATGGAGCTGCCTCTAAAAGCAGTCAGATTCTCTCGAAACTGACTGCCAATGATGAAAGGAAGCGTAGCGGGGTCGCGAGTAGTTGTAGTTGGTTCATTTGTCGTAGTGGGAAGGTCGATGCTAGGAGCAAATCCACACACAATTGTTGCTGAAAGACAAGAATTTGGATTTATTAGGATTAGGTAGGGATATATGTATTTTTCACTTAAATGTAATCTTTTTCTGAAATATATTTAGCATAAGGATTTGAAAGGTGCCGTTTGTAAAAGCTAAGGGAAAAGAAAATTGGCATGTTTAAATAAAATTTCAGCACATCTAAGATCGATTTATAAGAGAAGGAAAAGAGATAATAAATTGCTGAGGTGGTACGAAAATACTCTTCTAAGTAGCTCCACTCTCATAATCAGGCATATATTTAATAAAAATACTGCTAAGATTTCCTTCCAACTTTATGCACCAATATAATGGGTTCACTCATATCCACATACCGGGATGTGGAGCGGCCCTTATAGTGTTACTCATATCCAGATACTCCTGAAAAGATCGAAATAGGATTCTAAGATCTCTGGTTGGTGCCACAATAAAATAAAACAGTTCATCCTTCTCCACACTGTAAAATATTGCTGTAAAATCTACAGCGTGATTCTTTAATATTTACGTTAAATGCTGATGAGCTATTTTCTGTAAGATAATAAAAAAAGGTTGGATTTGGGGAAGTTTAGTCAAAAATAATAGATGATGGAATTTGTCGTGCTCAAGTGAAAGAAAAGTTTTAATGTCTCAAATTTTACAAAGTTTATTCTCGGTTTTTCTAGAATATTGACAATTTATATTACAAAACATTTTTCTATACCCCATCTCTTTTGTGTAAATGGTCACCCACACTTAGGCAGTAAATTCGCCAACTTGCGAGTACAACTCAATGAATTAATACTTTCTAAACACCTATATAATTAACAATCCCTCCAAATCTCCCACTTTAATAAGTTTCAGAGTGAAAGATTAAAAAACTCTGATGTACGGTTGCTTGCGTCGTAGAATTTAGCGATTACAATCTTTAAACTACCTGATTCATCAAATTAAATTCAAACCGAAAATAGGCTAGGTTGATAAATATTTATTAAGAAATACATCCTTAAGCTTTGATAACGAAGAATTTTAATGTGATTTTTTTAGGCACACTTGAAAAAGTATTTGCGCTGTGAGGTTCTTGTTTGGTTTGAAAATACCTATTAATAATGTAATCAAATGGAAGTGATTTAGATTATTGGGCAGCAAAGGGTTTTTTTCGGCGTTTGATTTCGATAACAAATTGTAATAATTCTGAAACAAACAAAAGAGGGAAATTGTGATATGGGTCATGCCTCAGGACGATTGCTTTAAGCATTCTACGTCCTGACTATTATAACCACTAGCTAAATAAACATAAAGCATAAAAAAACACCAGTGATATGTTTTCTTAAGTTTGAATTTTCTGCTCAACTAAATTTTTAACCTGTTAGATTACAAGTTAAACCCACAAGATTATTAGTATTTATTATAAACAAGGTCTGCTGACCAAAAAGTCGCGTTCCTTCACTTATTCTCATTTATCAGCGACCACACCTAACATAATATAACCAAGTGTATGATAATATAGCCTAGCCTAGTATAACCTAGACTAGTATAGAATACCAAACCCTAGACTAGAATAACCTTGTATAGCTTAGCCTATTATAGCCTTGGTAGGGTAGCCTATCGTAGCCTAACATAGTATTATCTAGCATAGCATAGTATAACCCTCCCTTTATTATACCTTAGCCTACCTTAGCATAACATAGTATATCCCTATCTAGCCTAGTAAAGCTTAGCATAGGTTAGCATAGCCTAGCATAGTATAGCCTAGCATTAACTATCCTAGAGAAGTATAGCCTATACTATCGTATTTTACCCTAGTCAAGCATAGCTTAGTATTTCCTAGTATAACATATTATATGCTATCCTAGCATATTATATTATAGCCTAAATTAGCATAGTATATCTTTTACATTATATCTTAGCATAGCTTAGAAAAGTATAGCCTAGCCTATGATAGTCTAGCATAGTATAGTTTATTCTAGGCTTGCCTAGAAGATTATAGCATACTATAGCCTAGTCTAGCCTTGCAGATAATTCGCCGAATAGTTATGAAGTAAGAATTTGGTAATTATATCATTCGAAAGAGAATGTAAAACAGCATAAGGGTTTCAAGTTTCGTTAAAATCGGACGAATAGTTATGATGCTATTGGCAAAACAAAATAATTCCAGGGCTAATCTTGAAAAGACTTTGGTAATTAGAGCATTCTAAAGAGAATGTAAAACTACATAAGGTTTCCAAATTTGGTTAGAATCACCCGAATAATTATGAAGTTATTACAAAAACAAAGAAAAACAAAACGTGGAGCGACCGACCGATCGACATAGTGAGATGTAGAGTCATTCTCGATTAGACTTGCACGCCACTAAAATTAATCAAATGACCAGTGGAAGGTTTCTTGTACAAGCGCTTATAGGTTGGTTTTAAATATATTTTACTTTAGATATTTAGGATGTTTGTTTGTGAATTTCAATATTATTTTTACAAAGCTATTAGATCTGTATTAAAATATTTTGTTTGCGATGCTTACGCTAATAGATGTATGTTTTTAATAAAAATTTCGTTACTTGCATAAAGTCCCTCCCCCCACTCTCCCTTTAAATTTAACCTATAGAAATTTTGGAGTTAGTTTCCATAGGCATATATATATATATATATATGATTCACAAACGTGTTTCTGTTTCTATGGACAAACAAAGTCTAATAATTAAATAGATGATAGCCTCTCTTTATAAAATTTATATAAATTAAAATGCTCAATATTTTTTTAAATGTTGTGTGCTTCTTAAAAATTTTAGTTAATTCTTATGTATTTTGATTTAATCAATCCAAATATCATCTTGAAAAATGCTTATTTGTTATAGGCTTAAAAATACACAGAATTTAATATTTGATTTTTTTATTATAACGTACAGTATGTGTCATTATGTTTCAAACTCTAATCCATCTCTACTCTCTCTCTTTTTGCTGTACTCTTATAGTGTGCTGAAGAATCATCTCTTGCCAATGTCCAGCAATAGTCTGCAAGCATTTACCCTGATACCGCTTTTCCATGATTGAAATATCTTGGTGAATCCTGTTACCATATTCGTCACTAACTGCCCCACAGTTCGCTGGAAAAAAGTCTAAATATGAATCCAAAAAGTGAATTTTAAGTGACATGTTCCATCCCATGTTCTTTTAATTCTTGATGAGATTTTCCACCAATTCCTTATAGTTTCCTCACTTTCTATTTCCGAGAAATCCCTTTGCTACTAAATTGAATGCTTCTCAAGCAGCTTTGAATCTGCCCCATGAAGTGCAGATTCAATTCACCATCGTTAAGAAGCTCTCGAATCTGGGCAATAATGGCAAGTCTTTTTTTTTGCCTCACTCAGTTAGGAGAATTTTCATGTTCAATACTTGAATGCCTAACCACATTGGTCCATAGCATTTATAATTTTTCATGAGCTCCAGTTTTATGTGTATTGGTTGTAGCAAAATTTTGCTTAGCTAAGGGAAAGGTGGATGTTAGGCATTTTTCTTCCCAGGATCCAATGATTGACGAGGTGGCCAGTTTCTACTGATATAGTGGGAACCTCTTGCACGGCTCTACCATTCTCACAGAAAGCAGCAGTACTTGGTGTATCTTGCCTGAAAGCCCATCACAAGAACAGCAACCTTTAAGTCACCACAGAGCTGACATTGATGTTCATCATATTTTATACATTTCAGCATATGCTTTATGTTCTCATAAGTTTCCTCCGCATGTAGTGCATAGCTCACAGGAACCAATGGTTCACTATTGTCATTGTATAGAAAGAGACATTTCATACTCGTTTTTGATGAATCACTGAACACCATTCATTGCCTGGGTTCGTATTTGAATTCAAGTGCTTTCATTAGACAATTAATATTGTTGCAGGCACTAAATCGCCTTTCATTACGAAGAAATCATTGAACTGCTGCTGGCGTTCGCGAACTTTTTGAGTAGTTGTAGATCCCTGACAAGGTCATGGAGATTTCATGTGTTGTGAGATGTGACCTAGAGGAGTGTGCTTCATCCAAATTTTTGTCACCTTTTAATCAACACTATCATTCTTCTCTGCTTCTTCCTCACCACTTTCTGCATCTGACTCAAAGGATACTTAAGTTAGAGCATCAAGAAAAGAAAGACTTTTTCCATGTGGAACTGGCCAAATAGCTGATAGAATGTTTGGATATCCAATGGATTCCTTTTTCTTTTTTGACAAGCCTTTTGTTCTGGAGGTATCATGCAGAAATAACCATAGTTGGTATGGTCTGTTGGCTCCTGTTACGTCTTGGCACAGCAAAAGGCATTCTTTTCCTCTTTTTGTTCAAACATTGGCGAAAGTAATTAGTAGAAGCGTTGCAGCATATTTGAGGAGCCCAGCTCATATCCTGGTCACAAATCTTACATCTAAAATATAGGTGATAAGCATTTATAACGATAGCAGTTATACGGCGTTTCTGTGATGCAAAAGTCACCCCAACACAAATACAGCAGAAGTTGTCTGCCTTATTCAGACAAGTACGGGGCATCTGAAAGAAGAAAACAGCAAACAATTAGAAGATAAATAGAAATTTATTCATAAATTTATCATTATGATAAAGAGCATGAGAGCTTAGCAGAAGTATATATATTCAGTAGAAAAATAAAATTAATATAAAATGCCTCACATGCAAATCAATAGCTTGCTTAATGAATATTTACTATAAATAAGTTTACAAAGTGTTTGCCTAGGAAAATCATCTACCCTCTCATCTCGAAAGTTAAACTTGACTGCTGGAACAATACTGAAGGGCAGTGAGAATGTGAGTGTGATAAGAAACAAATTGCCACAAGCCTGTTGTCACCTGTTGTGATGCGTAGGTGTATATTGAGAAGTAGAGCTAACAAAAAATTTTAACCCTAATATTTATTATCAGCGACTTAAAATTAGTTGGAAATTGGTATTTTGGTTTCGGAAACATTTTGATTGTTGACCAGTTTTATCTCTAGTTTGTTTTAGTAGTTTAAAGTGTTAAATTTAAAATAATCTATATTCTAGTGTTTTCATAAAAGATTACACGATAAAATTATAATATAATAGATTATAAAAGTGATGCAAAATCATAAATACTCTCTTAGAACTTAATTTTAATTCCTTTCTTTTGATTTGTTAGTGAACCAATTGTGTGAAAGTTGTAAAATTACGCATTAGAATAGAAATTTTTAACATAATTCTCTTTTATCCAGTAAAGCCCATTGATTTTTAATCTTTAATTAGTATATTTTATAATTTTAGGTTTTTTTAACTATATTCATAACCATTTACTAAGGCCAAATATTCGGAAATAAAGTGCATAAATTATGTAGATTTTAGACTATTTGGTCACACTAGTAATAAATCGAGAAGATTCCATTTGTATAAGAAATTTCACAAAATGGTACTAATATTATTTTATAATGTGTGTCAGATACTTTCAGTTCATTTCAAACTAATAATTCCTCACATCGCCTAAAACTAGATATCATAGTGAACAAAAGAAATATGAAAAAAGTGTATCTTTTCTAGCCGTAGATACACCTTTGGTTTAAAAGGTTGATAAAGCTCCATGACTGTGTTAATGTTATTACTAGTCCTCATACACATCTCCCAGAATTCCGATACTAATATGGTAACATCAACTACATAAAGGTTAGTTATTTTTTTATTATGTGGAATTAATCCAATATTTTTTGGTGTGTGTGAGAGAGAGAGAGAGAGTGTGTATTTGCGCCGTGCCTAGTAATGATCTTAACAAACTAAGCTGTATATTCTGAGAGACAATAATAATTCACATTTCAATTTTATTGAGGAAGAAATACGCAAATTCCTGGGAATGTTCCTCATGAGTGGATATCACAATTTGCCATCTGTAAGAGATTAACCTGTTAAAGGTGAAGATTTCTATGCACCTGTGTTTAGAGAAACAATGAGCATGGACAAAGTCAGCAGCATCAAATGTTATCTGCAACTTTCTGATAAGAGAAACTTATCAGCCTCAAAGATGCACAATGTCTTGTCTTTGGTTGAAATTTTTAAAAGAAACTACCATCAATGGTTTGGTGTATTCCACGAACGTTTGAGCATCGACTAATGTATGATTCCTTATCACGGCCATAATAGCTCTAAGCAATTCATAAGGAACAAACTCGTCGAATTTAGATAAACTTGTGGATCATATGTAGCTTAGATTCTTATCCAGGTGATAGTAAAGCCAATTAATTGTTTCAGCAAATAGAGAATGATGATCATCATATAATGTTCTTTGATAATTTTTCAACAAACGGTAGAAAGTGGTGTTCTTTGTGTTCGCTCTCGACGCCCGCAACTAAGCTAGGAGTTGTTTAGTTTCCCTTTCTAAGACAAGGAATAACTCCCTTGCGATCGTCATTTTTAAATCAGCAGTGATAGTATCAATGGTCTTGATGCCCTCATTTATTATGCGCTGGAGAAGATCGAGATCGCCTAGAAGAACAGTAGCAAGAGTGTGACGTTATAGTGTACACGGGTGTATCTGAAGTCGATGAAAAGGAATTTTCAAATTTCTCCGATAGAAGATTTATGTCATTCCTCAAATTGTTGTTTTTGCCTTTAAGGGAGGGTTAAGAGTTATTTGAGCGACTATAAGGGGAGAAATCTCGAAGAAGGTATCGGCATTTTCCATACTACCCCACAAGTAGTGGTACAAAAATATTTTTCCACTATAAATGATTATTTATATTTTACTTCTCTTTTCCATATATGTATGGCGTGTCTATATGGAAGTGGCCCTTATAACATACGTCTTTGTTATGAGTATTATGCCTTCTGAATATTCTAAATCTTTCTTGTAGTCTCTGACTGAAAAATCCTTGTTTGCCAAGTGGGGATCTTAAGAGTCTAATTGGGAAGACCGCGTCTTAATATAGATGAAGTTAAGATACATTAGATATGCATAGTTCTGTATGGAATTCTAAATTCGGTCTAACTGCCTGAAATTGTTGATGTTTACTAAAATATTTTAGAATTTTCAACTGTTCCCCGTAAAAGAAAATCATCCCTACTTATTTTTTTTTTACATGTGTAGCGATATCATATGACCTCTCTCACGTGAATGCATTTCCTCCCTGTGCACCTACAATTTCATTTATTAAGGTCTTTTAAATTGGAGCGTAAATTTGAATCCTTTTGTAATCAGACCAGGAAGGTATATTAGTATGTAGGACGCAATCTAAAGGAAAATACAATGTCTCGCCCTAGTAAGCTAAGCACATTGCTCCCCTTAATTTTAGAAGATTACAATTTTAACGAAGAGAAAATTATCATCACTTTTGTTTGTCTTTCATATTTTCTCTATTCTATTTTTCTGCAGTTTCGCTTTTTTAGACTTTCTGTTTCGTCTCACAAATTAGGAATGAGGAAAAGTTTAAATTAATTTGTTTTTTTATACATCTAACATTATTTTCAAATAGGAGATCGGACACTATGAATTTATTACTATTTATTTTAATTGCGCGAGAAAATAATCCCTTATGAAACTCTGTTACATTTGTTACTCTCTTGTATGCATTTTATAGTAGTAAAATGTTTACTTGAAACTTTTCTCTCTTCCAGTTGTGAAATATAATTTTCCAGAGAGACTATAACACGAGCACTAACATTCCTCATATGTGCTCCTATTCCCCGTTATGGTTTTTAGAGTTCAAATTTAAGGTGAATTTCTAGTTTTCATTGTTTTCGCCGTTATATGAAGTTAATCTTTTAGATTATAAATCCAACTTTCCCTATTTTTCTAGTTTCATGCTTCATGTTATTTAGGAGAAACAAATTTATGTGTTTAGGAACCAGAACGTACTTTCTTGGTTGAGCTTTTTACCCTTAACAAGAGTATAGGTGTAATGACTTATGTTACCATTATCTTTTAATAACTTTCCTAACGCAAGTTGTGGCACATCTACCTTTTACTGAGAGTGTTTCGTGTTTTACTTTCCTATATCTATTTACCTGCCTTTTTTGGGTGGCACTTTCTAGTATTCAACTCTCTGTAAAACAGTACGTAACAGTACGTATAATATTTCTTTGCAATCAAACATTGACAACTACATCATTTCTAAAAGTTAAGGATAAGTTCCTTAATGCGTATAATTCAGATCATTTCAATCCTTGTATATTTTCTTTAAAGCATTTTACTCCTTGAACCAAACAAGAGTCAGCAGTCGATTATCATCTCTCTGTTAATCACTGAATAAAACTAATTCTCTTCCATTCTCATACTTTTGGTTGCATTAATCTGTGGTAGAAAATCTCATCTGATGGGTCAACAACAAGTAAATATCGGTCAAAAAAGCTTCTGGGTAAGATTAAACCTAAATAAAAAGGTTTGCAGTTGGTATAGCAATGAGTCCGCACCATCACATTGAATCGGGTACGTATGGTTGAAGCTCTTCTTCCACGCTAGGAAAGTGATTATCCAATAATAGACCAATCTAACAACCCGTGAATACCGTCAGTTAGTTGGCATGGATGAAGATCACCCTCCAAGTTTGCCTGATGTAGTGTGATAGTGATTTACTCATTGCTATAATAATCACATACCATCACTGAGTACTTTTTAGTTGTCATTGCTATAATTTAGGTTCTTTAGATCTTCTAAATGGCGTAGATAGACCATGAGAAATTGTTCTTTATTTTTTTCCTATACTTTTTTATCCTTCTTATTTTTTTGCTCTGCAACATAATAAAATTTGTAAAATTGCTAAAATGATATTGAACATGGCCAGTGAAATTGCAATTACAGTCGCAAATATAAATTACAGGAAAAAACGTAATTTCTAAAAGTTTCAGATATGTTACTAAATCATCTAAGTTTTCCAATCAATCTAAAAATAATTTTAAGGATTGGCTGGCCAGATTCGATTAATTATCATTTTTCCTTGTAAACTCAATTAATTTGTATCGTTTCGCAATCTTCATAGATTAACTAATAATTTCATAAATCTTTTATTTTAGGGGAATAAACAACTGGTATTATTTCTCTTCCACTAAATTGAGCAGGGAAGTGTCAAATACACATATACACATGTATGTAGTCAGTAGGTGAAATTAAGTATAATTCAAAGCATTTTTGCCTCAACTTACATATGGGTCACTCCCAAAAAACGGGCCTGGACACACTTTTTGTGATATATCCTTCACTCATTCACTAATCACCATTACTTTGAAAAATGTGACAGAATCAATGCCTCTGAACACAATTAGATTTCAATGGGAGCTCCAGCAAAGAATATACTGCGTCAAACATTACTACAATATAGGTTTGTTCAAGAAAGTGCAGAAAAATTTCGTGCTCAGTTCAAATGTGAAAATAAACTTCCAAGAGCAGCCGGTGATAACCGTCCAAGCCAATCAGGAAGCCTCAGGAAGCGTACAGCTGATCTGGTCGAGAGCGTGAGAGAGTAAGTTCAGCAGAGTCCAAAACGCTCTGTGCGCAAGGAAGCCAGTCCCTCGGTATATCCCGTGAGACTTGCGGGAAATTACTAGTAATGGATGTGAAAGCCTACCCATAAAGAATAAAAACGAAGCAGACCCTTACAGCCTCAGATAAGGAGCAGAGATAGTCTATGGCAGTCAAGATTCTGGAAAAGATTCAAAAGACCCTAACTTTACTTAACCTTCTTTGGACCTCAGATGAAGCTCACTTCCATCTTGAAGGAAAGGTAAACTCGAAGACAAATATCTTCCTGGAGACCTCTAGGCCAAATGAGGTAGCCACGAAGCACCTACACTCCCCTAAGTGCACGGTATGGACTCTAATCTCAGCCAGTCATCATCTGACCATTCTTCTTCGGTGAATCTGTCGCCACAGTGACATTCATCAAGTAGCGGTATGTTTAGGCCCTAAAAACCTTCAAAGGGAAGCTGCAAACAATATTCCGTCGCTTATAGGGAAGTCCTGGTTCCAGCAAGAGGGAGCTCTCACACCTCAAACCTGTCCCGAGATTGGCTGAAAGAGAACTTTGGTGTCCGTGTGCCCTAGCTCGCCCATGCATTCCTGTTATAAGAGCGAGGATAAGGCTGGCGGAATAACATCAGTCCTCTTTTTATTTTCGCTAAGTTTGACCTCTTTTCCCCCAGTTACACATAAGTTGTGGTCTCAATTCATGTTTCCTCTTATTTTTATAACTTTAATTTCAATTCCTATCTCCTTCAACATGTTAATCATTTCTTTTCTCTAAAGGTTTCCAAAATCAACACTACCCAAACATCTTAAAATAATCTTATAACATGATTCCTTAAAAGTGCGTCACATATCAATATAAACAAATTCGTTTGAAGAAAATAGGCGTTTAGTGGAACGAACTTCAATTTAATGGTCAGATCTCAATTACAACATATGAAAAAATTAGTTTTACTTGGTTTTTATATATTTTATCTATAAGTACACTAGACTGAATAAAGTGGTATCACTGAATTAATCCTACGATCAATACTTTCCCAGATATATCAAGAATCATTTTTTATCATGTTTAACAATGTCTCTTGATATCCCATTTTTCCCTTTAATATATTAAATATAGATATGACTTATATACGATTTAAACTATCAACTGAGTGTATTTATTATGTGTGGGAACTTATCCTGTCCAGGGAGTTTATGTTTAACATGAAACGTACTTCGTCACTCCTATTGGAGATTAGGACAGACCATGACATCTGCGGTAGTGCATATCTACGCTAGAAGGAGGGATATGACGGAGCAGGTAATGCATGTCGTTTGCCTTTCAGAGACTTTGGCAAGAAACTACAGACCATCTAATCAACTGATATTTCGGTAACGTAGAGGTATTTACTTAAAAATGATCACATGATCGGAAAAACTGGATCATTCAGGCATACCATCATTAATTAGACCAGTGGAACATGAGCAACAAATATAGATTCAAGCTCGACGGATCAAGTGAGATTAAAAAGAAGGGTATGAAGGCTGACTACGTCAAGTACTCATTTTTTAATATAGCAAAAGATTAATGACTGCGGAAGAGACTTGAATATCATCAAATATTGTGCAAAGCTTCTGGGTTCTAAATTTAAGGAATGAAACTTACTCGATGTAAATGTGACAATTTGGATGTAACGAACACGGCATGCCACTTTTACTTGAAGTTTGCTTATTCTCTGAGTCGTGATTCTTTACTGATGCTAAGTTCTGTTTGGAGCGATATAATTAAGAAACCAGCCAGATCAATTGCATCTGTTTACTAACAGATCAACATTCATCTATCTATTGGTTCCTCCGTACTCTTGAAAGAACTTTACGGATATATTTAAATCCTGCTTGTGAAGATCAAATTTCCAAATTTTTATTCATTTACTTTTTTTCTTCTTTTAGCCTCGTGTTTTTAATAAACACCTTCGATTTTTGTGCATATTGGATAGCAGAAATAGGCGCAAACGATTAGGTAAATTAACAAGAGTAAAGAACATTAGCCCTATTGTCAATTGCACACAATGTAATGACCAATGCTTGTGTGTCCGTGGAGAAAAACTATTACATGTGTTCCACATTAACCAGGGCTTGATAAAAGAATTGATAAAATTAAATCGCAATGGTAAAGTCCATACCAAAATACGTTCTGTTTTTGATCTTTTGAACCTTACACGTATGAGAAAAATAGTTTTGGAAATCATACTTAAGTATCTAGTTTTTCAGCATTGTCATAAAACGTCTTTTCCATTTGTGCAGTTGTGTCTTGATAGAAGCGGAAGGTATCGAGATTTCTGCGCCCGAAGAAAACAAGTCGACATCGCCTAGGGGCTCAACGTCAGTTGGATGACAGTCCACAGAGTCTCAGAGAAGTTCAAGTAGAGGAAAGACCTTAGAGATTGATCTTGTTCAGGCAGACATCAAGATTTCACCCGTTTGAATGTGAAAAAGGCCTTCGAAATTGCTCAGAAACTGAAAATGACAGCTCGCAAAAAAGAAAAACATTGCTGTCGCCATGGTGTCCAGGAGTCTCAAGGAGGAGTGCGCAAAGAGCTAGAGGTGTATTGAAACACTTTGTATCCCCGACCGTATAAAATAACAATGTTGGGAGCGCTGAGATCGCCTTTTCAACGACTTAAAGAGTCATGAAAATCGAATATTTATTAATATTCTGATGAAAAAACCTTCTCATTCAATGTAGTCATCCATCAAAAAGCAAAACCTCTCTCTGATAAGCTTGGGCCAGGACCTCTCAAAGGTGGGCTACGTGCCCACGACCAAACACTTCGCCTCCGTGATGATACTGAGCGTCGTGATTTTGAATGGCGAGAATATTCCTACAAGGTAGTTTGAGGCCTGATACAGGCTCACCATGCCTGATTACATGGAAATTATTGGCCAAGAAAGTGCTACAGTGGGTGAGAAAGATTACGATATTCCGTGATCTTTCTCACCCATTGCAGCACTTTCTTTTCTGGTCGAAAGTATTTTGATCGCCACGGTCGCCCATGCTCAATATAACGGAATACAACGTGTGGGCGGGTAAAAAGGAAAGCACTGCAAGGTTTGTTACAGCAACTTCGATGAGTTGAAGTTCTCTGTCACCTAAGTCTACACTAATATAAGGAAGGAAATTGTCCGCAAGGTGTGTGCGACCATCAGGTCTGCTCTATGGCGCGTGCTTACCGCCATGTACGGCAATATTGATTAGACAGATATTTATAGGTTAAAACAATAAAAACATGTCTAAATGCATCATAATTATCATTGTCTCTTTTGTAGAGCGCGTCGTAGAGAAAACGACTTTTCATTTTTAATCGCTTAATAATTTTAATTCAGCAACTGCAAATAATTATCGATGTATATATATAAATATATATATATATATATATATATATATATATATATATATATATATATATATATACGAGAGGCGGTCAATAAGTTTTGCAATTCGGATATCAGGAAAGGAGATATGAGGAAAAGTGTTTTATTATTTTTCAATATAACTACTTTCGTCTTCAATGCACTTGCGCCACTTGTCCCTGAGACTTCGAATTCCCGACAATCAGAAATCTCCCAACTGCTGTCCAATCCAATTCTGGACGGCGAGCGGGACATCTTCATCTTCCTCAAACCGGCGTCCACGCAGTGCAGCCTTGAGCTGCGGGGATAAAAAGTAGTCGCTAGGGGCCAGATCTGGACTGTAGGGGCAATGGTTGAGCTCCTCGAATCTGCACTCGTACAAGGAAGCTTGTACATCTCTGGCCTTGTGGACTTTGACGACGTTGAAGTCGATCATGGAGCGTGGGGTTTCTAGGGACCCAACGAGCAGACACCTTGGTCATGGCCAAATTGTCGTGGATGATGTTGATAACACTTCCAAGTTCTCGCAAGATTTCTTCGACCTTTACCCGTCGATTTTCGAGGATCATCCTCTCCACACGGGCCCCATTTCCCTCGTTCGTCACGTCTGATGGGCGTCCTGGATATGGCTCATCTTCAAGGGACTCAAAACCATGGCGAAACTCCCTATTCCAGCGAGCATTGGTTGCATAGGAAGGGGCGGTGTCGGTTTACACTCTAACCATGCCTTAATGGATCTCATTTGCCTTCTTGCCTTCAGTGTTCAAAGATTTTATCACCGCGGTGCTCAAACTTCTCCATTGTTGAAAGATTTGTGACTGACGATCTGCGATCAGCTACTGCTTCTCAAATAGACGAGGCAGAAGCGTACGGCTGCAGGTCCTGACTTGCCCTAACTTGTCCTAACACCCCCACAAACAGCCATCCCCCTTCCTCTCTTTTGTCCTAACTTATTAACAGCATATATATATATATATATATATATATATATATATATATATATATATATATATATATATATATATATATATATATATATCTATATATATATATATATATATATATATATATATATATATATATATATATATAAATATATATATATATATATATATATATTTATATATATATATATATATATATATATATAAATATATATATATATATATATATATATATATATATATATATATATATATATATATATATTATAGAAGAGAGACATAATCTATTACAATATTACTGTTGTTCTTCTGGCGGAAAAAAAAATTTATAACACCCTCTATACTATAGCTTCCAAAACATGGCTGATATTAGATCTTTGAAAGACAAGTAACAGAAATCTATGTATTCCTCTCCAAGTTGGCCTTGGGGAGATCCAGATTATGCATTTAAAACACTTGAGAAAGCTCCATTTATTGCATTGAATTTTGATTTCTACTTTACCCGATTTTTGGGGGTACTTTTTAATTGAATGTGATAAAAGTTAATAGGTAGAAGTAAACCAGAATAAATTAGCAAAAAAGGTAAATATACTCTGGGCCTTAAAAATTAGAGTGATTATATTGATTAAATAGCACTTTTCATTTAGTGTGATTTTAATCGTTGGTATTTATAATAATACTTAGTTTAGGTTAGTTTTTATGGTTTATTACCTAAATTAGTATAACATAAAAAATAGTTATAAATAATTAACATGCAATACATAATATTTAAAAATAATAAAAAAATAAGCAAACCCATGAAATTATACAAATCGATTGAAAGATATCAGTATCTGTAAACAGTATGTAAGTTTCTTAGTTTTTTGTGTTACCAATTTAAAATAAGTATTAAAATGTTCGCCGGCTGAATATGCATAAATCAAACAGGCTTTAACTATTTCCAACCACAATTGAAAACTCGCGGAATAACGAGCTAAATAAAGTAATATTTCTCCACGCAAAAGTTAAATTTCAAGACTTCTTGAAATCTCTAGGCCTGCTCCTACATGAGGTCTACAGTGAGATACCCAGATTGAGAAGCATCTGAAAAAAAGAAAATTGGCCTAAATTTGAACATTTTGACTAACATTGCGGAGGAGGAAAGGGAGCTGAAATTGAACTTTTCATTTTCTTTTATTAACATTAATCAGGTACTCAGTTATTTTGGTCAAACAATTAAACCTTAAAAGAAAGCCTACCTTTCTGTTTTACAAATAGTTAAACGGTAAATTATGATGTGGCATAATGGTACTATCTACTGATTGAGCTTTATAAATTTCCATTTTACTCTCTGCTGAGTTATTGGTGAGCAATTTCTTTAGACGTAGATCATGGCAATTCATTGACCGATGCCAACTATATGATGGCGACAACTGGCAACCTCACGCAATTTGAGGCTTATTTATATAGCAGGTACATAGAGGAAGAATCTTTTTTTTAATTGTCATGGACAGAAAGCCATCGCTTCAGCCTTCGCTTCGCGCCAAGTGTTAGCTTTCACTCAACCTCCAAGAAGTTCTCGATCCACGCGAGCTGGGAGCCACGTGACTCCAGGCAACCAAAGAGAATTCTGACCTGACATTGTTTATGATATATTATGAGAAATGGGCAATCTTATAAATAATCGGTTTCCTATTTCAGGGATAACAGAGACGAAAAGACAATAGAAAAAAAGCTAAAGAATAGAAATATACGACAAGGGAGAGAGAACTTTCCACCAAATGCAGCGTGAAAGTTGGAAATCCATATCTCAAGAACTAATGACTATGATTACCAATATAGCCAAACGTGGCTGGTATTTTATTGCAACGAAGGCATTTTGTAGTCCAATCGCCGCATATCGAATGTTTTATCATTTTTCCTACTAACTAGACACAAAGATTCGTTATTCGTTTCTTTTATGGAGCAAAAAATAAATGGAAAATATCATTTTCTCGTGTTGTCTTCCACCTTAAGTTCCTCATATTTCTATTAGGTTTTATCATTGTCCTTTTTCGGATATGCAAAGGGAATAATTTATGATTCCTGATCCTCGGTTCTAAATGCCTCTTTTTAAGGCATATAGTTATTTCCGTATATTCCGCCTAAGTTTCCTTTCTGGACATTTGATTACTATTGACGCTCGATATATATATATATATATATATATATATATATATATATATATATATGTATTTATGTATATATATATAATATATATGTATATATAATAGTAATATGAACCCCTAGGAGATTACACTAATTATTTATTGGTTGGACGTTTCGAACGTTCGCTAGGACCATCATCAGTAACTGTATCAACTAATGAGAAGGAGAAGAAATATTAACAATAAGAGTTAAAGAGTTAAAAACATGCATTATACAATGTCTTAAAAAATGCGGGGGAATGCAAGGTAAATTAATAAAATTGACAAATATTGAGAGGAAAGTAAAAACAAAAATAAAAATATATAGAATTACTTAATACCTATGATACATCTTTTTATATAATAATTCACAGAAAATCTCTCACCACGAAAATGAATATCTAAGTTTTATGAAGGCTTTCTTAATATACCCAAAATCATCATCCAAATGGCTTTCGCTTTAAATGAGAATATCTTTTAAATAAAATCTAATGAGTACCCCGGTCTTCGTTTTCTTGCCATGTCCAGAGAGAAATTGAATAAAATCGTCCTTATTCGTGACTTTCATGTACACGGAGAATTTAGCCCTATCTTCTTCCCTATGGATCAATATGTCTAGGAAAGGAATTTTATTGTTCTCTTCTTCTTCCACGGTAAACTTCGTTCAGCAGTTCCAATTTGTTGCCAATATCCGTACAGGCTGTAATTACGCCCAGGACATCATCTACGTACCTCCAGCAAAAATGAATCACTTCCCATAACCCTCGTCAATTTCTCCTTCTCTAGAACTTCATGAACAAGCCAGCCATAACGGCATTAAGAGGCGATCCCATAGCTAGTCCCCTGTAATGCTTATATTCGTCCCCCTCAAAGGTGAAAGCACTAAACCTAACACATAATTCTTTTTATTAATGGTTAGATCAGTCATTTATGTTGGATACTGCTTTCTTCACAGCCTCCAAGAAACCATCTAGTGAGACATTAGTGAATAACGCTTTCACTCAAAGCTAACGAGTTTCATTTCCCTGGGGTTTATCTCACCTAATATATCTTTAAATTCAGCCGAATTCTTCATATGAGCTTTACAGATTTTGTCTAATGCTTGAGGCAATGGTTTGGCTAGTGCCTTAGCAATCTTATCAAGAGCACTACCTACTCCTGCGGTGATTGATCTAAGTGAGATGCCTTGCTTGTGAGTTTTTGGAGGCCCTCTGATTTTACGAGGTCTCAGATTCTCCTTTTCACGTATGTAGTACTTCGATGAGCAAATCTTTCTTTTTGTCTATATATGCTGACATGTTCAGAAAGTAACGATAAACAGCTATATTATTGGAGAAGGAAGTTAGAAAATTACTTAGAAAAACGGTGATGCAAATTTAGAAACGATATAGAAGATTAAGGGTAGCATGTTATTTTACCACGGATAGTTTTATTTAATTGAATTAGAAAAAGTAGAAAAGATAAATTTTTCTTACCACAATGTAAATTATTGGCAAATAAGCTGATTAACGATACCCAACATGGATTTAGGCGTGCGAGATCGTGCTTGACTAACTTGCTCGAATTCTTCCACAAAATGATTTGCGTGTACGATGAAAGCAAAGCTGTAGACGTAATATATTTAGACTTTAAAAAGGCGTTCGACACCGTCCCCCACCAAAGGTTATTAATGAAAATTAAAGCGATTGGGGTGACTGGTAAGATTTTAAACTGGATTAGAAATTGGCTGAAAGATCGCTCGCAGCGGGTGGTAATAAATGGGGAATGTTCAGATTGGGCCAGCGTTAGTAGTGGGGTACCGCAGGGCTCTGTTTTAGGCCCTTTATTGTTTATAATTTATATTAACGATTTAGATAAAGGCATACTTAGTCGGATTTCGAAATTTGCGGACGACACGAAGCTGGGCAATCGTGCCTATGTAAGATCGGATGTCGATAAATTGCAGGGGGACCTAAACTCGATTGCCAATTGGGCGGACAAGTGGCAAATGGAATTTAATTTAAGCAAATGCAAGGTAATGCACTTGGGTTGCCATAATTTAAGAGTAGAATATACCATGAAAGGCCAAGTCCTCGACGCGGTTAAATTAGAAAAAGACTTGGGAGTATTAGTCTCAGACGATTTTAAATTCTCGAAGCAATGCGCGGATGCGTGTAAAAAAGCAAATCGCGTTTTGGGTTATATCGCGCGTAATTTCACCTTCAAATCTAAGGATGTAATTTTACCTTTATATAAATCCCTTGTGCGGCCACTTCTCGAATACGCTGTTCAATTTTGGGCTCCATATTTAATGAAAGATATCGCGCAATTAGAAAGAGTGCAGCGTAGGGCTACGAAATTAATTCCAGAGCTGAGGAATAGATCATACGAGGAAAGGCTTAGGGCTTTAGATTTGCCATCGCTAGAACGCAGAAGATTACGTGGCCAGCTAATAGAAGTATTTAAAATACTAAAGGGTTTCTCAAACGTTGACTTTCGCAATCTGTTCGAACTGGATCATAGGGGAAATACTCGTCAGCACGGGTTAAAATTAGTGAACAAGCGTTTTAACACTAGTATAGCCCCAAACTATTTTACATTTAAAGTTACTCAAAATTGGAATCGGCTGCCCACCCACGTAGTAGATAGCACTTCGGTTAATATGTTCAAAGATCGTCTCGACGTGCATTTGAATAGTTTAAATATAACGTAGTTGAGCACTGTGAATTTAAACGTCCTTGCAGAGAGAGAGTTTGGAGCGGAGGTTTAAGGATATGAAATTATGATGACTAAAAATGATGCCGGCGATTCTCTGCATGTGTAGCTTAGATGTCCCATTTCTTTTCCGCCTATCCTATAAGTAGTCTCTATCCCTAAATTAGCTTTTCACCACTAGCAGTCGAGTGGCTGCGGAAGATGAGAAGAAAAACTTTCTATCTCCCCCGACCCCTAGTTTGATTAGTTAAAATTGCACGATAATGTACACATGTAGATAAGTGTGTAGAGTAGATAGTATTAAAAAAAATAAATAAAAAAAAATAGCATGTTAGAGATACACTCGTAGATAAGGGTGTATCGTAGTTTTTGATTTAGTGTAGCGGACTAGCCTCGAGTGGACCTTAGGGTCTTTGCTGGTCCTAGATTATGTAGTTCTGTAGTTCTGTAGTTCTCCGATGTATGTTAAATTGCAATTATGGCATGGTATGCTGTATACTCCAGCATCTAGATTGATTGGACACAGTCTAGTCAAGGATTTTCGAATAGTATTAAAGTATTTAAATGTAATATTTATGTTATTTCCGTTCACATATGATTTCAGGGGGGCCAGGGCTGGAGCATATGGTAAACTAACACATTTTTAACATTGTCTCTTCGCGGTGTGGAGATGGCATATAAGTTTTTTCGTGCATTCGAATGCCATTTATTAATGAGGTGAATTGAGTACTTTAGTACAATGAAATTACAGATAAGGTAATTAATTTTACCCTGAAGGAAGATTGGTTGCACATTCTATAGGCTCGGATTAAGAGGAATAAATAACAGATATCTTAACGGATTTGTCCTTTAATGAGAAATAACGTATGTAAGCATTTGAATTTGTAGGATTTCGATAGTCTGAGCATTGATATGATTATTTAAATGGTGGAAATTTACGTCTAGAAACGGTAAGAATTCTTCTGTTCCCATTCTATTTTGAATTTTATCAATGGGTGTAACGATTTCAGGTTGTTGACAAATTAATTAAAATTACAATTTTCTATGGGCCGAGCCTATAGAACATGCGACCGAATGTTCTTTCGGGATTAAATTAACCACCTTATCTGCCATTTCATTGAACTAAAATACCCATTTCACCTCATAAATAGATGTCATTCGAAAGCACGAAAAATCTTCTATGCCATCTCCAAACCACCAAAGTAAGATAATAACAAATTTATTAGTTTCCCATATGCTCCATTCTAGGCCCCCTAAAATTATATCCGAACAGAAATAACATGAATATTTTATTTAAATATTCTAATACCATTCGAAAATACTTGACTAGACTGCGTCCAATTAATCTCGATGCTGATGCTGGAGTATACAGCATACCATGCTATAATTGAAAATAAATATACACCGGAGAGTCAGGCCAATTTAATAAGAGGATGCAAGAACATTTAGCTCATATCAGAAGGTGTACGAACCCTTTAAGTTTCCTTACACACATGCAAAAGCACGACCATAGAATTTATTTTAACCAGGCAAAAATTACTTATAAATCCAACAATTATATATATGGGTAAATTTCAGAATCCATATTTATTAACAAAGTTGATAATTTCAATTTATCTGAAGGGCAATACAAATTTAATAAATATATGTCGAATAAAGTCGCCAATTGCATATATAAACCGCCGAAAGCAATGTGTCTCGGAGATTAGCAACTTTCCAGATTATTTCCTGTTCATTTGATTTTGTTTAGCTTGTCGTTTGCGCTAGATACACTCGAGTTTTTTCCCAGATTGTTTCTGTGGTTACATTTTGTTTAGGATGTGGCTTACCTTATATATACTGTGTTCCTTGCCTTGTTTATTCGTTATTAGTTGAAATTGGGATCTAGCCGAAATAAAATCTTGATTCAAATATTGTGGTTTACCATTCTCTTTCACTGATATACATCACGACAATGTGATATCTTCCATTCGATTGTATATATATATATATATATATATATATATATATATATATAGTAGTTGGTAGGAAAGAGATGAAGACCAAGGAAATATGTATATATACAGTTATACATACATATATCCTCTAATGTAGGTACACGTCCTTGCTACGTACAAGTATGTTCATTTTGTAAAAGTAATCTGTTAGTTACAAGGTATAGGAGTGCGATTTACTACAGGGGCCCATAGCGTTTAAAGAGTTTACTAAGTCGCAATTCATAGATATATTTGAAGAATGAAAACCCCAAATATAATTTTTAATGAGTGACTAGTCAATATATATATACATAAGGGAAATATAGGTTAAGTAAATAAAGGACAACTCTGACAGAATACAAATTAATGGGCAATCAGAGAACGTTAATTACTCGTTAATTATCTTTTAAATGGGATATTATAAATCAGCCTGACAGAATATAATTCAATGGGCAATTGTGGAATGTTAATTAATCGTTAATCAGCTTTTAAATGGAATATTACAAATCAGTTATACAGATGGAATATTTAAATGTCGGAAAGTGGGTCGATTATCTTGAGATTAAAGAAAGTGGTCGTTTTACCTTTACTGGGTTCAGCTCGAGGAAGGGAGAAGGCCAGCGGACAAGGCCCTCAAGTAAATATACTTCAGCGGGTCGGCGCGGGAAATAGAGAAGGCCAATGGGCGTGGCCTCAGGTCCAATATCCTGATGGTGACGAGGATGTTTGAGGGGGACCAGAAGACGAGTTTACGATCTTTCTTGAAGACGGATAATGGCACCTCTGCTCCAGAGAAGTACATCCTCCGAATCGAGACTCTGCAGCGGCTCGGCACAAAGTCTCACATTGGAAACTGTAGATCCTTTAGGGAGAATGGGGGTTCCAGATGAGAAGAGAGCAATCCAGGCCAATCCTTCCGGGACAAAACGATTCGAGGCTTGCTTTGAACAGAGTAAAGCTTCAGAAAAGAGATGGGTCTGCCTGGTGAGATCCGATCTCGAGGTATAACCGAATCCTGGGAAATTGAAGAAACAGACAGAGCGATCTGAACCGAAGGCGACGGGTTCTTAATCTAACCAGAGACTCGAAAACTCAGGGCATTTATGTGACGGCCATTTTTGATGCTCAATCGCTCGAAGGTAGAGACGTCTGTAGGCCAAACCTTCGGGTACGAAACGATTCGAGGCTTGCTCTGAACAGAGTAAAGCTTCGCAAAAGAGATGGGTCTGCCTGGTGAGATCCGATCTCGAGGTATAACCGAATACCGGGAAAATTGAAGAAACAGACAGAACGATCTGAACTGAATGCGACGGGTTCTTAATCTAACCAGAGACTCGAAAACTCAGGGCATTTATGTGACGGCCATTTTTGATGCTCAATCGCTCGAAGCTACAGACGTCTGACAGAAGACTTATGGCGTCTAGAGGGATTAGCGGTTGTCGCCCGACCCAGGTCTTAATGGCTTCCAACGATGTGGGCTGGAGACTCGGCGAGCAGCCTCCAAAAGACGGAGATTAGCGTTTTCACGGTCAGATTAAAGCTTTAGCGCGCTCAACTTAATTAACTGCACCTGCAAGGCAGCTGGCGGATATTCCAATTCTCTTTCTTTCTCCGCTTCTTTGGACTCCAACGTTACGACACGTAGAGTTAGAATTTTAGAACGGAGTGAGGGAAGAAATATAAGGAGCAAATTAATGGGATATTCCTCTTTGACTCTATTCCCTTAAAAAAAAATTAACCTAATCTAAAACAACAAGAACTAACCTACCTAAAATCTCACCTAACCTCATAATTTTGGTGGATCATAACAAATTATCCATTACCAAGTCTGCTGCCAATCTATATTTAGTCCTAATTATAAATTTTCGTGCCTTAATTAGTGAAAGTGCTCTATAGTGTAGGTATATATACCTTGTAGCACCTTTATTTTTTCCAAATAGAAACAATGATAAAAAATCTCCTTCGATTTTATAGAAGTTTGATATAGCTAGTCTCGTTAAAATAATTATTTATTAATAAAATTCTAAAAGTAATTGCTTGCTAGTTGGTAAATTACATAATGCAGCAAAATTGCCACAAATTAGTATCAAATTAACCTATGCAGTAATAAAATAGCCTAACATTTGCAAAGAAGCAGTATAAAGCATTATGTAAAAATAGACTAACGCGTTATTGATGTTAGCCTCAATTGAGCTTGACCCTTAGGAATAGTCATGCATAAGGTCGAAATAAATTGATATGCACCAAACTTCTTTCATATCTTATCATTTATAAATCCCCTCTTTTGTATATTTCATTTCACTTCTTAAAAAAATAACCATTGAGAAATGCTTCTTAGGATAAATAGCACCTAGAGTTATATTATCTCCTCTAATGAAAGTTCATAAAATATGATATAATTTAGATTTTTTCTAAAAACCGTAACCTTACTTTTTCGGGCGGAAAAAATTGCCCCTTCTTCTTAACAAAACTCAAATATAGTTCCTTAAACTCTCGATAATCGAGTGTAAAAATATATTTTATTATATTACCTTGAAAATACCAAAATTGCGGGCCATTTTTACCTGCGGTGAAGCGCCAGGTCTAGGTGTCGCTTCCTTTTCAAAAGCCGTAAAGTTCAATTCAATTATACCATTTAGAGCCATTAAATAACCCATTGGTGCTGGGTAGCGCCATCCAGTGGCAGAAGCCTCATTTAGCGATTCAAAGGCACTTGCTAGTGATTTGAACCATCGGAAACCATCAATATAATAGCCATTTATTATCTTATCACAGAACGCCGCAGATCATCTGAGGGAATTTGCTTCTTGTTAAACTTGGTATGAATTCCTCAGGAAATTGTTGTTTCACCTTATTTACAAGTCAAAATAACTCTCTATTAACTCTTTTTTTATCTCCACTAGACTGAATTCACCCCTCAAGGCTATAATTTATTTTTATTTTAAACTTTACAAGAGAACTTAAACTCATCTTAAAAGACAATTAGTTTTCTTTGTTTTCTAGTACAATTAAAATTGAGGAGAGGAAGGTAGTAAAGTTTAAAACAAAAAATAGGTGGTAAAAGTTAAAATAAAAATAAATTATAGCCTAGAGGAGTGAATTCAGTCAAGTGGAGATAAAAAAAAGAGTTAATTGATAGTTATTTTGAATTGTAAATAAGGTAAAGCAACAATTTCCTGAAAAATTTGTACCAAGTTTATAAGAAGCAAATTCCCTCCAATAATCTGCGGTGTTGTGTGATAAGATTAGTTTTTGAGTTTCGATTTCTATCAATGCCTTGGAATGAAAAGGAAGTTGTAGAGGAGAGATTGCAAATTTTTATCAAAACCAGCTAGCAAGGATTGAGGATAAAAATTTAGGAAAGGTAGGATGTATGAAGAGATTAATTTCAGTTCGCCAAAAAAATTATTAGGTTTAGTTCAATAATATTTAAACAAAAGAAAATTATAGCCAGATATTTAGTACTTTCCTTTCGGAATTTTCTGTTAAAGAATTATTTTTCCAAGATAAATAATTTAATTTGAGAACTCATTTTTCTTTCCTTGTTTTATCACATAAATTCCACTTATCTTTTCTTGTATTATCAAACAGATTTCAGTGAGTGGTACATGCTAAGATAACGCCATTGCAGCCTTACTTTGATTCTTCGAGTTTTTGCCGAAAGAAATCGGGCAAAATATCTCTAAATAATTTAGTGAGAACACAAAAACTCATTACATTTTAGCTAAGTAAGATTTTTAACATTTGAGACAAGGGGAGATTCAGATATGATTCACATTTCAACATTTATTTTAATTTTTGGAGCTTATTATACATCCAGATATTAACGACCCCCAAAGGAGGAGATAGATTAGCACAGGCAATTCCCCTGCTACATCAGAATCATGGCGAAAGAGCAGCCATTCCTGGTTCCAGTTTCTTTACAGATTTCCCATTACTAACTTTTTGAATATTACGGCCTAGTTGCTGGTGTGCCTTAAATATTTTGCCCCCAAAAATGTTATCTGAATCAATGTTTGTTTCCTAATACTCGTATTTCCTTCGTCTTCCACAAGCTCCAATTTGAGTAGAAATGATTGCAAATGATTTGTGATCTGCATTCTCCGGTCATAGGAATGGAGCTTAACTATTTCTTGAGTGTTCCGAGGATTTCTACTATACTTTCCGTTTTTTATTTTTCTCATTATTCTCCCTTTCATATTCCATTTCCTAATACTTATATTTTCCCATTGTTATCTACTCCTAGAAAAACAAAGTGGAAAGAAATGTGACCCTTAAGCCGTTATAATGAACACCCGAATGTATTTTCTTACAGAACCCCGCACAATATTAATTAAATTTGGCATTTTAAGTCTCACTCCATTAAAACTGGTGATCAGAGCTAATTAGTCATTCTTGGCGGCTACTCACTATTTCTCCAATTCAGTGGCCCATGTTCCCATAAAGATTGAGGACCCATAATTTATTTATCTGTTTCTATAAGGGGCTTGAATTGTTTCTGCGGCCAAAAATTCTCGCTCGAAGATGGGGTTGGATTACTTCGTGATGAAGAATAAGATTTTCTCTGCTCCAAAGAGACGTAATCTCAACTCAAGACGATTCGGCAGATCAGCAGGGACTCTCAATCTCGAAAGAACGGGATTTTGAAGGGGTGGTGAAGAGAAGAGGGCCACACAATTCTTCGGGAAGAATAGGGCTTGATAGCTTTCATCTGAACAGGAGCCAAAGGTAAACGAAAGTAGATCTGCTGGCGAGAACTTTGATGAAGTACGACGACTTGACGACGGGTTACAGAGGTTCACGGAAAACAGACGGCAGTCTGAACGAAGTGAATGCCGAGCTTTCATTCTCCTCGAGAAATGGTGAGCTTCAGGTTATATAGCGGCGTGGCTAGTCCGATAGACGCCTCGGGGCCTGGCGGTCTATAGAGGATTCTTGGCGCCAGTCTATGCAAAGACATTTCATGATAATGATTCGGTCCAGACGGTTAAGCCGGCCTCGTAATATGAGGGTCGAGTTAATGTTGCTGCGCACGATGTTATCGCAGTGAAGTGGTGGGGATAAGTGGCGTCCTAAAGCAAACACAACTGTGACGGGTGATCCAGCGAGGGACTAATTTTTCTTGAACTTTTTAAAATTCTCACGCTAGGCGCAGGTGATCTTGAAAGAAGAGAGGGGAATTTCCGAAAAGGCTTCCTCTCAGAGTGGTCCTGCGCTCATAACTAACTGTAATTCACGCGTGAGCGTAAGCTGCCAGCCACGCGTGGTGAAAGTTAAATCATTATAAGTATATTATATGATATTGTATGGTATTATATGCGATTTTATGATATTATATGGTATTATATGATAATATTAGGTTAAGGAATATGTTCTGCGTTTTTTTAAATATTGTGTTGATTTAAGTTTTGTTGACGTGATTTGTGCACATATTAAGAAACAATAATAAATCATGACAGCAAAATTTTCAAAGGTTAGGCTACGTCTTTTAACAGCATAGACTATTGGGCTTTTGCTTAGGCGACGTCTTGAAGTTGAGTAATAAGTCATTGCGGTTTATTTAAAAGTGGTGTTAATTTAATTTTTGTTCTGTAGCCTTAAAATGGAATGTCAAGTTGAAAGAAAGGCGCATTTTCGACACTTGTTATTCATTTTCAATTGAGACGGGAACAATGCAAACGCAACCAAAGCTCGTCGCGATATTTGTGCTGTGTACGGAGAAAATGCTTTATCAGAAATGACAGCTCAATGGTGGTTTTCACGTTTCAAAAACGGTCATTTCATTCTTAATGACGAAGAACGTTCTGGTTGCCCCATTAAGTTGGATGAAGATCGATTGAACGACCTTCTTTATGAAAATTCTCGTCAATCGACTAGAGAATTGGCTGTACAATTGGCGTGTGATCAGAAAAATGTAGTGAATCACCTTCATTCGATGGAGAAAGTTCAAAAACTCGGTGCATGGGATCCCTACGCTTTTAGCGAAAGAAACAAACTTCAACACTCCACGATTGCCGCAGGTTTGCTCTCTCGTCACAAGGCCACTCGTGAATATAAGGACATATTTCTTCACCGCATCATCACTGTCGACGAAACCATAAAAAAAATGACTTAGCCCCAATAAAAAACACTTCCACGATGAAAGCAAGGATTGTATCCACAAAAGACGATGCTGTATCTGTGGTGGGATTGTAAAAGTATCATTCTTTATGAGCTCCTTCCGAACAACGCGATTGTCAATGCAGAACTCTACGTTCAACAAATGTATCGATTCGCCGAAGCTATTCGTGAAAAGCAACCTCATCGACGTTATAGAGTCTTTCTGCAACATGACAATGCTCGTCATCACATTGCCAATATGACAAAAGACGCCATCTAAACGCTTAGTTTGGAAATCCTGCCGCATCCTCTATATTAGCCAGACTTGACTTCCTCGGATTTCCATCTGTTCCGATCGCTCTCCAACAATTTGCGCGGCGTTTCGTTCAATACTAATGTGGCTATAAGAACCTGGCTAGACAAATTCTTCGAGTCTAAATCCAGAGATTTTTATTGCAGAGGCATTGAAAAACTAATACATTATTGATTAAATTGCATATTGTTATCAATAAAAAATTATTTTTTCAAAAATTGTTAATGGTAGTGAATAAATTTTATAAAACTGCAAGAACTTATTCCTCAACCCAATATATCATATTTTATAATAGGGAGTGTACGAATTTCTCTTAAATTAACCTGCATAGCAAAAAATGATAATAATAATCAGGGAGTAAAGATATTTTTGTGCAACATTATAAGAATTTCGAAAAATATGAATCTGTAGTAATTTGATACAGGACTTTTTATCACGGACAACCCGGTACTTTTGGTAGTTTTCAATAAAATCTACATTAAGTGCGGAATTTGTGTCACACTATGAAAACAAAGATTAAAAAGATCGAAATTAGATAAGGAAAAAGATGTCTAAGGAATAATATGAATGGCAAAAATAAGTAAAATTTGAGGGTGGCACTAACCCACTTGATCTCGCTTGATGTTGAGGGAGCGGTGGAGAATTTGCTCTCATTAGTTAATTGCTGTTTAATTGGCAAAATGAAATTATATACAAATCTAACCAATGATACTAGTAATAATTCTGTATTAAATAAGAATTCATTTTCTTATACTTATTTTGAAAAAAAATATATATTCTTGATTATATTAAGGTGAAAATGAACTAAATTAACTATTTTGATTTTCTTTTACTTGATCAATATGGAGCACTTCAGCTAAAGTTTTTTTTGATATTCGTCATTCTTCTCTAAAATCAAAATATCAATCTTACCTCAACTCACGTAAAATATTTATATATTTTCTCTCTTAGTTCTTTTATTTGCTTCGATTGATTTTCTGTATCCAGATAAGCCTAAATCTCTTGGAAAACAATCGTAAATATCTATCATAGGAATTGTTTATGCCACAAAATAAAATCTGATCAATTTTTTCCTTAATAACTTTTCAATCTCTTGTTTTTCCTTTTCGAAAACTTAAACCACAAAGTAAGATATATTCGAGAATCTCAGACATCCTAAAAGGAAAGAAAAGTGAATTTTTCAAGTAATTTTCTCATATTCGAAAAATATTTCTTTACCGAATTTTTGAAGGAAACTAATATATTTTTTGCTGTAATCTTTTTTGCTTGAAAATTAATGAACCCAATCAACTTAGCTTCTTTTTTAAGGCTATTTACTCTCTTCACGTCTTCTAAGTTTCCTAAACTTAGTTCCAAATTCCCTGCTATCATGATTTTTCAAAAGATTTGCTATTTCGCAATTAGATTTTCTCTTCTCATCCCATGAATTGATAGTACTAGAAACTAAGAAAACCCTCTCTGACAGCTTCACCAGCCTCTTTCAATAAATTTCCATTTTAATGTATGTCAAATATAGTTTCATAGTAGTATCATATAGTATTTATTATAACACTGGTATAGAAAAAGAAATTATTTTATGGCTATGAAATGGAATAATTATCTGATTCTATGGTAATCGAAGGTGCTAAACTCGAATATGGCTTCAGTGAGGGACGTATCGTGTTCGTTTTTAAGAACAAGTAGATTGGTATATCTAGCTCACAAGATGAGACTTATAATTTTTTTGCTTAGTTAATTGAATAAATTTGTGTTGCAGCTTGATTATTTATATCATTCAACTTCTGTTCTTGCAGAAATTTTTAGCAATCTCTCAGTATTGAAAGAATGTACACCGACAAATTTCAAACAATCCCAACTGATTTTTTTATATCTAAGGAACATTTAACCCAGAGATTTTCAAGAAACCCATCATAAAGGCTGTTCAAGGGAACTACAAAAATTTCCTTAAATGTCCTTTAAAGTACGACCAAGTAAAAGCACCACAATTGATTTATTAGGAGCTGAAGACAACACTAAGGGACACTGCCCTATCTTATTCCACTGTCAAATATTGGGCTGCTGTCTTTAAGCAGCCCGGAGACTAGTGTGAGGATGACCTTCAAAGTGGTATTCCATCAACTGCAGCCACTAGAAAATCTGGGGCCATGGTAGAGAGCATAGTGATGGATAATCACCGAATCTCAGTGAAATAGATTGCATCTCAACTGGAGATAAGTACTAGATCCATGGATTCCATATTGCACGATCACCTCAGCCTTTCCAAGGTATCTGCCCAATGGGTCCCTAGAATGCTGACGCCTGAGCAGAAGAAGAACCAGATTGTGACTTCAACGGAAATATTGACTTCATGAGAGCGGAACTGGTAGAGTTTTTAGCCCGAATCGTAACCCGATCCGGAAACCAAAGCCGAATCTAAACATTGGAAGCATACCTCTTCTACAACGCCCCTAAAATTCAAGGTCATAAAATCATCCCGGAAGGTCATGGTAACAGTGTTCTGGGAGCCTGAAAGGATCGTCTTGATGGACTTTCTGGATCATGGCCACACGAATAAAGGACCATACTATGCAGATCTACTGGGGAAGCTTTGGGAGGCTTTCCTTCAGAAACGCTAAGAGAAAGTGACTCTAGATGTTCTTCTCTTACAGCACAATGCACCTGCACACAAGAGCATGGTGGTATTAAACGAATTGGTTTCCTGCGGCTTCGAATTGTTTCCCCATCCCCTTTATTCTCTCTATCTGGCACCCTCAGAGTTTCCCCTTTTCCAACACATGAAGAAGTAGCTGCGGGGTGTCTCTATCGCTGATGATGAGGAGACCAATAAGAAGGCTATGGACGTTTTTAAATTATTCAACCTATTATTTTTCAGGGATGGATTTTCGCAATTGAAGAAGAGACTAGAGAAGTGCATTAATGTTGGAAGGCAATTACGTTAAAAAATAAATAAAAGTAGTTAAGTGAACCTTTGCCTTATGTTTGCTCCTTCTGGGTTATGGCGAGAACTCAGTGAACACCTCTCGTAGTTTTTTCTCCCTACCATTCAAAAACATCTGTTCCAGGATGAGCTTAACTTTTTTATGGTTCCCTTACAACCCTAAACAACGCCTTGTTATCCTTTAGCTGCTAGCCCACAAGCGTAACCCATTCTTTCATTTGAAGTTTCTTTTTGATACATAAGTCTGAAATTTACAATCTTTTCATAACTAAGAAATTAGCTTTATTCAACATGGCGTGATCATGCTTCAAGAATAATCCAAATGCAATTATGTTGCAACGTGTTGACAGAGTTAATCATTCTAGCCTTGTTTTGATAATTTCCACCTCTCTCCCAGACTCTTATTTCACTTCTTTTTACATTTCCTACTCAACCTTGCTTAATTTTTCGTAGTTTTATATCCATGGCCTTACTCCCTTATATTTCCCGACATTCCATTTTCAGCTATCCTCCCTTGAACAGACCCCTATGTCAGGGGAGCTTGCCTCACTCATTTTTCTGAACTCTATTTCGTTGAAGGGGGGGGGGGAATTGTGTGTTTGCGTTTGGAAACGTACTAGGTTGGTTCCGCTAAGACCAATCATCTCGTATTCAGTCTTTTGATATAAAGAGTGATATAATCAGACCGGCGTGGGTGATTTCTAGTACCGCGCAAAGCTTAGTTCTTGGTACAAATATTAAAATAATATAATCCTTTTTTTATTATTATGAAATGTCTTAGTCTATCATTTCATTAGTCTACTGACATCAGGCGAATCTATCTTTAAATCTTCTGTTCGATTACGATATCATTACTAAATTGCTCTCTTGCAAATTTCGCTAAACAATATTTATAAAAATCATGATTTATTAGTTGAAACTTTGTCAAATATGGCTCACTATAAGACTATTGCTACTTTACTTCACTTTCTAAGTGCCTCGCTCCATGATTTATCAATGGGAAAAACAGCGTTACCGTTGATATTCAAGTGTTTTTCAAAACGCATGGTATTAATGTATACATATTCAATTCTTTCTTTCTTAGTAATCATAGTCGCATCCAGGCTTAATTTGATTATAAGCTTGAGAGCCCGCTTTATTCCTTCTCTTATGATTATTGTAATGATCCTCTAACTGGAAACCAAGCCTACTTTCTTTTTGACCCCTTGAACTTGTATAAAATTCTGCAGGCCCGTGTTCTTTCCCACCAAACCCTTTCTCTCGTGAGACCTTCCTATACTAAGTGAACTGCACTAATTACCCATTTGGTTTGATATTAAATAAAAAGGCCTCTTTCTTACCTATCAGAATTCCACAGAACCCTTCTACACCTCTTTAAGACAACCCAAGATTCTATTCATTACTGCGTTAGAGTTTGTTTAGCTAGAATCTTGGAATAAACCATTAGGTTTATCAGCTTCTATCTAAAAAGGAATCTTAATATTAATTTATTATTGCCAATGTTTAGTTGTGTATGGCCATCATTTGTATATACCTGAGGACAAGAAAAAGATGCCACTGGCCTTGTTCAGGTAAAAAAAAGGTTATCAAGAGCCCAGGTGATTAATATCACCATAAAGGCAATTTAAATAACTTGAATATTACCTTTTTGGTGAGACTTTAAGACTTAGAGGAAAAGATAAAATGTTCCCTGTACTAAATAGGTGACAATAGGACAGAGAATTGGAGAAATATTTACCTACAACGTAATACCAAAGTAAAGAGGCCACCTATAACACTAAAGTCGAAATCGCGATATTACTTTATTTTAATAATATATAAAACAGAAATGGCCTGTTATAAATATCAAGGAATACAATGTCATATTGAGTAGCAGTATTATATTCAGATTTTATAATCTCAAAGGAAAATTTGCAATTTAAAACACCTCTCTATTTGCCCTCTCAAGTACCGATTTTCAGCACATGTCTAACTGGCAGTTTAGAGCTGCTAACCATAAAATTGTCAAGTTTGGCTCTTGTCCAATTCTCAGAGAAATTTGCACAACGTATTATTTATGTTCTTCTCTCAAATTACGACGACATGAATAGGTTCTTTAAGCTCTTGTCAGGCATTTAAAGCAGAAACCTCATAGGGAGGGGATGAACGAGATGCAAGGACGGAAAATCTGAGGAAGCATAAAATTTGTGAAAAATTGTGTTAATTTAAAGCAACCAAAATTTTACTTATTTTATAGTTAGAAAGCACTAATGGGTGGACTTTTTGAGGACTGAACCAATTACACGAAATGAATTAAATATTTTACAAGGTAGAGATTTTAAACTTTTATTCCGAATATATTTTAAATTAGCTTTTGAGGCAATGATTATAATACTCTGCAAATCTACGTGCTATATTTAGTGTTCAAAACTACATTCATCCTATTATACTTTATAATTCAGGACATCAAAAAGCTGGAACAATGGAGTGTAATGAACTTTGCATATATACTCTTACGTCTATATTTAGATAAAAAAGGGTAAAAAAACCAGAATAAAACATCGACTCTCACTCCATTTGAAGTCAAGCTGCATGGAATATGATCACTCATATGATAAAGTTCATGATAACCGTAGTTGGTTTGTTAAGCTTCTGAGGTTATATGTGTTTAGTGGCGTGAGTTTGTTTGAGTCCTGTAGTGTAGATATTCTCGTGTACAGGGAGAGCGAAGAGCACGCTAGGGAGCAGAGTTCTGAATGAATTCGGCGCTCCTCTACTATGTGGAGATTGTGGCTGTCACTGTGATTGGCGCGTATGTGATTAGTGCTCTGAGGAGAGTCTTGTATATATGTACCTGAATTTTTACTGCTGGGATGAAATCTCCCAAACATGTTGTCCTGGTGTTTGATTTGGACTGTACGTTGTTTATTTGTGCTTGCAATTGTAAGCATTTATCTAATGTTGCTCCGAGTATTTTTGTTGCTGGTTTATACCCTCCAAAAACGTGCGTGCACACACTTTTTGTGATATACATATCCTTTATTCATTTACTAATCACCCATACTTTGCAAGACATGACAGAAGCGACGACTGCGAACACAACTAGATCTCACTGAGAGCTCCAGCAAAGAATATACTGCGTCAAACATTACTACAAGACAGTCTCGTTCAAAAAAGTGCCGGACAGTTTTGTGCATCAGTTTGAATGTGAAAAAACACCCACGAATAGCATAATTCAGGACTGGGTGAATCAGGTCGAGAACTATGGGACAGTGCAGAACCTCAATGCAGCTAGTGGCAACAATCTAATCTATTTGGGAAGCGTACAGCTGAGCTGGAAGAGACCGTGAGAGAGTCAGTTTAGCAAAGTCCAAAGCACTCTGTGCGCAAGCGAAGACAGTCCCTCGGTATATCCCGTGAGACTTGCAGCAGAGTGCTAGTAATGGATGTAAAGGCTACCCATAAAGAATACAAACGAATCAGACCCTTACAGCCTCAGACAATAAACAGAGAAATGCTATGGCAGTCAAGATACTGGAGAAGATTCAGGAGACCCCAACTTTCTTTAACCTCGTATGAACCCAAGATGAAGTTCACTTCCATCTTGAAGGAAAGGTAAACCTCAACGACAAATTACTTCCCAGGGACCTACAGACCAAATGAGGTCGCCACCGAGCATTTACACGCTCTTAAGTCCAGGGTATGGACTGCAATTTCAGCCAGAGGCTTCATCGGATCTTTTTTTTTGAGGAATCTGGCGCAATAGTGACAGTCACCAATGAGCTGTATTTTGAGGTCCTAAAAACTTTCAAGGGGAACTGCAAACCTTGTTCTTGTTGCTTCTAGGGAAGTTATAGTTCCAGCAAGATGGAGCAACCTGTTACACCTCTAACCTGTCCCGAAATTGATGAAAGAGAACTTTGGTGGCCGTGTGATCTGTCTCAAGACTGATTTTGTGTGGGCACCTCACAGCCCAGGCCTTAGCCCCACAGATTTCTTTCTCTGGGGCTGGCTTAGAGAGAGAATGTACGCAGAGAGACCCAAGACAAACACGGAACTCAAGGAAGCCACCAAGGAGGATATAAGAGCCATTAGTGGGTCGGTTTGTAAGAAATTTATGGACAACTTTGTGTTGTGCCTCAAGATATGCACAGAGATAAATAGAAGTCATCTCAACTGCCTGCTCTAAAATAAAGAAGAAAAGTCGAAAGACTCCCATGTTTTGATATAATGTTTTTAAACACAATAAACTAGGTATCCCTGTCGAGAATAGAGGGTCCTTGAGGCCATGTGGCCTGTCAAAACCCCGAGTTCAGGATCGAGGTCAGTCAACGTGAGCGAGGATCCTGAGAACTTTCCGAATATCAAACTGCTTTCCGCGATTCGTGAGGGATTTGAATCTCAAACGCGCGCTTCTATCGTCTCCTAGGGTGTTATCAAGAAACCCCCGCGGGAGTTCTTTCCATCACTCAAGCGCCGCGTTGCTTCGTGAAGAGATTGAAACGGTCCTTGGGTGAAAGCAGTAACGGATCTGGCCGGTCCCTATATAAGGTTGGTCCCAATAAGGCATCGATAGTATAGACTTGCATCTTACTAGGAAACACTTCATTCTCGATCGCACTCTTTTTTCTCACCGAGCCGAAGGTTAGAATTATACCAAAAGATCTGGGCCCCAGTTAATTTGTCCATCCTTCGTTTCGGTAGATTTTGTTTGGCACGAACACTCCCTCCAGTTAGTGTTACTACTAGAGGTTAAATTCCCCTCGTTAAAAGCCCCTTAAGTAACCATCCGATCCGCCATTTCATTTCTGAAAGCTTTGAACCCAAGCCAGGATGAGTCGAATCATATGTGGCTATCCGCCAGTTATCCCTGTTTGTGTTTGTACAAAGGCTCATATCTCTTCTCGATCTCCCCCCATCCCCCTCAATAGAGCCTGTTCTTAGTAGCTCTGACACGTTCGGTTCTTGTATATATACATAGAGTATATATTGCCTTATTTCATTTAATCTATTTATTGTGAATAGCTGTGTATATATTAAAGTTTATTTCTGTACCCACTTTTTCATATCGTCTAACTGTACTCACTCTGTTGAATTTAAAATCCTCCGCAGTCGTTCTCCGCCCCCTCACTTCTATCCCTTATCTCTGTCGTGACCAGCGTAAAATCAAGGTCACGCGTTGAGCATGGGCAACCACGCTTATCGTGTAGAATTGACATATATGTCAGGGTCATTCTACGATAATCCACAAAGTTTCATTCAATCCTTGCAGAAAATTAAGAAATGATGCCTATCGAAAGTTGCGGCCCGTTCTCTCGGGGCCACCCTGTATGTGAGTCTTGCGGAAGCGGGGTATTGGGGGTTGGGAGTTATCTGGTAGAGTGTGGGTGACAGCACGCATCCCTGAGGTACGACAGCGCGTGGTTTAAATGGCCATCATATTGTGTCATTAGATCATATCTAGCCCTTTCTATCAATAAGGTAGCGCGAATGAGCCTTTTGGTGAAAAGAGGCAGCTCCGTGTTATTGGCGAGTTTCCAACGGATCTCCTCATGCTACACTTTATCAAATCCTTTTTGATGTCCTTGCTGATAATGTTTTTGGTCGTGCTTTCTGTATGATATCATGAACACTGGTGACTATCGCGCACCTAGAATGGCAACTCCTGAAGTTTTATTGGAAGGAAAAGAACCAGTCTTCCTCTTTCAAGAAATTCCAAAGGTAAGTGTTTACCATACTTCTATTATTTTGCCTAAGTGCCTTAAAGAGAGCAATAGGCCTGTAATTGTTTAGTTGTGGGGGGTCATTATGTTGTTTGTGCAATAGAATGTATTGTGAATCCTTGAATAATTTTGGTAAGTAGCCAGAGGCTAAAGAGGCGTTAATAAGGTATGTTAATATTGGATGGGTGTCTTCTGAAAGGTATTGTATGAGTGTGGTTGGAAGGCTAAAAGGTTATGCAGCATCTCCATTTCGATCAGGAAGGCTGGTTCCAGCTTGTTGGCATGTAGCCAGGACTACTCCCAGACTTCGTGTACATGCTCTTTTTTTCGTGTGGTTTGGGTCGAATATGTACGAGGTGCGTTCAATAAGTTTTGAAATTCGGTATAAGGAAACGAGATATGAGGAAAAGTGTTTTAGTATTTTTCAATATAACTACCCTCGATTTCAATGCAATTGCGCAACTTGTTCCTGAGGCTTCGAATTCCCGACAACCAGAAATCTCTCGACTGCTGTTCAATCCACTTATGTACGGCGAGCTGGACATCTTCATTGTACCCAAACTGGCCTACACGCAGTACAGCCTTGAGCTGGCGGAATAAAAAGTAGTCGCTAGGGGCCAGATCTGGACTGTAGGGGGGATTGTTCAGCCCCTCGAATATGCACTCGCGCAGGGCAGCTTGTGCAACTCTGGACTTGTGGACTTTGACGACGTTAAAGACGATCATGGGGCGTGAGGTTTCTAGGGACCCAAATGACAGAGACCTTGGTCATAGCCAAATTGTCGTGGATGATGTTGATAGCACTTCCATGTGATATTCCAAGTTCTCGCTCGATTTCTTTGACCTTCAACCGTCGATTTTCGAGGATCATACACTCCACACGGGCCACATTGTCCTTGTTGGTCACGTTGTAGCGGGCCGAAAATCTAAACTAACCCCCAATCGATCCAACCCGCTTCCTACACTATCCGGACGTGAGAAATCGAAGGAGAATGAAACGGATTGTATATACAGTCCCTTTACTTACAAAAAAATTTACAAAATATCTACAATAGAGAGGGGGCGATTATATTGGAGATCTCACTTTTCACCAAAAATACAAAAAGAAAATCCTATATATATGAATACTATTTAATCTATCCTAATAAACATAAAAAATCAAACAACCAAAAGAAAAATCCTGACTACAACAGTCAATATATACAGAACAATCAAGGCCTCACTTTATACAAAGAGGATGGGAAGATGTCCAGCCACCTGCCACTCGAGCGAGCAAAATGCCTAGGACTTACAAGTGTGGCGCCTCTGCGCTTGATGGAAGATAAATGACTTTAAAAAAAGCTTACGTGGCTATTATAAGCCCTCCTTCATTAAGCTATACTAATGGCCTTTATTTATTAATGATAATATAGCTTTCCAGGATATAACGCTTTGTTTGTAATATAAGGATATACGAAACTAAGTCCTATCTTTCCAGAATATGAGGCCTGGAAAGAAAGAAAAAAAACATGGTAATCATTTTTATACATAAAATAAACAAAAAAAACAAACCCATTCCCATTCACACACATTCTTACAGAGGGAGGGAGAGGGTACTGAGAAAAGGGGTGGGAGAATGGCCCTTTTACACACACTCACATTCGCCCCACCACACCCCTCCTTCCTTAAGCCATTCGACCAGCCACTCACTAAACCCTTTCAATCACTCTTCACGGTACCACTTGTGCTCAATCGCACCCTTCTGCACCCATTCACACTCGTCTACTGGTCCCTGGCTACGCGTAGCAATTAGTCGGGGTTGTTCGTCAGTCGTCCTGTCAGTCTCATCGTCACTATTTATCATCTCATCAACCATACTCTTAGCCCTCATTACCAGTTCTCCCATCTCACGACAGAATTCTTTCATACTCTTCCGTTCAGAACCCTCACTCTTCATACCCCCATTCATCAGCTCCTCACTCACAGCTCTCATCCAACTCAAGGTACATTCTTGCGAAACAGACAGGTCATTCACATCCCCTGTATTCTCAACAGGCATACCAGAAACCCCTTCGACTGGTTCCCACCAGAAACCTGAAAAATCAGCCACTTCATCATTCACTACATCAAACTCACCCCTACTATTACCATTCATAAAACCCGAAAAATCAGCCACACTAGGTTCATTCTGCCCAAACACACTATCATTCATACTGTTCCCAAAACCAGAAAAATCAGGCACAGGCAGCTCACTCACTCGTCTACTTATACCAGCCAAATCACTCACCTGTTTACGCAAAAACTCAATCTCCCTTTCAAGATCCCCCATACCAGAAACACTCTGCTCAGACTTACTTTCATTCGTACTTGCATTCTTCCTTTCACCCTTCTTTGTACGCTTTCTACTCCTCGAGACTAAGACTAGCTCTTTCCCAGACAGATCCATTCTATCACATTCAATCTCATAATCATACACTTTACCTCTTTCTCTACACAGTCCATACACCGGATGGCTCACCAGGTAGTCAGGAGGTTCTCTCCATCTCCTTAACTGACTCTGATGAGCCCGCACTCTCTCAGTCATGCCGTCATTCAAACTCTCCAAAACATACGTTACCCCATTTTCCCAAACCCTCATAACTCTATAAGGTCCATCAAACTTCTCACTCATCTTTGATACATTCAACCTACCCTTCACTTCTTTCACCTTCAATACTTTTGTACCTAATTCAAATGAACGGAACCTTTCATGCGCCTCACGCCATACACTCTGCTCACTTTCACTCAAACGAAACCTATCTTTCACTCGCCTTTCAAAATTCATCACAAACTGACATGGGGACATTCCAGTTGCACTATGCACAGTTGAATTATACGCCCACAACACTCTCCCCAGACACACATCCCAGTCATTCACTGTCGTACTCATCATTCTCAACATCTCACACAAGGTTCTTATAGTCCGTTCAGCCAATCCATTTGAAGACGGTACATACGGAGTTGTTCTCACATGCTCCACACCATTCTCTCTCAACATTTGCTCAAACACTTCCCCTACAAATTCAGGCCCATTATCACTCAGACATCTTCTAGGCTTCCATACACACATAGGAAAAAACAACTGCTCAACCACACGCGCAACAGTCACACTCCTTTTATCTCTCACAGGCGCTGCATACACAAACTTACTTTTATGGTCAACCATCACAACCATACCAACATTCCCAGCACTCGTACTCGGCAAAGACACACAATCAATCACTACCAATTCAAACGGTTCTTTCGCATCAACTTTCAACATCTGTGGTTTCACTTGCACACCTTGCACCTTTCGCTTCTGACACCTTTCACACGTAGTTGCAACATCATTCACAACAGTTCTCAGAAACGGGTGGAACACATGCTCCTTCATACACTCCCACAGTTTAAACTTACCCATATGCCCATAATTATCATGCACAACCTTCACCAGACCAATCATACCAACTAAGGACATCACAGGTACATACATATCATCACCACCCTTCACATGCCTCACAAAATATACAACATCCATACAAACAACAAAATCCTTAGCATACCTTTTAAAATCACTTAAACACTCTGGCCATTCATTCAAATCAACACGCATCATTACACACCTCTTCAACTCACTAACAAAAGGACACATCTCTTGCATCTCTAGAATATCATCATCACTTAAAATCTCATTCTCATCATCCATGACCAACTCAATCATACCGCAAAACTTGACAACATTCTTTGCACACTCATTCAACTTCATCACCTCACATTCACCTTTCATAAGACAATCCTTATCAGCATCCAAAGACAAATCATTTAATCTCATAAAGTCTACACCAAGCAAGAAACAACAAGGCATTTGCTCACCTTTCAGAATCACAAAGTCATGCTTCACATTCACACCATTACCCAAACTCACTTTCAGACTAACCTGTTCCCATGCCACTATCATGCCATTCCCTAATCCACTTATCCGTAACTTCACAGGTTTATGCTCGCAACATCTAAACTCTTCATACTTACTCAGAATATTCTCATTCACTAAAGACACTTGCGCTCCAGTATCAATCAAACCACAGAACAACCTTTCACTAACTTTCACTCTCGCTTCCATCATATCAGGTCCACCATGTTCGCAATACACAGAAGGAACAAGCACACCAACATCAGCACTGATATCCACACTGTCATCAACTCCCATATCATCACTCAACACACACTCATCTTCATCCAGACAATCATTCTTCTCTCTTATATATGAACACTTTTCAATTACCCAATTGTAGTGCACACCGCTCAAACATTGCAGATGTACCACATTAGGATTCAAACCCTTCATCTTCTCATCCTTGTACACAATCGGCCTCTCACCACCAAAGTGCACATATACAATCACTCCATACAAACGACTCACTACAATCAACACTTCCTGAAATGGCGGGACCCCTTGCATACACATCGCTCTCAATTCTTTCATGAAGTTCCGCACCTTTGCCATACCAATGCTTTCAGGCTTCCTACACACTTCATTCATTACCTCCTTCCTTAAATCATCTACACTATCGGGCACTCTCACATCTACTCCATCACTCTTCAAATCTTGCAAACCATTCCATACACTCTCAAACAAGGAATCACCCCCACCCTTACTCTCTTTTCCATTCATAATTCCTTTCGGCAAATACTCAGGATCACTCACTCCACACACATTTTCATCATTCGTACCAGGATACCTTGACATCAAATCAGCCACTCCATTCCGTTCACCAGGCACATACTCAATCACATAGTCAAAGTCACTCAAATCTTCCAAAGTCCTTGCAATCCTACTATCAGCCCACTTCATACGCTGCAGATACACAAGAGGTTGATGATCGGTTTTTATCACAAACCTCACACCATACAAAAATGGACGCAACACTTTCAAACAATATCTTATCGCAGCCAGCTCTCGTTCCACAGTCGAATACTTTCGTTCTGCAACATTCATAGCCTTGGATACATACCCAATTATTCGCCTGACATTCTCTCCATTCAAACGCTGCTCTTGCATCAGAAAACCTCCCATACAATACCCACTCGCATCTGTATACAATTCAAGCATTTTAGCATTTACACTATAATCTGGGTAAGCTAATTCAACATCTTCAGCCGCTGCCTCCTTCAGTCTCTCATACGCCTCATTCATCTTATCATTCCACTTGACAACCGTACTACCTTTCTCGCCCATCCACTCAGTCAGAGGCTTACTCACACCAGAACAATCACGTATAAACTTTCGCTGGAACTCAATCAAACCCAAAAATGACTTCAGTTGCTTCACAGTCACCGGTTTAGGAAACATTCGCACCTTCTCAACATACTTCGATGATTTACGCAATCCATTCTCACTCACCATATGCCCAAGGAATTCCACTTCTTTCGCAAACCATTCCCACTTCGCCACTTTCACCTTCACACCAACACTCTCCAACGTTCTCAACACATCATTCACCAATCTCATATGCTCCTCAAAAGTATCAGTCATAATCAAAATATCATCTATAAACGCAATCACATTCTTACTCGCAAACTTACTCAACACAACAGTCATTGCCCGCTGGAAGGCTCCGGGAGCATTAGCCAACCCAAAGCTGAGGTTCCGGAACTGGTAATGCCTCTTTGAGGAAGAGAAGGCAGTTACTGGCCGGCTCTCCTCAGCAATGGGCATCTGGTAATACCCCCGTACCAGATCCAGCTTCGTAAACCACTCCATCCCATGCATACTATATACACACTCAGATACCACACACATCGGAAACCTTTCTTTCACAGTCCTTTCATTCACCTTTCGATAATCCACACACAGACGCAATCTTCCATCCGGCTTACGTACAGGTACAATTGGACTATTCCATGCACTCTCACTCTCCTCAATCACCCCCAATTGCTCCAATTCCAAACACTGCTCCTCAATCTCTTCAGCAACCGGACGTGGGAAATGCCTCGGCCGCTGATAGATTGGGGAGTCCTCCTTCAGGACAATCTTGAATTCCGGGAGCTTTGCAACCCCGAAATCCAGATCACCCTTACTGAGGGCTCCCTTTCGCTCAAATATCATTCGATACATATCCTCCCTTTCATACTCAGTCAAACATCCATCCAATTTCACCATGTCCTTCACCTCATTATACATCCATTCACATGTCTTTTCATTCGCAACATTCACCCTGATATCCGTACTATCATCCATACCTACCTCATTGACAGTGGAGAGGTGGCTTAGTACATCTCCGACTTGGATTCCCCTCACCTGCCCTTTCACACTGGGGTCTGCCTGCACACATACAAAAGGATCATTCATTCTCATCAAGCCATCAAACACACAAGCAACACGCCTTACCTTATAACACGCATCCTTTCCATCCAATATCACAGTGTTCTCACTCACATTCAAACTAACATCCTTACTCCAACTCACTCTAACAGACACCCTTTCACCCTTCACAAGCCTTACACTCTCCATAGCAGTCACCTCAATACCAGTAAACACGCTCCTCAAATCGCTACCATCTTTCCCTACATACAACTTATACACCCCATTTTTACCAATTTTTCTCTCAATCTGATCACTCGCAGGATGCACAACCATACGATTCATTTTCATAAAATCATAGCCCAAAATCACACCATACTCACTACTCACCTTATCAATCACAGAAAATTCACATTCATTCATCATCATACCATGCATTCGAACAGGTGACCTTATCATTCCAATCACAGGCACTCTCCTATTACCAATAAATACTAAACTACCCTTGCACTCAGACAGGAGGGCTTTCTCGCTAAACTTGTCATACACATCTTTATACACCAAGCTCGCCTTGCATCCAGAATCTATTAAAGCCAAACACTCAATTCCATTCAACTCCACCTTCACACTCAGACACTCATACTTCCTACCAGACAGCACTTTCACACTAGACAGACTTACCAACACATTACTCACACTCATGCACCCAGAGGATACTTCAGCAGGTACCCTCTTACCATTCAGTTTCCCGCTTCAGACTTTCCATTCACACCTTGCGCTCTCAGTCTAATCCAACACTTTTCACTTGAATGTCCTTCCATCGCACAATAGCTACATACATTCCTCTGGTCACGACACATCCTTGCATAATGACCAGCCTTTCCACAATTACCACATGCATATTTCATACTTTCCCCAGCAGTTGCTCCACCATTCAACCTCGGACAATCTTTCTTCAAATGGCCTATTTCTTTACACTCGAAGCACTCTTTCACACTTTCCTGGCAATCCTTTATCATATGCCCTTTCTTACCACACCCAAAACACGCACCAGATGTCCACCTACATTCTGCCAACATATGACCTTTCCTTCCACACCGACGACATTCCACAATCTTTCTCACACCATTCGGTCTCTCATTTGCTGGGACATACCTCGGTTTTTCTCTCATATATCCGTTCCCACGCTTGAAATTCATCTGCCCCCTTCCATTCGACCACCCTCCATTTGCCCATCCATTCTGCCGGCCCAGGAAGTTTGACATTACTCCAGCTGGTGCAGCCTTCAGGGCATCCCTGTAGCTGACAAACTGCCGGGGCGGATGAAAGCTCCTGGGCTTCTTACCCCCAACATTCACACTGTACCATCCATCCTCTTCTAGATCGCTTTCATCATCAAATCGTCCATCTTCTAACAGTTCCAACACATCCTCCCACATCAACCGTTCACCTGTCAGTCTCACTCTCTCCTTTCTCTTTCCACCCAGCCATTCACTCACCTTTCGTGGGATCGTGTCCAAAAACTTCCTCATGAGTGGTTTACATTCATTTACATCATCATCACCATACCTCGTTCTTGCCATACTCTCAAGCCTATGTGCATACATATTCACACTTTCACTCTTCCCCATTCGAGCCTTCTCAAATTCATTTACCCTTTTATACTTCACACTCTCTTTCATTCGTTTCACCTGTCCAATCATCCGCTTCTTCACCACATCGTACCTTGGTTCCCCCACACTTGTTATCACGCGGAAAAACTCCAATACTTTTCCCTCCAAACATTCCCCCAAAACATTCATCCAGTATCCCTTATTCTCCGGGTACTTGAGCTTACAATATCGCTCAAATTCCCCGAAGAATTATTCCACACTTTTCCCACCATATAACCTAAATCTATCTATCTTTGGTACTTCCCTTATCAAAATACCCTTTCCCACATTCACTTCACTCTCACTTGAGCTGCCTTCACTCTCACTCATATCAATCATACCATCACTCTCTCCTTCATCCGAGTACAATGAGTCCACACTCTTGCCTCTTACCTTCCTATCCTTCCCCTTTGCACCACTCTTCCTTCTTCTCTTGCATTCAACTCTCTTCCATTCTCCGTCCTTCCTATCACTCATAATCACCCTATCCTCTCTAGACTCGCACACACTCCCATTGATCCCATTAGTCTTATTCCTTTCAGTCGGAGCAGGGGTCAAGGTCGAGGGTCCTAGGGCCGGTCCTGACCCCTTCATCATGTCATACAGGTCCTGCATCCGTCGGTCCGTCTGATCCTGTCGGTCTCCCATTTCCTTCTTCATCCTATCAGTCTTTTCATTCATCCCTTTTATTTTATTCTCCATTCCCTCCATCATTCCCCGTAACATTTCACACTCCTCTTCTTTCTTTCTCAACTCCAGTCTCAATCGCACTACTTCTTCATTCAACGTTTCCGCTACAGCCATTGTTCCCAAGTTAGTAAAAAAGATAGGAGAAGGGAAAAATCAATCAAACTACTTGTCACACTAATTGGGTATGGACTGCAATCCAATCCAGTCACGCTCCCAGTTTCGAAGTCTCACGTCCCTATTCGGGCGCCAAATGTAGCGGGCCGAAAATCTAAACTAACCCCCAATCGATCCAACCCGCTTCCTACACTATCCGGACGTGAGAAATCGAAGGAGAATGAAACGGATTGTATATACAGTCCCTTTACTTACAAAAAAATTTACAAAATATCTACAATAGAGAGGGGGCGATTATATTGGAGATCTCACTTTTCACCAAAAATACAAAAAGAAAATCCTATATATATGAATACTATTTAATCTATCCTAATAAACATAAAAAATCAAACAACCAAAAGAAAAATCCTGACTACAACAGTCAATATATACAGAACAATCAAGGCCTCACTTTATACAAAGAGGATGGGAAGATGTCCAGCCACCTGCCACTCGAGCGAGCAAAATGCCTAGGACTTACAAGTGTGGCGCCTCTGCGCTTGATGGAAGATAAATGACTTTAAAAAAAGCTTACGTGGCTATTATAAGCCCTCCTTCATTAAGCTATACTAATGGCCTTTATTTATTGATGATAATATAGCTTTCCAGGATATAACGCTTTGTTTGTAATATAAGGATATACGAAACTAAGTCCTATCTTTCCAGAATATGAGGCCTGGAAAGAAAGAAAAAAACATGGTAATCATTTTTATACATAAAATAAACAAAAAAAACAAACCCATTCCCATTCACACACATTCTTACAGAGGGAGGGAGAGGGTACTGAGAAAAGGGGTGGGAGAATGGCCCTTTTACACACACTCACATTCGCCCCACCACAACGTCTGACGGGCGTCCTTGACAGAGGTCATCGACTCACGACTATAGCGGAACTATAGCGAGCAATGGTTGCATATATAACGGTGGTGTTGGTATACACTGCAACCATGCGTATATGGATCTCTTTTACATTGTTGCTTTCCTTGATCAAAGATTTTATCACTGCGCGGGGCTCAACCTTGTCCATTGTTCAAAAATTTGTGACTGATGATCTGCGATCAGCTACTGCTTCTTAAATAGACGAGGCAGGAGCGTACGTCTGCAGGTCCTGACTTGTTATAACTTTTCTTAGCACCCGAACAAACAGCCATCCCCCTTTTTCTGTTTTGCCCTACCGATTCGCAAAACTTATTGACCGCCCTTCGTATGTATACTTGATCACAGTGAGACTTGAATACCTCGAAGATGTTATCTATGTTCGTGAGCGTGCGATTGTCTTATTTTAATTCAATGGTTTGAGATGGGGGAAGCAAAAGAAAGAGCCGGCGAAACGAGCATACTGCCCACGGACGGTTTTCCTCTAGCCACAGCCACTAGCCTAACCCACTGTAGGATGTCAACATGTGGTTGTCGTGGGCCTCTGCTTTAGTGATTGTTATATATCATAATGAATTTTCGTATGTATATTGAGAAAGTGAAGTTTTTATGAGTGTGTATGTTTTCCGTGGCTTGTGCGTGTTACGAGCTGTAACGAGGGTGTCTATGTGTGCCTGGCATTGGTTGTCTAGTTGTGGTTAATTTTGTGTGTTGATTGTTTATAGGGGTCAGGAGACGGTTGGCTAAATGTTCACTAGCAGAGGTACACTTGGCGGTATCTCATCCAAGTAATTACAAGGGCCATTGTTGCACAAAGTTCGATGTAGCGCTATTGTGGTACTAAGTTACTGGGTGCTGACCTTGTTCTGACTCCAATTTCAGGAACATTATCCTGTTGCTTGATTTTTTTATATAGGTTAGGGAAGAGGACCGGTGGATTATCCGCAGGAAAGCGAGATCTTGGAAGAGGGATTTAAGTACTCTTTATTGGGCATATGTGCAATTAATTTGATTAAACGTGTGTCGAGTATTTGAGGTAGACCTACAGTTTATTATTATTTACATGACCAAATGTTACATGTTATTATTTACATAATATTTTTTTATATTATTATTTACATGAACAAATGTTATATATTATTGTTTACAAGCCAAAAGGTTGTATATTATTATTTGCATGTCCAAATGCTATACAATTTTTGTAGATTAATTGCATTTGCATAATTATTTGCGTGTCCATTCCAAACCTTAAAAGGAAACATGACACTTATTTCTGAGGCTTCATTGTTAATCCTCTTTCACCTTGTAATGAATCACTACAAAGATATGGTCCCCTTGAGGTTTAGGTTGCCTAGTCTGTGTGGGGTTATATGGTTCCCGAACTCTATCTACCCAGTTCGTGTTCGTGTAGTCGTAAAGGGGTGGTATGGGAATTAAAATTTGGACAGGTGGAAAGTAAGAGACAAATGGGAATGTGGTGGGATTGTACGTAGAATTCCGGGGCTGTGTGAATGAAGTACCTTGATTCGTGATCGTTACGGAGGACAAGTTTCCACCGCGCGAGAAAAAGAACGGGCTGGCCGATGAGCTCGCAACGGAACTGTCGCAAGGCATCGATCTAATAATATCTTTCCTCATAGTTTGCTTTATTCGAAAATAGTGTAGCATGTGTGCATTTTGGTTCACATTGAAAAAGCGTAGAAAAATGTAATTTAGAAGCACCCGGAGTGGGACATCTATGTGTATTTGTAGGTGGGGGGGGGGGTCTCTAGTATGTGGCAACTGGGATTTGGCTAGTGTATGTTTCTATTTTTCAGGCTAAGATGGAGTCTTATCGGGTTTCCAGGAGGGTATGGTCGATAAGGCGTTTTTTGACATCGCTGATCCGAGATGAGGCACCTGTGTAGTTGAGTATGTGTGGTAGCCTGAAATGCGAAGCCTAGAGTTTTGCGAGCGTAGCCAAATGGAGTTCAGGAGTATTATGTCTGGATGTTGTGTGTTTAGTACCCAGTTAGAGACGGTGTGTTGAACACCGTGCCAACTACGTACATTTAGTTCTACCATGATCAAGCGACCTATCACGGGAAAGAGCGTAGTCCATGTGTAGCTTTACGGTCCCCCATCTCCTAGCTCTTGAGGAAGATGGTTGGGGCGCCACATAGCCCATCAGACCATAATGTGTGTAGTGATGTGTTTGTGTGTGAGGGTGTAGTTGTCCGTTTCGTGATTTTGGTGAGGGGAGATTTTGGTGTGTTCTTCGACGTCTGGACCATTGATGGGTGTGTTTTTAGTAGGGTCGATGGAGGGGGGGGGGTAGAAGAGGGAATAGACGAAGGAGTAGGAGTGGGAGTAGAGGTAGGCTTAGGAGTGGATGTTTTTAGTAGGGTCGATGGAGGGGGGGTAGAAGAGGGAATAGACGAAGGAGTAGGAGTGTGAGTAGAGGTAGGCTTAGGAGTGGATTTAGGACTTGGGCTAACAGCAGGAGTAGTAGTAGGAGTAAGTGTAAGATCAGGAGTGAGTGTAGGAGTATGAGTGGATGTAGGAGTAGGAGTGGGAGTAGAAGCTGGAGTGGAGGTAGAACAAGAGTATGTAAATTTTGGTTGGAGGTAGGAGAAAGGGTGAGGATGGTGGAAAGTGAAGCGGATAATCTGGAGGGAAGAGGGTATTAGAGGGCCTGGGGACGTTCAGAGGCGAGGGGGGGTATATCTGTTGGGTCGGGTGTATGTTTGTTGAGGTAGGCAGGAGGGCTGGCTTTCAGTTTTTCTGCTCGATTATGAGGGCGAATACCAAAACGAGAATAGCATATGCCCGAGTCCATTTACAGCGTAAAGCTGGATTCAATATGTATCGTAAAGGTTGGTTTGCCTCTAGACATGTTTTATCTACAGTGCAAAACACGGTGGCTAGTTGTACTTTAAAGTTGACATATGGTGTGTGAGCGTTTATGTCGAATGTGTGTGTGTTGAACTTGTGTGTTTTTGTGTATTTCGGGTATATGCGTGTATAGGTGATGTAAGTGTCTGTTCGGGAAGTTTGTGCGTGTGTTCGGGCAGTGTACGCGTGTGTTTGTGCAAAGTGTGTGTATGTGTTGGGGAGTGCACATGGGGCGTGTGGGTGGGGTGGCAGAGTAGTGTGAGATCTCCGTGGCGCCCTATCCAGCGTCAGCAAAGGAAATTGTGAGGGCTGATGAGGGGAAGGTGTAGGGCTGGCGTGTGGGAGAGGTGCAAGGCTGGCGTGTGGAGGATGTGTGAGTTGGGGGCCTTTTCATCTCTGATGCGGCTACCGCTCACTTTTTGGTGAGGTACGAGCATTTAAGATGTACTGCAGCGTGGTTGTCGCCGCTGTAATTGATGCCCAGGGGTGATGTACTTGGGCACACAGTGTAAAAGTTGACTTTTACTCAGCATCTCGAGTAGACTTGCTCTGCTTGACGAATTATAGTTGTGTGCTCAGGCTTGTAGCAACGGAGGCACGGTTGACGCTCTATGTTATATTGTTGTTCTATTGGGTGTGCTTATATGATTGTACCAAAGATTTGGGACTCCTCGTTGAGGAAAGTGTCTGCGTACGTTTTAAATGAGTACTATGACAGCCAAGTGCTTAGTGCTGTTATAGCGTTGGTCATTTGGGCTCAGGGTCGTGGATTGCAGTCGCAGAGGATTGGTGCATCGTATACGTATTTGGTGTCTTTTTGTAATCGAGTCTGGCAGCAGCTTAGTGTGTTGCTTTTCAGCCAGTGAGGTTAGAGCGTTAGTGTGGAATTTCAGGAAGTCGTAGTAGGGAATTCAAAGGACAAAGGAGAATTGAGGTAAACACGCGGCGAATATACAATGAATAAAACCTTTAATGAGCGCGAAAGAATGATGGAAATGTATCCAATAATCCGAAAGAAACAGAAAACTGGAAAATCTTTTCGGAAATATTATTTCCTAATTCACAAAAATTCCTTACAGGGATGGGATTCGAACCTTGCACACTGAGGCAGCGAGCATCCGCTTTGATCTGAATTAAATCATATCTTAGGCCACTTGGCTACGCGGAAGACCAAAAGATCTTCCGAATAAAAAAATAAGCTATGATTCGCAATATCGATCGGGACTATGAAAGAGAGAGAAAATTAATAGGGAATTCGAAGGACAAAGGAGAATTGAGGTAAACACGTGGCCAATATACAATGTATAAATCCTTCATGAGCGCAAAGGATGATGAAAATGAATCCAACAAAACGCAAGAAACAGAAAACGGGAAAATCTTTCGGAAATATTATTTCATAATTCGCAAAGATTACATACAGGGATGGGATTCAAACCATGCACACTGAAGCCTCGAGCATCCGCTTTGACCTTGATTAAATCATCTCTTAGGCCACTTGGCTAGGTGGAATACCAAAAGATCTTCCCAATAAACAAGCTTTTAAGCTACGATTCGCAAGGTCGATCCGGACTATGAAAGAGAGAGAAAATTAATAGGGAATTCGAAGGACAAAGGAGAATTTAGGTAAACACGCAGTGAATATACAATGTATAAATTTTTCATTAGCGCGAAAGAATGATAAAAATGAATCCAACGAAGCGCAAGAAACTTTCAGAAAACGGGAAATTTTTCTCGAAAATATTACATATTTACTTATTTAAAAAAATTAGTAGTTTTAATGTTAGGTTAGGTTAGGGAAGGTTAGGAATGTTTTCTCTGATCTTTTTGTTCATTTCACCTCTAATGCATTTTTTTCGCTTATTCCAAATATATATTTCTTTTATTTATAAATTATTACTTTAAAAAATTAGCAGATAACGTGTGACGACGGGCATTGTATTCAATGATATATCAGGTTTGCTACGCATTTGCCGGGTTTAGTCAGGAGCTATCTTCCATCTTCTTTGCCGCGCAAATCTCGCTGCGATTGCGCATTTTTCATTGTGAAAAGCTTAGTGATTTCCACCTATTTGGTTAGTAGGAGACTTAGATCATATGAAGTGGAAATAGGTTTATTCCTTTTTATTATTTTCATTATTTCTTCTTTCACAAGACCTAACTTATGGCTTTCTTATACTGATCATTTTGTAGGAAGCTTTAGAGAATTTTATGTGCTTGTGTATGTGCATTGCAGCTAAATCTTTAGGCAGGATCTACTTTATAACTCAATTTCAATTATTTATGTCAGTAATTAGTAATATAGGAAACTTTTTCTATATACGGAATGGCCATTATCTTAATTAAATCGCCAAAATAGGTGATTAAATAAAATTTGAATTGCTCATTGCAGATGCGAAATATTTTTAGTTTAGAGAGGGGAAATTACTCGAATCCTCTATCAGCTAGTCATTACACCTAGCGCATTAGATTAAAATGCTGTTTGTAAAAAAAGTGGAAGATTATAGGAGTCTAAAGGGTGGGAAAACACTGAGGATTTTATACTTACGTTAAACTTACCAGTAAACTTACCAGCCCCGCCAGAGCTGGTTAAGCAGCGTCCAACGATCTTCTTGTTAATGGAGCAGGCAGCCTTCTAAGACTTATTTGTAGCTCCAGACATTCTTCAAATAATTTGCCAATTTTTGATTTGAATGGATTTATTGACCTTGCATAGACCGTTTGATCATCTAAATTGTTCCATTCATCAATAACTCTTTGACTAAAGGAGAACTTTCTGATATTCAATCTTGATCTATGCTTAAAGATTTTCAGGCCATGACCTCTAGTTCTTCTATCATCACTTATTGCAAAGAAATTTCCTTTCTTAATCCTTCATAACCATGCATTATCTTAAAAATCTCTATTAAATCACTTCTATGTCGTCTAATTTCTAATGTCATAAGATTACAACTTCTTAATCTATTTTCATATGATTCATTTCTAAAATCAGTAATCATTTTAGTAGTTCTTCTTTGCACTTTTTCTATATTATCTATGTCTTGTTGATTAGTAGGCCTCTACGCCTGTGAACAATATTTCAAAATAGGTCTGACTAAGCTTTTGTAAAGATTTCTAATATTAATTTTGACCTGTTGGCAATTGTTCTTTTTATTGTCCCTAGAATATAATTTGCTTTATAAACAATTTTGTCTATGTGCTCACTTGGTTTTAAAGTATTATGTACTATTACACCTAAATCCTTTTCTGTAACAGCATTTTTAATATCTTCTTGTGATAGGCTATATACAGCATTTACATTATTAAATCCTACATTTATAGTTTTACACTTTCTAACATTGAAAATCATCTGCCAATCCTCTGACCATTTATGAAGTTTATTCAAGTCTTCCTGAAGCACTCTAATTTCCTTATCATTTCAGCTAGTCCCGAAGATCTTTATATCGTCAGCAAATTTTAGAATATTTGAGTATTTTCGTTAATATCATTAATAAATAATAGGAATAATACCAAGATAGTCTCTCTCTAAAGTGAACACAAATAAAGTGAACACAACAATAGCTTTCTGACATGTTTTTTAAGTTTTGGGGGGGAAGTCTTAATTACTCATACCTATCTAACTCTTATTCTAATCACTAAATGTAAAACGTTAATATTTTCATTTCTTTATCTAGCTCTGTTTAAAAGATGGTTATAAATGTTCTTATCAACAAATAAAGACAGAATTCGTGAACGAATTTCGAAAGATGGATTGCAAACAGTGTGAAAAAAACTCAACATGAGCACGAGCTTTTCACATGTATTCCTTTCACGTCTAACGATTTACTCTTGTGGATTAAATATCCTGCGAAAAATATATGAGACAAAATATGTAAGTTGATAGAAATTTATGTGCGATAAATCTAGAAAATACGTGTCTAATAGCTGATTTCATTCGGCCATCTCGTCAGATAATGAAATTCTGCTAAAAGATTACAGCGCGCTATCCTGAATTTGAATGAAGAGGATTGACTAATTCAATTTTTAATCAAGTAACATAAGTTTAGTACCTTATAAATCATCTAAGTACTTTTCTACGTACTAACGTTGGACTTTGATCCATCTACTTCCTTAGTTACGAGGAGAAACAGGTCATCAACAGAATTGAATAGTATTTATTGGGGAGAAAGAAAGATTAAGATGTATATATATATATATAAAGAAAAGAATCGGAGATAAGAGAACGATTGCAAATTATAGATTATTTTTTTTATAGGAGTAACATTTATAGCGAAACTTTTATTAACATCTTTGCCCAGCGCGCATAAGGAATCTTCCTCTCCTAGTGATTCAAAGGATGAGCCCTGTCATTTGAATGCAAATATATCCTGGATGTATTTGCGGCACAAGGAAGTTTTAGTGAGACACTAGTGCGTTATATTGTTCTCTTTTGACTTGCAGAACCATTTTAGTAATTAATTTATTTTGTAGTGCCCCGCATTAGGGCCTCCTTATGAGTGATTTAGACCTCAGAGTAATTCGATCATATTCATTACTTTTACAATCTCTAGTGATTTGATTTTTTCCCTTAAGTCACACTCAACGACTAAGCCTTACTTTAAACATTGCTGATAGTTGTGATGTAAGAATGCATTGCTCACCAGGATATTGGTTGAATGTTGTATCTATGTATACCGTGAGTTTTCAATTATTTCAGCTAGTAAAATAAAAAACAAAAAAATCTCTACTTACTACATCACGAATAATTGAGATATATTTTTCATACATTCTTTATTAAATATGTATATTTAATTATGAAGATGTTATGAAGATCAGCAGACTCTGACTAATCCTGTAAGTATAACGGTGAACTGTTAACTATAATGGATCCCGAAAGATATAGAAAATTTAGTAGACCAAAATATAGAATTATTACACATACTATATATTCCAACATGCAAAAAATATCGTATATATAGGATAAAAATATTAATAGTCAAATATATAACTTGGTGACGTCTTTAGTTGGAGTGGTGCGGAGCAGCAATTCTCCACTAGAAATCATGGAAAGTGATTTTCTTATTTCTATATTTCCAATTTTCTGCAAAATATTAATTTAAAAATCATTTTTCCATAAATGCATTTTCTTGAGATGCACCTTATACTTGGCTCCTTAACTTCATTCAATTTATTTTAAATAACAAAAATTTATAAATAAGGGGTGGATTATATTCTCTTGGACTAAGCAAACCTAATATAGGGATGTTTTTTAACAAACATGTCAAGTTAACAGCTAATAACTTATTTAATATAAGACAGAGTAGTAAACTATTTTAAACCTTTTGCAAAAATGATAATTAACTTGAGGCCAGTGGTGTTCATGTTCTCTATAACAGCCTAAAATTTAATAAAAGGGTTTATGATGAAATATATTTGTTATATATCTATCATCTATAATGTTTAGTTTTTCTTGTAAAGGAACAAATTTCCTCTACTGGATAATATTATTGATTTCAGACATGTACTATTTCAATAGATTCGGTTACCTCGAAGATTCTGGCATCTCTATCAGTATTTGGTACGTTGGCGCAGAGACCTGGCAAAGTTCTACCATGAAATATAATTATGTTATAAGGAGTTTTCACTAGTATTAGCTGTGATTGCTTCAAAACTCATAGAAGAGACCAAGAACTTTGTAATGAAAACTATCAGCGAATACCTGATCTAAACTTAAAGCACTAGACAAGTAATTTGGAACATGGAAGGCACTTTATCTTTCAAAAAGACAACGATGGCAAACATAGCAGCTCTAATTTGAAATGCCTAACACATAACCATATTACTGTACTCAAGTATAACTTTTGAATTGCAGATTTGAAATCCATCCACTATCTGTGAAATGAAGCATGTACACAAAACAGACCTTCTCAACATTGTAAATTGTAAATGTTCGCTTAAGAAGGATGGAATAAAACTCATCTAGAAACGTGATAAAAACTTGTATTTTATTATATTGAGGCTAGAGGGAGTCATTTTAGAATTTAATTTGATGTTCATATTAAGTGGACTTTTCTCTTTTTGAGAAATAAATCTTTGTCATTGTTTACCCTCCTTTACTTTACCATTTTTTCATATAAGTGTTGCCTCAACTTATGCACGTAACTCTAGATGACCATCTTCAGTTAACTGCTAATAACCTATCAAGATTCTAAATAAGTGGAAACATGACAGAAAGTGAGATCAATCAATTAATAATGCGATTTGTGGGCTCACTTCAATGTATTGGTGATCGACTAAATTAAATTGATTGGTGCGTTGGTTATTTAACTTTAAGGATTTCTATATGATGTTTACACAGTTACCTCCCTTTGTGCTCAGTGTAGATATTAGAGGAAATATAGATGCATTCGCAGTAAACATCGTATTTTAAGAAATAAGCATCCTAGATTAACAATGAAATCAATGAATGCATTCAGGAGCAATATAGCTACCTAAATGGTCTAAGAAATTTCAATTTCGAAGTACATTGAGAAACTATAATATACTATATTTTAGGCATGTTAAACGGAACCGGTTGAATTGGAAAACGAGTTAATAAATAGCCTAGCATGTAATTTCTAAACCTTACATTACGCGTTTTTATAGAAAAACCCGAACTTATAATAAAATTTTAAATTATTATTTTACAGCTGTTTTTCTCTTGAGAACATCAACGCTTATCTTTATTAATCGAAGAAAATTATTTTTTGAACGAAAGAAACTCAACGAGAAAATGAATGATTGCAAATATAAACAACATAAAAAGATGGAAGGCATAGAGGCTGAGTCTACTACTAGACTAGAAGTTCACCAGTGTTTACAAAAGATAATGGCATGCTGATAATTATAAAAGAAGAGAAGGCTGTTCTTAGCATCTATCGTCCAATTAGTTAGCTTCAATCATTGATGAATTTTTAGAACTGCAGTTAGAGTTATGGTTGTAGATCATTTCTATCAAATGATTTCCATCGACGATGGAAACAAGATAGTGTATATTCTGTATTTAAGACTTTACAAATTCCTCTGATGTTATTGCCCATAAAACGCTATTACTGAAACTTAAGGGATAAGGAATAAGAGAGAAAATTGGCTCCCAGATACTTCTTAGAGGGAAGTCTTAAACAGGAAATATTTGGACTCTAGGTATTGTCTGTTTCTCAATGATCAGTTATTTTAATGGTTCTTTGAGCAAAGATGGTGGGCAACTATACTCAGCATGCCCTCAATTTTACAACGAATACAGGATAATATTTAGCAAGGATGAACTGTAAATGAATAGATAACTTAATAATAAGGGTGTCAAATTTGATGGGATTTCCTCATAATTCTGGATTTTAACATTATAAGTGGTTTTATAGCTACTAAGCTCTATTTCCACACAATATCTAAGAAGCCGGAGGGAACAAATTATTCCTCCTCATTCCAAGTTCCCAGAGCGAAAATGCCCTGACTGGATTTACTAATCATCTTTCATATTGATTAAAATAAAAACAACATTTTCTCCTCATTATTATAAAGATATTTAAGAAATCACTGTAATAATGTTTGAATTCTTTTGAGTAATTCTGACTGCCAAAAATAGCTAATTATAGCAATTAATTATTTTAAAACAGTGTAAAGAAAATTTGATGCTGTCGTATTTGCAGTTTCATGCAGTGTCGACTCTAATGTTTACATATTCATTGTGTGGAAGATATTGAGCCGGAGATCCTCCTCTAAATCTGCGGTCGTGAGGACAAAATTCGAGCGTTAAGGGCATAAAATACTCCGGATAACATCAGCTAGTGTGTGTTTAAATTGGCTCAAAGATTTTTTATGAAAAGTAAATATTACATCATCAGCAGCACATATGAAAATATCTAATGATTGAGCATGAATGGTTTCCACGAAATGAGGAAGAAAATGGTGCCAGTGATTTTTCCCTCTATAGGAATCAGAATAAATTAGTTTTTTATTCTCTTATCGCACTTTCCTATCATTGTATTCCCTTTATTTACGCGTTAAAAAATGTGCTGCGGGATAAATATATATTCTCTTCCTGTGTTTCGAATGTGTAATTAAGAGGGTGAAACTGGTTCCGAGCTCTTTAGATTAAGCCTGCATAAATATTAGGTACACAATTGGATAAATTTGTATCCTAAATATTTACCTGAATCAAAAAAATCCAATGAAAGCTCGATTTAATATTTGGCACAGGTACAAGTACTTTAGGTTGTTGTGTATAAGGACCTCTCGATATGAGATTAGAGTTAGCGGTATATAATTTGGGTTTTTTATATAATAAGGTAACTAATCTGGTAAGTAATTTGATGTGTGCTTTGGTTAGGGCTTTTTAAAAATTCTCTAGCTGGGCTTGCGTGCCACTTAGGGTAGTGTTTTTCTTGATTTCAAAGTTTTTCTTTTTCTAGCGAAGGGTTAATTTTGGGAAGCCATGGCTTTGAATAATTTGACATTCATTTCTAACATAATAATGAGGAGCCGTGGGAGATTCATCGCACTTTCGTTACTTATTCAGGGGGGCGAAGAAAAGAAGGAAATCTATTCGACTCAAGTTTATCCTGGGCTTCGAGTAAATTAAAAGAATGTAATGATGGATGGAAATGACTAAATATCTAGCTTTAGCTTCAACATTTAATTTAAAAATCTCTCTTTAAAACTCACTCTGCGATTCTCCTAGTTGGTATCCTTAACTCTATAATTTAACTTGGTGAAGTTTGGAAATTTTTGAAAATGTTTTTTTTGCTTAGTAGACAAGTAACCTTACATGTGTTTGAGTTTAGGTTTATTTGAAACTTTTATTCGCAGGGCTGCCTTTTGTATGTTTTGAGCTTTTATCAAAGTTATTTCTAAGAGTTCAGAAAGGAATAAATATAATTATCGAATGATTTGGAATGAAAAAAACATACCAATCGTGAAGTTCAAAAAAGGTATTAAAATTAGGGCTTTGGCGCTTTTTTACTATCATTTCGTATATAAAACAAATTTAGATAAAAAAAGAGATCTGACGAAGGTTTTTCTATATATCAAATCTGATAAAATAACTTAAATAATGGTTCCAGGATGTCTATGTTGAAAAAAGTGTTTGGAAAAATTCTCAACTATATATAAATCTTCAAGAGATAAAGACAATATAATAAAAGGTGATTTAAAAAAAATGTTTCAGGGTATCTATGTAGAAAAAAAGGTGTTCAGGATGTTTAAATAAAGAGTCTATAAAGGGGATTAAAAAAAGCGGTTTAGAATAGCAAATAGGCCGTAGGCCACACGCCGAAGGAGTGCCTGTGGAACCAAGTTCTTCCTGTAAGAAAGAATACGAAGTATCGCTTGTTTTGCTATAATTTTAAATATTTTAACTGACGTGCTTTCCAATAATTAGAGAATATTCCACTTTTTTTATTCAATAACTAAAGTAACTTTAAGCTATGGTTGTATTTAATAAGCGATGCAGATCTATTTTGTCCTATCGTACATCTTACCAGTATTCTATAATTCAAACTGCGGAATCATTTTACCTATGTATAAGTCTGCATAGTAGCCTAGTCGCGAGTGATAATAGTTATAGCAAGCAACCTTTCTAGCTGTTTCTCCCCTCTTTGGATTAAAATTCACCAAAAATGCGGTTATATATTTACTTATTTTGAAAAATTAGTAGTTTTAAAGTTAGGTTAGGTAAGTTTAGGAGTGCTTTTTCCGATCATTTTTTTCATTTCACCACTATATGCATTTTTTTACGCTTATTCCAAATATATATTTACTTTATTTATAAATTATTACTTTACAAAATTACCAGAGAACGTGCAACAAACTCAAAAGCTGCCCCTTTATAACAAGGTTAGGTATGTATACTATGAATAAAATGCTCATAATGCGATGTCAAGTGATATTGAGTGTCTTGTTTGCCTCCCGGTCCTAGCAGACGCAGTTTGTTCTCATAGGGAGATGTGCGTGTATATATCTTCTACCAATTTCAACTTTCTCTTGCATCGCCACTTTCTTCAAAGATCACTCTTTACAAATATCTCTCTTGGAATGGCCTAACTACCATTCCCCTTTAAATTCGAGAAAAAACATTAACAAAAGTTATTAACATTAAGAAATACTTGAATTTGGTAAGCAGAGAGGATGAATAGGATGTCTATATAAAATATAAACTGAAATTTTAATTTACTACAATACCACTCTTCATGTTACGATCCTGTCCCTCAGCGTCATTTTAAGAAAAACATTGAAAAGTTTTGTATCAATTGCTCAGTTTCATATACCGTTTTTTTCTAGGTAACATTAGAAAGCAAGTGAAACTGACATAAAGATTTTTTGCTATAGATAAAGAACAAATAGAAGAAAGGTGAAATTAAGGAAAACAGTATAAATGAAACGAGACGGAGTGGTTGGAAATTGCCTGAAATAGATAGAGCCAATAGAGACAATGAACAATAAAGGTATTGAGCTGAATGAATGAGAGAGCACCTAATATTTTCTTGCCTCTTGGCAGGCTTTGTATTGCTCACAAAATTCATAGAATCTAACATCAAAAATCTTATGCCAGTTTCAATTTTACCATTTGGACGAAGCACCAAGTTGGAAAAACTGACCACTTGGTTGGATTTGTTTAGCCAATGAGTAACTGTTAGGTAAAAAATATCTGATAGTTCAATGACCCATTGCGTTGTTGTGAGAAGCAGTGCTTTTTAATGAGGTAAAGCAAAGTAAGCAGAGTATCGATAAAGGGCGATTTACATATGGAGCGTGGTGCACGGGACGAATGAAAAAATCTCGGTGCGTAAAACGTTAAACTTACGTAACTTTAAGTTATTTTGTAGAATTCAGACGACGAAAGAAGTATCACTATGGGTTAAGCATAGCCCCTTCAAAGAAAGGAAACCCATATATGAGATGTTACTTGTAAATGAACAAAGAGAAAGGAAGAAAGTTCTGGATGAAATTACCGTTATAGTGTTGTAACTTATAAGAATTTATTTCATTGTTTATCTGGTGATTTGAGCAAGAAAACACTTCATTATTGAACATGCATTAAAATGATATGACTTATATATATAATGTATCAGGTGGATTTGACTGTTGCCTCAATTTCGTTATCACCTTTGCAAAGTTTGCACCAAAACTTTTAATTTAAATAATAGGGAAAATATTCTTATAATCAGAATGCTATCATTCAACAGCAAACATGTTTTATATATTGTGAGTTTGCGCTGTAATAAACAAATCCAAAAGGTGTTTTAAAGCCTAGTTTTAAAAAACTCGGCCTAATTTGGGCATGGCTTAATGCACCAAAATTTAAATATTTGCCTTCCATAAATTCGAGATGCAATTAAGAATGAGATTTCAATCTTAATGTGACCAATGCACAATTCATTTATTTTTATAACCTCAGTACTCATCACAATTTTTTTTCGAAATTTAATAGTACTCACGGAATTTAACCTTTAATTTAATAGTAATTACGGAACTTAACCATGCTCTTCTTTTAGTATTTCTGAAATCCTTACTGTCTCATATGTGTTTATTTTGCTTTTTTTTCTTCCTTTCCTTTCTTTTATATGCTGCCTCTTTCTCTCTCATATACTTGATATTCTCTTTTAAATATTAATGTTTTCCCCACTGAAATTATTTCTTAATTAATCAGTAGATGTAATTTCCCTTCTTAATAATAAGTCAATAGAGCGCTCATGTGATTCCTGTGATTACCTCACTCTAGCAATAATATCACCATTTCTGGATTCATCTACACTAGGGAAGCGAAGAGAAGCCTTCATCTAGAGCAGGGATGGACAACCTGCGGCCATTACAAGGTTAAAATGCGGCCATTTGACTTTTTCAAATAAACCTTAAAGTTTTATATCATTTGTCTTCTTTTTCTATATTATGAAGATAACATTTGAATCGTCTAGCGAAAATAACTAATCTATAAATAGTTACTATAATTGTACTATCTAAAAATAAATGTAAAATAAAACTTTTACCGCTCTCGCTTGACCAAAACAATATTCATACTTTTGCACGAATGGCGATTTGTTTTTCTCAACGAAGGTAATAATTCTAGCAAAATCGTGTCTCTTCCTTTACTTTTTGACAAATCGTTCTGAATCTTTCAAAAGATACAGGGAAATGGTATCTTTGTTAGGTCATATCTCGTAAGTTTTATCATGCCGCTCGTTATGCGCAATTTACTTCGTATTTCCCGTGCTCTCTGGCAGCCCTGATTGCCAATATGCTTTGAGATCTCTAATGTTGTGTAGGTGACAAGTGATTTGTCATTTTTAGATAGTTCTGATTTGTGTGAGTTTTTTAATTCTTTTTTAGAATTAGAGCTATTATTTAACATTACAATAAGTGCTAAAAGTTGTTTTAAACTTTGATTCATTACTTTAAGCTTATTTCTTTAATTTAAAATAGTCGATTATTATTTCTTCTGGTATTACTCTAACACTAGCTCCAAAGGCCAAACTAAAATTGAACAAAAAATAAAGAGTATTTAATGAAAAGTTAGAGGAGGGGGTTACAATATTTTCTTGTGCATAATAAAGATAAAATGATTCGTCTATTATGTAATACTATAATTTTATGTTTGAAAAAATATAATGCTCAAATTCATTATGAAACACATACAACTCATTAATATTTTAAATTAGAAGGAGAAGAGCCAAAAGTTACGTTTTGTAAAGTGAAGGAAGAAAAAGAGTGTGACAGCAAACATTTAAGAACTATTTCAAATTAAGAATGATGCCATTGAATTCACCTATAGAATAGCTCTTTTATTGGGAAAAAGAGGGAAACCATTTAGTGATGTTGAGATTTTAAAAGAGTCAATCATAGAAAACATGATTTGCTTAGATCCTGATATCATTTGGGGCTTTTCCACGATTTTTATGGGTAAATCATTAAGCGGGGTTGCAATTTCATCTTCAGTATCTTTTTTAGTGGATGCAGCCGCCATCGTTGCCTTGTCTTCTGCTGCGATCTCCAAAGGACAACAATTTATCCGTATGTCTCTTTAGAAAGAATTCGATGAGTTCGATTCCATTTTTATCCAGAAACCGTTTCCTTTTGAAATCAACTGTTTCCAGGACTGCAAAGTTCAAAACATATACGATCAGGAAGCAGACCATTATCTTGGCGGGTGTTGCGTCCCTCAGCTGTAGGACAATCTGAGGCTGAGTATAGTGGGTAAACTTGAGTCTAAAAGTGGCACATCAGATAGCTGCCCTAAACTTTCCTTTTTCTTACATTTTTTAACCTGAATAAACGCTGTGAGATAAGTTTTCATATCCAAAATTACCAATAAGAAGTGGACCCATTGGCGACGAGTTTACATTGGGCAGTTTTGTTTATCCACTCTGGATAGTAGCTAACCTGATGTTTTTTATCATGCCAAGCAATCTTTAATTTTACATTAATTATTAGATATAACCTATGACATATTCTGCAGTGATCATACAGAAACTGCTGCTGTATAATCGCGGTAAAATGTTTTCGATCCTTTTTCTTATTGATTGGCTGTCTATTAATGTGTTAGTGTAGGTTCACATGAATGTGGACGATACAAATGGGATATAAAATATATTTAAATATATCTTGCTTTATAACTTTGGGGAAGTATCTAAAATTGTGATAGTATTGTAATGTCTGAAATCTTTTTATCCATATACGTTATGTTACAATTCAAAATGTTTTTCTATAACATCATATTTGTTAATTAATATTCTATTTTATGTCTAAACGCTCTGATAATTATATGAGAAGGGCAAAAACACTTTAATATATGGTGGAGCAAAGAAGTATGATACCCAGGATGAACGAGGAGGGTCTCACCTGTTCAATAAGTCGCCTGGAGTTTCGGTGGTTTATATTCCGCTGTTGCCGAACTGTTGACAAGGATTATAGGAAGTAGTATGAACTAAGTGCGACCTCGCTGTGGACGAATTACGTTCATTACGCAACCTAAAAACAGGTTTTTGTGTTGTATGAGCCTTGGAATCGTAAAAAATCTGCAGTCTCGCTGCAAAATAAATGGAAAGATGGCGGCCAAGTTATTGGATCCACAACAACACACCTTCTCAGACTGTTTGCACAGTCACTGAAGTCATGTAAACCGGCCAGAAGAGGCTGATCAACCTTCAACAAAAAATCAGTCGACGGGCTTGGATATCTGTTCATCGCAACTGGACCGGCCTTCACTGGGGACTTGTCTTATGTCTCGACGAGTGCACGTTCCAGTTTTTCTCGACCCAGGCAAAGTACGAATTACAGGGGCTTTGGTATAGAGTGAATTACAGTAAGCATAGTAACAACAGTAAAGCATGGCAGCCTCTCATGTCATATTCAGGTGTGAGTCTCACCATTTTTTTGATGGCACTATTAATTCACAGAATTACGAAAGTCTTTTGAAAGATTACAGGCTTCCCATAGCTATAAATCTTTCAAGGAGTGCCCGGAATATGATTTTTAAAAAGGACAATAACCAATCTCATAAGTCTGCGTCCTCCATACAATGGTTACCGGACGACAATGTCACGCTAATGGAACAGAAACCTCATTCAATGAATATGAATCCACTAGAAATCATTTGACAGGACCTTCAACAGGGTGTATCAAGTCGTAAGCCAGTCTCCAATGAGGAGCTATAGAAAGTCATTACCGATGGGTTAGGCAGCTTAGTAACTCTCAGGTGTTGCACCCTCGTGGAGATCATTGAGCGAAGAATAAATGCCTTCATCAATGCCAAGGTACTCTCTATACGTACTGAGCAACCTGTATTAGTTTGGTGTCGATGTAAGTTTAACACAGCTTTATCAGCATATCAGTTATATGTTACTGGCAAATTTTATATTCTGTTAATTTTTACTGATTGTCTGAGGCATATATACTTAGTGCTATAAGTCTTCCGTAATTGATTGTTATATTCCTATTGATTTACACAATAAAAAGTTTAGGACCTTGCATTTATCCAATTACCTAAAGTTTTATAGGTTTTGTCTGAAAACGTTAGATCGTGGTGGACATAAACCGACAACGACCCAGATCTTTAGATAAGATTGAGGAAAGTATCCTTTAGCAGACTGAGAAAATGCAAATAAATACTACGAGATCAAGTTCCAACCAAATTAAAAGTGTCTAAATAAGAAAATATTATTGAAGAACTACACACAATATGTAAAAAAAATGAAAATTGAAGATTACGAATGATTGACAAAGAAAACGTAAAAAACCCCCAAAAACTTTACGCCATGAATCTCGCTAATAGCTAGGTAGGGAAAGTTAGGATTTTTTAGTTCTCGGTGAATCATTTGTGATCAAACATTTCCCAGCTGATCTGCACAAGAAAATAACACTAATCTTATGTTTTGATTTTGCTGTTATACATCCTTTAATTTTTATTTCATAGTCGTATTTTTGTGGGTGAATCACGCTAAAGGCATCTATAATCTTTAAGAATCATAGGACGTGGCATATGCCTCGACGATGAGGAAAAGTCTTTCATCGATAAGGAAAGTGCTGAAAGTGCCTCTTTTCATGTTATTGCGGAGAGGTTAGTTCGTGTTGTGGCCACCCTTAACGATTTCTGGGAGAGCCTTCGTTAAAGAAGAAGCGATCCGATTGTTGGATCCCCCAAACTGTGAAGCCATGTATTTGAGGGATATTGGCCGCCAGTTACGTGTGAAGCTCGGACGAAGAAGCAAACTCTTATTCACCGCCGCTTGTCATCTTTATGTACCGGAGACCAACACGAACCGTATCTTATTTACCATGGCTTCCACACAAAATCTCCTGAACCTGTCTTGTTCAACGATATCCACAATATTTTGAAGCTTTACTGGTCCCATAGTACATGACGTTGGACATGAATTGCGTTCTTTTGACTATTAAGATAGGGTGACACTTGACGGACCTGAAATTTAATCAAAGTTTTGGGTCTATTTCGGAGATAAGCATCACAACCGTTTGTAAAGTCAACATCAGGGAGGAAGTCATGTTGTGGGCAGATATAATTGGACAGTCTTGGTGTCCCAGTCAGAGTGACTGAGGGTGTCAATGTGACCGCAGCCGTGTACTGGAATTTTTTTAAGGAGGTCTCTGATCACTAGCTAGATGACATACCGTTGTCAAGTACAATGACTTTTGTTCTCATGTAGGACAAAACTTCATCCTATTTTACCAGGACCACCCAAACATTCCTTGGTCTTACGGCATAGAGCGTGAGAAGTTGATGGTGTGGTAGCCAGCCTCTCTGGATGTCAACCCAATCGAAAATTTTCAGTCAATCATTAAACAAGAGGTTATTGGCGATTAACGTCAATTTTCCTGTATAGAAGTCTAATTACTGACCATCAAAGCTGCAGCAAAGGCATTGCAACCTGCTACTAATAAGACTTAACAGATTTGATGCATAATCCGATTTTTGAAGTTATTCGTCGAATGGCGCTAATGTGGGCAAATAATTCATTATGTCCATCAATCGTGGATTATATTTATGGTTTTATGTTAAATATATGCTCAAGGTATGCTTAATGTGTATAATCATACTTCGTCTTCCCCAAAATATGTGAAGATGGGCAACTTGCATTGAAATCTATTAGCGTGTTTGACCCATATAAGGACAAATCTGAAAAAAATAAAGGACGTAGCAGAGCATAATGAAAACATATCATTAGTGTTGTAGTATTGTGCAGACCAGCTGGGGAAAGTTTCATTAAAATTGATTAAATATAACCGAGTTATCCTAACTTTACCTAACAAGCTATTAGCCTGGTTCAGGGTGTAGAAGAAAGGAGACTACAAAGAGCAAAACAAGAATTCTTAATAAATGGAAATGCACTAAAACGGTCTAACATACATGAAAAAAAGAGTGGTTATAATTCTAATTAACGAATAACAAAGAAAATAATGGAATGAAGCATTTCACTAAATTAATGAGGAAGCATCAATCAAGGAGCATGGAAAAAAGATTATCCAATATAAAAATACTGGAAAATAAAAGATGAGAATGAAACACTACTTATGTAGATCGCCAAAATATTATCCAAAAGGCACTAAGAAATACATATATTTAATGATTTCTTTAATACATGATACTTTCCGATGAAATAAACGTCGCGCAAATTAATTTTTGGCCCATCCAGGAAATTAATTCAAGAAGCTAAATAATTATTGAACCATATCATTGCTTAATTTATAAAATATGTATACAGAAGTCATTATTAGAAGTCTGAGTATTTAAAGAAGAACAATCTTCTAAAAGATGGCAATTTGGATTTCTTAAAATAGAAGCACAGAGATGGAACTACGCATAATTTTATAAAACCAGCCAAACATGAAAGTATGAGCGTAGTGAATAGATGGGAAGACATATCTAATGTATTCTACAGAGTAAAGTGGTAAAATATATAATATAAAATATTCTGATTAAGAATTAAAAAGAAAATAGAAAGAATTCTGGGCAGTAATGGAAAGATATGCCTTTATAGAGTTGACTAACTACTAAGGAAGGAAATTCAAACTGGAAGTTGATTTAACCTAGGAATTGTTTAAGCCCAACATGATACTAGATATACATAAATTCGGATAACCCTCCCCATTTTTACAAACATTGACTGATGCAAGCTATAATGACTACATGACGTAAAATTAATAAAAGACTAGGAAAAGATTACAAATAGGAAAAGATTTAGGATCATACCAACATAGACGAAAATACTTCGAATCTATGTGGGCGATGAAAGATACTGATATAAATAACCTTGAGAACAAAGTAATTGTATTAATGACAACGACATAAGGGTTAAAGAAAATTGTAACGGAGAGAGTAAGCAAAGGAAAATGGGTGATTGCATTCCCTTGTACAGGGTGATCCGAAAGTCTTATTACCCCCTACCGAAATGTAATAATAACAATAAAGGAATAATTAAACACATTTACTGGTTTTAGAGCATTCACTTTCACTGCAGTTGTCATTTCGTACACCTTCCATGCTATTTTCAGAACAGAATACACACGATCATGTACCCATAGACTTGCAATCACCCTCTCCCCAAAACTGCAGGGGCTCGTGTCACCCATCTGAGATAGAAAATGAAAAAAATATTTTTAGAGAGAAAGACTTTCGGTCATCTGAAATATAAAATTAAAACAACACTTTAAATAAAAAATTAAAACAATATTTACAGAGGTTATCAAGACTTTTGGACCACCCTGTAGACTAAGATCTCATAGCATGGAGAATAAAATGAAAATTTATCAGGCATTTATATTCAATCGATATTTGCGTACCTAAACATAGAATTTAGCATTATTTCAAGAAGTAATGTGCTGAAGATACAAAAGATACACAACTAGCAAAATAGATAATAGCGAATAAGAGAATGAAAGAACTGCAAAGCCAAAGAAAAACATGAAACATGAAAGGACAGGAAGAAATCGTGAATATAAAAAAACCCCAATCATATCAGTCATATGAGGAGCTATAGGTCCAATCGACAGTTCCCTGCGCTTAAACTTAGAAGTGAGAGGATTATGAAGTATATAAATAACTCAAAAGAGCATAAATATATAACTTAAATTTCACCTAGAAATCCCAACTAGACTACTGATCTGAACATTACCACACAAACTTCCCCCAAATGAAAAACTTCAAATAAGATCTAATTTTAAATAATTCTTTACGATGGAGAAGGAATATTGTGGACTTTGACTATAGCAAATCTATATATTAAAAGAATCCCTTTCAGATACCGAATTAATCAATTAATATTGTTAAAAACCAACTTGACAATTTAAAGCAGAAATTCTAAGGAAACTCCCTACCAAAATAAACTAGAGAAAATACAACATTAAAATCAAATAAATATATTAAATGAAACAAAGTAGATAGGGAAAAAGTAAATAAATTAAAATAAATATTTTAAAAACATTTACAATATAACATACCAAGCACTGTTAAAATCCAAACACTAAAGATGCTTAGAACGCCTATTCTACTTCATACCGGGCTTTGTAAAGGTTATGTTACATTTATTTGTATTTTTAATCTTCGAGGGGTTTACATCTGTGATAAAATGTTCGGTGAAAAACACTTAAAGTTTCATTTTTCCAGCATTGGTCATTAAACGTATTTCCCATTGTGTACAGGTGTGGAGAGAAGGAAGTGGAAGGAATAGATATCTCTGCTCTCCTACGCATACCACAACGAGTCTGAGATCGCCAAGCGGCACAATATTAGCCGAATGACCGTTTACCTAATTGAGGAGGGGTTTAAGAATGAGGAAGACCTCGTTCAGACAGACCCCAATTTCTCAAACCAATTTGCTGTGAAAAGGCCTTCAAAAGTGCTTATAAGCTCTAAATGACATCGCTAGCCAACACGATCATATCTGTGGCTCCGTTGTCTAGGGCCATCGAAGAGAAGGGCGGAAAGGCATCAGCCCAGAGACCCTACGTGAAAACAACGTCGGTAGCGCTGTTGTCTCTTTCTCAAAGTCTTGATGTATAAGGCTATCGAATTCTCACTTTTTAAGATGAAAAAACCTTCGTGGTCAATCAGATGATCAACAAGCAGAATCATCCCGTGATAAGCTTTAATTAGAACTTTTAGAGGTCCGCTACGTATCCATGACCAAGAAAACTACATCCGCTTTGATGCTCGGCGTTGTGGCTTCCAATGACGAGAAGATGCCGCTGGTGGGGTTCCAGGATAGATACAAGCTCACCGTTATCGATTACAGGGAGATATTGGCCTTAATAATCATGCCTTTAATGAGAAAGATCACAAAGAAAGCAACCTATGTGTTTCAGAAATGCGGTGTATAGACCCACAAGGCTAAGACAGTGTAAGGTTGGTAGGGGTCGAACATGAACTTTCGGTCAAAGGAAGTTTGGGTGCTGCAATCTCCCGACCTTATTACCCTTGACTATAGAGTGTGAGGTGATGTCGATGGCAATGCGTGATATGTCTGCCACAGCATCTTTGAAGAGTTGAAACAATCTATCGCTACGTTTAGGCCAGAATGAGGAAGCACTTGTGCGCAGCCTTCACGTATCACAGGAAGCGCGTGCTCACTGCCGATGGTGACGAGCATCAAAACTACGACTGCAATAGGGCTTTTGCAATACTCGGTAAATCCCAAATTAATATCCCCCAAATTGCAAACCTTCCACTCCATTCCTTCTTCCTCTTCTATAATTTCAATCTACCAAAATACGAGGTCCTAAGGAAATATAATCTAATGAAATGTAAAAGTATAAAAAATTGTACGTGTACTGAGTGTTTAAATTTCAACCGTTTTAAATTATTTCAATATTTATTGCCTCTAATGTTTTTTCTTCCTCTTTCTGTTTTTCCCTATTTCTCTCTCAGCCTGAGACCCATAGGCTTTGAGTGAGAGATGGAAGAAACAAAGGGGAGGGCTGAGACGCCGTCTTCCCCTCCCCATCAGAGTGTTCTTTGGATAACTGGAGGATGAGAAGCTCCGTCAGATTGTTTTAGCCTTTTCTCAATCTTTTCATTTCATTTCGTAGCTTGCCACTCTCAAGAAGCTCAGGATGAGAGAAATATCAATAAATGATCTTATGCCAACATAAATGAATTTAAAACTAAATCAATATTTAAAATATTACAAAAATTACAATTAGTGAATCTGCTATTGATATCCAATATATTATTCATCTATGACAGTTGAAATGGTGGTGTGATATCTAATAGCTGATTACGATTATTAAAATATGTTAAGAGCTACTATATTAGAACCGAAGAAGGGTGGAAAGGTAAACGAAGGTACGACATGCTTTTAGATTATCAACTGCTCTTGATTTAATTTCTGACTTTCTCCTTCTTGACTGAGATATGTAAGGAAATAGAAAGAACTAAAGAATAAAATGCAAGCACCTTTGATTGGTAATACTAGCTTTTGCATTTTTATTTCTGATGGTTTTCCGATGGTTTAAAAATGTTTGTAATATACAGAGTTTTCTTCCCTTTAAATGCAAGAACAATTATAATATTACTAACCGTTACGGGCGAAATCTCGCAGAGGCCTTATAAATTATACTATTCAAATTAGGGAAAAATGAAAGAGCAAATATCTGAATATCGTGAATTACAGCAGATAGTGTTCCGGCGAAATCTTGCAAATCAATTAATATTTTCCGAATCCCGATGATAAGACCATCAGCATGGCTCAGATGGTAAATAAATTTTAAAAGAAACAACTGAACAAGTAAGATGATTTGAAAGAAAGAAAGAAAATAATACCAGAATAAATTTAGGAACGGCAAATCTTAAAAAAAAAAATGGAGAACAGTGACATATAAAGAAAATAATCGTTTGTTGCAGTTCAAGAGGATAAAACTCTTATCTATTTAAATATTAGTACCCATAAATGTTTACACACTGAAATGCATGAAAGAACAACGGGCTTGGCAAAGTAGAAAGATCAGAATTCTTGCTCAAACTTTAGGTAGTGTATGAATAAGTTTTCAAACGTTTGCTCTTATTTCCATATGCATACCCTGAATATATTATTAACTTTATGTTACAGATTTGCCATTGAATTCTCGAGAGCGAGGAAGTTTGTGCCTTTATGCCTGGGAATAGAGAAAGGTTAATAGCATCTATTCAGTTCCAGCCGTCGCCTGTTCAAACTGTTTAATTGCATAAGTTTTGGGTAGTACGAACTTAAATCTGCTTTATCCTGTCATCCCGAGAAATAGTCAAAAGTCTATTGTTTAATAAACTTTTGTTTGTTTCAGACTGAATAAATTTCGTGCCTTATCAGTATTTTGGATCAATTTAAAAATATTCTAATGGGAAGATAAGTAAATTAAAATTAAATAAACTAAACATAAGGTAAACTCAGAGATTTTAATTGCTTCTGAGCATAATTGCGCCTAATCATTAAGATTTTCTACTACACACCAACTTCCAAATTAAAATATATAATACGGGATGTGGTCATTTCGAATTTTCAACGTTTTAGTTGTTTAAATATGTATTCGAGGTCAAAATATTAATATCTTTTAGAAAAAATAAAATGCTCCCAACAATTGTTTCAAAATAAATGTAAACTGTTTAAAGTTAAACGTAATACTACCAAAGTATAGGTATATTTAAGCTAGCAAAACGTAAGCCTTTTTATTGCTACAAAATTGCTCATAGTGTACCATATGAACTTTATGAAGTCCAAAACAAATAATGGTCACATATTGTTCCATTTTAATTAGTTGGAAATTTCCGTGAGGATCTTTTGGACCAAAAATTTACAGGAGAGGAAAAATGTACTCTTGACTGCTATATACGTGAAAAAAGTTTGCTTGGTCGCAAACACAGGGTCCATTCCTTCGTATAGGCGTAGATGTGAATTGATTTATTCATTGTAAGATCAATAATAATCAGACAGTTACTGAAGGCAAATAGGATAAACAATTGTAACGTTTAAATGAATCTCCTGTAAAAAATATCCGTCCTTCTAAGGTAACCAAAATGGTGCCCTTGCAAAATATTAGCGATTGTCAGAATAAAGCATATTGTGGGAAGAGCAGGTATTTTTGGTGGTCGCTTTTGTTTAAAAGAAATTGATGTCATGGGAGGCATCTTGAGCTGTCTCTGCCAAAACATTAATGTATGACTCTTTTATCGAATTGGAAACGACTTGTCAAGAACAGCGACCACGAGGAAGGAAAAGCTGAGAAAAAGAAGAAGTTGTTCTTTGATATTGTGGTATCCTTTGCCTCTGTCATAAGATTCGATTTAGAAAATTTTTGGAGATTTTGGATTTATATTGAGTCGTAGAGAATGATGGAGAGGTAGAAACTCTGGAGCTATAGTTGAAGGGATATAATCTCTCATATATGTGATAAGGGGTACCGTTCCGTCGTTTCTGTCTTTCTATTGTATAATGTGAGTGTGGCGTGATATATTTGTTATATAAGTGTTTTAAATCGTTTGTATGCCCCAGACGAGATCTTGAAACCAAAGAAAAAGTAATTAAGGTAAGATTACTTTTATGTATGAACGAGAGCTCTATGTCGTGATTTAAGATGAATTCATTGAGCTCCATTTAACTTTGCCCATGTCATTTAAGTTTAACCCTTTGAAGAAGCAGAGCTAATATATCCACTTTTCAAAAGATTACTGTCTGGATTACGTGTTATTGCTTATTCTTAGAACCTTGTTGTATCGGTGTGTGGTGCTAATTTTAATTCTTATGAGTCAACCGCGCTTTACGTGGCTTTAAAAATTGAAATTTCTCCACCCACATTCAGTGAGGGAATAAGTTGAAGTGAAGTTGTTTGTTTATTGATGCAGGTGATATACTAAATTGTTTTCTCTATTACTAGAATTTTTTCTCTTTATATCTATTTATTATTTAGGTTGTATTTATTTATTATTTGGTTATTTTTTCATTGAATGTTTTATTTTATGTGGTACCCAACTTTCGGTCAGTATATAATGGAAATTGCCTTGTAAATAGACTCATTTGCTGTAATCCATAAAGCCTTACAAAAACGACAAATTATTTCAGGGAGGAATTGATAGATTGGCCGCTAGAAGGCCCCTCACGAAATCAAGTCATAAGGAATTCCCTTTCAAATTCGGCTATAAAAATTTGACTTAGCGCCACTCTCCTTCACAATTTGAAACTAGGACGCAGCCCAATTCTGTTGTTTGTAGCATTTTGCCATAGAAATGTAAAATTAGAGGGAAAGGTCAGTGCAAACCGGCTCCGTGTGTCATTCCGTTTTTTTACATTTTCATACCAAAAAATAGAAACAAATGCGAATGCCAGTAATTTTTTAATATATTATACTAGCTATGCTATGTAATCATTTTCTAAAGAGGATAATCTGTTGTATTATTTTATTCAAGTAATGTGGTATAGTAGATGGATATTTAATGAGGTATTTATCTACCTTACCTCGGTATGGAAGTTAAATGGTATTTAAATCGGCTAACTATGTTAAGAGAAGAATTGTAGAATCGAGCTTGATATCGTCAGTTCCTAATTTAAATCTATCTGAGGGTCAATTTTATTTTAATCCTGTAATAAGAAAGCAAATAAACAAAATAGTAAACTGTCAGCCCTTTAATATGTTTAGGCCTTATCCCCCCCCAGATTATCCAGAAGTAGGGGAAGTAGGGGATTCACGATCTGAACTTGTGTTTTGCTTATATGCACTTCTCTTATATTTTCTACCCAGTCTCAGTTGAAAAAGGGTGTGAGATACCCTAAAACTGTTCTGAATTAAATTGTCTTCGGAGAATGTGGTTTAATTCCTCATCTTTTCTTGCGATATGGCATTAATTTTCATCATATATATATATATATATATATATATATATATATATATATATATATATATATATATATATATATATATATATATATATATATATATATATGTATATATATATATATATATATATATATATATATATATATATATATATATATATATATATATATATATATATATATATATATATATATATATATATATATATATATATATATATATATATATATATATATATATATATATATATATATATATATATATATATATATATATATATATATTTATATATTTGTACACGTAAATATCGCAACTAATAAGGAAATGTATGTTTAGACTTAGAGCAAAGATTTTCATTTTTAGGGGTGTGGGGAATGCACCCAGACCTTGCATATGAAACATTGTATCTATCATCACATTCGAAGAGATGGCAATAATCAAGTGAATGACCAGGTAAAAACCAATGAAGATCATCATGAAACTAAATGTGAAATATTTTGCTCTGATAAAAATCAAAAGAAGAACAAGTAATCCTGGAGGCAGAAGAGGAGCATTTGTGCTGAAATTAGACAGCTGCAATCCAGAAAATACAATACAACAGTATGTTATGAGTGAGAAGAAAGGTCATATGTCTTGTCATGACAATATTTCTGAGACAAGATCCCTGCATCAAGCAGCATGGAATGAAAGACGGCAGGAAAGACAACAGGATACGTTAAAGGAATTACTTTAAAGGTCACAAAGAGTTTTAATTTTAATCATTTGCGATATTTAACATGTACATAATTAACAATTACTGTCCTAACATGATGTACTATTTTCCTGCTGCAGCAGAACAAGATGCAGTTGTTTATGTAGATGACATTACTTGTGGTAACTTAGCTGACAAGATCGTTAATACGCATGACATCAATTAAAATCAACCTCGTCTTTAATGTCCTCAGCATTAAGACACTCTGACTAGTGTGACTTTGATGTTTTCAAGGAATGTCATGTTATCTCCATTATAGTTGATTGTCATGATTTACCAGACAATCAATTAACTGACATGGCTTCTGCACTTTTGAAAGCAGGTGGAGCTGGTCTGGATAACTTCTTCATCTCAACCTCAACAACAAGTCGCAACTGAATGCTTTCCAAGTATCAGCCAGAGTCACATCTCCGATTTTGGGGAAAATGCACCATTGTAAGCTGCCATACACTGGTATGGAAAGTTGCTTAAAGATGACTTGAGCAGTCAAACTGGATGTACTTCAGATACTTTAGCTGTGTCTGGCTCACCTTTCTACACTGAAAGAAATTTATTGAGAATAACTGTCATCGACATTTCTTTTCCACAACTCAGGTTGAGGCTTCTATGGATTTACTGGAGACATGAGAACTTACGAATAATTTGACTGCTACTGTTTTTGATGCTATATCTATTAACAATGGAGTTCACAGTGGAGCTACAAAACTGCTAATAAAAAGGGTTACAAACTTTTTTTTCTCTGGCCTGTTGACATCACATACTGGATATCATAGTATGGCAGGTTGCAAAAAGATGTTGAGATGGTAAAAAGGCTAGATAAACTCTAGTTTGAGCAGTTTAAGGATGTTTGGACGGACTTGTCCGAGGAAAACCCATCAACTATGCCTTACAATAGCACATACCTGACGGAAAATAAGAGACACAGTAAAAAAATGACCCCAAGGCATTCTAACAGAAGAAAGGTTTCCAAGAGTTGACTTTAGGAAAATAGCTGAACTCACCGTCTTTGAACTTGAAGAAACCAATCTTCAAGGTATTTACTTGAGTCTACCAGGCGTCCTTCTTCATGCTAGATAAATTTTCAGAAACCCGTATATCATGAAAATGAAAAACATTCTCTTTAGAAGCTGTAAAGACTCTATACCTTCCTCACGCTTCCCTACAATCCTGTTTGTATGATGCTAATGTCTACTTTAAATACTACCTTGAATGATCTAACTCGTAACTATGGCATGTAGAAGTAAAAGAAAAGTGACCCAGAGCTTTCCATTGCAGTACTATATATGGCGTGTAGCAGTATATGAAAACTGAAACAGAGGTTTCCAACCTTATACATAACGAAGAAATTCATGCCATTTACCCCTTATAGCAATATAGCTAGTGGTATATAAAAGCACAAACTTGCTGCCATCTACATACCATTGAGAAACCAGAGCGATTCAGAACACGAAAGATTCTATTTCATAGAATCACAGCTAAGAGCTAAGACAACCATGGTTCATTCAATTGCTTTAGAGTTCAATATCTTACACAACACAGTGAACATTTGATCTCAGTGGCTTATGGAACTCATTTCAGCTTAGCTATATAATAAGACTACAAAAAAATGTGGGACTATTATAATAATATGAAATCGTTAAATGGTAAAGATGAAGAACAACTTTGCAAATATCATAACAAAAGTTTCCAAACAAAAGGTTATCTCCTTCAAACTATGGAGTTCAACAAAGGCCATATCGAGAGCCTCAAAGAAATAATCTCAACAATTGATTGTGGTAATGTCATTATGAAATAAATCATATTTCTGAAATCATTGTGAGAAGGCCCTGAATTCTAATCATTTGCGAGAAAGGATGATTTATTACATAATAAAATGTTAAAGGGCTGATATTAGAAGAATGAGCGAGAAAGGAACTACGATCTGAATGTTCCTCACAAAGTAATAAACGATGAATAGATAGTTTTTGTTTTGACTGATTAAATTGAATATTTGCCTTCGATGCAAATGAGGTACTTAGTAAGGTTTGTTGCTATAAAAGTTAGTTTTTAAGACAAAAATGAGATATTTACCGGAAAAATAGCTTGAACCATTTTAACAAACCATATCAACAGGGCGTTCTTCTAAATATGAATATCTAAGTTTGTTGAAATTGAGAGTACCAATAGAATAATTTAATCGTGAAATGTTATACCTTCTAGGTAGGCGGATTAATCATACCAGTTACGATTAAATTGTAAAACTTAAATTCAAACTTAAATTGCTACTTAACATGAGAAGAAAGATATTACAAATACACAGGGTTTCTAAAAATTTATATCATTTTGCCATATAAAACATTTGCCAATTACCTTTCAAATGGCTTCAAATTTTAAAAGTATTTGTGGGAACGTCAAAAAATCTCTCTAATGGTGTTTGGTTTTTATCTTTTCAGTAATTGAATTTGATTGACTGGAAAATAAAAGGCGTTTATTTGTGTTAGAGTATGCTCAAATACAGTCGAACAATTCTGCAGTGTGCATTGGTTTTAGAGAATTCTATAAAAGTGTAAAAAAACTGTATTAGAGAAGGCTGTGTGTGCAGTTCTGAAGGATCTGGACGACCACCTACATCAGAGGAGATAGATGAGCGGTTGTTTTGGCGCCATCTACAAGAATCATCTGTATTAGACTTTTTCTTTAAGGGAAATGTGAGCGTAGATGTTTGTCAGCTAATGCTTCAGAACTGGCTAATTGATTTGCTGATTTTAAATGAACATAAAGAATTAATTTGTCAAAAAGACGCGACTCACCTCACTAAAGGTCACATTGCTGGCTAATCTAAATGAGAATCTGCCAATGAGATGATCCAGCGTGCTGGTGATTGAAACAAAGTGCCGTTGAAATGGTCTTCACGTTCAAATTATCTCAAATCTTTAAGTTTTTTCTCTGGGGCTATGTAAAAGGACTGGTATTGGTCTCCTCTCATCCTGCCCACCTAGAATAACACTAGCAAAGAATCATGACAGCACTTCAGATCCTTAGCCATGACATGCATCATTGTATCTGGCAAGAACTTGATTACCAATTTGACGTTGTCGAGGTCTCTGGAAGCGCGGATAAGTAAATTTGTGAAATTGTTCAAGGAATCCATAAGATTTGAAATTTTCCCTCAAATTTGTAAGAGTAAATCTTCTTTTACTTAAAATTAAACAACTTCAGTTTCATTTGCTTCGACTTGTATTTTATGGAATATTTACATTTTAAATCATATCAATAACTTAGAAACCCTGTAGAAATTTTATTTGGAGACAGCTTTGGAAACTAATTCGCTTCCACATTATATACCAATACATGTACTTATACATACATGTAAAAGAGGAGGCAAAGCAAGTAATATGCTCCGCTTGATTCTAATTTTGCGATTATGTAAACCAATTATGGAAATAACTAAAAAACTATCGAATATATAAAAAAAATTAAAAAGCCAGGCCTAAATTTTAATACATTTTGTGGACTTAATCCTTTGTAATTCATTTCCCAAAAAATCCAAATCATTGAATAATCATATTTATTTTTTCGGAATTTCACTATTTCGTTTTTAAAATTTCCAAAGTAAAAATATTCTCATCAGTAAACTAATGCAAAAACTTTCGGCAATGACTACCTAGTTTCGCAAAAGTCCCGCGTGCGACTCGCAAGCTCTTACTATAAAATGATAAAATTAACGTACAACAGCTTCCAGAATAAAACAACGAATCGGGAGGATCTCGGAGCAGCCGGAAGCCCAAGAGGTGTTGGACCTTTGACCGCCACGTGCGGACACACCTTGGTCCCTCGCCAGCTACTAACCCACTGTCTCGTGGATGTTCCTGACTGGACAAAGACTACGGGGGTCAACCCCTAATGCAAAATCTGCTGTGGCGTCTTGGACCACCTTGCCACCAGTACAACTATGGAGTGCCAAGAAAGTGGGCTGAGGAATGCCGCCCCTTGTCCCAGTCTAAGCATCTTTTGTGCAAGTTTCTCTCTATGCCCAACTTATTCTTTTTAAGAGCATAAAGTGACGTGATCGCCAAAATCGACGGACAACTGACTACTAGTTAACAAAGGACACATTGATAATTTTGATGTAGTTAGACACTTTTTATTATTTTACGATATAAATATGTGTTTACATTGTAGCCACCCTCGTTGGCAAGCACAGGCTTTAAGTTAGAGCTGCAGGCCGCACGCAAGTTACGGACGAGGTCTTTCCTCATACTGGCTCATGAGAGTATCCACTTCGTCGACCTTGTTGTGGCGGACATTACAGGCCTTGCCCTGAACGTTTGCAAACAAGCTGTAGTTGAGGGGACTGAGATCGCTGGATTGCGGCGGAAAATATTTCTTCTTAGTGACCTTTCTCACACAAGGCAAGAGTTTTGTTGCCAAGATATCCCAGTAATCGGCCACCGTGAGCCCTGTAACTGGCCATGAATCACATGGGCGGCATCTCCTTGTCAGTTGAAGGCACAAAAACGAGCATCATTACGGAGGCCGGATGGTTGGTCGTTGACACGTAGTGGGCCTTGAAGACGTACTGGCAGAGGATAAGCACCGGGGCGTTCTGCTTGGTGATGATCTGATACACCGTAAAAGATTTTTTCATCAGAAAAAATGAAATTTCAATTGAAATGAAACTTACATATATCGTTGAGAAGGCGAAGACAGCGCTCCCAAATTTTTTCTCACATAGAGTTCGTGAGTAGAAGCCTATCCACTCACCTCAAGCATTCGCCACCCTCCTCTTTTTCGGCTACTGAGATGTTCTTCTTCAAAAGCGACCGCTGTCAATTTGAGCTTCGATACAGATTCGAAGACATTTCTCACAGGCAAACGCTAGACAACTTGAGGTCTGCCTAAACGAAGTCCATCTTTAGGGTTTTATCTGTTCTTGAGCCTCTTCTTGAATGTTTGGACGGTCATCCGGCCGACGTTAAGCAGCTTGGTAGTCTCTGACGTGAGGGCCCTGCGCGCAGGACAGCAGAAATTTCAATTCGTTTCTCTTCCATCTCAAAACACCTGTACACATTGGAAAAAAAAGTAATAATGCCACTGGCTGCAAAAGTTTAAATTCATGTTTGTTTGACGGAATTTTTATATTATATACGTAAACCTTTCGAAAGATCAAAAAAAAAAATTGTAACAGAATATTTGCGTATCCCTGTAATCTATATCCCACAATTGCTCTTTGCCAATTTGTACATAATTTTTTTAAACGGGAAAAATGGATTTGATAGGATATGTACGAATAAAATGATTCAAATTTAATTGAAACCACATTATTTCGCTCTTTCAAGCAGTACTGTCCAAACATTTTGAAAGGTTTGTTTCGAAACCACTATCCAAAAATATCCAAAATTGCCATTTTATTCAGCTTAATCCATTATACCTTAATTTAGGAAAGCACTTTTATTCACAAGTGGACGTTTTCTTTTCTTACAAGTTTTTGCATATGAATATCGTCTTGGTCAAACGTTTTGAGACCTTTATAAAATAAGCTTATATTTTAAAAAGAATGTTTTCAAAAGAAAATGAATTATAAATGGCAAGGTCCATAAAAATATATATGACACTGGAGAACAATTTATTTGGTGAATTGACAAAAGTAAATTTTCCTAAATGCTACAGATTTTTCGTAATATCAATAACTAATATTATTCAATAATTTTCATTTTATTACGCCTATCATCATGCCCTGAAGTAATTTTGAATCATCCTTTTGCGTTATTTATAGTAAAGCAGGTTTTTTGCACAAACATTTTATTGCATATGAGAAGAAACTTGAATTACACATTAGGATTACAAATACTGTAATCAAATATATGCTAATTTATTAATGAACGTACATCAGGCTGGAGAACCTCTTCTTGATTTCAATCGGGCAAAAATTTGCGTTTGTAACTCTTTCTCTTGTAAGTCTTTTCTGGCTGATCTCTTTTAATCGTCAAGCAGTAGTCCGCCATCATGTGTCTATCCCATTGACCTTGGTAGCGCTCTTCCATCGTCATCAAATCCTGATGGGAGCGTTTTCCTTGTTCGTCGCTCACGGCTTCCAAATTCTCTGGGAATCGGTCGAGGTGACTATTTAGGAAATGCAGCTTCACACTCATGTTGCATCCCAGATCACGATATGCTAAAAGCATATTAGTATCAGATCCTCGTAGTTATGCGCTTTTTTTACCCAAGAAGTTACAAACAACGGCAGAAAATGAGAGCCAGGCTACCTTCTCATTTTCATTCATGGTGTTCACGAATATAGAATCACTCAGAAGTGTTCGGATTTGGGGACCATCAAATACTCCTGCTTTTATTTTTGCTTATGACAAAGCAGGAAACCCCATTCCTATGTACTGAAAACAATCAGTGTCAATACTCAACGCCTTGACATACTGCTTCAGCATCCCCAGTTTGGGATGAACTGGAGGGAAAACGATCTTCTCTCGATTTACTATTAGCTCATTAACAATGTTTGGCATTCCTGCTTCCAAAGTTTCCCGAACTGGCCAATCTTTTGGAGACCAGTGTTTGTCACGGACTCGACTGTCCCACATACAGATATACCATGGAAACTTTGTATATCCCTTCTGCTGTGCAAGGAGGAAGTTGACCATCTTAAGGTCTACACATATGATCCAATTGTGTTTATGGTACTTAAATAAATCCATGACCATTCTTATTTCATCTTGAGTTTCTCGCAGATGGACAGAGTGCCCAAGAGGAATTGCACCAAAGTCATTGCCATTATAAAAAAGAGCAAACTTGAGGCTACGCTTGGAGCTATCCAAAGACAGTCTCCACTCAGCAGGGCTATAGTTGCCAAGTCCCAACTCGGTAAATAAACCAGAAACATCGTGGCAGTATACAAATTGTTTGTCCTCAGAGAAATACTTAACAAATGTACTCTCCTTTGTTCATTACTATGATACCCGTACCGACCTGTCGAACATGTCTTCCACTCAACCTGGAGGCTAAAAGTTCTGCATTTTTCTTGGACAGCGCCAGATCATGTATCAAGTCATTCAACTCCTCTTGATTAAAACAGTGAGAAGGTAAGGACTGTTCAGCATCAGATGATGAATCTGCAGACTCTGAATCCATTCCATGGACGTCCATATCAGATAAATCATTTACATCCTCGGAGGAAGCACATCCACTGAAATTGGAACTGGTAAAGCTTCAGAATTAGGTACTGGCCGGATCGCCGAGGGAATGTTGGGGTAGTCGATCTTGTTCCGATTTTTTTTGCCAATCCATTTAATATTCACCAGACAGATTTAACAGTGCGATACATGATCCTTTGGCTCTCGCCACACCATGAGGATTTCAAAAGGAAGACCATTTCTCTTTCCTTTCGTCCACTCACGAAGATGTTCCACACAATTATGGCAAACAGCATGTGGGGCCCACTTCTTATCTTGAACGCCAAGAGGAACATCAAAATATGCCTTATAAATGCAGATCACAAAGTTTGATATATTGCGCCTTTGATGAACTAGCATGTAACAGCCACATATAGCAAAAGGTGTCTGGATCATTAACGCAATTTCCTCTTGACGAAGCCATTACTCTAAGATGAGACCTTCAAAAAGAAGCAATAATGTCAATATTTCGCACAATAACACTTATTACTATCTTACTACTATGTACTGTGAAGTATTTGCTTTATACAAGCACCCTCTCTGTTCGTTTGGAGGGAAGTTTTTGGGGAAACGAGAAAATAGAAATTAAAAAATAACTATAGCATGTAGGTAAAAATGGATTATATATTTGAAATAAGCATGAAAAAACTAATTAAAATTAGTAGATAAATCATTAGCCCCATCGTTACATATATTTTAAGTACGTAAGAATGGGACGTTTTTTAAAATTTATAACATAATAAAACCTTTTAAAATTAAAAATCATTATATGAGATTCTGGAGTTTTATTTTAAAAGAAAGTGCATAAGAAAAGGAAGGGGTTTATAAAATTTCATAAATTGTTTAAATTAAGGCAAGAATTTATAAGAAATTTAAAAAAATAGAAAAAATTGATCGTGTTCCTTTACTACTATATTTAACAAAAACAATGAGTTTATATTTAATATTTTCTTTCATGAATTCTTTCATTTTTAAAATATCGTTGGATAAATTATAACCAATATTTATAAGGAAAAACTAGTTTTATAAAGAAATACTCGCACGAAAACAACGCTTTGACATTCTCAAAATATTTGACGTAGAGCTCATTGATAAAATAAAAATGTTATCACAAAAAAAAAAGAATCGGTCGCCTGCTCGAAGTGTGTTGCATATGTAATAAATAAACGTAACAAATACTAGGGATAAGAATATAAACGACAATATACTCGAAGAAAATGAATTAAATGACTATACTGCTTTATTAAATGAGGACGTGATTTAAATTACTTAAATTAAAAATAACGCTATTCAACATGAAAACAGGAATATCATTATACAATAACTAGATGATTAAAGCAGATGAAAGTATAACAAACAATATTAATATTAAGATTGTAGACGATTAAAAAAAAAATTTTTAACCTCATAAACTAGGAAAATAGAAAGACTAAAAATAATTATTAGAAACCTTTTCTTCGAAGGATGTTCGTGTTATACTGAAATAGCGTAAACAAAGCAAGAAAAAAGGAAATAATGGCTCAAAAAAAGAAGAAATAAAAATTTCAAAACGGTTAAAACGAGAATAAAAGAAAAGGAAGAAAGAAGAGAAAAATAACTATGAAGTCTATAAAATTAAAGCTTTTTCTTGATTTTCTTCATGGAAGATATGCATGGATCTGTAAAAGCTTTGCCTCGAATAAATTATTGGGAGATATGTACTGGAAGCCTTTTAATTTGTTTTAGGCCAAAAGCCCGTTGATAGAGCTAATAAGCCCTAGGCTACATACCAAAAGTCTGCATGCGAAGTGTAAGGAAGAGTGGCGAAGCTACTTTATGTTTACTTTATATATTTATTAAATTTTTAATGATCAACATCACAAAATTATTCTCATTTCCTGGCAACACATCAATGCAAAGCTTAGTGGTAGTCATCCATAACTATTCGATGATTTATAGAACATAAAAGTTATCATAGCCTACTTACTTTTTTATCCGAATTTTATTTTTAAATGAGCCATGCCTAATTTTTACAAATGTATGTGACAAGATTCTAAATATAATGAGAAAGCTTATGTGGTAAACAGGATTTGCGGATGTTTTATGTTTTCTGTACATAGCCCAACGCTACATATATGCATTGCTAAAGACTAATAGAACTTCGTTTCCTAAAAAAGATTCTTCATTATATTAGAAATATGGTAAATGGCATATAAAGAGGTTCATTGCACTACGAAAGAGTACCTGTTCAAAATTAAATCACCCAATTAATCATTATTCAAATAAAATCTCGCTAGGATTCCAATTTTCGCTCTTAATTAATTTTATTATTAAGATTTACATGTCTTCTTTAAGTTAAATGCTGGATTGTATTTAACTATAAATTTATTTGAAAGGATTCTTCAATTTCAATTATCTATTTTGCTATTATTTCCGTTTACCCCTATAAATAATATTTATGCATTTAAATTTAGGTATAGATTCATGAATATGCTACAATTTACATGGCTTGGTCTGTTTTACTCGGTCAACGTCTTGAAATATCTCCTTAAGGCAAGCTTCTATGACAAGAGAGCATATTAGGTAACTCAATTACCAGGAGCCAAATATTAAATTGATCAGTTGAAACAAAAAAGCCAACATTATTCTTAAGTCTGAAATTTCTGAGTAACTTTCCGATTCTATTTCCTTTGCTTGTTATTTTCCCCTTTTTATTTTCTCATCACTGCGATGTTATAAATTAAATTTCCACTTTAATTTTTTCAGTAAATATTCAAAGCCTTTCAAGATTTAATGAATGCTCAACAGGTAACTTAAATGATAAAGGAGTAAAACGTTAATTAAGAGGAGATCACACATGGAATTTCCTTTGAAAACTGCTATCATTGCTTTTTTTTTAGTTCACTATTGAGCATGCTCTCACATAAAATTATTGCAATTATTACCTGAGAGAAACTATATTCCAACGCTTAGAAGCATTCCTTAACCATTGAATTATTGTACTATGTCTTTGCATAATGGTGGCTACCATGTCTTTGTTCTTCGCTTCAATTATTAGATTAGAAAAGGTGTGATAAGCGCTTCCGTTAAAAACTACAAACACTTTCACCTTATCATTCTCTTTAAGAGTGGCAATGTTGAGTGAATATGATAATATCTGCTTAAGAGTGATAAAAAATACGATAGTTAAATGATAAATAATGTCAAGAGCTCCATTAGGATAGAATGAGGGGAGCTCTGAAGGAACAACACGAATATAGAATGCAAACTTAAAAGGTTCGGGATAACAACATCTTGTACAGTTCTCCATATTAAAAATAAAACAACTGTATAGCTGAGTGATTTTATATAGATATACGAGTATTTTAATTTGTTTCTACGGGAAAATTTGTCGATAATTTGTTTAAAACATTAAGTTCACTACATATGTAGATCTATCAAATTTAAATTAGAATGGGAATAAATCTAACCCTCCCGTTTCTAAACATCCTCCTTCATCGCAAACTTCTCACTATTTCCTTTCATTTTTTTATTGACCGCAAACCTACACACTCTAACGCCTTCATTCATTTTATTACTCTCATAGTGACAACGTAAAAAAAATCAGTAATATTTTCTTTGTTCTTATGGAGAATTATAATTTTTAATCCTCAATTACTCAATGAGGGAATTCGTAATACTGAATGAATTTTCACATTATTGTCATACTCAGCACTTTTCACAACGCAGTATGTTCCTTTGAATGATATGCAGATTCGAATTTTTCACATATCATTTTCTCTCTTCTTCATCCAAAGACAAAATTAAAAAAAATATTATTGGACAAGAGGAACCATATACATACAATTATATGTACATCAAAATGGGAAAAGGAGGAAAAATAAACTTTGTTGGAATATTTTGGGAAGATATGGAAAAATGTCAAAATTATCATTGTTTTACTTGTGAAAATATAAGGCACTTTATGATAGAGAAAGTAAAATCTTTGGCTGAATCCGCATCCTAACATAAAAGCATTTTCTAGGAGAAACGCTTCACTAAATATTTTTCGAGCTATAGGAAAGGAATATTTTTATTTCTCCCCGTGTTCATGTTTTTCTCTGCTTTCTGTTTATTCATTGTTCTGACGGCCTCTCCAAAGAAAGCACAGCCACCGATCATTCCTAATAAATAATTTATTATCAGTTTTTTATTTTTACATCAGTTTAAGCATTTTGCATTATCAATGCAGTACAATGATAGAAACGGAGATCAAATGTTAGATTAAAAGGCAGAAGAGAAGTTGCTTAAGGAGAAGTGATTTGCGAGTTAAATTTGTCAAAATAACCTAGGAAAATGGCATGAACTAAATAATTTCATTGTCACCTGGGTAGAATTAGATTTCAAATGGCATCACTGAGGTCAGAACCAAACTCACAATAGGTTTTAACATCTTTTATAAAACAAAAATTACAGAACTCAGGAGAAAAAAAACTTATATCTATAAGTTGTTAGGCTATTGTTTTGCTGCAGATATAAAAGGTGTTCTTATTAGCAATAAACAACAGTTTACCATGCAAGACCTCCAAAATAATTGTCATAAGTAACTAACTGAACTTAAATAATATGTTCTTATATAGTTCCTTTAAGAATTTAAATATAATAGTTAAAAAGATATGAGGCAAACCAAGCAGTAGACGTGACTAGTTTTTATAATTTCAACATCAGCGACTGAATAAATGTCCGATGTTTTTGGTGTATGGGGAAACTTGCTTCCATGCTTAGTAGAATTGCTCACAGGAAGAAAACAGAAAACACAAATAAAAAGGAATTGGTTCTGGCTGTAAGGTAGTATTTATTGGAGTTTTACAGGGCTCTGTACTGAGATAACTTCCATTTATAAGATATGTTAATTATTTACACGATAAACTTTTGTGCATACTTAAAAATTGCTGTTAATATAAAACTAGATGGAAATGTTGGTACACTTTCTGACCAAGAGATATTCAAACAAAACTCAGATAAAATAATTTACTAGTAAAAAACTGGATGATAAACTTCAATACACGCAAGTGTAATATCTTATATATCGGCCAAGAAAATAAAAGAATGAATATAATATATAAGGACTGTGCTTGTTTAAGTTGGCTGCTGAGAAGTATTTAAGAATATCCATTAGCAACGACATAATTTAGTATCGATTTTCACGAAATAAGGAGTTAACCGAAATTAGGAGAGAATGAACTCTGTGAAAGAAGGCAAGAGCAGGAAAAATTCTTGTTTGCAAAAGGTCTAATGCCTTTTCCAGAGAAGTTGTTGAGACAAAATTATCTCGTGAGTTAGAAGTTCGTTGTGGATAGAAGAAATTTGATCCTTAAAATGTTAGAAATAAAGGTATCTAAGAATGAAACAGGGTTTCAAACAAAAAGAAATGTTCAAAATTAAAGATGCTTAAAATGTATTAACGGCATCTTGCATCAGTCTGCTAGCTCTCGGGTTTGAAAGCCAAGTTTTTTTCAGGTCGCAAAATCTTTTCTTTTAAAACTGGAAATTTTGGATAGAGAAGAATTTTAATTTCTATATTTGATAAAGATTTTGGATATGGTAAGAGTCTGTACGGTTGCAGCTTGAATTAAATTTGGAAAATTTAAAAGTTTGCGGTTCGTAATTTTTCGCCGTTGGCAACTCTGAATTTCGCCAATGCGTGTTGTCTAGTGTTGGTTCTCTCTTTTTTCTATCATCGGAGACTCATTCGGACAGGTTTCAAATTCTCTCTTCAAGCAGATAATGCAGGAAATCATCCGCTGCTACACATACAAGTTGAAAAGGACCAGCTTTTTGAGGACATGATGAAGGACAAGCGGAAGGAACGTGCTGCAAAGCTTATAAACAAAATAAAGCCTGGCAATATTTTATGCTAGAAGCAGGTAGTGCAGTTTTAAACAACCCCTGACTGGCTGCATTACCCAATGATATATCAAGACTCATGAAAAGCAAGTTCCCACTCCACATCATGGCGTTTTGGATGGTCAGCAACAAGGGCCAAGTTATGACCACGTGTATCTTCCAAGAGCGCTACATCAAGTGCCAACACAGTTAACGTTGCCCTGAATGTAAGATGGGGCCGTTTAAAGACTATAAGTGTGGCAGCAGGTCTCTGCACCATGCGCCCCAAGCAAAAAGCTATTCTTGACTGACAGAGAATTTATTTGACCATATCACTCCGAAAAATGGCCTCCTAACTCTCCAGAATGGAACCCCTGGAATATCGCAACAGTCTTTACCTAGTTAAATAGGTAGATAGTCAAGATTCTGACCCCACTAGGAGGTCGTAATTGAGGCCGACAGTGATTGTATAGAATAGAATGAAGAGTATAATCCTTCACTTCGTTGATAAATAGCTTTTATAAATATATCTGTGCAAAAGAATTCTGTTATTTGCTTTTATATTGGAAGCAGGCGACAAATTATCTTTCATCACCGTCTCTGTTCCCTTTTTTGATGATATTGGAGACGGCTTAAATAAATAATACATGTGTACACAACTCACTTGCTTAATACGATCATAAATTGACGAAGATTTAACAAAAACAAAATCATAAAACTACTTACTTGATTAGAAAGTAAGTTTGATAGGTAAAATGAGGAAAATATTGATGTAGACTAAAAAATAATGAACTTAGATAACAGAGAAGGGGAAAAGAGCATCATTTGAAACTTTGTACTTATAAGATTTATTGTGTAATACATTTGAAAACAGCCAATTGGGAGGGCGGGAGTATAACCACAAAAATTGTTTGAAGTCCATATCCCCTAGATTTATATCTTACTACAGAGGTCGAAGGTCACACCAGGAAAATGAGGGTTTAGTGAATGGCGCGAAGACCACTGCCGCAAACCCCATCCGCCTTCACACTCAAACTAGAAACAATCTTATAAAAACTGCGAATTAGTGATTAGAGAAGAAATTTGACACACTGGCACCATAAAAGCGATCCATTAGAGATACGAAGAGGAGAGACTGACAGAAGAATAGTAGGCGAGGAATGAAGAGGATAAATCACAAGCTATAATGTTAACAACTAAAATTTAGAAAATAATAGGAAGTGGATTACAAAAAGGCCAAAAGGGCTTGATTTTAACAGTAAAAACTTTCTTTACAAGTCGGAAGAGATCAATTTTACACGGTAAAGAGGATCGTGAGACCAGTCTATGAATATATAGTTCAATACTTGTGTTTATATCTTTGAAAACATGAAGATATGCTTGAAACGGTGCAGTGAGCGAAACTAAACTATAATCCGTATTGAGACAGATGGAACGACCCTACTGCCCAGATGTTCTCTATCTCTCCTCCTTATATGTCCATACTATTGCTGTCTTCTCTACTGTCATTTCTTTCGATATTTTTCAAACTTCCGTTGTTCCTAATTATCTTTTAATTTTTATCTTATACAACTTTGTCACTCAACAAATGCATCTGACCATCGCATCCAGTTTCTTCTCCTAAGCTTTATGTATCGCTCATATCTCAGCTCCATAGATGATCACTGGTCTTAATACAGACTTATATACTTTCCACTTAACCCTCATGCTCATGCGGCAGTCACATAGCACCTCTGATTCCTTCTTCCAGTTTTTTCCGGTCGAAATGCAAATTATGAGTTACTTCTGCATCCAAATCACCATCCTCTACCAAGATCGATACTAGTTGTTTAGATGTGCTTACTGTACTCAGTGTAACTTATTGCTTCACAATTACAGACTTGATCTTCATTGAACTTCAGGTACTCAGTCTTATTATTGATAAGTTTGACCCCTCTATCTTCCAAAGCCATTCTCCATTTTTCTAGTCTTCTATCCTCATCCTCTATACTTGTCCTGCAAAGATAGATATCATATGTCCAAGGAATGCACCAAGGAGAATGATCATTAATTCCTCAAGCCAGCACGTCCCTGATGTAAGCCTATTTCAGCTGGAATCGTGTATACATATCTTCTATGGTTCTTAAATATTTTCACTGCACTAATTTCTCCTTCATGCATCTCCAAATCTCTCTCTGCGTTGGACTCTATCATATGTCTTCTACAGTTCTCTGAACAAAAAATCTTTTCCCTTGTCTTTTTTCGGTTCTTTTTCGCAATCTTCCCCAAAGAATTCACATTATAATTAATATATAACTTCGATAAAATCTTCGAATATACGAAAAAAACACATCAATGGCTTAAGGTCAAAACACTTTCTATTTTTTTCAGAACTTAACCATTTGTAATACTTTTGTTTCCAAAAAGTTCCAAAATATTCAATAATCATTTATATTTTTCCTAAACTTCACCATTCTTTGGGGTGTTTTTGGTTAATTCCAAAAGATTCGTTATTCATATTTATTTTTCCTAAACTTAACTATTATTTTTGTTTTTAAAAATAGCAAATTTAAAATATACTTTTATCGATAAACTATTTTCAGAACTTTTATCAATGTCTATATCCATATCACGAAATTTGTTACACCTTAACTTCAAAAATCCAACTTCCAAGAAAATGGCTGTAATTTTTTACCTAAAAGTATAGTTTTAGTATCAATGATTAAAAATCGCTAAGATTTCTTTCAACAGAACAAGTTTTAATTTATCCTCATATATATATATATATATATATATATATATATATATATATATATATATAACATCGACAGTAAATGACGTATCTCTTGTAGAACGCCTTAGCGGCAAACGACAATCCAATATAAGCAGCCATATGTATATTTAATAGGTCCTCCTGTTCGGTTCGATAAAATAGCATAGTAATCCAAAAGTTTAGTTATCCCCAATCTTTATTTAATCAGGCTCTCAAAACTGAGATGTCACCTACCATCCATCAACTAAATCTAGGAGGCGAGATAAAGCCCCGATAAATCATATATAAATAATACCACCCTAGTTCAACTAAAAATGATACAAATTTATGCCTATTGACTGAAGCAAGAAGATAGTCACCTTTTGGTAGCTAACTATGCCAGAGGGAGGCGAATGCTACGCATTTCTTGGTTTCCTTTCATTTACGGCAGCGTCTGTCACTCTTGAAATCATTATTAACCCACTTTTAACTTGTTATCGCTTTTACACTGGCCAACACCAAAGTTGTTCTCCAAGTTCGTTTTTATCTGATTTAAGACAATTTTCATGACTTGAAGGAATAAATCACATTAGTTTTGCTCTATCAGGTAAACATTTTGATTAATTGCCACATATTTTTTTTTTACATGTACAGGGAATTTTTTTAGTTATAATGCAAAAATATTTCTTATTTCTTTAAATAAACTCAATCTGAAGAGTTTATATGCGGCTATTTTGATTAACTGATATTTTTATTTTTTTTGTGAATAAAATGGATTCGGCCAGAAGATCATACCAAATAATCCAGATGTATTCTGCTACATTTGCTGCGAATACACCGTTGTCCCTAACAAAAATTTAGCTACAAGTTTCATAAAGCGTGTTTACCATGCTTAATTTCGTATGAAACTTTATAACTAGGACAAATCTTGGAGAACACATATGTTAGGTAAGCAAGGCATCGAGTAGCAACAACGTTGAACGTCCTGATTGAATGAAAATAAATCCTTCTCTCTGATAGTTCTCGCATCAAATTCTACCGTAAAATACATCAAGAATTCCACCGTTTATTTCTCTGAATAGTGTGCATGGTGTAATGGGAGTTATTGCGCAGCTTCTGCACAAGCTTGGAATGCCACAGCAACAAGCAATCGCTGAAATGTATTCTGATGCACAACGGCAACCAGTTTGACTCTGTATCCCTCTATCACTCTACTACATTAAAGGAGAAGTATGGAGCGGTGAAGTATGTGCTGGAAAAAATCGTTATGATCAGCATGGGTGATTTATTTGTGTTGACCTGAAGATGCTGAATATTTGGGGGGGACAACAGTCTGGATTCACCAAGTAACCGTGCTTTCTGTGCATGTGGGATTAATTTGGAACGAGTTCAGCATCAGACGAAGAAATACTGTCATTTAGGGAAGAAATTGGGGCCGTGCAGATCAAGGAACGTCATGAACAACATTCTGATAGACAAAGACAGGATACTCTTCCCACCACTGCACATCAAGCTTGACTTGATAAAAGAGTTTACCAAAGCTCTGATTCACTTACTTGTTCTACGCTTTTCCAGAATTGTCCATGAAAAAGTTGAAAGCAGGCATCTCTGTCGTTGTCAACTCTGTGAGTTCATCAGAGATCCATAGTGAAACTGGAACCGTGGATAGTATTTTTTTCTGGGCGTAAAGAACATTATTGGCAACAAGATGGTGAGAACTACACAGAATTTGTCACCAAGCATTACTAATTCTCACATATTGATTGATTTCCTGAGATTCTGGAATCAATGAACGACGAACAGGGTGAGAGATTTCATCAGGATAAGAAAAAGATGGAGACCGCGAATCAGGGACGCTGAGATGTAAATAGTCCTGATGACTGATTTATGTTTGACTCTGAAGAGAGACATCCCTACCGCTGAGCATTCTAGGAATTAGAAGAAAAGGGAGTTCATGCCCTAAAGTCTGAAAAATGATGAACGATGTTCAATTTTCATCTGCTTACCTTTGTCAATGTCTACTATTGGATGTACACTAAACAATTTTTGTACCATTTAAAAAAATATTCTGTTAGAAGACGATGTTTGTATCTTAAAAATGCAATGGATTTTGTTATAAAATCGGATTTTTTGTAAAAAATCGACACCACGAAAACTGACCTGATCGGAATAAATTGATGTAATTTACGAAATTCGCAGTGCAAAATTGTGCTAAATTACTTTGAGTTATTAACGTTTTCATCTTCCTTCATTATATTCATCATCCTCGTTTTCATCTTCCTTTATTATATTCATCATTCTCGCTAGGCTGTCAGATGACTCCCAAATGCATCATGCTGAAGTCTCAAACCCTTCATCAGCTACCATTTTCATTACTGTGCCTCATCTGGACAATACACAGAAACTTTCAAATCCCAACTTCACCCATTATCAGTCGGCAAATCCACGGGGAATGACAATCGTATTTCACACTAAAATACAAAACAAAACCTTATGTCGGCTAAACTATAAATGCGAAGGAGCAGTTATCCATAAGGGAGAATGCATAATTCGAAAATCCAGGATCTTCTTGGTCATCTCTATTACATCTAATTTCTAAGTAGGATGTGTCCTATAGGCCTTTACTTGACTTCCTTACCTTAAACAGTGAAGGAGGCTTATACTTTTTCAAAACTGATCCTCTCGGATTTTACAGCTCAAATTGTCGGTTCAACGTATCCTTTAACTCTACCTGCTAAAATCCTACCATCAAATTCCGCTGGAAGCGTTAAGTGTGGAGAAAACATGTAACCGCGCCGCTTGGTTAGTATATTCCACTCAGTTTGATGTCGTCTACACAAACGTTAGAGCATTTCCTTGACAAAGACTTTGGAGCTCTTCCATTCTTTTTCGCTTTTGTAGAAAATATATTGTTCCACTCTCTAGACCACAAAACCTACTTAATACACCTAAAAAAAGTAATCGACCTCCTACCGGCCTAGAGTTTAAGGTTGGCACCATTAGAAAGACAATTGGGAGTAGACTGGCTTCAATTTCTGGGACATCTCCTAACCAACGAGCGCATCTCAACTATACCCTATAGAGTTGTGCTCATATGCAAGTTCCATGAACCCGACACATATTCCTCTAAGAGAATTTTTAAGTTTATTTAATTTTGATAGGAATCATGTAAAAGTGCGGCTTCCATCGAAGCCCTGCTAAATGACCTTCTGAAGGGTGCGCACAAATTGAATATATCCATTAAATTGATCGTAAATCGCTGCTATTTCCTTTCAGGATGCCAACCTTGCAACAGGTGTGTCGTACGACATGGGTGGCAGAACCTTAGAGAAAAACATGAACGAACCTGAATCACCTTTGTTTTTTTTATAAAAGCTGTTGCTGGCTCAGAAAAAAATATCTACGTTATGTAGAGAGCTCCGGACGACTTCTTCCGCAGTTAAGAAATTATTTTTCACGTTACAATGCTCCAAGTTATGCCTTTTAACTGACCAAAAGGCTCTTGTTTTTGTTATTTGTTTACTCAAAGTCTTCTTACCTTCCACTGGTAGCCCGAAAGCTGGATTTCATTACACAATTAGGCCATGATCTCCAGGGGTCACATACCAAGTATCTCCTTAGAGTTGATGCTCTGTCTAGGAAGATAGTGACCTAAGATATCCACTCTCCTGGTCAGAATTACGATTGCCAAGCGTCACTGTTCCTTTTCAGTCATCTCTTACAATCTGCTCTCGTGGCTATGACTGAATATTTTCCAACTTCCTTTCAACCACTCATTATTTTCTTCTATGTAGCTGCAGAACAACTCACCTGTTAGATCACTATGTGGTCCTTGAGTAAGTTAAACACAAACCTGCGATTAACCTCATGCTTCATGCCGAAAACTGACCGCAAAAGTATAGTAGTCTCCTCGTTGAATAGAGTAAGCTGTTTGTGCTTCAAACATTTACGGTAAAAATTTATAATGATTTCATCGCTAGGTTCACTCTGGTGTTTAAGCCAGATTCTACTTTCAAAGAACCTTCTGTTGCCTGAAATGGGAAGAGATGTCAAAAATCTTGTTTTTAATTACGATCGATGTCAGCAAACGAGGGCGAACAAATGCCAAACCTCAATTCAAGCAATTTGAGCTGCACGACTAGAGCTAAATGTGGTTCAAAGGACAACACTGGGATTTGCGTCCAAACCCATGAGTTTAACTAATAATTTCTAACGTGGATATATATAAAAAAATGGGTCGAGCTTACCCTTAAGCGTTTTATTTGGTGCAGAATCAATTTAAGTGATTGCACAATAATAGGAACGCTCAAATGCAACAATGGGACTATCTTTCCTTATCAGCTATTACCCTTTGTTTTCACTTATTCTTGGAATACAAGGGAGAATAGTGTAATCGATCAGTGTAATGCTACGTTTAAATGTTCCTTAATTGCAGTTTCCCCAACTGATCAATAGTATAATCAATTACTTTGGGTAGTTCTTAACCAGTTTTCTCAAACTATGGATGAGTTTGGTACATTACCAGTACAGACTTTCACATTCTTTAGATGTCTCCTTTCTTTAAACTCAAATGGGAGCATTTTGGGCCATGATAAGGTCAAACTTACACACGTGTTCTTTGGAAACATGATAAACTTACCAATGTTCAAAAAACCTTCTGTTGCCTGAAATGGGAAGAGATGTCAAAAATCTTGTTTTTAATTACGATCGATGTCAGCAAACGAGGGCGAACAAATGCCAAACCTTAATTCAAGCAATTTGAGCTGCACGACTAGAGCTAAATGTGGTTCAAAGGACAACACTGGGATTTGCGTCCAAACCCATGAGTTTAACTAATAATTTCTAAAGTGATATATATATAAAAATGGATCGAGCTTACCCTTAAGCGTTTTATTTGGTGCAGAATCAATTTAAGTGATTGCACAATAATAGGAACGCTCAAATGCAACAATGGGACTATCTTTCCTTATCAGCTATTACCCTTTGTTTTCACTTATTCTTGGAATACAAGGGAGAATAGTGTAATCGATCAGTGTAATGCTACGTTTAAATGTTCCTTAATTGCAGTTTCACCAACTGATCAATAGTATAATCAATTACTTTGGGTAGTTCTTAACCAGTTTTCTCAAACTATGGATGAGTTTGGTACATTACCAGTACAGACTTTCACATTCTTTAGATGTCTTCTTTCTTTAAACTCAAATGAGAGCATTTTGGGCCATGATAAGGTCAAACTTACACACGTGTTCTTTGGAAACATGATAAACTTACCAATATTCCTCACAAATTTAATAATCCTTTGCCGTAAAATTCCGCAGGTGACTCTAATTTCGGGTACAATTATGATCAAATCATCTGATGACCTGGGTGTTTCTAAATCTAAAACGGCTAGGCTTATGCAGAACTTCAAATGATCGAAAGTCGCAATTTGAGGCGTGCCTAGCCGCTAATGCAGACACAGGAGTTATCATTTCCAATTAAAAAGTGCGTCAGATTTCTTTTGAACGACATTCGTTTATAATATACATGAAGCATCTCACCTGGAACATTACCAAAGTACTTTAATGTATTGGCGAAATAGTATATGTACTAGAGAAGCTGGTTATGCCCCGCGCCCTTAAAGACTTCCCCATGGCATATATGTATATGAATATAGTTGATGACGACACCTGGCAACTTTACGCTACGCAAGACTATTTAGTGCCCCTAAAAATACCCTGCTCTCAGCGGTGGCAAAAGACATGTCGAGGGGTGACCCCCGATTATACGCAAACATACTGAACACACTATTCGCCTCCAACGGCATAGAGCAAATTACCTTCCCCGAGAAGGTGTTCGCCCTAATTGACGCACACACATCCAGACCTGCACTCCTCCCCACCCCGACGGGTACACTCCCCTGCCCGCAGGGAACCACCGCCCCCCACTCTCACCACGCTCTCCCCGCACCTTCCTCAGCCACTGCCCAAGCCCCCATTCACACAACCTATCCTCCTCGCGCTTCTTCCACCCCTATATCCAAACCCCGCCTACCTCCCACTTCCACCACCCCCCTCGCACCCATCTCAGCCTCCTCTCCCACAGCCTCCACTGTGACTCCAACCCCCTCGCAGTCCACTACACATCGTGCTAACCCCCAAAACCCCACCCCCAAGCCCCATCCGCGTAGACAGGCACGGGACAAACAAAACCCCCTCTCTCCTGTTTCCACTCCTCCCTCGCTCCCCACTGCTTCCCCCTCCACTCCTTCTCAACCCTCCCCTTCTCAACACACTCCTTCTCACTCTACTCCTTCTCACCCTACTCCTTCTCACTCTACTCCTTCTCACTCCTCTCCTCCTCCTCCTTCCGCCCCTTCACCTAAGACTCCTTCCCCTCCAACCCTTCCTTCAACTCCTCCGCCTCCTTCCCCCTCTGCCTCCACCACCCCTCCGTCGTCCCCACCTCCTCTCTCCCCCGACACCCCTCCCCTCATAATCTGCACCTCTCCAACCGCCTCCAGCCCTTCGTCCTCCAGCTCTACACCGCCCACGAACTCCCCCCACCAAGACACCACCCCACCCAAAGCCACCACCTCTACAGAACACACTCCTCCACCCACTACGGCTCCCCCACCCAATAACACGGCCGTGCCTCACAAACAAACATCTACACGTGTCAAGGTACTCGCCCCTCACGCCTCCTGGGCTATAACCAAGGAGAAAGGGACGATTCCTGGCAAATCAGCCTCCCGCGCACTTAGACCACGACAATAGGTCGCACTAGTGTTATACAACTAAACGTACGCAGTTGGCACGGTATTCGTCATACGGTCGCCAACTGGGTACTCAACAAACAAAGACCCGACATCATACTACTAAACTCCACCAGCTTACACCCTCCCAACAACAAACTCCGCATTGCAGGCTACCACACATACTTATCCCCACAGGCGCGGCACCTAGGATCTGCAATCCTAGTAAAGCGCAACATACACCACTCCCTCGTCAACACACGCGACACCTCCTTTCTAGCCTGCAAAATCGACACAACCATTGGTCCCATAATAGTGGCCACCCATTACAGACCACCACGATTACAACTAAACTTAGAAGTCCCACTCCGGGCCCTTTCCAACCACAATCTACCCATCTTCTTCGCGGGGGACCTCAACGCTTTTCACCCGACACTCCTTTCTAACAACACGAACGATGCGGGCAGTTACTTGGCCGGTGCCTTGCAGCGTCACCGCTGCGAGCACATCGGCCCTGCCTTCCCCACGTTCTTTGGCACGCACGGAGGCACCACATCCCCGGATGTGGTCTTTCGTAACGACCATGCCACACGTTTCTACACACACATTGCACCCGGTCCCCACGTACTATCAGACCACATACCGATATGCCTTCTCATATCCACATCCCCCATACTCATCCCCACATCACCTCTATACGACTACAAGAATACAAACTGGGCTGAATTTAGAAGCCACATATCCACAAACACACCACACAACCTCGACCTGGAGAACACCAATCCAGGACAAATAGACCACCACTGGTGCTCACTGTTAGACACCATCACCACCGCACGTAACCTACACTCACCACACAAAAACTACACCTGCCTAAAACACTTCACCTTTTCAATACACACACAGAGACTTATCACACAGTACAACAACCACTACACCAGAGGCCCACGACAACAGAACATCAACCAGCTACGTGCCCACATCCTTCAATGCGTGCAGCTAGATAGGAACCGGCAGTGGCGTGAGGTCGTCCGCATTGCGGACGACACCCGCTGCATGGACCCTTCCTTCTTCTGGCGGCACGTGAAAAGGATGCTGGGTACGGAACCACACAAACCAATAACACTAAAAATAAACAACCACACACTCACAGACACCAACGACATCCTCGACGCATTCAGGTCCCACTGGGACACAGTACACACCCACAACCCACCAAAACCACATGCGCAGGAGCACTTCCAAGACATTCAGGAATGGTGCCGGACTCATGCTCACGAGCTGAGGCCTGCCCCCCTGATACGCATGGAGGTGCTCGACTACACGTCTACACTTACCACCCCAATCACCGTCGAGGAAACAAAACACTACATAAAATCGACACCAAAACGCGCCCCCGGCCCCTCCAGCCTACCGGCCACACTGATACATAACCTCCCCGCAGACATATACCCCACACTCACACACCTATTCAATGCCTCTCTAGCCTCAGGCCACTTTCCCAAAATATTCAAAGTCTCTCACAATATACTCCTTCATAAACAACACAAAGACCCAAAACACCCAAACAATTACAGGCCTATTGCTCTATTAGAGCACCTAGGCAAAATACTTGAACGAATGGTCAACTGCCGCCTACGGGAGTTCCTGGAAGAGAGGGACTGGTTCTCCCCCCATCAATACAGGTTCAGGAGAGGCAGGTCCACTCAGGCGGCCGTGACCATCGTACACGACAGAATACAAAAGAAACGACAGATACACCAAAAGACTCTCTCCGTCAGTAAGGACGTGGAGAAGGCCTTTGACAAGGTGTGGCACGAGGGACTCCGTTGGAAACTCGCCAACAACACGGAGTTACCTCTCTGCACCAGAAGGCTCCTCTCACACTACCTCACTGGACGGCGATGCCACATAAGATATAACAACACCCTATCAAGACCCTTCACACCACGCTCAGGCGTTCCCCAAGGAAGCGTTCTGGCACCCACACTCTACATCATGTTCACAAACGACACCCCACGCCCACCAGAAAACTGCGTTCGCACCTACATAGTGGCCTACGCCGACGACGAGACCATTCTCGTCAGCGGTCGGGCCCCCGAAGAAATCGCGCTCCATGCACAAAGAATACTTGACAAGAAGACAGACTACGAGGACAAATGGCTGATTGCCACGAATCCTCAGAAGACACAGATGACACTCTACGGCGCTAGAGATCACTTCATGCACAACCTACAAATCTACTCACACACACCAAACATGATCCACCAAAACCCAACAAGGCTCGCATATACACAGTGCACCAAAATCCTGGGGGTAACATTCGACAAATCCCTCAGGTTCAACCTACACCAGAACATAATACAAGCAAGAGCCTCACGTACAAACACATCGCTGGGTAGGTTCTACTCAGCGAGCAAGAAACTAAAACTACACCTATATAAAGCACTCGTGCGTCCCATTCTCACGTACGCCCCACTGTCACTCGTAGCCTCGAGCGACACCTGGAAGCGAAAGGCTCAGCGCATTCAGAACTCTGCTCTGAAGCGCGCTTGCCGTTCGCCGCTGTACTCGAGAATGGACGCACTACACAACAACAACAAACTAACTCCTCTCAACACCTACGCTCACACCAGACTTACCAAACAACTTGAAAAACTCACAACAGACCCACTTTACACCTCGCTACATGTAAGAAGGTACGCGATGGCGCCGCGATATCCCGCGGCCCACGAACACCTGCCACCCGTACCATTCTTCGCATAACCCAATAAGGCATCATGAATAACGCGTTTCCGGATGGACTGTCAGCCTCCCCCCCTGACTTGCCCCCATCCCTCGCCCAGTCAAGTACCTCATAACCCACACCCTTACTACAACACCTCGCTTCGGTGTATAGCCACCGACCTATCTATTCTCGCTGTCCCTTTCTTAATTATTTTCCGCAACGCTCCTCTCTGACTACCCGTCTGACGTGTTACAGCAGTCCCTCTCTGTTCTTTCTATACACGTATACGATACGATACGATCCAAGATGGATTGTGTTTACATTGACATGTCACTCTCTGCCACCTTGGCTTCATCTCGAGTGCCAGTTTCACCGAGGATATCTAGACCCTATATGACCTTGTCAACAATAAAGAATATAATAGTATATATAATGATGTAAAAATGATATATAAGCCAATCTTCTTCTCTTTTTATTTGTATTTTTGTCTATGAAGATGAAACGAGGGTATCGAAACGCGTCAGATAAATAAAGTGTTTTTCTAAAGGATTCTCCTCCTATTAACTTTAATGAATTTTGGAGAGCTTATCCACGGCATCAACCTAGATGTAAAATTGAAGGATATCAATCGAAAATCACCAATGTGAAATTATCCGTCGTCTTTAACAAAACTTGCTATGATGGAAATATATTGCCCAATTGACATATATATATATATATATATATATATATATATATATATATATATATATATATATATATATATATATAAATACGTACTAGTCTATACATGTGCAGTACGACGTAACCTCCATCTATACCATTGTCGCACTTCTAGGAACCACAAATACACTCATTCTTGCCCCTTCCACTCCCATACCTTCCTCTTTCAATGTTTTAACTAGAAAAAAATTACTCAACTACTCCTTCATGATTCTCAAAAAATTTCTTCTCTTTTTAATAACAAATTCCTCCAGAAAAGATTGCCCAGCGATGGGAAGTATTATTGCCTCCTCTCCAATCAAACACTTCATAATCCTTAGAATAGGAAGTGTTTGACAATTACCCAGTTAATTTTTGTCAGATATTCTACAATAGATACGTATACGACATCATAGCCTTTTTCCACTCCGAAATGCTATCTAAAATATTCCGAAAGTACATTAACCAACTACGTCTGTATATAAATTTTAACCCAGGAAAAGAAGACAGTAACTCCACCCCCTACACCACAAATAAGTCGAATGCCTGCCAGTTTCTTCACATTCATTCACCCTAAACCCATATGTACAGTCTCAGGATTACAATTTCTCAGTTACTCTGCCACTTTTAACCTTACCTCTTCCTACCTTACCCTTTACAAAGAAGTTACCTTCATCTCTAATTAGCTCTACCAAATGAGATAGCCGCTAAACCATTCGACCGAACTCTTCGTATATTTGTTGAAGCAAGGCAAGGTAATCCCTAATTCTGCTAGTAAATGATTCCTAAAGAGAGAGTATTCTTAATTTTGCCTCCTATAAGACCTATTAACTCTCTTCTCCTGCCTAAACTCTCATCTATTCTAAATCACCCTTTCACAGCTATCTAATTACCACCGGTTTTTTAAAACTCACTCAAATTACGAAAGCTCTTTAACTAAAAAGACGAAGTTCGAAGCAGATTCGATCATCAATCATATTCGAATATTACTGCTCTGGATGTACTTCTAATGTTTATTTATGATTACGGTATCAGGGAAATTTACTTCCTCGTATTATGGACACCTTGCAGTAAGCCCTAGAGCTGATATTACCAAACAAAAAAATTCCCCCAACAGATTACATTACCAAAAATAACACCCTAACCATATACCCTCCTTTAACCTATTTTAAAATAAAACCATAAAAAAACAGAAAGTCAATTTGGAAAACTAGAAGATCTATACATTATATTTGCAAACCCTGACTTTAAACTCCGATTCAACCCATATCTCATGATTAAGGCATATGGGAACAACCTTGATTTCTCATTTTCAAAATTAACTCACATTACTTAATTAATATTACTCATAAACATTGTGTCTCTGCCTTTTTATACTAGCGAAAAACGCGCAAAGGCTTAGTCTCCTACCGCATTAACTATTTTCATAAGTTTATCAATCTTTTACCGTTAATACGTTCCAATTTTTGTTACTTTACATTTTACTTTTTTTTCTTTCTCCAGGCAATCTATAGATTTATTTTAATGATAAACTGCTAAATGCCTCACCTAACTTCATTCATTTAAAACACTCCCCTTCCCTATTAATGACGCCTAGGTTTAAATTGGCATCCTGGAAATACCAGGATAATTAATAGCTCAATCCTAATACCAAATCTTAAACCTGTTTTCATTTTTTAAGTTATTTGAGAATGAGTTTCTAACCCGAAACTTGGGTACCAAGAAAATAAACTTCTAAAATGTAAATCATAAATCAAACTTATTTTTCATACTTAAAATAAGTATACGTCTAGCAGCACGCAAATATGCCACCACTTTGTTACCGTATATATATATATATATATATATATAGTTGTCAGCACGGGCTTCCTCTTGTTTCTTATGACCCATAAATACGTTATGCAAATTTTGGTTAGATTCGTCAATATTTGAAGGTCGCACAGATTGACAAGATTCCACATTAGAAGTGAAACTTCTAAAACACCAATTGGAGGAGGAGACAAAAATGGCATTGAACGGTATTTAACTGAAAATTACCCAACAAAGTTGTGAAAAATTCGAAGGGGGCACCATAAATGCAAAATAATTTTGTAAGTAAAGCAGAGCAATCAAGTCGTTGTTGCATTGGGATGAAGGAGCAGCAGGGAACTTAGCGACCACTTCAGCCTTTCTTCTTTTAACGGTCTTGCGGTCATAATGAACAACTTTGAGGAGGAAAGGCTTCTGTTGCTCCTCTTCGGTTCGGGCTTGGATTCTTTGGATCAGTGCCACTTCTCTCTCTGCTGCATCATTGGTGACATGCAGGCCTCGGACGATGGCTCGAGTTCGTGGATCTTGCTGAAAATGTTCCACGTTCTGGGTAGTTACCATTCCCTCAGCGAAGATCCCAATGGCATCTAAAGTTCGCCTTGTGACTAATTCGGGAAGACCGTCAGGAAGAGTGTAATTCTTTATTAAAAGTCTCTTGAGTGCTTTCAAGTTTCCTAGACAGCTTAGGTTCTTGACTATAGCCATCTAGTCATCAAGAGATATACGTTCGTCGAAGAACGCTAGGGCCGCTCCCAGCTCCGAGAGGCACTAGAGGTGCCTTCGGAGGGCCTTCTCTGCCGTAGACGTGAGTTCTTTATCCACAAACACCTAGAGAGTCGCCAAGAACTCTAAGTCATTCTTCATTGCACAGTTCGAGACGGCTGTCTCATGCCAGAATCTGACGAAAATGAGATAGACAAAGTTGTCTCATTTTTTTTTTTAATTTGACGAAAATGAGACAGATGAAATGGGCCATTCGTCGGACTCCTTGTTTTTTCGACCTCGTCAGCTCCAGTTGTTGCGAAAAAGTTCCATCTTGAGGATGTAAGTAGCCTTTGCCATCCATATCGCCTGATGGTAGGCTCCAGGGGCCCTGAATCAAGATAGATCCCCTCTCCATCCTCTCAAGTAGACAAGAGAGAGCTGAAGGAGTTAGAGATAGTCCTCCCTTGGGTGGGCTCTGTCACGGATGACTCTTCTGAAGAAATCTATCATGTCGTGATTGCGGCGACTAATGGCCAAGTGGGTAGTCCCCAGATAGGCTGCTAAAATGAAAAAAAAAAGAAATCTATCATCTTCAGCCTATGTGATTCACTCAACTCATCCAGGGCTTCTTCGTCGTTGAGGGTACCGACGGATGTCTTGTCTAGGAAGTTTTCCTGGAAATCGCTTGAACAGGGGAATATCAGGAGCTGGGGGAGGGCCAAAAAGGAGCTCGTAGGGGTCTTTCAGTACCACCTAGTGAATGTGATGCCGGCATGCCAGCCAAAAAAAGAGCTCTTCCAAAGGACTGTTTAATTATGGTGCAGGCTACGCTGATCATGCCACTGTTGAAAGCATTCGCATCAAAGGAGAGAGCAATGTTCTTGTCAGCAATCTGATACGTTTCCAGTAGCCGAAGGACAGTAGCAGCAACCTCTCTCTCGGTCCCATCAATGGCGATAGGTACTACAAGTAGCTCTTCGAATTTTTGATCCGAATTGTGGCAGCACTTTGAATCAGTTTGCCCTCCCAGTGGAGAACAAGGAGAGACGGATCACCGAAGGCTTCTTCTTCAATGCGCTTTGTTTCAGTTTCTCAGGTCTTTTTCCTTATCTGATGCACCGTCGAGGCAGAGCAGGAGAACACCAAGACATCATGCCTCAAACTTGAGGGTGCAGCAACGAAGAACGCAGCAGCTTGACGACATGAAAGGTTTTCATAGTCTTAAGTCATGGTCAGGGGTGTGGTCATTGGGTTTTTTTTGGATGGCCTTCTCCTCTGTCGGCTTTTTACGGGAGAAGGGCAGCTTTGGAAGTCATCATCCGACAGTTAAGATCCAAAGAAATCAAAAGATCAATCGAAGACTTCCAGGGCAACCTTCTTCAACTTCTCCACTTCAGCCTCTTGCTTCCTCTTTCTCATCTGCACCTTCTTCATTTCGTCAGCCTTCTTGGCGACAGCAGAAGCATGGAGTTTATGGACACTCTCTATTGAAAAGGACTGTTTGTACTCACTCCGTACTTTCAGAAAGGCGATCTTACCGCTCGCGATATAAAGACGACATCCTGTCAGTCGTTCTTTCAAACCTCACACTTTAGAACGGCGGCAAGCTTCTCGCGCTTGGCTTCCTTCTTAAGGCTCACGTACTCGTTGTGAAGGTTCCTGATGTTACGACTGATCACGTGGTCCACCTTGACAGTAAGGTTGGCTTTCTCCCATACTTCTTGCAGCTAGAGAGATGTGTTCTTGGCACCCGAAAGGGCCTCCATCTGCACCTGATGGTGGTAGCAGAACATCAGGAGTAAATCCTCTCGCGAGGGTAGGCGGGTTCCCAAAAAATCTGGATCCGGTGACTTTTCCAGGAGCCAGAAAAGGTTCTTGCCTCGTATGGAAGACATAAACGAAAAAAAAACGTCAATATGTCATTCAGACCTGAAAGTTAATACCATTATATATATATACATATATATATATATATATATATATATATATATATATATATATATATATATATATATATATATATATATATATATATATATATATATATATATATATATATATATATATATATATATATATATATATATATATATATATATATATATATATATATATATATATATATATATATATATATATATATATATATATATATATATATATATATATATATATATATATATATATATATAGCCAAAAAAGTACAATAGCGTACGTGTAACTATAGGGATAGAACCACAGTAATAGGACTAATTTTCTATGCGAAACCAGATTTCGACCGAAACATCCGTCATCGTCACTCGCTTGTGAAAAAGTGAAATACAGAAGTTGCTTAACATACAAACACACAAATTAGTGGCGCAGAGGTGGAAGATCCGAGAATATAACGGCATTTTGGGAAAACGGAAGTATGAATTTCTTGCTTATTAAGGTACGAGAGGCGGTCAATAAGTTTTGCAAATCGGATATAAGGAAAGGATATGAGGAAAAATGTTTTATTATTTTTCAAGATAACTACCCCAGACTACAATGCACTTGCGCCACTTGTCCCTAAGGCTTCGAATTTTCGACAACCAGAAATCTCCCGACTGCTGTTCAATCCACTCCTGGACGGCGAACTGGACATCATCATCGTCCCTAAACCGGCCTACACGCAGTGCAGCCTTGAGCTGGCGGAATAAAAAGTAGTCGCTATGGGCCAGATCTGGACTGTAGGGGAATGGTTGAGCTCCTCGAATCCCCACTCACGCAGAACAGCTTATGCAACTCTAGCTTTGTGGACAGGGGCATTGTCGTGGAGGAGCAGGACACCGCGTGTCAACTTACCGCGCCGCTTCTGAATGATGCACTTCTTCAACCCAGCCAGTTCTTCGGCGTAATATTGGCCTGTGATGGTCCTTCCTCGGGGCGCATAGTCCACCATCAACACTCGCTCAGAATCCTAGAAGATAGTGACCATTATGTTCCCGGCTGAGGGTTGGGTCCGGAACTTGATGGGGGTCGGAGAGCCCCTGTGCTTCCAGGCCATGCTTTCGAGCTTGCTCTCGGGATCCCAGTGATGGACCCACGTTTCAGCACCTAGGACTATGCGTGACTCGAATCCCACCGAGTCTTGGTTGTACAGGAGCAGCAGCCCCTCCGAACTTTGACGACGTTGAAGTCGATCATGGGGCGTGAGGTTTCGTGAGGTTTCTAGGAACCCAACTGGCAGAGACCTTGGTCATGGCCAAATTGTGGTGGATGATGTTGATAACACTTCCATGTGATATTCCAAGTTCTCGCTCGATTTTTTCGTCCTCCACCCGTGGATTTTCGAGGATCATCCTTTCAACAAGGGCCACATTTTCCTTGTTGATCACGTCTGACGGGCGTCCTGGACGGGGGTCATCTTCAAAGGACTCACGACCATGGCGGAACTCCCTATTCCAGTGAGCAATGGTTGCATAGGAAGGGGCGGTGTCGGTGTATACTGCAACCATGCGTTCATGGATCTCTTTTGCATTCTTGTCTTCCTTGGTCTAAGATTTGATCACTGCGCAGTGCTCAACCTTCTCCATTGTTAAAAAGTTTTGTGACTGACGATCTGAAATCAGCTACTGCTTCTTAAATAGACGAGGCAGGTGCGTGCGGCTGCAGGTCCTGACTTGTCATAACTTGTCCTAACACCCCCACAAATAGCTATCCCCCTTCCTCTGTTTTGCCGTACTGATTCGCAAAACTTATTGATCGCCCCTCGTATTAGTAATGAATAGAGGCATTAGAATTATAAGTCTCACAATTATATACATCAATGCTTAATTGAATCGGCCCTTATAAAAGAAATTCCCAACTTTAATTCTTCCGACGGTCAATTCAATACTAATACCTTAATAAGCAAGAAATTTATACCTCCTTTTCTCAAAAATGCCGCTATATTCTCGCATCTTCCACCTTAGCGCCGTTGAATTGTGTGTTTGTATGTTAAGCAACTTCTGTATTTCACTTGTCCAGAAGCGACTGACTATGACGCATGTTTCGGTCGAAACCTAGTTTCGCATATAAAATTAGTCCTATTACTGTTGTTTTATCCATATATATATATATATATATATATATATATATATATATATATATATATATATATATATATATATATATATATATATATATATATATATATATATATATATATATATATATATATATATATATATATATATATATATATATATATATATATATATATATATATATATATATATATATATATATATATATATATATATATATATATATATATATATATATATATTGCCGGGATTTTACTTATTTGGAAATAAACTTAATGCTTTCTTTCGCGTGATCCGGATCTGAAGTCTTTTATTTCCCCCCACTCGAGCATAGGAGCAGTAATCTAGTATGTGTTGTGTCTGATCTTATTTTATTAATAATATTATTTGTGCCGCGTTCAAAATATATGACGAAATAAATAGTTCCACCTCATTTGTAAAGAAACATAAAATTACTAATCATTTTGTTACCTCGTGGGTTTGCCACTTACTTATTTTATGGATAACTGTGTATACTTTACATTTTATAAATAGTGGATTCCGTATGTGGATATAAAGAGCTGCTTATTGGAGTTAGATCATCTGAGCACTGGTTGGTGCAAACTAGGTTAGATACGGTTGGCAAATAAATTCATATATTTTTCTCGTCATTATTTATTTTTCAAATTTATCTCGCAATTTTTTCCTCGGTTTTAAAAATTTGACACTAGATGTATTGGTTCTTAGAGGGCTGTTTTCGCTTGGCTGACTACAATGCTCATTCCAGGGTGAAGCCCATTCTCTCCATAGTTTTTTTTTTATTTCTTTACTTGACCTGGTAGCAAACTTACCAAATTTTATTTAAGTCCTACATTTGTTATATATGCCACCAATTAGTAATATAATAAACTAATAGAAATTTAACCTTACATTATATTTATAAATTCATTTGTAAACAAAAGAGCGAAGAGATAAAAATAATTATTAGAGTTGAAGATTTCCATCACTAACTATATGCAAACAATAGTTGTTACGTTTGTAATTATTTTGATTGTTGTAGAGGAAACCATTTACTTTGCCATTGAAATCCTACTTTCTCTTAAACATGTTATAAACTTTCTAACATCCAGCTCCGCAAGACCTTCTCACGTAGCATTTATTACTTCCACTTTACTCAAGCGTTTTACCTTTTTTCAGGCTACTAAGTGTGTGTTAAATTTTGTCCTTCTTAATGGCGGAATTTTTTTGGCGTTTCTTATGCCTGGTTAGAATTATATATAGATTAATACCGAATCAAAAATCTCAAACTTTTTCTACCACCCTCCCCTCTCTCAGCTTTATTAAATAAAGACTTTAACATTTAGCCCTTCTAAGTTTTCTTAAGTAAACATCATACCCCTAACTTTTCCCAATTAAACTTCATAACATTTAGTTTAGAGAGTTGTTAAAGATATATTATGTCCTTATACTTAAAAGCACATCTACCTAATAGATCATACTAGTTTTAGGTTACACGGGAATGAAATTTAGACACGGTATACAAATGTTTTGCAGAAACTGAGTGCAACACAGAGCAAACAATAACAAATACATTTAACGAAACTCCTAAGTCATAAAAAAATAAAATCATGAATAATAATAATATCAAAATAGAGTTTGCTATGGCCCTCTTTAATGGCATGCCTATTCGCAAGGCGAAAGTCAATTAAATAAGGAAAGCTTATTTGAAGAATTAAGTCTTTAAAGTTCACATAAAGGCACCAAGAAAAGGTATCAGCGTATCACAGCCACAATTCATCCCATATTCTTGAGTAAAATATAGTGAAATCATTTTCAACCATGCAGCACTATGAGCAACGAAAAAGAATCAGTACAGACGAAAAGGAATCAAATCTAATGATCTCAGTAGCTTGGATAGGGGAAGCGAGTAGCAAAGGTATTAGGAAGTTGCAACAACTAAGTTCCTATATGCAAGAAGAAGGATATTAATAATGATTCTGTATAGAAAGGGGGAAGCACAGTAAATCAGGGGATTTGAACAAGACCAACGTACCCTATGGAGAAAGACATACATTAGAAAGCTTCTAAGCAGTTAGAAAAATTAAGGAGCAAAATCATCTGATAGAGCGAGAAGGAAAGGCTAGTTAAGGCGAGAGTTGGCGAAGACATGAATGTGACTTGGATTCTGTAGATAGCCAGTGGATGATCTACAGTTAATGGCAACAAGAATTTTGAGAGTTAGCTTCCTATTAACTGTAAGGTCTAGAATTTTAGCCTTAGGTGAAAAAATACAATAAGATACACACTATGTATGTCTCTCGTGCTTGTTTTTCAGAAAGTTGTCCAAGAGGCACTCAATAATAATGTTTTTTGGAGATTAATATTATAAATGAAGAAAAAAGAGATATATTTATGCGGTATCCACATAGAAGTGAAATAATAGAGTAAGAGGAGAAGTAATTATATCACATATAAAAAAATTAAAAAGAAGAGTGGAACAGGAACAAAACCTTGGAGAGAACTATAACGCCCCGCTGCTAGCCGAGATTTATAACTTCCAAATAAACAACTTGAAAATACGATATTAAAGAAATGAGCGAAAAGAGCTAATGCCTGTTTCAGAGACATCTACAAATTCACGGAAGTGGTCAAGAAGAATAGTGGGATTAAAGATATAAAATGCTCGCAAGAGTTCAGAAGTACTAAAATAACAGACTGACCATCGTCGGCAAATTTGAGAAGGAGGTCTGTTACATATAGAAGAGTGGATTTAGTTATGACTTATGCCTTAGGAACAGACTAAAAATTTTAAAGGATTTGGAAAAAGTACAGGTAATCTAAAAGCTAGCCTAATATCAGCTTTTGTAGATATTTGAGAGTAAATTAATTTTAATTTTAAGGATTGAGTAGTAGCTTGCTTGGTTGTTTGGCTGCATATTTTCGCAATAAAGCCTTTATCGGTCGGAAATGCCGTATATTTTCGTACGCTCTTCCGAAAGCGAATTTGGTAATAGGCCTTGCAAAGGTCTAGCTTGGAGATCAATTTTGCTTCTTCGAAGAGATTGAGGTTTTGGTCGATTAGGGGAATGGGTTCAGCATCGAATACAGTCACTGAATTTAGCTTCCGGAAGTCGAAGCACATACGGTAGATATGATCAGGCTTCAGTACCATTTCGATAGGCAAGCAGTAACTGGAATTGGGGGGGCTCGATGATTATTTAGTTTCCGCAAGTTTTCACCATCAGGATTAAACGCTGGTGGAGTGAAAAAGGCTGATGAATTGTAGCTTCCTCGATTAAAAGCTTCCATTCAGACTCAATTAATTAAGAGGTAAATTGCCTACCTCCATTGGACAATAACTCCAACGTTAGGCCTACCGGAGAGCAGGTAACGCTGTTAATACGTTTCAAAGGCACTGCTTCGGGGAAGCTTGTTACAAAGTCCACAAGGGTATGGACATAACTATGTCCCTCGCTGTAAGGTGGGTGAATGTGGCCAATGAGGTCAATAGCCATGCGAGAGAAGGGCTCTGAGATGATTGGTCCCTTCTGGAAGTGGGCATTTTTGGCAAATGTCGCAAGACTGGCAGTATATCGAAATGTCAAGGGCAGCACCCGTCCCCAAAATAGCTGTATATCCTTTGCGCAGTCTTGTTATGGCTAACGTGCCCCGAAACACACTATAGTGTGTGATCTTAAGAAAGAGCAAGACGTGCGAGCGTGGGACGCACAGCGAATGAGCTCCTGAGATATTACCATCCGAGCCGACTAGGTATAAAAGGCCTTCTTTTACAAGATAAGAGAAAGTTTTGTGGCCCAGGGCAGAATCTTGCTCGTGGCTCTGAGCTTTCTTCTACAGGAAAAGGAGAGTTTCGCAGTCATTCTATGCTCGAGCGAATTCTTCACTCCTGACGCTGCTAAACTCAGCGTTGCAGGGCGCTTCAATGGGAGATTGTGTCTGTGATTTTCTCTTTGCCTGGGCCCGCTTAACAAAGGGTTGAGCTACATGGTTGAGGAAGACTTGGGGATACTGTCCGATCAAGACTAAGCAAAACTTAATAAGGGCTGAAATGACTTCAGCACACCCAGTGAAGTATTATTAGCACTCAAGATAACACTTCACAATGGGGAAGCGGTTCGCGCATACCAGGGAGTCGTGGACTACTACAAACTTTTGTGGTCAGAGGCCAATGGAGGAAGTAATTCATTTGACACTATGGATACGCGTGCAGCCTGTATCGCGAACGAGAGTGGATACTTGGCATGTTTTTCAAATTTTAACCCTCTGGATGAGCTTTCATCAAAGATAAATTGATCTGATATCAGGGGAAGTGGGGGGGGGGCAGCGAGAAAGGAATGGGAGTTTCTTAGCGAGGTGATAGGGAAGCAGGAGGAGCGCTCACTTGGTGGACTAGGTGAGCGAAGTTATTCCAGAGGTGGAAATTCCGGGGGCAGTTTGTACACACATGACCTTCCACCCCGCACGTAAAGAAAATTATTGGTCCCCTAGGGAATGACAACGCAAGGGAATTGGGAATAAGAGGTTTGATATCTCTGTGTTCCGATGGGGAAAAACTTTAAAGTTTAGAGGGGCATAATAGCTTAACGAACTTAAAGGAGTTACGCGCAAAGAATCGTGAATTATTAATCTTGGATTAAGGAGCTGAAGGGGCAGTCTTCTTATTTTCCTTTGGATAGAGGTGATGGCTTACCGCGTAGACATCCGCCTCTTCAATGCACTATTTGAAAGTGTAGCACTACGGTCCTTCATGAGTACACGGATTTCTGTTGGCGGCGCAGCCAATAACTGATCCTTAAGGGCAGAGGCAATTAAAGACAAATAATCGTGGACGAATTTAGAAAAGTCTAACCAAAAATTAAAGTTTCACTGGATGGTGTTTCCAAATTAACGGTCGGTCTAAAAGGTTGAATTCGGGAATGTTAAAACTTTAAAGGGTAAAGGTCGGTGTCATGCTGTATTCCGTCAACAGCTCAGAACTTAAGGTGGAAGAGTCAATGATGGCTTTCGAGGGGAAGGAAATGAAAATATCCAGGAGTTGGGAGCTGAGAAGGCGGAGTAATTTGAAAACACCATCTGCCTTGATGTCCCAATGATTGACTTCGAATATTTTCTCAAAATAGATGGGATAAGTTCCAAAGTCCTCACTTTCTTTGAACGTGGGAAGCCTGACTTACCCGGACTGGAGGGCTTCCGCACGCGGGCTATGGAGAGGGTCTCAGTACGGGTGTGATGTAGCTTTAGTTCATGCTGTTGAAGTCTCTCTCTTCACTCTCACGAATTTGTCTTGCTCTTCTCTTTCTCTTTTCTCTTTTCTTCTTCTCTTATTCTGATCTTTCATTATCTTCTCGTTCTTTTTTTTCTGCTCTTTCCTGCCTCTCTTCTTCTTGGATGTATGAAATAATGTTCTTGCCGGTTAATCCGAGGGCTATGATTTGCAACTTAAATTTGTCGAAAGAGGACATCTTGTGCAGAAGTTCAATAGACCGTAAGCATGTGACGGTGTTAACGACCTGGATGAATGCAAAATACGCACACGAAAAGTATTTGCTCGAAATAGACACGGAGCCTTGCTTCGCTAAAAAAAATCTACACTCCCTAAAAATGCACACAGATCAAAAAGAGTGCTAATAACCTTCTAGGGGATTAAAAAGACTTAAAGGAAAAGTTAATTCTCCAGCAATTTGAGCTGAAAAAACGTTCACTATCCAGATACATACGTACAACAATTAAATATGGAAGGGTCGTTCCACGAATCTAAAAATAACTTGAACGCTACTCAGCCCTTAAAAAATACAAGGAAATAGAAGGATACTTTTAAAGACTTCTTTAAAGACCTTTTAAAAACCCTACTGAACCTGACACCAGATTTTATAATATATACATATATATATATATATATATATATATATATATATATATATATATATATATATATATATATATATATATATATTTATATGTATATATATAATTAGTAGATATATCGTTGTATAGCAATTATATATATTATATATATATATATATATATATATATATATATATATATATATATATATATATATATATATATATTATAATTAGGTAAAAGGCCAGTTGTATGCAGGTAATATTGAAGTCCATACTTGTAGCAGCGTTATTAATTCAAACTTGTATTTTATTAATATTTCTTACAAGTTATTTAACGGGGTTTTCGAGGCGAGAAAATACATCCGCGAATGATATTGTTTATTGCTAGATGACTTTTGACCATGTTAGGCCATCTTCAGGGAATGAACAGAAATGGAATTATCCACAAATTACTACATGGTTTTCCCATGTATTTCTTTGTTAAATTAGATTGTCGTTTGCCATTCTTGATATTGCGTAACAACCTCATTTGTTTGATTTGACTCATTAAATTAAAATTAAATCTTTGTGATACTTTGTAATGATCAAATGATGCAAACCCCTCTCCATGCAGCTGCGACTGTCAAGTGAGATTTAGACTATCCCCCATTATTGACAATGCTTAATGGAAACGATCACTCATAGTGAGCAGGAAGTCGATTATTTGGTGGTTAAACTTAGCATAAATTTGCCTTGTATAACCGATAAACTCTTTCTCCTATGCATAAGAGTAAATGACACGTCAAGTTTGTGACGGGTTCTTCTCAGATATTTTGGCTGTCCGGCAACCGGGCTGATGTGTGATTTTCTGCTGCTTCTTCTAACTCTGTTCCTTGTATGCCCTTCTATCTCTGCTTTAATATTTATACTACTAATAAAAAGGTGTCATATAACTTTATAAACGGTAAATAAATTTTGGGAGCGCATTAAAACAAAATGTAGCTTTCCACATAGATTGAGAACTTTTACGATCCGGATCCATCAGTCACATTTATCTCTGTTTATTCTCAACGTACGAATTTATCCGAATTTATGTTGGTTAGGATTAACATGGGAAACGTCATAGATTATAATATATCTTAGATTTTAAATTTTATGGTTTAATATTTTTAATTAATAAAACACTTTTTAATTTAAAAAGTGTTGCCATCCAAATAACTTTGCATGAGTTGATCTTCCTGTATTTTTCTTATTCCAACTCTTCCTGTATATCGGCCATCATATCCTATTTTGTTGAATAATCATTCAAAGAACAAGATTAAATATGTTTAACATTTTACCATAAGAATTTGCCAATGTTTATGAAGGTGAAATTTTTCGGTTTATTTTGTTTCTTGTCTTTTTAAGGCTAATTTTGTACTCTATAACACATTTAGCAAAGTCACTTTGTATTTATCGACTTTATGATGGTCATAGAATATGAACTCCCCGCACGACAAGGTCGTTTGTTAAGGAAATAAACAAGTGCGTTGTCCTCTAAGAGATATATATATATATATATATATATATATATATATATATATATATATATATATATATATATATATATATATATATATATATATATATATATATGATAGGGAAACCACTGTATAGGAGCATATAATATATTTATGAGTCTATGTAGTTTCAGGTTGAAGTTTCCCATACCCTCGTATACTGAGAGTGGAATGGACACAGCCTCAAAATCCTGACAAAAGAAAGGGTCAGTAATGAGGCAGTGTGGTTCTAAGATCATTAAATATACTGTTTACGATCAAGTTTCGGGAAGAGGAGCGACTTTTAAATTAACCATCCGAAAGATACAAATTGAGAATTTCTTCTATTAATATCGATTATACAATTTTTCTTTTTACGGAGATCTTTATAATTTTATATTATTTGCGACATAAAAATAATCTATTTGGTGGTTGTAATTTCTAAAGTGGTTAAAAATACTAGATATAGTACTTTCTCGCCTGATATCACATTTATAGAACCAGGGAGAAAGAGTGGATTCACACGCCATTACATATACAGCTGCATCATTTGGTTGATCCATAGGCTTATTCGAAGGGAAATTTTAGAATAGAATAAGGATATTTAACGATGAAAAATCAGCCTAAAGAAAAGAAAACAATGAAAATATAATGTTTAATATAACTATCTTTATGGATGTGGAAGCAACGGTTAATCCCGATGATTGGGCAACTCTTGCGGCTTATAAATGGATTGGGCAACAGTATAACTCCAATATCTCTAACACTATTGCGCAATCCATTTATAAACTACCAGCATCGTTCAACCCCTGAGATTAACAGTTGGCTCCTAATCCATAAACATATTTATATTTTTCATTATATTTCCATTTTTTTTCTTTTGTTTAGTCGGATTTTTAGCGTTTATGAACTGGAGGCTCATCTCATACATTTCATTATACAGTTGATAATGGCAAAAACCGAAACTTGTTCTGTTCGTAAGTAAATCAGATGCTAATATTGTGATTTATTATTTCTTGCACCATATATATATATATATATATGGTTAATTTGTGGTTTAGGCACACCCTCTAATTTGGTGAGTGCTATGTTAAAAATATCTCTACTTTAAAAAAAAATACGAAAATGCTATATAGTATATATCATAGATATACACTATATAGCACTTTCATTACTTAATATGTGCAAGTTTCTAGTCATGGTGTTATGAAGCAAAAGTAGAATAGCCGCCATCTTAGGAGCCACAGTGTTAATTGAAATCGCATCATATTGTATTATATATAATTTTGAAGAAAATTCTATTCTAAAAAAAAATATGATATGGAAATTTCATATTAATTAATTTTAAAGAAAATATGATTGATTTAAATAGCATTCAGGGATTAGACTTATATTTCTGAAGTCAAAAAACGAGGTAGATAAACTAGAAGCCTCTAACTACATTTAGCAATCGCATTTTGAAATCAAATTTCAGGTTAGGCTATCGAATTAGGAATATTACGCTTTTTTTTTTAATTGCCCGGGGGGGGTGGGAGTACCTATGCATAATTAACTTAAAAATTACCTTAAAAATAATATAGCGGTCAACTCCTAGACCTGCGTCCAGAAGCTACAAAAGTAAGTAAATATAATACAATATGATGCGATTGCAATAGTCTAACAAAAAACTCCTAAAAAAAGCTTTTTTTTTTAATTTGCCGAAGAAAAATCATCGTCTACGTTAAAAAACAGGTTTTTTAACATATATATATATATATATATATATATATATATATATATATATATATATATATATATATATATATATTTATACATATATATATATATATATATATATATATATATATATATATATATATATATATATATATATGAATTAATTATAAAAAAATTCGAGGGGGGAAATCCCCCCATAAATAATCATATATATATATATATATATATATATATATATGAAATGAATAATACAAAATGTACCACATGTGGTGGTTTGCAGTGCATTTAATGTCTTGCAAGAAAAATGTAAAAGTGCTTCCAACTACTTTAGAACTTTATTCAGTTCATGTTCAAGGATAAATACAGGGAAAATAATATAAGGGTATATATTATAAGAGAGTAAAAAATAAAGGACCGAACTGAGACGAGAAATCACCAATGACGAAGTAGGGGAGAGAGAAGTAAACTCGCCTTTAGATGCTGCCTATAGCAGGTAACAAGGCAAACCAAAAGGCAGAAAGGGTCAAGAACAGAGCCAAAGGGGTCAAACCGATTAACAAAACAGGAGATAGTCTAAAGAGAGAGATAAAGAGAGACACAAGAAAAAATCAGATACGTTGGGGGAGGGCAGCAAGGAGAGAAGGAGAGAAATAAAATAATGTTAATATAAAATCGATGAAATAGTTAAACTGACAAATCGGGTATCCATAAAAATAAATATTGCAAACAAAACTAAGAACATAAGTCAAAACTAATTTCTTTAAGAATAAGTTTTTTCATAGCATCATCAATTCTAAAAAAGACCAGTGGAAAGGTTGAAGTTATCAAATTGACTTATACATGAACATTCAACAATGTTTCTTTTAATTTCGGCATTTTAGCAAAAATAATTTTTTAGGAATTACAATTAATTAAGTGGTAATTTGCACATATATGAAGAAAAAATGCACGATTGTTTACAACTATCCCAACATTGTATTTATGGTGATTAATAAAGACAGATAATTAATTGCTTTCCTACCTGTCTAAAATATTTACTTGGACAAACAGAACATTCGACTGAATAGACTCCACCAATATTATTACAATTATTGTGACCCAGTATATTCTTTATAGTCGGCTCGTATTTGAAAGCAAAAGAAATGTTAAATAATTTACAGAGACAGGAAAGGCTAATAAAACAGTCAGAGAAGGGTAAAACCCAAATATATTTAACATTAAATGGAATATCAGGAAATTTATTATAGATCGTCTTTTTTGCAGAGTCAAGACAGTTTCAAGAAGGGGATAAGGTAACATAACTTATGGCCAATTTCAAAGATATTGGACAATTCCAAACCCATATATTCAGGACTAACAACTCGTAAAGCTCCTAAAAACATGGGGAAAAAAACGGAACGTTTGACTTTGGGAATATGCGCAGAGTAAAATGAATATAGAAATTTGACTTAGTAAGTTTGTGATAGATGGAGTATTAAAAACCAGTGTGAGTTCTATGAATTAAAAGATCGATAAAGGGAAAGGTTCTATTATTTTCAACCTCATGGGTAAATTTAATGGAAGTGAAGAGTGAATTAAGTTTGTAAGAAAGTTATTAACATCTTTGGAAATAGACCACAGGAAAATGACATTATCAATATACCTGTACCAAATAATACGGAAGTCAAGGATAGTAGTGAGGAGTCTTGTTTCAAAGAATTCTATATATAAGTAACAGAAAACAGGTGAAAGGCAATTACCCATGGCTAATCCAAATTTTGAAGAAAATAATAACCTTCGAACTATAACTTAAAATTTAAGATACAAAGTGAAATGAGGTTCATTAAAATAGTATCAGGTACAGGAAGGTCAATATTTTGCAATTCATCATTAAGGAAATTCAAAAGACCTTCAAACGAAACCTTGCTAAATAATGAGCAGATATCGAAACTAACAAGGGTAAAATTGTTAGAATACTGAATGGCTTTGAGTTTAGAAATAAGGTGATAGCTCACAATATCCACATGAGTCAAATTATGAAGAAAAACCCACCAAGGAGAAGTGCAAAAAGGATTCTAAGTGTTTACGTCTTTATTTTCAGACTTTTTCAAGATATTGAAAAGCGCTTTGAGAATGGAGAATGTCTGTGAGGGTATAAACTTAAAAAACCACCGTAAGAGGAAAAAGCCCCCTCGAAAATACACCTCTATTCTTTTAAGACCATGCGCGTCAGAGTGCGAATTTTAGATTCTTCGAGAAAAAATCGGTTCCTCGCTTTATCACCACACAGCTGTGTTTGCTTTTGGACTTTGGACGCCATACGCCCGGCCCCTTTCCCTGTGATAACGGCGTGCGCAGCCACATTAACCCTACCCTAATATCGCGAGGCAAGTTTCATCGTGTGGAAAGACGCGTTATCATGAAATGTGTTTGTATAGATGGCGCCATGAATCCCCTAAGGACCGCATGGCCCTGAGGCGTTTATCGCATTAGACAGCCGAGTATTTAAACAGAAGCTTACCATCTTACGGGAAGATTGAAAGCTTACCATCCAGTCCGTTCAGACTGCCGTCTATTTCCCGTGAACCCCTGTAACCCTTCGTCGTACTTCTTCGAAGATCTCGCCAGCAGATCTACCTTCTTTATGCTTTGGCCCCTGTTCAGAGGGAAGCTATCGAGCCTCCTTCTTCCCGGAGAGTTGTGCCTCCCTCTCATCTTCACTCCTCCTTCAAGATTCGCGTTCTTTCAAGATAAGGCTCCCTGCGAATCTGTAGAATCGTCGAGAGCTGAGATTACGTCTCTCTGTAGCAGAGAAAATCTCATTCTTCATCACGAAGTAATCCATCCCCATCTTCGAGCCCTCCTCGGCAGAACTTTCCGAAATAACTTCTTGAAGACCTGCGCCGTTGTCTTCCACCACCCATCCAATTTGCCCGCGTTTGAAGGTAAAGCAATCTTGTATGGTCATCCCCAAATTATCTCGTTAATCTTCACTTAATTCATTTAACTACCATAAGTAATTTGTTCCCCTTTGTATATATATATATATATATATATATATATATATATATATATATATATATATATATATATATATGTATAACTTTCCTTCGTATATTATATATATTAAAATTATATTTTGGGGTATTGTCTTTATATATCCTTTGAACTGCGACTCGGCAAGCCATTAGTAAAAAAAAACGATCAACCGTAAATCGCACTCTTTATTAATCGCCCCGAACTATCTCAAACGGCTTGTGGTCAGCTATCTGCCCCTGCTTGTGTGCGACTCTGAGCGCCGAGCTAGTCTACACAGGTACACCTCTACATATATATATATATATAATATAGATATATATATATATATATAAATATATATATATATATATATATATATATATATATATATATATATATATATATCATTATCTTTATCTGGTGTCAGCTATAGTTGGGTATTTTTTGTAGTAAAAAAACCCAGATGTTAATCATTATCCTTATTGAAGGCATAGGTTGCATCTTGCTCCAGTCTGAAAAAGACGGCAACAGTTAACCCATTGCATACGCTAGCCGGCAGCTATCCTCACGCGAAAGGAACTATTCGGTCATAGAACTTGAAGCTCTAGCGATTGTATGGATTGTTCAGATTCCTATTCTTTTAAGACTGAGACTCCCTACTTATCTGCAAAATCGTCTCAAGTTGAGATTAGGTATCTCTGGATCAGAGAAAATCTCATTCTTAATCACGAAATCATCCAAACCCATCTTCGAGTCTTCGTCAGGACTCCCCGAAGTAGCTTCTTGAAGACCTACGCCATTGTTTTCCACTCCCCATTCAATTCACCCACGCTTAAAGGTAAAGCGATCTTGTATGGTCATCCCCAGATCACCTCGTTAATTTTCACTTAATTGATTTAACTACCATAAGTAATTTATTCTCCCTTTTATAAATATATATAAATTTACCCCTCTTATTGTACTCCTATATATTAAAATTATATTTTGAGGTATTGTCTTTATATATCCTTTGAACTGCAACTTGGCAAGCTATTAGTCAGAAAACCCGGTTAACCGTAAATCGCAATCTTTATTATTCGCCCCGAACTATCTCAAGCGTCCTCTGGTCAGCTGTCTGCCCGTGCTTGTGTACGACTCTGAGCGCTGAGCTAGTCTACAAGGAGTTACAAGGAAAGATAGTACCTGAGAAGACTAAGTTAGTCCATACCGAGGAGGTACTCATTTAATATTGATATTCAATCTACTCGTCATAGAAATAGTATAGTAAAGTTCAAGGCTCTCCCCTCCCACCTCTCCCGCCCGATCTTTCGGGCAATGAAAGATGAAAAGATACCCGCTGTGCTAGAAAAAAAGTACACAAACAGGAATTTCGACAGGAAAGCAGAAATGCATTTCTACATTATTATTTTTCTTTTAATATTCTTAATCTAATTATTTTCAGTGTAATCTTACGTTTTTAGTATGTAAGCGTATTTATGATTTTATCTAACCTCCTTTTAAACGCCTCGACACTGGGGCTCGAAACGACCTCTTCCGTTAACTGATTCCAAATATTTACTATTTTATACAAAAAGAAATTACCGCATACATTCAATTTGTATTTTGGAGGGATTAGCTTCATACTGTTATTCCTTGTTACATTTCTGTTGAACTCGAACCAGATTGAGTAATCCACATTATCAATTCTATTTAGTATTTTATATACTTGAATCAACTGGCCTCGTACACGTCTAGTTTCCAACTTGTAAAGGTTTAGCTTGTCTATTCGTGTTTCATAACTATAATTTCTTAACGAAGGTATCATTTTAGTAGCTGTGGCCTGAACTCTTTCTAATCTTTCAATGTCTTTTCTGAAGGAGGGAGACCAAGCCTGCGCACAGTATTCCAAATGGGGTCTCACTAGGGCGTTATACAGGTTGATTACAGTTGTATCGCTTTTATAAGTGATTTGTCTCTTTATATAACCTAGTATCTTCTACGCTTTCTTTTCAACATTGACGCACTGTCGAGTGAACTTGAGATCGTTTGTGACATAGATACCGAGATCTTTTTCGATTTCTGATTCTGTTATTGTTTCGCTCTCGAGTTTGTAATCTGCCTTAGGATTTTTGTGACCAATGTGCATTACTTTACATTTCTCCAGGTTAAGGGAAAGTTTCCACTTCCTAGACCATTCACTTATGTGATCAATGTCACTCTGAAAATCTAGTCTATCTTGCTCGGTGACTATGCTTTTACCCAGTTTACAATCGTCGGCGAATTTTGAGATTTTAGAAATTATTCCAACGTCTTTGTCATTCACATATATAATGAAGAGCAAGGGTCCCAAGACCGATCCCTGGGGAACTTCACTAGTCGTAAGTTGATGTTAGAACTGCCGTCTTTTAAAATTTTTCAGCCCAAGGAAGAGAGGCCTATGAAGGGATTTGTCCTTTATGAGCGTTGGTAAAATTCTAAATACAAATTAGAGTGCAATTAAGTTTGAGAGTACAGTTTTAGTTTGACCAATGCTTAGCTATCTTGAAAGATTCTAGGGTAATAGAAACGGTAGTACAAAAATAGGCTTTATTACTATGCAGATAATATGTTTACAAAATTATTCGGGTTTTAATTAAGGTATAAAACATAGGAGTCCTTACACGAGTCTCGGCTTCAAATAGCTGCCTGTCGTGGTCGACCGCCATACACACAAACATACAATGACAGATGGCACGATTAAATTACCTTGAGCGTATGCGAAGCAAAATGACACAGGCTTAAAAGGGGGCAGGAAGATTTCACAGGAGAGTTGCGCGTTGCGTTTACCTCGAAGATTTGGTCCGAAGGAGTAGTCCTGCTTTCTTAGAGACGGCGTAAAATCTACAGTAATAGCCTCTTGACAAAGGACTATTAGGCGGAATGAACTCAATCTTTCCTTCGGGCTTAGAATACCAAATTGAGAATTTGACGCATCGTGTTCGGGTAACGGATACCAAAGTGTACGGTGTTGACTCTCGCGAAACGGACCGGGACGGGAAGATAGCAGATACTCGCGGGTACTCTGGACACAGGCGCTTACTTCATGATGTCCAATCCGGCATCGGACATTTTATAGCGGTAAGACGCAAGGGCTTTTCCCTCGCCCGAAGGGGAGGGTTTCAGTCGACAGACGCTTCGCCGGGCGAAGTGAACTTTGCTCGGTTCACGCTGTCGCAGGATAATCCCCGGCGGGATCCTTCGTGCTCTTAAACAAATCTCAAGCTTATAGTAGATATCTTTGTATATAGATGTGGGTATTATCAATATCAATTGAATAGTTTTCATCTTACATGTGTAGGAACAGGCTAGATAAAAGGGCTTACACGGCGCATGTCGCATTTGTGTTCCTTCATTTTCTTGGATAATCTGCTGCTTCCGCCATCTATCCTTAATTGAAGACTGGGATGCATACAGGATGGCATTATCTTTGGCCCTCCCTGAACTTGAGGGTGCATCAAAATAAGATCTAGACGAAGAGCTGACTGCTATCAATGTCTGCATTACAAACGTAGAAGCCATAGCTAAACCACTAATCAATCGCAAAGTTCTACTGTCAATCAATCCTTCGCGGGATAGAGTGGTGCTTCAAAATCCAATCACCGCAGTCTACAATCGCATCCTTGACATGGGATACAAATACCTCATAGACTTCCTACTCTGTACTGCTTATCGTTTTTTTAGGGAGTCCGTGGTATTATTTCTTCACTCGCATTTCTTACGTAGTTCGTTAATCGATCTATACTTCTTAATTGAAGCAAGGCAGATATCTGGCTTTTTAGCCACTCTCCGAGAAAGTAACATAAAATTATCAGAGCTAAGTCATTGGACAATAGTGATTTCCAACTTTCTTTCTAAACATCGCTCAGGCGTGTTGGGCGATCTGTCGCCTGATTCCCGTCATCAAGCGTTGATATCTATGAGAAATCCAAGGGGATTCTTCATTTAATGAGCTTAGTTAAGTTACTCTTGGGGAGAAACTGCCGTCTTATTGGTTAATCTTCAGTTACAGTACTTAAATCTCTAAAGTTTATAACGATTTTTTACTGCTACAAGCGATTCTTTATACATTATATTGAAAAATTCTAAACTGTGGAACTCTCATCGCACACTTGCTATGCCGGATCTAAATACAATGTAAAGAACAACAATGCTAATGAGTGCGTTGATGGAAAAAATATATATATATATATATGTATATATATATATGCTAGAGCTCAAGAACCGTCCTCGAAGAGAAGTTATTGGTGAAAATCAAAGGTAATATGAAGCTCAACCTACTACTATGTATCTTAAATGCAAAAATCATTAAAATCAACAGACCAGGATCCTATTCTTAAAATTGATACAAAATGCAATTCCAAAACAGATTCAAACGCATGCGGTATACTAAGAATTCAACATCACGAAGACTATAAAAACAATTTATGAGCCAGAACCAATATAAAACACCGTTAAAAGAAGGAAGTGTAGAACCATCAGTAGAGGAGGCAATCGAAAAACAAATACTGAATACAAAAAAATTAATAAATCGACTCATTTTTACAGACGACAATAAATAGGTAAGACATACAATCAACAATATGCATAAAATAATGAACAAATGAATCTTTTGAATTGTATAAAGCAATACTGAGCAGCTCGATATCAAAATATAAGGCTCACCTGCCAAAACACTACCAAGGTTGAATATAAAGAAAATAATCGGCGAAAGAATAGTGAAAGGCTAATTCAAATGGGAGTTTTACACCGCATATGACGGAACAGAGAACAACAGACCACAGAAACTGGAACGAACTTAACCAAAGAACTATTTACAAGAAAGGGCTCAGCAAACCAGCAAAGAAAAAGCTAATAACGGTAAACCAATTAGAGAATTTTTTTTTAACAAAATATCCGATAACACAAAATTATCAAAATATGCACCCTAAATTAAGATGTTTGTTAAAAAAGGACATATATATAGAGCAATATAATAAAGAGGATAAACCAGAATATATTAATCTTTACTGATTAGTGAATGAACTTTCAAGAAGACTGCATAAACATAGCAAGCTACAACTATTTGCTACAAATTGACTTGTATTCTTTGAGATTAAAGAGCCTAAAGAATCTTATATAGTACTAAGCTCAAAATTATCACTTGAGACCTAGAAATGGTGGTGGCCTGGTAAGCCCATAAGACGTCTTATCTCTCTAAACCAAATTTAATCAATATCTTTCGATTACAATCATCAGCAAAATTTCATGGGACCTAACGGAAGTTTCAGAGAAGCAGGTTTACAACTTTCTCCTCTGGGCCTGGCAATATTTTGCATATAGTTATCAAAAGAAGCATATTGGAAGACAAGGTCCTGACTTAACAATATTGTTAAGAGAAAGTTCCTAAACCTCGATAGATAATATCTTACTAAACTTAAATTTCAACTTCAATTACCATACAACTCTCAATCCCGAACCCCATCAGATCATCTCGGATTCATCACTTTAATATCTACTTCTCCCATAAAACTTAAAATACCAACAAAAAAGCCATGAATGAAACTGAATGGGACGGATACAAAGAGCATCGCTTCAATTATACCTTAGACATTAGATAACACAGATCCAAGAAAATGATTGATTTTCATTTCCTAAATATAAATAAACTAATAATAGCAGTTTTTATCCTCTACACATGAAAAACAAACTAAACAACAACTCAAGGACTAACATAGTAGGAGACAATTAAAAAAGAGTTAGAATATATTATCGAAACCGACAAAAAATCAAGAAGATTCAAATAACGGCAAAGATATGTACGCCTTAAAAATTCAAGACCACAAATAGGAAAATTAATCAAGAAGAAAACGAATTTACTATAGAATGAGCTTATCGATAATATACATTGATATTAAAAAAGACTGCACAAAACTTTTGAATTAGTATAAACGATTAAGAGGTTACTTTTACTGGAGGAATGACGGTGTTAAACCTGGAGAGCAACCGAGAACAAACGACACAGAAATCAAAGAACGATTCTAGAGACACTGGACAAAAAGATTTTGGGCAATTTATAAGAAAATCAACAATTCGACGAAGCATAAGAACAACACGTAACCTAACGCCTAGAAGAAAAAGTACCAGAGCTCACACCTCATTTAGGAATGGGTGAACCTCACGAATAAAGGCAGGTAGTAAACCATTTTCACTTCAATAATACACCGCAGCTCTGCAAACAATTAAGTTGAAGAGTAAGTGGATAAGCTGGGCACCAAATTCGACTTAGAGTACGCACAAAATATCACCCACCTAGCTATTTTAAAAATCTTCAACTCATACCTAAACATAAGATAGTTTCACTTAGCTTTGATACCAAGAAGGAGAATTTTCCTAACCAATCCCTGGTAAAGTAAAACTTCATATTGAAAGTTTTTTCCAATACTCTGTAATAGTTTATTGGAATACTATTCAAGAATATCCTAAATGACAGACTTATATGGTATTTTGAGGATATTGGTATACAAAACCCCAAATAACAAGGTTTGAGAAAGCAACAAGTGACAGAAACAGCGGTGATACTGATAACAGAAAAGACTTTCGATAAGGTCTGATTTTCAGGGCTTAAAAAGAGAGTTATTGCAATTCCAAATGGAGAACGATAAACAAGGATCCTTTTCAATTACCTGAAATAATGAAAGAGCACGCCATGCATCAATCCGCCTGACGGTCATTGATTCACACTAGAAGCCGGCATTCTCCATGGAAGGTGATTCAGACCGAACATCTATATATACGCTTTACACGATAGATCTTCCGCAGCAGACTGAATATTATTACGCTATTTATTTCATTTAACAAACGAAATATCTTAAGCGCCTACAGGAACCCGAAAGAAACTAAACAACACAAAATACGCAAAATATAAAAAAAATAATAATGAATATGAAAAGAAAAATCCATCTTAAGCGCCTACAGGAACCCGAAAGAAACTACACAACACAAAATACGCAAAATATAAAAAAAATAATAATGAATATGAAAAGAAAAATCCAATCAAGACAAACACGAATGATTGCAATTAAGAGGAAAATTTATGAGATAGGTAGCTATGTAGAATAGCCGTATGCATAGTTTTGAACTAGTGGTAGGGGGCAAAGTGACGAGGAAGGGAGATTCACTAGAAGAGAATTGCAGTAGTCTAAGCGTGAGGTGACGAAGGCATGAATAGCAGTCTCAATGCTTTGTCGATCAAAATGGGATCGAACACGCGACAAGTTGCGGAGAAAACCAAGGCAAAACTTACACATATGATGGATGTGCAGTTTAAACGAGAGTTGCTCGTCGAAATAACACCAAGATTCATGATGGTATCAGAGAAAGCGACATTAGTTTCCCCAAGGTTAAGGGAGGGGAAGAGATCTTTAGAATTCTCCACCATCGAAGCGGTACCAACAAGGAGAACTTCAGTTTTATTGTCGTTAAGTTTTAGAAAGTTGGCAGACAGCCATTCATTTATGGAGGTGTAGGCTGAAAGTAGCTTGGTTATTAAATGAGAGAAGGACACAATGGATGAGTAAAGGTATATCTGAATGTCATCAGCATAGAGGTGGAAGGACATGCCCAAATCGCGAATAAAGGAGCCAAGAGGAAGTAACTAGATGTGAATGAGGAGGAGGCCACGGACTCAGCTATGAGGCACCCCCAAATGAATGGGGACGGGCTCAGAGGAGAGGTTATCGAGTGCGACCGACAGAGTATGGGAGGAGAGGTATGAGCGGAACCAATCAAGTGCAGTGCCCAAGAGACCAAGGAGAGTGTAAAGACGATCAAGGAGGACAGTGTGGTCGATGTTGTCGAAAGCAGATGAGAGGTCTAGAAGGACTAAAATAAACGTACAACCCCAATCGGCTGCTATACGTAAACTGTCTGAAACATTAAGAAGAGCGGTTTCAGTAGAGTGCTTCGCTTTGAACCCCGATAGTACATTTTATCGATATTGCAGTTAGAAATATGGCCTTAAGGTGAGAGATAATCACTTTCTCGACGACTTTAGAGAGGAATATAAACTGTAAGATAGGGTAATAGCTAGATGGTTCAGAGGGGGTAAGGTGTGTTTTTTTAAGGATAGGACGAATTGAGGCATGTTTGAAGAAAGAGGGAACCACCCCTGTGGCAAGTGAAGTGTTAATGAGATGAAGAATCGTGGAAGAAGAGCAGCGAGAATTTGGTGGAGGAGTTCAGGTGGAAAGATGTCATTAGGGGATCCAGACTTGTTAGAACGTGAGATCAGGGCAGTTACTTCTTCAAAGGACGCCCGAATGAGCACGTTAAGCGGCAATGGAGTATGGTCAGGGTGAATAGCCTGGACCTTTTCAGACAACTGAGGTAGTACGGCACGGAGGTTAATAACTTTATCAGAGAAAGATTTAGAAAGAGTAGAGGGGTTGATGGGGGAGAAGTGGGGGAAATGGGGCTAGAAGAGGAAAGACGAATGGTAAGACGAAAGATATTCAAAGGGTCATTTTTGCTCTCAGACAGAAGTTTGCGTGAATGAGCGTCGCGCGCTGATTTTAATTTGGAATAATAATTCGAATTAGCAAGGCGATAAGCAAGTGAGAAGGAGGTCGTGTCCTACCCACGGGAGCGTGTTTTACGGAGGGCTCGTTCATGAAGACTTAAGGAACTCCTTGAAGGAAGGAGTTCCATTGTGAACCAAGGGCGCGGTGATGGCAGTTTTTATTAATATTTTTATTATTGTGACAGCTACCAAAGCCTCCCTCCAGGATGCAAAAGCAACTGCTAAATTGATTCCACACAAAATACCAAAATGGTACTAAAGAGAGGCAAAGGCAGCCATGAAAAAAGTGAAATGCTAATAATAAACTCAGATGCATAGGAAATAAAAGATGAGAAAAAGCTACTCTTTCAAGAATGCCTTCACACGGGATTTAAGTGAAGAAATATCTCTTGATGTACAATCTCGCTTGGTAAAGCATTCCACGTTTTAATTAACGATGGTATAAAGCACCGTAAAAATTGTGTCGTACTAACATTCATAAATTCATAGCTAAGCCATTAAGATTAAGAGAAAACCTCGTCACGCGAACTGGATTGAAAGAATCAAGCAGAGCTGCTTGCAATGGATGCTGAATAGTAATAAATACCTTGAAAAAATGCTAAGGGCACCAACCAGACTTGAAGAAGAAGTTATAAGGGAGGCGTGCGAGACAAGGTAGGCGAGTAATGTGGGTGCAGAGAGTTTAAGATTTGGTCAGGTGAAGCAGTAGTATCAATAGTAGGTAGGGCAGAAACAACGTTGTTATAGAGAGAAATAGTATTAATTGACGATAATCGCCGGAAAGGAGTAGGATCTTGTGAGGAGCGAGGAGGTAAGTGGTAGGGAAAAGAGAATTTAAAATTGACCAAGAAGTGATCGGAAATGGTATTAGTAAGGTCAGTTACTGTTAGATTAGAGATATGAAAGTTTGAGATGACTAAATCCAGGGTATTACGATGTATGTGTGTTGGGGATGTCGCATGTTGCGTAAGAGAGAAGAGGTCGATGATGTCAATGAAAGCACGAAAAGTCTCATTGTGGCTAAGATGATCGAAGTCACCGAAAATAAGGAGAGAACTCCTCGAGAAATAAGGACGGAGACGAGCTGGGAGGGCGGTAAAAGACCACAATAGTCAGAGCGGGCACAGCATGTGAGACAGCAATGAGAGGACTGTATCTAAAGGAAAAAAAACAGTCATAATATTCACATTTCTCTCCCTTGTGCTGGAGATTAGGAAGGATTCACAGATATTTCTGTTAATAAAATCATTTATATGCATTATTGTATCTGCTTTTGACCAGTTAATCTGGTGACCCATCTTAAGTCTGTGGACGGCCAAAGCATTATTTGTATATCCCTTAAAGACTACATTTTGTTGTTGCTTAATTCTTACAGAGATACTTTTTAGAAGTTTGACCTACATATAATAAATTACAATCCAAACAAGGTATACTATATATTACATTATTATCGTTCCTTGGGCTGTTTTTTATTAACATATTTTTTAATGTATAATTGTATTTAAAAAATACATTTATATCAAGTTGTTTTAACATTGGTACTACATGAAAGAAATTATCATGGTAAGGTAAAAGTAATATGTTGTGTAAAGGCTCTGTTTTCCACAACTTACTGTTATATCAGTTTTCTAGCTTTATGCATGCAGTTTTAAAAATAATATTGCCGGTAACACAGATTGAAGGCAATCTCTTCAATTTTAGTAAATTCTTGGTCTATATAGTCAGGATTACATATTCTGAGTGTCCTTAGATACGTGGAAGAAAATACTGATGTTTTAATATTTTTAGAATGCCCTGAATAAAAATGGACATAGGATAAATTATTTCTCGGTTTCATGAAAATAAAAACTTAAACCTGCCTAACGTAAATTTAATTGACGGAACTAATTAATTAATAAATAAAAGAAAACCATCGAGGTCAAAATCTTCCTTTAGCATTCCCAGGACATCGTATACATAGCGATAGCAGACAATTTGAGTCGACCAACCCGGTGAAATCAGCCTAGTTTCAAAATATTCCATATATAAGCTCACCGGACAAATAATTAGTCACTTGTAAACATAGAAAGGGCCTCTTGCATGCCACTTTGTTTCATATGTTCATGCCATGGAATTCCCTGTGTAACGTTCTTTCTAAATTGGGTGGGGAAGAAATAGAATTGACGTTTTGTAGCAGTTCCTGCCTGGAGGCAAATCGATTTGCAATTACAAGCCTCGCGATTCTACGACGGTCCTTGTCTGTCAACACCTTCTCCCGTCCGCAATTCTGGCGAAGGTTCTTCGCATTTTGGGAGTTCTGCCATTACTTGTAAATCCGAAAGACCGCACTCGTTGAAACACATAATGACCTTTTAGAGCGGCAAAATGCATTCACACCTTTTGACATTTTAAGTAGAGCAGATTTGCTATCTACAGATCTCCATGTCCTCCGCAAGACAAATAAAGCGTAACTAACGTTTCGACGTAAGCTAAGCTACGCCTTTCGGCTGCCTATGGTTCCAACACGCTTCAGATGTTAAATTATGTTTTTTCTCCGTTGGTGGCTAATTCTTTGTCCGGTGAGGTTATATTTGTCACTAATGGAGATAAGGGATTACCCATAGCCATGTCAAACACTTTTTCGTAAAACTTGCCATTGAAACTAAATTTACATTTTTTAATGCATTAACAAATGAGTTGAATGGTAGAGTTGGAGGGTAAAGGCAAATCCTAAGAATTAAGAATACCAGCCAGGAAAACCAATAAGGCATCAACGGGCACTTTAGTAAATAATAAGTAACATCGAAACTGACTAATCTCAGGTCTGATGTTACATTCATATTGTCTAACTTATTGCAAAGATCAACTCAATTTTTTTTCATATGTGGGGGTGATATGGATTCTAAGATCGGAGAAAATAAATTTACTAAATATTTTGATTGTTTATATTGGATTGACCCAGTTGCACTGATAATTAGTCTTATTGGATTGCATGGCTTATGGCTTTTTATTAGGCCATAAAAATAAGGTAATGATGAACCACTAGAAGAAACTCAATCAATAATTGATTTGTGTTTTTTTCTGTCTCTTTTGAAGCCATAAAAAAATTCTGACCATGTGATCTTATAGGGAAAGCATTGCTTTATATAAATACAGTGTCTCTCTGTTTCATAAACCATTGTGAGTTTAAAAATTTTATAAAGATAACTAAATTACTAACTCAAATCAATCTTTCTTCTTCTCTACATGGTACAACTAAATATTTATACTTAATCACGTGTTACCTTTCGTGATTTTTACCCATATAAAAGTTATTTCGTTATTTTAAAAATTACGTACAGGGCTGGGATTCAAACTGAGCAAACTGAGGCAGCCAACAGCCGCTTTGATCTCAATTAAACCGCCCCTTAGACCACTCGGCTACGCGGAAGTCAAAATATTTCAGAATAAACATGTTTTTAAGGCACGCAAGGTAGCTCGGGACTATGAAAGAGTGAATTCAAAGGACAAAGGAGAAAAAGATTTATAAATTATATATATATATATATATATATAAGTCCTCTGCCTATTTGCTGGTACATAAATTAAAGTTGTTAAAGTGTTGCAGATATAAAAAATATATATTTTATTGGGGAGCATTTTATTTTTATGAGCTGACTACCCTACGTCTCATTCACTGAAGCCTATTCTCATGAATAGTTGTGGAAGAGGATAATGTGCGTAGAAGACTGAGATTCAAATAAAAGTCAAACTATATTAGAAATAGCAGGCGTATTAGAAAGCAAAGGTGAAAAGCCTACTTATATACTGGAATTTGGCTAGGATTAGATGCAACTGCTCTAATTTAGAGAAATAAGAAATAAAATGATTCAAACGACGACAGAGGTTGGCTAGAGCAAATACAACAATCTTGTTGTACATGTTGAGTCTGTCGCAAGAGTGGGCATAATTGGGAAGGCGATTGATGTACTTAAGATATCAAAGGGTTTGCGTCAATGAGTCAGGCAAAGTATTTATCGCAAAAAAACTGTCAAAAGTTTAGGCTACGTAACCGGAGAAGGGTTTAAATACTTGAAGTTTGTAGAGAGGCCAAATTCCTAGGCGTAAAATCATTATGTATTAAGGATCTTTATATTTTGATGAAGAAACATGAATTTTAGATAGAGTGCGCGATTTGGGGCCGAAATAAAATCCCCACCGAAGCTCTATGGTCGTCTTCATTTCTAGTTAATCTGATTACCTGGACGTGAGCTTAATGGGGTGGGTGTGGATATCGTTAATCTTGTATCAGTAACAACAAGATTTCTGTAAAAGGATGTATGCAAATGATACCGTTGATCTTCCGATGACATATTTTCGTACCTAACCCCGAACACCTTACTCCAGATTAATATGATGTCGTAGGTTAACCCTACAGACCTTACACAAGTTTAATATAGATATCGTAGAATAAGGCCAACTCACTCTTTGTCCTTTCCGAGTGCGTGGTAAGTTTACAATATAAGTAGAGTGTAAATTAAATGAAAGTAAGTTGGCCAATAGTCGACTATCTTAGAGTTGCGGGATAACAGAAAAACGGGTACGAAAATAACTTTACTAATATGCAAATAAATATTATTTTAAAAGGTTAAAAGGAATTTTAGAATGAGCTATACACATAATAGATTTACACGGGTCTCCGCAGCTAATGGAGGGGAGGAGACGCGGTGAGGATGGTCACCGTACAAACAAGCTGACAATATTAACCGAGGGACGCTCAAACGACCTTGAGCGTAAACTGAGCAGATAATGAGGCTTACACGGGGAGGGAGGACATAAAGAGCACTTGCACAGGAGAGTTACGCGTTGCTTTACCTCGAAGATTTGGTTCAAGGGAGTAATCCTTGCCTTGGCGCAAAGCCCAGACAATAGTCTCAGGATAATGACTATTACAGGGGTGAAATTAAATCTTGCTTTCGAGTAACACGAATCGAGATTGAGCGCGCTGCGTTCGAGGAGCAGGAGAAGCTGCTCGAGGTAGACTAACGTGAACTAACGAGAATATCGGGAGCTTGAGGGAGCCATAGAATTGTACAGAGTCTAAGGGGAAGCGATTAGCGGGTACCCACAGGGGGCAGAGCTGACGGCGGATACTGCCTTCCAACTCTGCCGGAGGATTTATATGGGTCATATGTGGTTTTCCTCCCTCAGTCCGAAGGGTAGGGTTCTAGGCTCAGACGCATCGGAAAACAAGAATAGACTCGGCCTTTTAGAGCGAGCGCGAGAAGGTTCTTAAGCCGTTGAGGCGAACTTTGTCCGACTTTAGATGGGACCTTCTGGGCTCTCACACTTGTCTCAGCTTTCTGTGATGTCCGCATTTCAGGTTATTGCGGCGTCTCACGACGTCTCATAATTTCGCACCTCCATTACCGCAGACGAAAAGGGTCGTTCAGGTTTCTGCTGATTATGTAAAACATCATGGGGGGTAGAAACACCGAGACACTATCTCTAGGTCGAGACCAGTGGATGAGCTAACATAGAAAGTGAACCATCGCTGAAGTTAGCCGTTTCCTGTGAGTGAGCGGACACATAAGTAAGGAATTTTGTCCAAAAAACACAAACCCGCTTCAAGTAATTGCATATTGATCAGAAAGGATTAGCGATTCTTGACAGAATCAGCATACACGTAGTCACACCGGCAAATGACATATGATAGATGATGAGCGACTGTTGAAATGGAAAGTAAAAAAGAGTGGTCTCTTATCCTTGAAAGTTTCCAAGGGGCTTCATTTCAAGGAGAGCTAGGCAAGGATGCAAGGACTGGGGACGTGAATAACCTAACATTACGAAAACATATATGCCGACAAATGTAAAATGTATCTGATAGGGAAGGAAAATTACACACCCCTCATAGAAGAGAGGTAGAAGAGAGAATATTACCTCAAAAAAGTGAAGACCCCGCAACATGAATTGGGCCAAGCCAATAGAGATTCCAGGAAAAATGGGAATTGTACACCACAGAGCTGGATTGAACGATGGGAATCTAGAGACGGACTAATGATCGACGCTCAATACCTCATGTAGTGTGGAAGGGTTTGCTAATAAATCTGACAGTGGATTGGGTGACGGCATTGAGATAGAAGAAATGAGGCTTACACGAATATTTTTGATCAAATTTAGAACCCAGCAATTTATCTGATTGCTCTATCAGTCAATATTAGATGCTAAGAAATAATTATAAATTGAACGTCCAAGTCTCCTTTCATAATATCTTAGAGTAGTTGTAATAGGCCGCAAAACGACAGGTGGGAGAAAAGAATATACCTGAAAATAGATCATTCGAAGGCTGCAGTGAAGATAGGTTGAAAATGTTTGACGACAATAAGGTTTCTCGTATAAATTGTGCTCCAGACCGAACGGTTACGAGAAGAAGTATGGTTTCATCAAAAAAGAATAGAGGAGGTATTAGAGAACTGACGCTGGGTATGCCTACTTCTAGTGAAAAGACGCTGGAATAAGAGTGGTCTACATAATCCTTCAACAAACATTTGCGCAAGAACTAGGAAATGAAAGTTGGCAAAAAACGCAAAGTCCATGGAATTTAAACTCGTAATGAGAGAAGCTTTTCGATTATCTAAAAATACAACCAGAGTGAAACTGACAAGAAAATGCCGCATAAACCCAAATACATAATACATAATACGAAATTAGCCGAAACCTGCCTAAGAGTAAAGAAACGAGAAGCCTTACTACGACATATTGTATTATTCAATAACTCTCATGAATATAATCTCTCCAAATAGCATCAAATCTCTTGAAATTAATTGTTTAGAAATTAAAACTAAAATAGTTCTTTCATTATTTTAACCATAAATATAGTTTAGCTAAGATTGCAAATAACTGCCTAGTTTTATTCAAATTAGAGAAATTCTCATAACCAAATCTGCAAATGAAACCTTCGATGTATTATCGACTATAGCTGAAAATCAAGTTAATTTACCAATAGTGACATGAGCTTCTGCCACGAAAGTATGGATTCAGCTTTGGCGACCATTTATCGTTATTCTTTGCAATTCTCTGACGGAACATTTTGAAATTCAACTACTCCTTTATATTAAACCACACCAATTTTTTTTAGGGCTGTTATCTAATTTGATCATAAAACAGTTTAGACACATTTCATTATTACTTGACCATTCTAAACAACGGCCATAACAACAAAAAAAATCATATTTGAAAAGGAAAAGGACAATTATGTATCTTTGCTTAATGTCAAACGACATTTAGTTAATGTTCTTCGTAAACCATCCTACTTTATTTCGTACTTGTATTTTTCTCACATAACAATTTCAGCTTTAAAATGACCGTTGCATATCCATTTTTTAATAACATTTCAAGTATGTGATCACTGTCTTTTACATAACGAAACGACATATAAGACGTCTATTGTATTATTTTATATCCCTCCCACTTCATCAATGAGAGCTTAGGGCCAGATCAATATTTTACTGCTACAAAATGAAAAACACAGTCACTAATACAAATTATCAATTTTTTTCTTTTTAACATAAATAGACAATTAAATATTGTCTTTTTCCCAACGGAACTACCTTTACCTTCCCTTTAAGCCATCCCGAAATCTTCCTATTCAGCAAACTTCAAAGTGAAACAAAAGAGACAAGCTTACATATATCTAAGCCCATTCACATTTGCCAATTAGCTTGATTCTACGTAGGTGACGCTGTGAAATAAGTAGAATCAGGGTCATCCGGAAATAAAAGAGATATCAGTCGAGTCAGTGAAGGCTACATCCAATTCAAATGACGTAATATATATTTTTAGGGAACAAAGATTTACTTCTGTATCGATTTTCTTTAAAGAAAAATTAAAAGATACAAATTAATTTAATTAGAAGAAGCTCAAATTTCAATCCTTTCAGATAGACAATTTAAAGGGATCAAATATTCATATTGCGCGAATTTGAATAGAATTATAATGATATAAATCCGTCCCAATAGTTTTGGATTAACTCTAATTTTGAAAAAATAAACACTACTTCTTTATATTCCTCCAATTACCAAATTTGTAAAGATTTTAAAATTATTTTTATTTTAATTAGTTAATTCTTATTCCTTCTCCAATAATTGTAATCTCTCTCTAATAACAAGACGTACCTCAGACAATAATAGATTACATTGAATTTAGTAAGATTTTTACGGTTGTACTTTGTTCTCTCTATAACCCGATAGAGCGAAAAATAGCTTACAAGAATTTTTGTCCCTCAGCAAGACAAATTTCACCATGGAATTGCTGTTTAACAATTGCTTTTGCCCTTTATCGTTCACCAGTGCTATTTTAATATAGTTTTATCCTGATGTTCGTGGTGGGGTACCGATTTAAATGGAAACTTGCAATGTGAAGTAGAATCTAATCCACGGGTAGCCTGAGCAAAGAGAATCTAACTCGAAGCGGGTGACAATTTGACAACCAGCGATACTCACTCGAAGAGGACGAGGTATCAATTCAAAACAGTTGATTTTACCATAATAAGCGCCTTGCGAGGATTTAATATACCCTGGATAAACTACTAGAAAAAATACTTAGAACTATCGTGAAAAGAATAGGAAAGGAAAGAAATATGACCCTAATTAACTTTTAAACCTAATGGACTTTTTTTATAGCTTATTAAGTTTAAATTAGACAAAAAAGAATCAATAGTCATAATATAAACATATTGGAATCATATCTTTTCTCTATGATATGTTGTAAATTTTCTTTACCTCGTTTGTATTTCTTTCTTTCCTCTACTCTATCTCAACTAAAATATATTAACGATGGGGTAGTTTGAAGCGCTGCTGGTTCTTTCAAAATAAAACCTCTTATAAATGTATGTAAGTCAAATAATATTTGAATTAATGTCTATGAAACAAAGCAAAGGCGACCAACTTGCTTATTCATTTTCGCATACTTTAATGAGACTTCTTTTATAGTATGTTTCAAAGTTAATGATATTGTGTCATGGAAGCGGGATTAATTAGTAATTATAATGATAATTTTAATTCATTACTTATGAGTGTGACACTTACGATGTATTATATTTTTAAATGAAAATAAAAAAGTATTAATGGCTGAATAGAGCTCGCAGATACTAGAAAACTATTTATAACTCTCTTAAAAATTATTAATTAATGAATAAGATAATAGTCTAAATAAATAGAAAATATATGCAACAAATAACTTGTTCTATTGACCTCATTTTACTCTTTGAAAATTAACAGGAAAATAAAGGCAACGCATCCCTGCCTTGTAAGAGAGATTTTAACACGTGGAAATATATACAATTGCTCTCGCTTTACTAATGTCACATCTTTGCTAATATTTTATACACAAGTAATTTAAATTTAATATAATTATAATTAGATGTTTTAAAAAATCATGCAATAGCTTTTGACGACTGCTTTCAGACTGAGCTGTAGTGTGTTACCAAATAATAATATTTTTCATAGGAATGGAAATAAATAATAGACAAATGTTCATTCGAATATTTATGTGATATCGAGTATTAAAAATGAAATAGATATATAATTTTAAATTAAGCTAGATAGAAAAAACATGCGTGAAATTTGGCAACCCTGATTTGAAACCAAACCGTTCCAAAATGTTTCAACAGCGCTGCTTATAATGCAACAATAACGTAAAAAAATTGGTAAATGACCTATGAAACTTACTTATAACTAAATATACCTCAAACGCTCCACCTTTTATTAAATAAAAATGTCTTAAACTGTCACTCTCTAAAGTGTACGTATTCCAAACAAACACTTGTGGGAGTTTTAGACAAGGACGGCGGGCAACTTTCCTATTTTTCTTCTTTTTATGTAGAAAAATCCTATCATCGTGTTAGGACCTTAAATGAATATATAATATCTTAGAGATAAGAGGCGCTGTTAGGTACAAATCGGACGTGAAATGATATCATCTCTGATCGATAACTGAATAATAAAGAAAAGTTTCAAAGATACAGCTGATACAGAGTAAATAATTAATTATTGAGTCGGAAATCTTTGGGATGGGAAAAGTTTTAGCAAAAATAATGGAAAGGAAAGAGTTAGAGAGAGATTTAAAACTTTTCTCTGCTCTCAAATTTTATATTTTTTATGTTCATTTGAGTAAAATTCTGTTTTTGAATTTTAAGGCGGAAAATGTTAGACAAGTTAGAAAATTTCGAATTGATCTAAGTAGAGTAGGTAATTTGAGATAATTAATATATTAAGAAACTTTAGGGAGGGTATCGTTGCTAATATTTTAGTGGTGCAAGTTTTAAAAAAATAAAACGCATTATTATTATTATTAAATATCAACCTATATTAACCCATTTTATCTATAAGTAAGAAGACTAAAGAGGAATAACATAATCATGATGAGAAATTTAGAAAAAATATTGAATAATAGAATGTTTAAGCACCTATCACATAGGGGATGGGGTATTTTTAGAACTAAAACATCTAAAAAGAAACGAACGAGGTCATCTCGATGGAAAGTTCTTGGAAAGGTTTAGAGAGAAATTGGGTGAAATTGGACAAGGTGAAAAGATTTGGAAGCCAAATAGTTACCTATGTATGTCAAGCACCGGGTGGCACGAATCTCTCCCAAAACTGCATAACTTCGCAGTTCAAAGATCTCCCTTATGGAGAATTTAGCAGAATTGCGCGACTTAAATTAACTTACCTGCAAAATAGTCACTTACATTATTTCTTAGGATGGGAATCATGTATTCAGTTCATCCACCTGTACCATATTTTGCGAACCTCTTAAATGGTCTTTTTATGGTTAAACATTCCAACGTTGTTTTCCCGTCTTTATTAAATAACAAACAAATGCTAATGTTGCCTCTTCTTGGCCGAAACAAACGAGGCAATCTTCCGCCCCCGACAAAAAACCTTACGTACCTCCTGGTGAAAAAAATAGTGTAAAGATATCCTACCATGTGCTTTACGATCCAATGATAACCTATTTCGTAACTCATGGGAAGCGCCGTTCGTTAAGTTACTACCGAGTTTACGCTATAGTGACTGGAGCGTGGATCGACAAATTGAAAACCGGTAGAATCTCGTCACGTAGGCACTTATTGGCGACGGGTATAAATAGGACCCTCTGACTCTAAAAAGTAGAGCCAATCAGGAGTTCATACATTAAAGACCTGCTGATATTTACATCCATGCCAGCATCTACCGCTACACCGATTGCAAGCTCCCGATTTACTCGTCTCTCCCGATCTCACGGAGAAGTCAGAATACGCTTCGGCTCGTACGACTCTCACAGTTCCCAGGGCAACCGCCATCCGTGTATTGCTTCACTATTTCCGTAACAGGTATTTGGAATACCACCAACGGAACTTGGGTCTCCACCATCATTAGAGACACAGGCTGCTCATGTGTGGTTGTTTCGGGAAGATGTGTTAACCGATGCTGATGTCTCCAACTGCAGAAAAGTCTTCGTTGACAACTACTTTGGGCGAGTGATGCATTTCCTCTTGTGGCTTGCTACCTTTGATAGCCCTATTACGAAGGCTGGACGGATGTTATCAGAGCTCTAATCAAAATTCCAGTGTCTTAGTTGGTAATATTCCGGGAGTTAGAGATCATAATATGGCTGAATTCTTGCCTTCCTCGTCTGATGACAAGGTTGTCTTCCCCCACCTGGACTCTGCCATTCAACGTCCGGCATAGAGTACTTTGCCCTTACCAACGGCTAAATTTACTCTGCCGAAAGATTCTTCTGCTTCCGGCATCGGGACTTCTCTGAAACCAGAACCCCATCATGTATATGCAGTTCAGACCAGAGCAGGTAAAATAAAGCACATTCACCCCCTAGCTCTGCCTACTCTCCAGGCCCTCTCCATGACTCGTGATTTTCGCTCTATTATCCTCTCTGTTGCTCATGATAGCCCTTTGGTTGACCATTTTTCACATAGGTAGACTGAACTAAAGGCCACAGAACAGTTTAATTTGCCTGGCATAGGAACCGACATCAGAGCCTTCTGCCGTTCCCGCAACAAGTGTCAACGCTTTTCAAAAGAAAGGGCGAGTACGACCGGTCTCACTACAGCCCATGCTCATCATCACTGAACCATCCATCGCATTGCCATCGACTTCATTGGACAACTTTCTCCAGCATCTTCCGATGGACATTTGTACATCCTCACCCTCATTGATTTTGCTACGGGTTTTCCAGAGGCTGTACCCCTAAAGGACATAAACTCCATATCCTTAGATGAAACATTGCTGACAGTTTTCTCCAAAGTTGGGATTCCGCATAAATTACTGTTGGACCGTGAGACCCAATTTACGTCTAACTTGATGAATGAACTTCATAAGCTGCTGGGTGTGAATCCAGTCTTCACCACTCCTTTCCACCCTAGTTGGAATGGTAAGATCAAGAGGATACTTGCACCTCTGAAGGCTATTCTCAGTAAGTTATGTACCGAGAAGCCTCGTGAGTGGCATAGGTATCTCATTTCAACCTTGTTTGCCCTCAGAGAACTTCCGAGCGACAGGACTGGATTTTCTGCCTTTGAACTACTGTATGGTAATTTAATCAGAGGTCCACTCTCCGTTCTGAGAGATATGTGGGAAGATCGCACACTCATGGAAGACGAAAAGACCAGCTTCCAGTACGTCATTGAACTTCAGAAGAAGCTGGCCGAGTGATTAAAGATTGCATCCTAACATGCTGACATTAACATTTTCCGGTACAAAGCTTACTTTGATTCTAATTAACAAGACCTTCAATTCAAACCAGGTGATGAAGTGCTGATACTCCTACCTTGTAATACCAGTAAACTTCTTGTTGCCTGGTAAGGTTGACTATCTTTTTAAGGTTCCTCAGGGAGCCAGGCTTTATCATGCAGCCCCCCCCCCATCTACAGCAGGTTGGAGTGCTGGACATTACTTTTCCTTTGAAAAAACTTACCGCTCGTGGAGAAGAGAAAATGACTGTCGTTGAGGAAGGAGACTCTGATTGTCTGAAGCTGCCCTGGACACCAGATGGTATGCTGAAATCTCCTTCAACTCAGAGCCGTGAGGTTGGGATACGCAACTGGGACCAACCCAGCGAGTTTCAGGAACTTATAAATAGGTACCATGATGTTGTCTCCAATAAATCAGGATATACCTCTACTATTCTCTATGACATTACTTTAACTACTACCGACAGATCACAAGCCAAGACATATCTGGTGCCTATTCACCTTAAGCCTGTTTTCGAGAAGGAGGACGAGACCCTCTTCCAGTAAGGAATTATCATACGATCCTCCTCCTCTTATTGTTCACCCGTCGTTACGGTAAAGAAGACTGATGGTTCTTACAGAATGGTTATTGACTATGTCCAACTTAATTCTGTCCCTGTGTTCTATGCCAAACTTACTTGCAGCATGCAGAAATATCTTCACAAGTTCTCGGGTGCAAATTTATTCAGTGAACTTGACCTCGGCAATGCTTACTGCCAGGCACCTCCTTCCAATAAGGCAAAGGGCTTGACTGCCTTCCCTACTCATCTAGGTTGATAGAGTTCTGCCGTATGCCTTTCGGATTGGTTACTGCTTGCGCCATCTACATCCGCTTGATGAGACTTGTGTTAGCTGACCTACCTAACGTATGCTTCTATTTTAAAAACATCTTTGTGTTTTCTGCGTGCTGGGATGAACATCTTGAAAATCTCAACCGCGTCTTTGAACGACTATGATAACCCCACCTGACCCTCAAACCATCCAAGTGTCGGTTTGGAGTTAGCTCTATTCAATACCTCGGCTTCGTTCTAGACGGGACATCGTTAGGACCCCTGCAGAGCAAGATTGAGGTTATAACGAGCATGCCTCCACTCACGAGTAAGAAACTGCTAAGATCATTCCTTGGTCTAGGCTCCTTTTAGAAAACATTTATCCCACGAGCCTCCAACTAAATGGGCCCCTTATCCGACCTGCTAAGGAAGTTTCGCCCGGAACCTCTACCCAAGAACAAAGATCTTTGGAGTGCTTCTGCTATCTGAGCAGTTGCCAGATCCCAGTATGACCTTCGTCTTGAGGACTGATGCTTCTCTTCATGGATGAGGAACTGTTCTCCTAAAGTATCGATAGGAATCTCCACAGCCTGTCGCCTATGCCACTAGGAAACTCCTTGACAGAGAGAAGTGGTACTCTACCTTTGAGAAGGAATGTCTGGCAGTTGTTTTTTCCATCACTATGTTTAATTTCTATCTTCGTCGTAAGGAATTTGTTTTAGAAGTTGAGCACAAGCCTTCTTTGTATTTAACCAATTTCAAGGGGAAAAGTGACTGACTACTTTGTTGGGCCTACAAGTTAGGAGTTGTCCACATTGCTGGAGAGATAACTTAGGTGTCGACCTCTTGAGTAGGTCTCCTAGTTAATTATTACACTGGTCTGCGTCATAAATGTACCTTAGGTTTTCTATAGTGTTTCTTAATAAAATTGACCTCCTAAATCCGGATCTGTCATCCGTTTTTCGCGAACACCTCCAGTTTTTGTGATACAGGGGGTGATAATAATTTTATAGTTTATACATCTCCTATATTACATCAAATTTCAATAGATTTGCACTGCTCTATTCGCAGTAAATTTTGTGTACACTTTAAATAATTATGCAAATAGGTTTATATTTTGCAGGTTAAAAATTGCTTAGCATTATAATAATAAGAATAATAATAATAATAATAGTGGTTCAGTTAAAAATGAACAGAAGATGTAAGAATAGCTCCGACAGATTTTGCTATGTTTGCGGCAAAGTGAATTTTCCCGAGCAGCAAAGTACAATCCCTCCTGTAATTAAATCTTTGTATCATGCATATTTTGGAGTAAGGCTAAGAGATCAAGATAAAAGTTTTACACCACATATCTGCTGCAAGGGATGCTACATAAGTTTAAGACGCTGGAGTCAAGGCGAACAGAAGCCCCTCTCTTTTAGTGTTCCCATGTGTGGAGAAATGGCAAGGACCACACTACGGACTGCTATTTTTGCATGACAAATCTTAAAGGTGAGCATTGTATCAAGTATTTAAGCTTTCTGTATTATACTGGTTCTTGAAAATGTCATTATTATGCAAAGACTTAGCATAAAATTTAAAACTAACATAGTTCACTTCAGCATGAACATATCCTTTACTAAACATTTATGTACTATCTGCAACTCCAAATCAATTCCTTTATGTAATATGCAATTATATTTTCCACAGGTATAAATAAGAAGAATAAACATAGTGTGGCATATCCGGATGTTCATTCTGCCATCAAACCCCTGCCCTATGGCCCAGGAATTCCTATACCTTCTCCCCCTGAACATATAGAGGTACATGAAGAGATTAATATGAAAGTTGACCAAGATTATGACACATCTGAGTCTTATCAGGTTTCCACACATGATATGGTCGCAAGACCTTTCACTCAAGTTCAGTTAAATGACCTGACCAGGAATCTGGGGGTTTCAAAGGCGAATACACAACTTCTTGGCTCTCGAATTCGTGAAAGTAATCTTCTCGCTTAAGAAACAACATTAAGGGGGGGTACATAAATAGAGAACAAGAGTCACGAAGCTATTTTTTACAGCATTTTTTCAGCTCTTTGCTATACTGTGCCAATATTAAAGGACTTGTTGAGGCCCTTGGAATTCCCTACAACCCATTAGAATAGAGACTGTTTATAGATTCCTCCAGTAGAAGTTTAAAAGCTGTGTTACTGAATATTGGTAACAAGATAGCTTCCGTTCCTATAGGCCATTCAATCCAACTTACTGAAAGTTATGAAAATATGAAAAAATTGCTGGATGCAATAAATTACTCTAGCTATAAGTGGAGGATATGTGGTAACTTAAAGGTAAGATCATTTTACACTTGGCATTTCTAAGCTTTTTGATATTGACATTTTCATTTTTAATTGTTAATACTTGTATACACCTTTTGGTCATCTTACATTTTACAAGAATGCAAATCTGGAAATCATGAGTCATTTTTTAGTTATATTTTTTGTTGAAGTTTGTCCCTATAGGTTAATGCATCCTATTGGGTTAATGGAAAACTTATCCTAATTGAGAAGGTATACAACACAACTTAATAATCTCAAAATAAGATGTACATATATCCAATTAGTTCCAATACGATGATTTAATGCATCGGCATACAGGAGTTTTCAGTACATATTCATATTCTTATTGTTTTAAGAAATATTACTTGGAATTTGTTTTTAGAAATATTACACTGAATTTTTATCCGTGCTAAATTTTTTTCAGGTAGTGTCCCTTACGCTTGGGACGCAAACAGGCTACACGAAGCATCCCTGTTTCCTATGTTTATGGGACAGTCGTGCAGATAGTATGCACTATGAGAAGAAGGTTTGGCCTCCACGAGAAGCATTTAGAATTAGATTAAACAATGTGATAGCTGAACCTTTAGTGCCTCCTCAAAAAATACTCCTTCCTCCACTGCATATAAAGCTTGGCATAAAAAAAAATTATGTCAAAACCCTTAATAAAGTAGACCAAGCTTTTAAATTTCTTCTTCAAAAATTTCCACAAATCAGTGACGCTAAGCTGCATGGGGGAATTTTTGATGGACTTCAAATCAGGAACTTGATCAGCAATTTGATGCATCAATGAAGGACATAAAAAAAGATGCCTAAGAAAGCTTTCAAAGCTCTAGTTTAACAATTTTCTAGGCAATAAAAGAAGCCTAGAAGAATATGTTGCCCTGGTCAATCAGCTCTTAACAAGTCTCAAACATTTGGGAGCTCGAATGTATATAAAGATACACTTTTTACAGTCCCATCTGGATTATTTTTCCAACAACTACGGGGATTACAGTAAAGAACAGGGGCAAAGATTCCACCAGGACATAAAAACAATGGAATCCAGGTACCAGTGTGAATGGAACGGAAACATGCTTGCTGACTACTATTGGTGTTTGAAGCGTGATGCACCAGATGACAGGCACAAACGAAAATCGTCAAGGGCGTCTGTTCTTTGAAATTATGTTTATTTTCTTTATTATGTTGCATTCTTTTATTTTTTGTTTATTAAAAGAATTATAGTTTACATACGTGTATTCCTGTTTATATGATATAACAGTAATAATGCATTATTAGATAGAGAAAGTTTTTTTTTTTTAAAATTCAGAAAAAATGAGGTAATCTCAATGAAAATGGTGTATGCTGTACTGAGAAAATCTGACCTGATTGAACAAATATACATTCATTTTTGAGCTCAGGAGGTTGGATTCATTAAGAAACCACAAAGAAATCCTGGGGAACATAAAAAAAATTCAAACGCAGGCCTGTGTTATTGTTGTTAGTTTACCGGAGTATTTTTATTTACTTTTTTAATGTTTATGTTATATTATGTTGTGTTAATGTTTTAATCTAAATCGAGGACCTGCTTATATCTACAACCCTGACATCATCTGCCGCTATTTCCTATGCCACTACACCGAATGCAAGCTCCCAATTTACTCCTCTCTCTCTCTCTCTCTCTCTCCCCACCTCTCTCTCACCAGGAAGTCGGAATACGCTTGGGCTCGTATGACTCTCCCCGTTCCCATGACAACCATCATCCGTATATTGCTTCACTACTTCCGTGACAGGTATTTGTAATATTTCTTTTCATCTTACGCCCCATTCATAAGTTCTTGTTATCGAGACCTACACTATTTATAACGGAGGTAAGACAGGTAGGTATATTCCTTTCCTTTACCCATTGTCCAGAGTAGCAGTGCTTATTATGTAACGTGTTGTCGTTGATGCTACAAACCTCCTTAATAATCTTTTTTATGGTAAACTTTCCCACGTTGTTTTCGCGTCTTTACAAAATAACAAACAAATGTTAATGTTGCCTCTTCTTGGCTGAAACTACCGAGGGAATCTGCCGACTAGGACAAAAACCTTGTGTAAAACCTAGTGAAAAGTATAGTGAAGAGGGGGTAGACCGGAGGTAAAATATCCGGAAGGAGCGGAAAGGGCGACAATTAAAGAACTTTGGCAGTAATCCAATGTAATCCAACGAAGGGAACCTCAATTCTGAATTTGGATTCACTATCGTCGGCTCTAGATCCGAAATGGCTAATTCAATCTCACCTAGATAGGAGAGCAAGGTGAGACGGCATTCGTTGCTCAGGCCTGTAAAAATGAGAGAAATGGCATCAAAAATTGGTGTTCTGGCTGACTCTTACCACTACTAATCATAATGATGTAAGAGCCTAAAATAGTTCTTTCCCTTTGGAATGTAGAGAAGAGCTGGCATTAAAATTCCCTTGCTTTTATCCAGAAGACTTATAGTTAGTCCTTACCTGCTTTAAATTATTATGCTAATAATAAAAACCAAAAGAAAGCAAAACTTTTGAAGATAAAATTCATATAAAGATCAGAATGTCAATTGCTGTCGACTGACTCTAATAGTAGTGTATATTATCACCTCCCAGCGAGCATGGATGTCGTGATTCCTTCCGCCTGTTATGAGAGATAAGAGTCAAATGCTGTGTGTGCGAAAGAATAGAGATTAAAAAAAACAGCGGAGTTAGAAAGAGGATATATGTGTGGTTAGGCACGTGGTCGGTTCTATCTGTCATAATATTGCTATCTACAGCCGCTGCGTGATTAACGGCAGCTCCTTGCAACAAAAGAAACAAGCTATGCCTGTTCGCCCAGCACATATAACTCTGGACTTTGTCACGCAAATCCGACGCATCATATTCTTGAAATGCGCCATAGAACTTAGTTCACGATCCGCTTTTGAATTGAGTTATAAATTTATACGCGTTAGGTTTCTCAATTTTTGCAGCATAAATAAACATACCTCATTAGAAAATGAATTTTTTATTGGTTATAATGATATACGAATATTTTCTTTAGCAATGAATAAATTATTAACATTTCTTCCCAGTCTCCTGCATTTATGTATATTTAAGCTGTTTGCAATATTTAATGGCGAAAGATTCTACGTTTTAGTCCGATTCAACGAGTGATTTAATGTCGTTAAGATGAATCTTTGAGTGGATAAAATGGAGAAGGCAGTGATCAGGAGAGAACAAAATAAAGAGCTTAACAGAGAATGAGAACTCCTTGAATATTTACGTGAATCCAATTATTTCTTTTGGATAGACACCAAGCCTCCGGTAGGAGCATTAATTCAAATTAGGAGCGCAAGTTATCGGAATTAGTCGAAAGGAACTCCTATGCTCTTTGTCTCTTTGGTTACACCAATTGCCTTTACTTATTTAGAAGCAAAAACTCATTGGTTTCTCATTTTACCATAACGATGAATAAATATCCTCAATTGACTCATTTAATACTGTACAATGAACGTTCTGCTGGTAGCCTAAAATGAGAATCTGCACTACTCTAGGTTGTGTCAGGTTTTCACTCCTTTCACTCCCTCTCATTTTACCAGAGCAAAATGTGGCGATGTTCTTATTAATTATTCACATTGTTTTTTATCCTGTATTCCTCATTCTCCTCCTTTTTTCTGAACAAATTCCCATTTCGTTCATCTAAAATATGGCATATCAGAGAATATGGCATATCATTCCTGCTTTTGTAAATCCACTAACGGGAATTTTAAGACTTATTTTCTTGTTTCTACTCAAAATACCTCTCTTTTCTCTCCGGCTGTTCATTTTTTGAGATGGATCAATGCTTTGCCTATCGTTAATTTGGTCTTTTGAATTAATTAATTTCTCTTTTCTCATTAAAATATGGATTTTCCTAAATTATCAGATATATTCCTCCCCTTAAGAATCGGGGGTTGAAATGAGTGTTATACTTGTTTGCGGAGCGTTTTTCAAATTTGGGGATGAATATGTATCTTCTTTCAATCTTTTTCCGCCATTTTTATTGCTATATTGAGTAGTTTGGTTTTTGCTATGAATGTCAGTCCCTGCCCTCTAAGCATTCTTCTCCTTGAGTTAGGTAAAATATAATGCTTTATCATGATTTCTTTTACACTACATTTCTTGTTATTTTTATTCACTAGCTTAGAAATAAGTAAAAGAATGAGTACCTCCACTCGTGAAAGCAGAAAATTATCCTCTTGTTGGTCATGTTTAAGTGTATTAAGGTAGATAGGAAACTTAGCAATCGAGTTGCTTTTCTTAATCTTTCGGCTGTTTTTATATTGGGTTTATAATAAATTTCCATCACAATAGTTTGTATCCCGGATAATAAGTGTTTAGTTGATCATCTTCCTCTAGATCTTATCATTTTTTCCTTGTTCATCTTTATTTGCTATTATTTCTTAATCTACATATTCGTTTTTATCTTAGATTTCTGTTGCTGTTATCTTTGACTGGAACTAATTACTTCCATATGACTTGACGCAAGCTGCGTTATATCATTTATAAAATTGGATGTTCATTCTGTCAGACTTTCTAGATTTTGATAGATCCAATGTGTATATAGAAAAGAGCGTGGGAATAGCCATCCTCCTTAAGGGAGTCCAGCTTCTAGTTCAAACTCAGATCCCTCATTCTAGTTAATCACCATCTTTTTTTATCTAGGATAGTCTGAGATATTCTTCACTTTCTAATGGTTGCATGGGAAAATAAAATTGGTGCGTTCGATTAATGTCAAGGTCTGCATTTTGTCGGTGCTCAGTGAATGCGTTACTAAACCGCCTACAACAAACTACCTGTATCTGTTCAGTTCAATTGGTTTCCACACCCCTATAATTCTCACCGAACAGAGGCACATAGTACATAACCAACCTATATACTATACCACTTTGTTCTGATTTCCCATCATGGGTGGTTTAGAGTGCTAAAAGTCATTCTGAGCTCGTTATAAGGATATTTTCAAATAAAAGACCTCATACCAGCTCGTACTTCAACCACGTGAAGTACGAGACTTCTTTAAAAATATTTATTAGATATTAACAACTCTGCATTCAAATAAATGGGAAGTACCAATCGATCCCATGATGTACGAGACTTTTTACAGAACTTATTAGATATGAAAATATTTACGTAAAAAAGATTAGAAACTAAGAAAATAAGTGATTGTCCTTGGTAATAATAATGCAATATTTGCTTTGCGAGAAAATCCTGCTACTTTCACTTGATTAAAGGAAAAACAATGTAAACCGACTAAATTGTGTTTATACGATGTAAAAAAAAGAAAGGAGCGTTAGAAATTTATCTTTTCTAACGCGATTAAAAAGATTCAAACGTTTTATGCTCCTGCAAACTGGAGAGACAGACTTGATACTCGTGAGGCCTTTTAAAAATGACAAAGAAAAGCAGGTTATTGCCACAATAGTGTTGCAAAAATCGTAAATAGAAATTTTCAAAGGCCTATAAGGTGAAAGACATAATTAAATTCTTCTTTTGAATGATGTAATTGATTCTAATGGAGAAAACAAAATTGTAAATCATCCGTGCTCATAAATTCATCTCTCATGTCATGCGATGCATAATAAGACGCAGAGTTAAAAAATTTCATATCAACAACTTTTCCTTCACAGTGCTTGGTTTACGCGTCTAACACCACAAAATCTACTCGATCTTCCTACCTTCATTATGCTCTACTAAGAACTAGAGAAACCTCCATTTTCGACGCCAAATGCACATCATATGTTGGCTTTCTAGGTCCTTTTATCTAGTTTATTCAGGGTTGATCCCTCAAAAAATGGCCTCAAGCAGGGCATGCACAGGCACCTTCATCTTATACTATCATCCAGAATATCATCGACTTACTCTCTCATACTTCTCTCTCTCTCAATCAGTCAGTCACATAATTAACAAACATTTTACCTGGGTTTCAAACATTATCATTCATCTTAAATTTCCATGTCAAGTCAGATCACTTTAAATCATAACCTCATTTATAACATTATTCTGAAATAAACAACTCATACCCAATCTTTCCTCACTCTATGTATCTATCTTTTGTAAAGCAAATCTTTAATTGAGAATTTTCATTGCTCTCACTCAAGATCTTTCCTTCTCCTATCATACCATAGTATCGGCTCTTTAACTTACACCAACTATGACATTACCATACTCCCATGGAGTTTCTGAGCACATTACACATACACAAACACAGCTTTCTCTAACGCTCTAATCGCATCAGAGACTTTAATATTGAATTAAAACTTGTGTTCATAGACTGATTCACCTACACTAGTATTATTTACAATATACATATCATAGATACGTAAAATTTCACAATTCTTCCACGGTGTCTCGAAGAATACGTAAATGGCAAAGCTATTCTTACTAGCAAATCACATACTTTACCTTTTTCTGCATTCACTTTTACCACCTTCCTCCCAAACCTTCTTATAACCTTAGATCAGTATTTCCAGATAGCTCTCACTATAAGCCACCGATACCAGTACAGTAGAATATACCATTGATCATCAACCCTCATTTTTTTTCGATTCTTTCCATAAATGTTTCCCTAATTACTTCATTAATAAAGTTCTCAAGCAGCCAGACCGATATCAGACAATCTTTTCCTACACCCAGAGGTATGTCAAACTACTGACTACGGCTAAATTTTCCCCCAAGTGACATCTTACTTTAACCTTACATAGGCTGTCCACTATATAAAATTGCACCACTCACTCAATATAGATGGAGTGAAAACCATTTGTCGCCCTTGCCAACATGAATTCTGCGCATACATTTTGTTTTGTGTTCGTTCTCTCTTTTTCCCTCATTAGAGAATCAGCTGTACTTTATCTATGAAATAAGCAATACCATGGCTTAATTCACAGCTCCAAAGAATCGGGGAAAACCGTACAAAGAATTAGGAATAAGTGAAAGTTTTTGTCTATAAAAAGGTGAGTAACGCACCTCGGGAACCTCAATCTAACCGGTTTAAAACGAAAAATAACCTCTCGATTTTGTCGCGTAAATAACAGCAAGTCATTGAAGTCCATATCCAGGAACAGAGGATTGAATGAGTCTCTCATCATGCAGATATGCATGAGGACATCTTCTGCTAGTAATACAATGTGATAAAGGGTTCGCTTCTGCTGCAGAAGATGAAGGGCAATTGGAAGGATCGTGCTCAGAAGCTTGTGAAGAAAGTGAAGCATTATTTCAAGCTTTACATGTTTTGATTCCTCTTACCCGTAGAAGAATTTCTGTAAGAACTAGGTGGTGAACATGCAAAACGTAAGCGAGGTTGCGCTGCCCCCCTTCCTCCCAGATGTACCAAGAGTTATGATGAAAAGCTTCTGGGCCACGTCAAGTTGTCTGGGGTAGAGTGTAGCTAGGGTTAAGTTAAGCCTAAGTTTACCTCCCGGAGGGCCTCAATCTCAAGAGGTAGAGTTACATCATGTGCCTGCAGGAGTTAGTGTTGCGTTGGGTAGAGGAGGGAACCAATGGAATCTACACCATGCAACATAGGCATAGGACTTAATCTTGGCTATCAGACTATTTTTTTGACCACATATATCTGAATATCTGGCTTGCAACTCCCCAGACTCCAACCCTTTGGACAGTTCTGGGTGGGCGCATTTGAGAGCGAGAGGCCAATATGTCTTGGTGTACCAATAAAGTGGAGCTTAGGTCCAGCAAGACTTCTTTTTTTCACTCAGTTAAACAGGTTGCCTGTCGAGAAGTCATGTACCAAGTTCCGAGTCCGCTTGAAGGGCATGTTGAGGCTGAGGTCGATTTCATTGAAAAAATTAATTGTACATTCTGTCAAGTCTTTTTCTTTGATAAATATAACTGCATAAATTGACTCTCTCTTTCTGTTATTTTCTTTTTATGTTGAAGTTAGGCGACAAATTTCCCACCACATCTTGTATTTTAAGCTTCTCTATCTCCACTATCATGAGCTTTCTATAGCTCTATGAAATTAGCATATATTTTAAAACTCTCATTCCTATTTTTTCGACTAGCTGCCCCCGTAAAAATATTTAATCCCTAATCCACACACTTTCTACATCCATCTTGTTAATCAACTATCAATCTCAGTTATTTTCTCATACTCCTAATCACCATTTTTACATACATATTGACTACACTTTCAACACATTTAGGTCCCAGTAGTTCTTGCAATTATTTATTTTTTTTAACCCTAATACAATGGTACAATTGCTGCACTCTTTCAGGAATCAGATACTTATTTCCAATTTCATTACAACAAAGAAACAAGACTTATTCCTCAACGCAATCACCACAGCTTTTACATCTCAGTGACGATCTGATCTACTCCAGGTACCTTAGGTTTTGTTTTAGATCTCTAACAAGATTAAAAGCCTTTTGCTTTCTTTCATGCCTCAGTACACTTCACGATTTCCAATAAGGCATCCACTCATATTTATATCTATATCATCTTCTCTACACACAATATACCACTTATCAATGCATGCTTGACAATTAATTCTGACCCTCTCATTGCTCTCAAACACCCTGCCATTCTTTGATGATTACACATTAATCTCCTCTTGACTTCTCTTCATTTTCACTTCCTTCTTGAAAAACTTTCTCTTCCCATCAAGATCCACATTCACTTTTTTTCAAGGGCTTAAATTTTCACTTTCCTATTTTAGATAACCACTCATTTCATTTTCGTTTTTATTTCTATAAATTAACCTACATCTTTCTTATATTTTCCTTCGCCAACCATGGATGCTGTGAAAATGTTTGCTTCTACACACCATGAGATTAAACCCCAGCTTCGATTTCAAGAGCCCAACGACATTTCCACGTCGCTCGCGAAAATTCATGGGTAATGTTTGGAATCAATTGTAAGAGACAAAATCGTGAATCACTTAGATAAACAAAATATAATTATAGTCAATAGGGGTCCGAAAGAGCACACTTTTGTTTAACAAATTTTTTAAAATATTTTGTAAACGAAATAAATTAAAGACTCTTAAGAAAGTTTGCTAAGTTCATGCTGATGCTCAACTTGGACATATTGCGAAACATGACAGATTAATAGGAAAGAAAACGCAATATTTATAAGGGCACTTATATTTAAGCGAATTTTAATCTAAATAAGTGAAAGGTAGTGTATTGGGTTGAGGAATAAGTTCTTGCGGTTTTATCAAATGTATATATTACCATTAACAATTTTAGAAAAACTTCATTTTTAATTGATAACAATAAGCAATTTAATCAATAATGCATTCTCCCTTGTTATTTACGACTTCTTCCCATTGTTCAACTAGCTTTTCGATGCCTCTGCAATAAAAGTCTCTGTATTTTGACCGAAGAATTCGTCTAACCAGGTTCTTAATTCCACATCAGTATTAAATGAAATGCCGCGCAAATTGTTGGAGAGTGATCGGAACAGATGAAAATCCGATGGAGCCAAGTCTGGCGAATATGGAAGATGCGGCAAGATTTTCAAATTAAGCGTTTGGATGGCGTCTTTTGTCATATTGACAATGTGAGGACGAGCATTGTCGTGTTGCAGAAGGACTCCATAACGTCGGTGAGGTCGCTTTTCACGAATAGCTTCGGCTAGTCGATACATTTGTTGAACGTAGAGTTCTGCATTGACAATCTCGTTGGTCGCAAGGAACTCATAAGGATGATGCTTTCACAATTCCACCACAAACACAGCATCGTCTTTCGTGGATGACGTCCTTGCTTTAATTGCGGAAGTGTTTTTTTTATTGGGGCTTAGCCATTGTTTTCGATGATTCATGTTGACATAAACACACCACTTTTCGTCGCCAGTGATGATGTGGTGAAGAAATCTCTCCTTAAATCCACGAATAGCCTTGTGACGAGCAAACAAACCTGCGTCAATCGTGGAGGTCGAAGTTTGTTGCTTTCGCTCAAAGCGGGCGGAGCCCATGCACCGAGTTTTTTAACTTTCCCCATCGAATGAAGGTGATTCACTAGTTTTCTGATCATACGCCAATTGTACAGCCAAATCTCTAGTCGGTTGACGAGGATTTTCAGGAAGAAGGTCGTTCAATCGATCTTCATCCAACTTAATGGGGCGACCAGAACGTTCTTCGTCATTAATCTTGAAATGACCGGTTTTGAAACGTGAAAACCACCATTAAGCTGCTCTTTATGATTAAGCATTTTCTGCGTACACAGCACAAATATTGCGACGAGCTTTGGCTGCGTTTGCATTGCTTCCGTCTCGATTGAAAATGAATAACAACAAGTGTCGAGAATGCGCCTTTCTTTCAACTTGACATTCCATTTTGAGGGTACAGAACAAAAATTAAATTAACATATCTTTTAAATAAACCGCAATGACTTATTACTCATTTCAAGAAGTAGCCTAAGCAAAAGCTTAATAGTCTACCCTGTGAAGAGACGTAGCCTAACCTTTGCAAATTTTGCTCTCATTATTCATTATTGTTTCTTAATATGTGCACAAATAATGTCAACAAAACTTAAATCAACACAACATTAAAAAAAACGCAAGAACTTATTCTTATCCTAATACATAGGCTCTGAAAATTAAAACTTTTATCATGCATTAGGCAGTCATCGAATATGAAATTTTCCAGAAGAACGTTATATATTCTATTCATTCTGAGCTTTTTCCTTTTTTAAATACTACTTTCAAATAACTAAACAAGCAAATAAAATACTGGATTTTATTTCGCTAAATTTTCAATATAAGAGTAGAGAAACAGTAGAAGCATTGTCTAAATTAATCGTCCTTCAGCTCGAAAAAAGGCTCATGTCTATTCTGCTTAACTTTAAAAGGATATCATCACATTGAAGAAAGTATACTGACGAGCAAAACAGCTCGTTCTGAAATCGTGAAACAAACTCTATGAAGTGGAGAAATCTTTTGGAAACACTTAGACAGATTTTCTCTGTTCTTGTGAAGTAATTTAGTATACATATATAAATTTTACTATATTACCAACATGTTAGCTATATTTATATCAAACATAAAAGATTGAAGGCAAGAGTTTGTTCTTTTATGGTAATAGCTCGAGGACAAGTAAAATTTTAACCCAAAATCAGGTGTCTCATAACTGTTATGAAGCAGCATTTTGATTCGATCACAATATGAAATTTAAAACTATTTACAATCTGAGACTTCTCTATTTATTTCTAAGTCCCTTAAAATAGGAGACCAGTGACTTTGACTTAATAGATATTCCTGTTCAGTTTCTTTTTTAACTTCTTGAATTGCTAGAAATTATATCCCATTTATTTTCTTTACTATTTTGTCCGTTTCCTTTCCGTCCGGTTAAAACTCGAATGTGTTGGTTGTGAATCCCTTTTCATTTTTCGGTTCATTTTTTATTAAAATTTAGTTATTTTTAGGGGTATTTTTTAGCGGAGTAAAAACACCATTTCCCATTTAAACGAAGTTAAGCCATATAGGATATGGGGGTTTTCTGTGTTTTATTGCGCCAAATTAGCGTCTGCCACAAAGTTCATAAGTCTTTTTAAGTGATTTGTCAGCCTAATACTACGACATTGTAAAATGGCCGAACATATCAATCAAAAGAAGTAAATCTAAAACTAAACTGCAAAAAGTGGGAAATAGGAAATAGAAAAAAGGAAGCAGGCTTCGTGGTTGAATGGGGAGGGGGGCGCTTCTTCCCCGCGCGGGAGCATGCGACTAAATCCAAAGAAAGTAAAATAAACTAGAGGATGCCGGCAACCTCCAAGATGTCAAATAATTTACAAGTCTGTGTGCGAGCACATCTGGTTTGATTAGTCTTGGGTTAGAGTCCCATTTCGAGGTAACTTCGAGGCAGTTAATCTCCGCTCTAGATACATGTGGCTGTGCATCCCCGTAGAACTCTAGTTCCCGACTACGAAATAAAGGGAACTTAATTGCAGATTAGTGTTAAAACTCCTACTAATTTCTTTCCCTTCAGTTATTTTGCTCTGCTATTTTCTGAATTAAAGCCGTTTTTTTACTCTGTTACCTAATGCGTTCTTCATATTTGGTTACCTTTGGTATTACTACTGTTTCTTTCGATTAAAATTTTCCAATTTTTGTGGGTTTAACTCATTGCCCAGTTGGTACTCTCAGTATTTTCTTTAAATATTGCTCCCATTAAAGATGAACAGCTTGACAGTATTTGGCTTTGATTTCCTCCGAATACTAAAGTCCGACCTGCTTTGGACAGTCACATATACCATCATACCAGATACATAATAGGTAGATTTCATGGAAGAAGTTCCTCAAATGTTATGTGAAGTTTAGCCTGTGTAACCATGCTGCAAGTGACATCTGGATGACTGTGTGTCGTCTCAATCCAAACAGCAACATGTTTATTTCTTGCTATAATCTAATCTACATATTTATCAATTTCCTAACCAACCTTCCTCGTAGAGATCCTCTCAATGGTTTTAGTTTTTTAGATTTAAAATAAGTAAAATCAAATCAATCCAAACTGTAGGTGAAATTTAAAGGTCTAAAGTAAAATAAAAGACAGCCTGAAAATTTAGTTTAATAGAATTCACTCTGAAATCTGAATACAAGTCAGAATCCGAGGTCCCATAAGATATATTTTAGAAGCACAAGTAAATCAGTAAAAAAGTATAATCTCAGAAGACCAAAAATTAAATGAAAACCGTAAAATTAGCATAAAATATAATAGAATTAAGAGTGAAATCACACTGTAAATTAGAATCATGGCTCGGTGAGCGCATCATCTTGCGCAGAAATAGAGGTGATTGCGGCGAATCACTTGTGTCAAGCCTGTTATTCTGAATCAAAATGTAAAAATACTCGTTTATGGAATCATAGGTCTATACGAATCAATCAAAATAGACTTAATAGTTGCGTTTGTGAGAAATATAACAGGACGAATAGGTAACAGTTTGAGAGAAAGGACATTGGGGGTTGTTGTTACACCTAGCGTGATCGAGTTTATAGAGGGAGTTGGAAGCTTCCAAGCAATTCAAACTTCTGCATTTCGCAAACCATTATTTCAGGAAAACTAACAAATATTCCCAAAAGATGAATAGAGAAGAGAGATAGATTTTAAAAGTACGATTAATTGACGCCTGGTATAATTTAATATGTCGAGGAAAGCGTTAGATATGAAATCACTGAAAAGGCTATTAGCTAATAAAAATATAAAATATAAAACAACATTATTCCTATAATAATGAGTAGTATAAGGGTTGTATATAGATTTCGTATTAATTGAAATAAATGAACTAAACAAAGGGTAATGATGATTAAACTCATACAGAGGAGTGGAAGCAAGAGATGGACTAGTAAATTTCACATAGCAAAGTTAATCATGTTGGGGAGATGTGTAGGTTTTGCATACAAGAGGCCATGGACGCAATAAAATGAGTGAAAAGATAGAATATATTATTTAGCTATATAGCACACTAAAGTAAGGCAAAACAAATATGAATAAGGATAGCATCGATTATGAAGCCTAATCCTGTATCAGCGTATGAAATCGACAGGTAAGCAAGAGGCAGTTAGTGATGTGAATGGTCTGAAAAAAGGCGTTCATTTTGTACTGAAATTGATTTTGGTGATATTTTTATGTTGGTTCATAGAGAAGAAGTTTACTAATTATAAGAAATATTATTTAAGAGTAGCATTTTAAAATAGAAAAAAATGGAAAATAACATTTAGTAATAACATTGGAAGATATAAAATATATATACGAGTACATTGGAGATAAGGCGTGTGAGTGTTGGGCCTTAGAGTTTAAAGACAAGATATACTTAGTTATTTAAGACAAGAAATTGCAATGTCGTCATTGCTAGTGCGACGTGATCATACTAAACAGGGTGGATAATAAGGGTTTGAACTTGGCAATAGAGGTTTAAAGATGAATGCTATTTATGTTGACATTTAACGATGACTTGATTTTGGGAGCTAGCACAGAAGTATTAACCGTTTTTAAGGGGGGATTTAAATAGTCAGTGGTTTAAGCCTAGAATACATGCAATCTTTTAAGTATTCATGCTGGGTCGTAAATAATAGTGGTATGGAAGAAGTTGTATGAGATATTAAAACTATGAATGTGAAAAATAATTTGGGAAGCTCATAGGGTTTAATGTGAAAGGAACTTGAATCAGGGTATTTTGGTTTAGGCTTTATTGTCTAAAAATACGATTATGGACAATCGTGAGGGGTTTGTAGTGTAAGCGGGGTAGATACAGTTAGCAACGATATGGTATGAGAAAATACTCTTTCGAAATTAGAGTTTTGGTTTGCAACTGAGCGTTATTTTACTTTTCTTGATAATGTTAGAAAGCGAGTGAGAAAATGGGCTTGACATGGAGATATATGACACTTGAGCATGTAAGTGGGAGGGAGAAGAGAATTTGTTGTGGCCCTTTGCCTTTTAATTAAGTTTAGCCTTAGCAAATGAGCCAACGATAAGGTAAACTGATCAGAATCATTAATAAGAATTAGGTCCTAAACCCACTCAGTCTCTGTCAAATGTAAATATTTGAAATAGAATGAGAATTGGATTGGAAGAATTACATCTCTTAACAAGATCCATTAGGGGTTTTCTTTCCTTCACATTGGAAACTTAAAACACATTTACAGCATAAGAAACAGAGTATTTGAGTGTTTCATATATAAAATTCCAGTTTTATATCAATACTAGCCATTTATGATACTTATATAAAATATAATGTGTATCACGGATTCGAACCGATTTATAAAATAATAAATATTCAAGAATATCAACCAAATAAGCAATTATTAGAGGAAGTTATTTCTTCGATGTAACTGCTTACTCCTAGCCCCTGCCAATATAAAATTCACCCTTTTCTTTCACACTCTTTTTCGCCACATAGACGTAAGAAAGCTTGCTATTTTTTATTAATAACAGAACATCACTAATGTTATCTTGGAATGCCATTACATAGGTTCGCATTAGTGTTTAATCTAATAAATTTAATTACTGTCTGAAAAACGAGCATTGGTTCACTGAGCTTAGATTTTGCTTGCCTCTTGTGTATGTGAAGGTAAGGTAGAGTGCATCTTGCAAACCAGTGATTCTGACGCTTAGGCACATTCACTCTTACATTAGGAACATTACGTGAGGATTCATAAAATTTCTATATGATTTAAAATGTACATTATTCCTGTACTTCTCCAAGTTGTGTGAAACATTACCTCTCTTTTTTTAAATCAATCCATCTCGGTGTTCATAATTAAATCTGCCTCGTTAGCCATGTTGTTACTCCAACAACTTCTAATGAAGGATTGGAATAAATTCATGAATCAATTTGGGACAAATATTCTACGTCATATTCCTGTTTTGAAAAGCTTACAGTATGTTCCAAAATTCTCTCTCACACACAGGAGCTCCAGAATTCATCAGAATCTTAAGAAAATTCCATGATTGTTGGACGACTTCCCGTACTCGTTGTGCTAATGATTTGATGCTGGCAAACACAACAAAGTTAAACCACATTGGTTAAAGTTAATCAGTGAAAGACAGTCAAGATTTTGGTTGACTTAGCGGGTCTGTCATATATTTCAGTGACCACTGAGACGGATCTGATGCTTAACGGGTAGTTTTTTTTAACGTGTACATTAGAGTGGTCCTTTAAAAAAAATCATTTTCACTGTTCTGACCCAGCGAAAGTGTTCCTTTAGGTTGAAAAACATCATGTGCAAAGTTTCAGCGAGATATATTAACATTTAGAGATGGCTCAATGGATCCAAATTTCTTCTCATATGAGGTATAAAATATACATAGAAATATACCCCAGGCGGCAGTATACTGAGTATACGGACACTTGCAGTCAGTTTGCGGTAGCCTAAATTCTTGTGATACAGCCTGAACCTCTTAGCAGTCTTTTAAGGTCTACAGATATATCTGTGGATTCAGAGATTTCGGGGTGAGTCTACGAAGGGGTAAACATGAGATGAACAGATAACTTAGTAATATACAGATCTTTTCGGGGGGTTCTATAGATATGTTATTTGTGCGATCTGCCAACACTGCCGCTCTGTCCGAGTTGTGCCCGTGAGAGAGAGGGTGTGCGTAGCTATGGTGCGTAGAGTGACTTAAATTAAAGAACCCCCTGTATTTCTCTTTCTTAAAAATAAAATGTGTTTACAAATTTATCAATATCCTGTGTCTTTCAATAACCAAATTTTACTTAGCCCACAAATATTAGTGTTAGAAACTGTTAAATATTAATGATGGCTCGTGATAAACGTTCATGTATTTATCTCGTTGACAATTATGAAGATGAAATTAAAGGTTTGAAACTCCCTACCAACAAGCAGGTTTTAGGTTTCTTTATTTATAATCATAAAAAGCTAAATAAAACTGTTCACGTTTCTTCTACTAATACTGTTGAAAAGGTATCAGAATTTTGGTAGAGAGCAAGAATTCCCATTGGGTACAAGCAAGATTGTATAAAAAGTAACTGGACTTTTTAAGAAGTAGAAATGTATTAAGAAGAACTACAAATCAAAAACGTAAAGAAACAGCTTTCAAAACATGTTTCAAGATTTATTTGATATTGCCCACGCCAATGCGCTGAAGATGATTTCAATCGAGAAAGACGGGCAATTTCTGATTGGCCAGAGCAAACCTGGACGTTATGGAGTGATGGTATTACAAGATGCCAGCTTGAAGAAGAAAGAAGACAGTAAAAAGAAAAGAGAAGAGCAAATTATTTAGGGGAGAGAGAGAGATACAGAGGTTGTCCACTTTCTGGAGTTCCTAGTAGTGGTAGAAGGAAGCATAGGTGATAGTACTACTGAAGAGGATAAAGATCAATTTAAGGCCCAAGTACCAACTGCACGACACCAAGACCTTTGAAACGAGAGCGGCAACAGGAGCTATCACCTGACCTTGTGGCATCTTTGGCCTAAAATAAGGTGTCAGAGAGAGATGCTGTGAGGGTAGTTGGTGAAACTGTTTGCAGTTTGGGAAAAGAAACCAAGCTACTAGCTCTAAACTGATCCAGAGTAAATCACAACTATACCAGCATCGTAAATCCACTTCGGAAATAAGCAAAGGTTAGTTCAATTCACACTTCTCACTCATTGTGCACTGGGATTCAAATATTATCCCAGATCTCTTTGGCACTGAAACTGTGGACAGATTGTCTGTGCTTCTGACAGGTAACGGCCAATCACAGCTTTTTGCAGTCCAAACCTACCATCGGGGAGAGAAGAAGCGCAAATTAAGTCCATTTCTGTTATGAAAGAATAGAATTAAGAGGAAAAGGTTTAAAAGATGTGCTTTATTCACGACCAGCTCTATTGCTGGTCGGCACAAAGGCACGTGCATTCTTTTGGAGCAGCTTCTTGGTCGTGAACTTCTGCACCTTGGTTGTCGCAATCATGTCCTAGAGATGATTGCTGGAGCAGCCTTTTCTAAAGCCATGGTGACTTCATCAGCTCCTGATGTTCTCTTGTTCCAGCGTTTCAAAACAAGATGGCAATCTATTTACAAGTCGATATATGAAGACTCGTCAAATGATCATTACACGGCCAACACTGTGGCTGACTTCAAAGATGAGATGGCGCACATCTTTAATACGGGTGTTAAATTCATCGCCCAGCACATATATGATTACAGCGAACTCGCGGATCTGGCTGTCATGTTCCTTGGAGTTTTCTCTCCTCAGCGTATTCACTTTGTAGCTCCAGGAGCCATGAACCAACCCCGATAGATGGCAAAAGTGATCTACACCTTCAAAGTCTGGATTTTTTGCTGGCAGTTCAAGCTGACAGCACGTGAGCATCAAGGATTACGAGAACTCTGCATCTTCTTTTCATGCATGTAGGTTGAAGCGTGGGTAACAGCCAGCATTTCTGTGAATGCTTCAAGATTTAACCTAAAGTTGTTGAAGCAATGTCAGGTGTATCATACGATTAAAACTGACATATCCAACGCTACCGTAAATAATATGGCCGGCCAACTTTTGTACCTTTCTAAGGAGTTGGTCGCTTTAGCACTATTTGATGGTGATTTGGACAATAACCCAATGGATAAGAAGTTATAGCTATAAAAAAAGAAGGAGAGGAAAAGCTACTGAAGCGTGCAACTATAGACGTGAAAAGAATTTAAGAAAAGACTTTAGTCGACTTTACGACCAAGAAATCAAGACTTCTTTTCAAGACCTCGCATTATCCAGATGATTTCCTCAATATTTGGCCAAGCTTCACTGCTGCAAAAAGTTTCATCAACACATTGGCTATCACCAACGATCACTCTGAACTTACTGTTGCCTTGGTCGTGGATTTCTCTGACCGTCTCACAAAGGATGATGAACAATTACAGTTCGTTCTGATTGTTGTTCCCAACAACACAAAAAGTTCCCTACCACTAACAAACGGACGTCACTGGAAAACAATAACTGATATTGGTCACCACCAAACCCTTGCCAATGAGCAGCTAATACCCACTGTTAAAGATCCCGTGGAGGGGCTGGGAGGTGGCACCCATGGTTGTGAATGTTTGGAAGAAACCAATTTAGTAAAATGACTGCGTTTTATGTATACCTCATCTGGGGAAACATCGGATCCATTGAGCAAGCTCTAGAAATTAATACATATCAATATAAACTGGATGTTTTTACCTGTGACGAAGCGTCAGGTCTAGGCGTCGCTTTTTTTTTAAGAGGAGTAAAGTTCAATTTAGAGCAATAAAATTACCCATATGACCATGGGACATATGGTTATTAATCCTTCAGATTTCAAATCGGTCATCAGATTTGAGGCTGGGTGGCGCCCTCTGGTGGCAGAAGCCTCATTTATTTTTCAAAAGGAGTAAAGTTTAATTGTACCCATTTAGACCCCAAAAATGACCCATATGACCATGGAACATCGGCTTATTCACCCTAAAGATTTCAAATCTGCTATCGGATTTGGCACTGGGTGGCGCCATCTAGTGCCAGAAGGATCATTCAGCAATACCCATTAATCATTTTATCACAAAATGCCGCAATTCATTGGGCAGATTTTCACTCTTGTTCAACCAAACTGAACACTTTGACAAGGTCAGACCATAATATATGACACAATCACCATTTCTGTGTCCATATAAAAATAAATTGTTTCATCTAAGTCATGTTACAATGACTTGAATAAATTTTAACCAGATGGTGAAGGGTTCGGTGAATATATATAGAAGATTAAAGAGAACTTTGAAACCTAACTCAATAATTTTTCTTGGGCCAAATTGGCTACTAGTAGCCCTGCATTGACATTTAATTGAGAGGTGAAGGACACTTTTCTCACGACCTTTATATAAACGTTGAAAATATCGAACTTATAGCTTATTAGTGAGTATTTATCCATTATTGATGATCTCATGATTAATAACTCATTTCACATTCAAATAAATGAAAGCATAACACTGCAGATTCCAGACTACATTTTGGAGTATGAATATGTTTTTGTTTACGATCAAAACATTGTTTTTTTTTGCATTTGTTATTGTAATAAAGAAATCTCATTTCATCTGCCCTAACGATTCTCTGTGGCTGGTGTGAACGCTTCATCGCACACAGTGAGACGGACACTTTTCGACCAAGATCTTAAGTTGAGGAATGCGAAGATGCCAAATATTATCAAGAAGAACCTTGCTGATTGGCTCCTAATTTGTATAAAATATAAAAAATGGACTGGACTGTTGAAGACCGGGACAAAGTGAGATTCTATCATGGAACTCTAAACCCCTTGTCTGGATTTCTGGAAGATTGCTCGTTAGAATGAGTAAGGGCGAGTGTTTTTACCCTTGCTATGGTGAACAAAAGGGTTAACCATCCAAAACTGCATATCTGGCTCTGCCTCTAAGATAAAGGAACTAGAGTAAACAATTTTGCCCCAAATCAATGGCTATGAACTCAATATGGTACTAAAATGTGTTTCACATCTGTTTTACCAAAGATTTTAGGGACAATTTCGGAGTGATAACTGTATTTTTCCGCATGATGGCGCACATTCTCACAACACAAAAGCAATACCAAGGTTCTTTGCTGAAAATAACATCGAATTTTAACATAATAGAGAATTGTGAACGATAATCACACTGACGATTGATAAACAGAAGCCATCCAATTGTGAGCAGTTGTGGGTGCTTGATGAACCCAAATCGAGCAATATGCCTCAAGATATCATCACAAATTCAGTCACCAGCATACCAAAGTAAATTGAAGCATTCTTGAAGAACAAGAGACTTATTGTAATTTTGTAAATAATGACTGTGAACATCATTTGGATGTATTAATAAAGTGGGTCAATTTCTAATTTTGCATATTTCACCTGCAAATTATGACACAAATTTAATTTTCTTATTTAAAAAAATATAGTAGTCTCAAAAACTTTGGACATGACTGTACTTTTGATATGGGAGTGATAGATTAATATTCTATTAGGTAAGTTCTTAGTTTATTAGGATTCTAGCCTCGTAGGTCAAATGAATCTTAGGTTTAACTTGATTAAATTTAAGCAGTGACTCATTTCTTTTTCCAAAAGTGGTTATATCAATCTTTAATTTCAGGTATAAATAATATTTGTTCACAAACTGTTAATTCTGCGATCAAATTAAATCTTTTAATTGAGTAATAGATTAAAGATAATGCGTTTTACTATCTCCTTTGTATTAACATTATGATATAAATAAATATGCATATAAATATATTTTGAACCAATTTTAACATTAAGTTATCTGTGAATATAATGCACCTTGTCATACTTAAGTATTTTTTTAATACCACCCATCTGGCGACTCTAAACAAAGATATAAATCACTTAATTAAATTTCAGCCTAATACTAGGCTATATTATAAAAAATATAGCAAAAACAACAAAACAAAAAAACAAAAAACAAGAGTAAGTAGAAACGGAAGCACACCCCTGAGTCGGGAAAATGCCCGCCACTCTCCGGCGGTGGGGTATGTGACCAACACTAAAGAGAGTCAAATAAAATGGAGGAAGTCAACTTCCTGCAAAAATTATGCTGCAGGAATCTACCGTATACACAACATGATTTATTCATCACTTTCCTTATCTGGTGGTTTAAGTAGATTTTGGCCGTTCCAATTTCTCAGCCCGAGTGAGAGAGGTCTATGAACGGTTTTATCCGCTTTCAGCGGGAATGAAATTATAAATACAAATCAGAGTGCAATTAAGTTTCAGAGTGCATTTTAGGTTGGCCAATGCTTAGCTATTTTGGGAGGTTCTGGGGTAATAAGAACGGAGTCAAAAATATACTTTACTACGATGAAAAAAGTATATTTCAAAAATTAAAAGGGGGTTTTAAGTAAGGAATGTAAACATAGGAGAGGTACACCAGTCTCGGCTTCAAAGAGCGACCTGGGCGGTGTCGACCACTATACGCACGAATGGACAATAACAGATGGCACGCTGAAATTTCCTTTAGTGCACGCGAAGCCAAGATAATGGAGGCTTGGCAGGGGTGGGGGAGAGCTTGCAAAGGAGAGTTGCGCATTGCGATAAGCTCAAAAGTTTGGTCCGAGGGAGTAATCTTGCCTTGTTAAAGACGAGGTAGAGTTAAAAAATAATATCCTCTTGACGAATGACTATTAAACGAGATGATCTCTGATGTTGCCTTCGGGTTCAGAATACCGAATCGAGAATTTGACGCGTCGCGTTCGGGTAACGGGTACCAATGAGTACGACGCTGGCACTCGCGATTTCTAGGAGTAAACACGGAGCTTGATGGGTTCTGCAAATTTTCACGCGGAAATAACAGGGACCGGGACATGGCAGATACTCTTGGATCCTCGAAGCACAGGCGGGTACTGCTGTCCAAGTCTGGCGTAGGACGCTTTATAGGGGTGAGACGGAGGGACATTTCCCCGCGCCCGAAGGGAAGTGGTTCCAGTTGACAGACGTTTTGCTGGGTGAGGTAGACCCTGCCCGATTCGCGCCATTTCAGGATAATCCCAGGATGGATCCTTTGTGCGCTTAAGCACATCTCAGACTTCCGCAAAGTCGGGTCTTCAGCCTATCACGACCTTCGCGATTTTCCGCCTCCATTAGCGTGGATTAAAAAGGATGTCCCAGGAGTGTCTTCTCTCTACTTTCTTGAACGGGTTGACCGCACGCGTCTTTTCTCTCTCTTTCTCTTTCTGACAGCATCTATTCTATGTTGTATCTCTGTTTCATTGGAGTAGAACTTATCCATTTCTGACCTCTAGCGGGCCTTTCTTTCATTGTTTGTTGGATATTTCGAATGCTCATTTAGATCATCTTCAACCTATCATAATAAAAATATAGTAGATTGCTGCTTTCCAAATATATATGATATCTTCAATAATTCTTTTTATCTACTATTTTCTTTCAGTTTAACAGTGATTTACTTATATTATTTTCAACTCTAAATTTATGAAATAATACTCTTATCGCTTCTGAAAATTCTATTATCTAGTGTTAAAAGTACCACCCGTCTGTTCTCAATCGTAGACACGCCCTCTTTAATGGTTAAGAAAAATTGAACAAAGATAAGAATGGCAAGCACTAGAAAGCCCAAGGACACCAAGGCTCGGTCCTTGCTTCGGTGGAAAGTTAAGGGCAGTAAAATTAATCTATCAACCAGTAAGTAGAGTATCAATCGTTCCCCGGAAAAGGGGTTTGCCCATTCCACGTCAGTGTTGTGCGTATATAGATAAGATTTTGCCAAGTTCCGGGATAGAAGAGTGGATTTGTTGTGTATGTGAAGACGAGGGATGGTGGTTATTGGTATTGGAATTGGTTATGTAAGTAATGATGTATTCAGAGAAGTCAGGGTATCTGAAATGTATGGCATGTATAAATATCTTGAGTCATAACGGCCCATCAACTCTCCTTTTGCACTACGAAGATTCTTCGACCCGAAGCAGATTTTTGCATGGCTTATTCTAATTTGTAACCGGGAAATGTAAAATGAGCGAATAAATCCTGCTCTGATTCGTAAAGTATTAGATTACTTCTGACTTCGAAGATAAAGAAATAATCCTTTTCTCCCATTTTGGGAAATTATTATGATAGGAGGGATTTAAAGAGATCGAAAAATATGAATTTAATCTTATTAAATTTTTGCTATGGAAGGTATCATAGTTTCATTTCTTCTGCCATTCAAGTCAAACGCTTCCACGGGTGCACACACGCAAGAATTTTCATTCTTCTCAAAGTTTCGACTCATCTTATTATCTTTAGAGGTTTAATACGAATAAAAAAAATAATTATTTAAAGTTTACAATGTTTAATATCTCAGATTATCTGTAATACCTAGTATCGAACATCGTTACTTAACGACTTTATGATATTAATAGGAAGTTAAATACACAAAGAGAAATAATAAGAAACAGTGCCTATAAACTAATAAAGAACACGACCACTACCCTCATGGAAATTTAAAGAGGTGATACTTTTCGAATTCCTAACAGATCATGACCTTGACCTCATCTTACTAGTTCCTGAATCTTCCTTAGTTATCCACAATAACATGACCAACTTACTTAATAATCTGTCCTTTAAGAGTTTCTTAAGGAGATGACCTCATTGTAGTTGATTTCAGATACCAATTTTAGGAATAAATTTAATATAGGTGTGAGACAGACTTTGTGTTTCGAGTTTGAAGTCAACTCGGTGCCTTTGAATCATTTCCTTCTTTTAATATATATTACATGTTTGTAAAGAAAAGAATTTATTGTTAAATTGTAAAAATAAGAAAATGTAGGAAACAAATAAAACCATGTATTCTGCTTAAGTTTGGTTTCCACTATAACCTCCTGAATCCTTATAACCACAGCTGTAATCAGGATCTTTAAGTATTGAATCACACAATCTCTCTCCGTTTTTGATTTATAATCTATTTTAGACCGAGTGTGGTTTAATTTAATGATGTTGCATGAGTGTTTTGTACCAAACTCCTTTTATAAGTTTGTTGAATTTTAAAAAACTATTTAAGATTAGTTATTCCATGACAGGGAAATTTTTAGGGGCTCAGTAATCTTGATTAAATTCTAGTAGAGTTTAATTGTGATAGATAAGTTTAAATATATGTTACGTGTCACAATTTGTTATCTTTTATAAAGTGATAATTCTAAATTTAAGGAAAATGTTTAGATTAGGTGGACATAACCTAATATTATTCGATTCAAGCCCTCTTTCATGTCAAAATGTTATTAATATATCCACCTTTTCTCCGCTTTTATTCAGTTTTCATTCCATGATTTCGCTTTGTATCGATTTGTTTACCTATTTCTAAGATATTGATTTCAGGCTTCGTTATTTGTTTACTATTCTTGATATGAAAAATTAAATATCCGGATCACTTTATTTTATAGTTTTCTAAACAGAAATTGAACTTAACCTTATCTAACGTTAGATAGTTTAGGGTAAGGTTTTATTATGTCATTTTCCACTTCTCTCGTTAGTTGTTGCACCATGAAAAACACAACATATTAATTGAAAATTTTCCTGGAGAGCAATAAGTTAAATTAACCAGGGATCGGTATTCTTTAGATAATACCAAGCGTTTAAAATAATTCTATTAGGTCTCAATTCATTAAGAAAATCATGGAAAATATTCAATTCCAATGGGATAAGAGACATTTTTCAACCATTATTAAAATCTGATTGTAGTAAAATGAGGTCAAATGGCGGCCACGTGCCCTTCTGTACCCACGTTGATCCGGAGATCACCGCTTGGAGCAGGTGAAAGCATGGCTGAACTTAGGCAAGGATGCAGCTGACGCTGTTATCAATCGCCCCAGATGTGTTTGCCTACGGACTGATGGAATACCCCCCTCCCCACACACACGGCCACCTCTCCGCGAGAATTCAGGCTTTTCTCTTGAAGATTAGAATCTGTGAGACATTCCCACGATCTTTAACAAGATTCCCCCTTCACCCGAAGGAGTCACCGACTATTCTCCAAGATCGCGCGCGTGTTTGAAGCCTCTTCACCAGGTGCCTATAAAACGCTTCGACTGAGCTTAGAGAGCAGGACTGTTAGACTTCCACCTACTCCGCCTCACAAACTAAAGGACGCTCTCTTCCTCCGCCCTCCAGCGGTGATTTCGATTTAAGTGAAAGCTAAATCGATCCGTGAATACTTTCATAGTCAATTGGCAAGGAGTGACAAGGATCCTCGACCCCGAAGGCGACAGGTTTTCCCTCGTATGAAACCAGAGGTAAACCGACTTCTTCCGTCGCATTCACCGTATCCCAACTGGCCCCTTCTCGACAACGAGCACATAAGGTAATCATCGTAACCGTTGCGACCTGCAGATTGAACTTAAATCTAGCTAACCTAATTGCTCCATTCTTTGTGTATGCGCCCGGGTTTAAAATCCCCCTTTAAATCACCAACTGAATCTGACCTCTTTAATCCCTTAATTAACCTACCTGATCGCATGGGGATCTTTAACTCCTCTGAGCGACCATTCCATTTAAACTCAATTTCTATGTAAATATATATATATCCTTTTGTTGTTAGTAAAGTTATATTTTCGTCATTGTCTTTTCTTTGCAACCCCAGCGCGTGCCAGCTACCTGTTAATCTTTGGCCAACTTGCACTCTAAAATACTTGCTTAAAAGGACCCCGCAAAGTTAATAATAAACCAACCCCACTGGACTCATGACCATTTTCCCTTTCACTAACGGTCTTCAACCAACCTTGAGCCCAAGTCCCAAAGTACCTACGTATATATATAAATATAGAATCTGGCCATTCCACTACACTAAACATGCAAAAATTCAAAACCAAATTTTATAGCATGTGTACCACCGTATCTAGTTGATGATATCTATCATGACTATGTCTTTTAGTCATTTGTATCCATGAAGTTTGATAGAATGGAAAATATATTTGATATTTGGTACTCTTTTGATCAATGAATGTTGAATTTCACATTGTTATAGCTAGGTTGGACGACATAAATTTCAAGTGCAATAAATTTATCCTAATTTCCTAATTAAGATGGTTTCTAAATTAGTTATACGTGAGGGAGTTATTTCTTATGTTTTATCATTTCTCACTGATTTGCATTGTTTCGAAGTTTTGATATCTCGACGAGGAGCTGGATTTTAAGGTAGGATAGGAACCATATCCCTCCTGACCCTACGACAGCTGCTACAAAGTCCTGTCGGCTCAGTATTTCATCTAGCGACTAAACACATACAATCGAGTACAAAAGACTCAGAACCATTGACAAAATGACACAATTCTAGTTTATCAAACCCTGAATACAAGACTACAACTCAATAGGGCGCCGAACCCTGGATAGAAAACGAAACAGCACAACTCTAAAGGGCGTTGAAACCTGTACAGAAGTCACAAGTGTATAAGGCACTAAAGAAGGACATAACTCTCCAGAGCTTAGAAACTGTACAAAAGCTACATGTATATATGACATCAAACCTTTTACAGGAGGACACAACTTTTTCCAACGTCAAAACCTTTACAAAAGGACACAACTTATTGGGTTTTGAAACGTTTACAGGATTCAACCCTTCAGAGCGTCGAATTTTGTATAGAAATTACAACTTCATAGATCGTTCACACCTGTACAAAAGGATACATTTCTATAAGACGTTGCTTCCTGGGCAGGACAAATACATATCTCTAAGCCTTGAATTATCTGGGGCAGTAAAAAAACTATATAGTGCGTCAATCCCAGTAGAGAAGGACACAAATCTATAGGGGATCTGAACGTATACTGAAAGACAGAACTCTATAGAGTATCTAATCCTTTATAGAAGCATACAATTCTCTACGGCCTCGGACTCTTTATAAAACGACTTTACTGTATAGAGCGTCGATACCTGTACAAAAGCCCTCAGCTATATAGAGCGTCGAGAGCTGTCCAGAAGGATACAACTCTATCTGGCTTTAAATGCTTTGAAAAAGGACAATCCTCTTTAAGGCTTCGACTCTGTAAAGACGTAAACAAATCTATAGCGTTCAAACTCGGTGTAAAAGAACACTAGTCTATAAAGAGTCAAATCTTATACAGAAGGACACATTTCTATACTGCGTCAAACCTTGCATAGAAGAACTTAACTCAATAGAATTTCAAAACCTGTACAGAAAGATAGAACTCTATATAGAGTTGAACCATTTAAAAAATGACTCAACTCTATATAAGGTGTCGATACATGTACAGAAAGATACAAATCTATGTTGAGTTGAACCCTGTGCTAAAGGACAAAACTCTATAATACTTCAAACGTACAAATAAGTAATCAACTCTATAGGACGTCAAATACTGTAAAGAAGAACACTGCTCTATGGAAAGTCTAACGCTATACAGATGACACAATTTTATACGGCGTCGAACTCTTTACATGACAAAACCCTTTTGCCGCCTAACGTTGTACACCAGAACACAACTCTGAAGATCATCGACACCTGTACAACCATAAGGCGTCGAAACATGTACATGATGATTACAACTCTATAAAGCGTCCAAAACTGTGCGTGAAAATCCCCGCCATTGAGTGCCAAAAACATGTACAAGACAAACTATGCAAACGGAAACATGTACATGCAACAGTCTTTAGAGCTTAGAAAATTGTACAAAAGGACACAGCTATATAGGACATTAAACCATTACACAAGGATAGCCTAAAAAAAATCCAAATCCTGCCTGATGAAGTTTCTAATGAAGAAAATCTCGTAAACTTTTCGTGAGACTAAGAATTTAAATTCCTCGCAAGGAAAAAGAGTAATAACATTCAGGCAATTATGCCTTGATTTAAAAATTCCCAAGTCTGGATATGAAAAAGCCACCCAAAATGAAGCCATTTATTATTTTCTATTGGGTTGAAACTGTCTTCATTTACGTTCTCATTCTTGTTGGTAAATTATTTCTTTATTGAATTAGAAAGTTTAAAAATTGTGCGAAGGGAATACATATAATCAGGAGAGTTGAGTACTCTTACAATATCCAACGACATATGTAGTAGTCTCTTTTATATAATCGTTCTATATACCACATGTATTCCTTTCATCTTTTAATCCCTTTTTTACCTTTTTGGAAAATAATGTTGTTTCTGTTCTTATTATTTCCCCGTGTCTGAGCATTTAGGGTTAAGGTGCCATTGTTTTAATTCAATTCTTCTTCGTAGATCGCTCTAGGAATCGTGAAAATCAGCCTCGACTTAATCTAAGCTTATCTCTTCTTCAACTAATTTTATCTAGAGATGTTCGTTTCTTGGTCCCATTATTAAATTAACTTTACAAAGGTGAATCAGGTGTAATGTGAGTAACCAAGCTGGAGGAATACGCGCTCTTAAGGCCCCATACCTGCAAGTTATTCTGTGCCTATATACTGAATCTACATTTTCGCCTCACCTTAACCTCTTTCTTTCTAGATTTCTCCTTACAAGCATTCCGTGAAGAGGCTTTTGCGTCAGTCTTAAGTGACAAACAAACGTCAAGGCCTCTGGTAGTATAGGCCAATTTCTATGCCATATTCAATTAGTTCAGTATTTATAAAAACGATAATAAATTCCAATGAATTTACTAAAGAAAATTATTTTTACATAGAAAACTAAAAAATAAGGTTATATATTCATTGAATATGTGTGGCAAAACTACTTTGATTTCGAGTATACACACACATTGGCTTTTGCGCCATTGCAATATTGCTTATTTTTTCATCTGGGTAACGGTGGAATAATCTTGACAAAATGCTCTAACCATCATTAAAGATAATAACAAAATGTTCCAATGTTTCCCTACAAATTGAGGAAATAAAATTTGCATTATTCCACCCAAATTTGAGTCTGAGGGGAAATTGAACGGAATTTTATGATGGTGCGGAAACCAGTGGTGATGCTTTAGGATCATGAGCTTTGATTTGGGCTTGTGTTGTTCTCTTACTCAGCTTGAAATAGTCTGACGCTTCTACCAAAGCCTACGTACTCGTTGGTCGTAGTCGCTGTTTGTTAGCCTTGTTTACCTTGTTCGCGCTGACTTAATTCAATAAAACTTATCTCTTCTCAACTATGAGAAAAATACTAGATAAGGAAAATGTATCAGGACGTTTCTCCATAAAAGAGGACGAATATCTTAAATAAAAGGATAATCGGATACGGAACTAGAGGGGGAATCAAGATATCGATAGACGAATGGGTATCATTGGTTGCTAGTCTGGCTTCATGGTGTATCTTATGGTTATAATCATCATTATTTTTTTTGTCGATTTTGCATAACAGAAATGCATTTACATAATGAATATTACTATCAGTTAGTAGATCATTATTATTCTTTGAATACTATGATTAATCCATTTAAGATAATTAACAATCAAAATACAATAATTTATTCACAATTTTTAAGTACATTGTTTTAGCCTCGTTGTACTTTCGGTATCATGAGAGAACATTGATTGTAACACGATTTCTCCTCTTAACAAAAAGGTCTTATCATGTTCGAAACTCAGTGGTGCTTGATGCCCATCCCATTTTTGTTTTACATACGATAATTTATATAACACTTGCAACCTTAGGCAACGATTACAATATCAATGATTGCAGACAAAAAATTACTTATAATGTTCCACACTAAGAATATAGTTGGATAGAGTTTTACGGTAGAGAATTTATATATTTGGTTACACCAATAAGAGTTCTGTAAATGGGAGCTTATTTAACTGTTTCACTGCTTAATGAATGAAAATTCACTCAAATTGCTAAATTGTCTACTCATTTCTTTATGTCTAACCACGCTTGGTTCTGAAAATTAAATCTAGCCCATATTAACTTCCATCTTTCATTTAGGTTAATAATCTTTTATCGCTCGCATAGGGTAGATTCTGGATATATTTAAAGTCATTAAGATAACTTTGTTTAAAGAGAAAATAAGGCCACGTCTGAGTTTTGAGTGAGTTGGGATGGCTTTGTACAACTGGAAAGAATGATTGATTTCGATGACAGCAGTTTTTAGGAGGAAGACCTCGGAGGAACACCTTGAACCACCCCTTTTTCGAGCAGAGACCACGAGGTCTTAAATATAATCCTATAGAAGGACGATAACGAAGATTCTCACGTGGAAGCCGGTGACACATCCTACCTGCGTTTGCCTAAATCAGCCGATCCCCCCTCCCATTATCTGCAGACAAATTAATCCCCCGCTAGCCAGGAGCCTCCAGTCAATCTCCATGCCCCGAGGCAATAATTAGCGCGGGACAAGCATCTTTTCTAACCAATATCTGAAACAGGGATAATCCGTTCGGCGACAGGATTTCCCTTGAGACCGCAGCCGTGTCCGGAGGCCTTTTAGCGAGTTAGCCAGGTGAGTGTATAAATATATATATATATATATATATATATATATATATATATATATATATATATATATATATATATATATATATATATTCAAGGTCCCCCGTTAGTCACGTCCTTCGAAGATACATCCAACTTTTATCTCGAGATAAGGCCATGAAGTTTATAGGTTTCGTTGGCTAGATCACCCCTGTGAACTTTTTTACCATCCTCTAGAGACAAGTTCGTAGAGCGGTTTCTTTGAACAGTTCGTATGACATATTCCTCTCATCTCGTTCACGAAAGTACGTCGCCCAGTCCAAGTGCACTCCCCCAAGCCTAAGTGTATCTCGCTACTCCCCTCACGAGTAATTCATCTTGCTCCAACCTCATCTCGCTCTTCTTTGAGGTAATCGACTATGATTACAAGATCTCATCGCCGCACTGCACGATCTTCTCATCCCGTGCAATCCGAGTCTTGGTTCCATCATCACCTCTCCCTTCTTCGGGAAGCTAGTCCGCAAGGTGAAGGCCTATCCGCATATTTCTAAATCCCCCTGGAGGTTATTTCCCGCTGTCCATAATTTGTTAATTACCGAGTCTCATTTTCATATTGCATTGGTCCATGTCCGATCTGTGCATTGCAATTGCATAATACCCTAATCTTGAACCATGTAAATATTTTGTGATTACCTTTTTTTTTGTAAATAAATAATAATTTGGGGTGGGTAGTCCCATTAAATTACCTAGAATGAATCCCGGAATTTTACGAACCTTTTAAGGCCAATCTCTCACGCACTTGCTTACGCCCCATTGTGTTTGAGCCTCCCCTCAAACTGGAGAGAGTCCTACATCCAAACTTTTCATTCACGCGTGGCCTCTCAGCTTTTGGCCGCCTATTTATGCGTGTACGGACCCACGGACTAGATTGTACACACATAATTCCTCGCCATATAAATATATATATATATATATATATATATATATATATATATATATATATATATATATATATATATATATATGAGGAATTAAACCACATTCTCAGAAGACAATTAAATTCAGAACAGTTTCGGTGTATCTCACACCCTTTTTTAACTGACACTGGCTATAAAATATAAGAAAAGTGCATATAAGCATAACACAATGTCTGGTCGTGAAAGATCCACTCTTTTTTCCCCCAATCTCCTACTTGTGGCTAATCTGAAGGGGGGTTAAGCCTAAACATATTGAAGGGCTGACGTGTATAGGAAACCAACCTACTCGAATGCCTATATACATTATTTTTCGTTCCACGATAATACTGTTAAAAAATCGGTAATTTCTAACCTTTTCCTTAGAGCATACAAAATATGTCATCCTTCCTATTTAAATGAAGAAGTTGTCATTATCAGGACCATTTATTCTAATTTGTGTTACCCCGATTGGTTCATATGGTCTGCCCATTTTGCAGCTAGGAAAACATTTTATGTTAATAAGCCTTCCCGCACTAATGACTTCAACAAATGTATAACATTGCCATTTAATAATAAATTAAATAGTTTAAAGGACATATTTGGAAAAGCGGGTATTAATCTAGCCTTTAAATATAATAATTCCTTAAACCAATTGATGATTGCCAGGAAACCCAAAGAACTTATTAACAGAGGAGTATATGCAATACCATGCAACGATTACCATAAAGTTTATATAGGAGGAACGGGGAGATTGTACGAACACAAAAGAGATATTAGAGTGGGCAGCGAAAGTAGTGGAATTTTTTGCCATGTTAGAGACAAGAATCATACGATCGATTTCAATGGAAGTAAAATGTTATTTAAATCAGCCAACTATGTTAAGAGAAGAATCTTAGAATCGAGCTTGATATCGTCAGTTCCTAATTTAAATCTATCTGAGGGTCAATTTTCTTTTAATCCTGTAATAAGAAAGCAAATAAACAAAATAGTAAAATGACAGCCCTTCAATATGTTTAGGCCTACCCCCCCCCCCCCGATTTGCCACAAGTAGGGGATTAAGGGAAAAAGAGGGGATCTTTCACGACCAGACCTTGTGTTATGCTCATATGCACTGTTCTTATATTTTCTATCCAGTGTCAGTTGAAAAAGGGTGTGCGATACACCGAAACTGTTCTGAATTAAATTGTCTTCGGAGAATGTGGTTTAATTCCTCATCTTTTCTTGCGATATTGCATTAAATTTCATCATATATATATATATATATATATATATATATATATATATAAAACGCTCCCAGTTATGTGAAGATCACCGTACCCCTCACACCGAAGAACAGTCCCCCGTCTGAGGTGAGAGATATCAATCCCTTTATTACGTCTCCCCCTTCGTCAGCGTACCCCCGAAGACCCATTGTGCGTTTCGCTTGTGGTGCTGAGGGCCACACCAGACCATACTGCCCTTAAAATTCCAAATTCTGATCGGCTTCTAACCATAAAGTTTTCCAAATTAGCGATCTACCAACTTCTCCAACCCCTCACCCAGAAGCCCCTACAACTTTCTCGTCGGATACTCTCTCGGGGACACCATGTGAACTTCCTATTCAATAAGAACTCCCCGGCAAATTAAAATTTTAGCATGGAACTGTAAATAGATGCAGTGTGTCTACGGTAGTAAGAGACACTGGTTACACTTGTATTGTGGTGTCAGACAAACTGCTTCCCCCAGTAGGCTCTGGTCATAACAATTACGCGGTGGTCCATGACTACCTTGAACGAGCAAACCGTTTCCTTGTCGTCAGATGTTACCTAGAATGCCAATACTTTACTGGATGGGCCGAAATAGTAGCAGCCTTGGTCAAATTCTGTGCCTGGTTGATCGGCCAAAGCCCCCAAATAACTCCTACTTCAGTGACTCAGTCTATAATTACCCGGGCCCAAGCCCAGAAGAATCCCGAGTCCCCTCTTCTCTTAGATGCCCCCAATGACCTGGAATTCATCGCTCTCCATGTCGAGGCATTTGCAAAAGTCCAGAAAGAGTGCGCAATTCTCCTTCCCTTTGGGGAAAAAGCGATGAGTCAGGAAAAGGACTCTGCAGCGAACAAATGGAGGTCTCTTACCTCATTAAGGAAGGCCTACTGCACCGTGCCTGTTCTGACGGAAGTAGCCCCACTACTCATACTTTGTGTATTTCCAGCGATCGCGTCCCCTAAGTCCTAAAACTAGCCCATGACGGTCTATTGGCTGGACATTTTAGTCCTAATAAGATGGCTCAAAGAACATTCCAATATTTCTTTTGGCCCGGATCGGCTAAAGAAATTGCCGAGTTCTGTAAGTTCAGTTGTATACGACCAGCCCCACTCCACAAGACTCAAAATCTATGAGCTCTTTTTCAGAGTGGCCGTTGATCTTATCAGCCCGATTCATCCCCCATTCAGCAAAGGACACTCTTACGTCCTCACCCTTATCGAATTTTGCGACCTGATTCTCAGAAGCAGTCCCCCTCAAGAGCATAGATAGTGTGACATGTGCGGAGTAACTTAGGTCTATTTCCCCCCGCATCGATATCCGAAAGGTGATCCTTTCGGACCGAGACCGACAACTCATGTCAGAAATGATGGAGCAAGTCGGCAAGCTCCAGACCATCAAACCCTTATTTACCTCCCCGTATAACCCAGCCACCAACGGGATCTGCGAGAAATTAAACGGAACATTAAAATCCGTGTTAAAGAAACTGTGCCAAACTCAGCCCCGAGAATGGCATAGGTAATTGACCGTGGCGCTTTTTGCCTGTAGGGAAATCGCTCATCGAACCCTGGGATTTTCCCCATTCAAGCTCCTCTTTGGGATGAATTTACGAGGCCCCAAGGGCATTTTTACGAGCTTTTCGTCAGCCTCGGCTGGATTAAGAAGTAAAGTCTTCCTATTCATATTTTTTAGATCTCCGCAATCGTCTAGAAGAGTGTGTGGACATAGCATATAAATATGCCATCTCAATCTCGAGAAGTAACGAACCTGTTTTGAAGTCAAGTCAAAAGAGAGACGATTTTGGCCCGGCGGTGAAATTTTGCTCCTTTTACTCACCGATACAAACAAACAAGCTTCTTAGTCAATGTAAAAGCACCTTCCCCCTTCTCAAAGCTCGTTTCCCTGTGAACTATCTAATTAAAACCCCCTCTGGAGATAAGCTGTTGCACGTGAGCATGTTAAATCGGTATCACTGCCGCGCTTGTATAAACAATATAGTTTTCCTTGATAAGGAGACAGCTATGGAAGCTTCTTACCCTTTCGACTCCCTTAAGGCAGTTCAGGTTGTGTGCGTTGAGCAGGATAATGATTTTCCTCTCTACTTATTATCAGGCACAACAGAAGATTCTGCCCTTGAGCTAGATATGGATCCCTAACTTGTACCCTCTCAGAAGTTGCAATTGGTACAATTGTTGAACAAATTCCCGGACGTAATTTCAGGAAAAAACGGCTGTTTATCCCACTTTGAGCACACAATCACGCTTCCATCCCAGGACCCCATCCGTTCAAAGCCCTATCCCTTACCAATTCATTTACGCCAGGCTTTTAACACCGAGGTGCAAAATATTTTAAAATTGGGGATCATTGAACCCTCCAATTTTAACTACTGTTTCCCCATCCTCATGGTTCGGAAACCAGACCAGTCTTTCCGTATGTGAATCAATTTTCGAAAGCTAAATGCGGTGACCGTTTTCGTTTCCGAACCTATTCCCCTCATAGACCCAAATTTACACTTATTTAAAGAAAATAAATTCATTTCGAAATAGACCTTCGTAAAGCATATTATCAAATTTCCATTGAGCAATGCGCTCGGAAATTTACGGCACTCCCCACTGAAAAAGGACTTAGGCAGTTTCGGCGTCTCCTATTCCGACTAGTTACTGATTACAGTAATTATAATTGTATGATGCGCCGAATCCTGGATGGTCTGCATGACGTGTCCTTTTATTTCGACAACGTTTACATTGCCACCCGCAATTGGGGTCAAAAATTGATCTCTATCCAACCTCTTTTAATTATACTACGTGAGAACGGACTTACGTTGGCCCCCAGTAAGCTTCATTTTGCATATGGCACTATCAAATATTTAGGGTTCCACATTGGGGAAAACCAAATGGCGCCCAAGAAGAGAAGGTAAGGGCCATAGTCAGCATGCGCCTTCCGTGCACAAAGAAGCAGCTACGCTCCTTTATGTAATCAACGTCCTTCTATCGGCGGTTTGTCCCAAATTTCGACTCCCTAGTGCCCCCCCTCTGCTCGCTGCTTCAGAAGAAGTCACCAGATACCCTGGTCTGGAACCTCAAAGCTACGGACCATTTTCAAGAGCTGAAGAACAAGCTTGCATCAGCCCCCCTAATAAGGCTCCCGAATCCCGACAAGCCTTTTGGAATACGGTCGTATGTCAGCAATGACAGCATCGGATGCGTCCTCATTCAATATGGATAGGATGGCGAAAGACAACCTGCTGCGTACGCAAGCCGGAGTTTCCTGGTGCGAGAGAAGAACTATGCGATTGTAGAACGTGAGGCTCTAGCGATTATTTTCAGGCATTCAAAAATTCCGGATGTATTTGTTGGGTAAGGAGTTTATCGTAGAAACTGGTCATAGACCCCTGGCCTACTTAAGAAACTAAAAGAGCCAAAATGGACGGCTAATGAGATGGAGCTCACTCCTCCAAGATTATCAATTAGGATAGTGTAAAAAAAAGGGACTGAGAATGGTGTTGCCGACAGCTTTATTAGGAACCCCGCAGGGAATCCTCACAATTAAAATAAGAATTCTTTACCCTCAATAGTCCCCAGTGTAAATAAATTTTTTGTTCTAGTCTCGGTGAAATTGCTTATAAAAACCCCAATCGGGTAACGGATCTATATTTTTTTTCGTTAACGTTGATGTATCTTTTTTTCTGTGTAACTTTTGACCCTGTTCCACTAACCATTGCCTATATAACCCTCTATGTTATTTCCTTGTGCCTTTATCTGAAAGGCTAATTCTATTAACTACTATTATCGACTCTGTAATTACCATCTCCATTATATTTTTTTTTCTACCTTAATTCATCATTTGGTTTGCTGTAGTAACGGCTCAATATTGAAATCCCCTTGTTATAGCGATCCTTAGACTCGGTTCAGTTAGACTTTAATGTTATGTACACCTGTTCGAAGCAGGTTAAGAATCCTTTGCTCCTATACCTTTAGTACACCCCGAGCACGAAACCTTTCATTTTGGAGTGGGATGTCTTTTTCTCTCCCCTTCATTCCAAGAAAAGGCGATCTTTTGGAATGAAAGAGTGTAGGAGGACGACCTCGGAAGACGACCTTGAACACTATCTTTTTCGAGCAAAGTCCGCGTGGTCTCCAACAAAATCCTAAGGAATGACAATAACGAAGATTCTTCCATGGAAGCCGATTAGACACCCCACCTTCGATTGCCTAAACCAGCCGATCACCTCCCTCCCCATGAACTGGGACAAATTAATCCCCGCCAGACAGAAGCCTCCAGTCAACGCCATGCTTCGCAGCTATATTGGTGCTAGACGAGCATCTTTTCAAACCCTTATCTGAAACAGAGCTAATCCGTTTGGCATTAGGATTTCCCTTGAGACAGCAGCCATGCTCGGTTGCCTTTTAGCGACTTCGCTGGTTGAGTAAATATATTCAGGGTCCTCCGTTACTCGAGAGAGAGAGAGAGACGCTGAAGTTTGAAGGTCTCATCAGTTAGATCACCACCGTGTACATTTGACTATCCTCTATAGGTAAGTTCGTGAAGCAGTTTCTTCAAAAAGTTCGTGCGACATACTCACCTCGTCCCGTTTACGAAAGTACATCGCCCCGTCCGAGTGCACTTCCCAAAGCCTAAGTGTATTTCGGTACACCGCTCACGAGTAATTCATCTTGCTCCAACTTCATCTCGCTTTTCCTTGAGGGAATAGACTCCTATTGCAAGATCTCATCGCCGCGTTGCAAGATCTTCTCATCTCGTGCAATCCGAGTCTTGGTTCCATCATCACCTCCCCCTTCTTCGGGAAGCTAGTCCGCAAGGTAAAGGTCCATCTGCATATTTCTAAATCCCCCCTGGAGGTTATTTCCCGCTGTCCATAATTTGTTAATTACCGAGTCTCATTTTCATATTGCATTGGTCCATTCCTATCTGTGCATTGCAATTGAATAATACCTCAATCTTGACCCCTGTATATATTTTGTGATTACCTTTTTTATATAATTAAATAATTTATTTTCGGATAGTCTCTCTAAATAAACTTAAATGAATCCTGGCATTTTACTAACCCTTTAGCCTCTACTTGAGCTGGAGTGAGGCCTACCTCCCCACTCTTCATTTACGCGTGGCCTCTCCACTTTCGGCTGCCTATTTATGCGTGTACGGACCCACGGATTAGATTGTACACCCTTAATTCCTCGAAAAAGTTGAGTATTAAATCGTGTAGGCAGGAGCACAAAAGATAGGGTGATGTTGGCCAACCTCTGTAAGAAGTTGAAAATTTACAGTGCTTTACTTAGTTCTAAATTGAAGTCAGGTAAGCTCTTAGATTATGGGGAGGAAGAAAATGAGAATGGGCTGGCTATAGAGTTCGTTATCCATTGACACCTTGGTTAATATACATGGTACGAAATGTTTCATATCTGCTGTCAAAAGAGTTAAAATGAAACTTCATAACTATCATAACCGCTTATTGTCCGAAAAAACATAAATGTTTTTTCAAACTATTTGCAAAAGAATAGTAAGTGTCTTTGTATCCGAAGGTACTTTGTAAACGAAAGCATGTTTTAGCGGTTTTTTTTATTTTCTTGTCGTCATAAATTTGTAAATAGGTCCTCATTTATTGTTTCCATTAACAAGCATTTATATATCGGTATATTTCAATATTATAGTATTTAATAGAGATTATATACTGTTTAATTCTTCGGTATCGGCTTGTTTGTGATATGGACATCATGAATCACCGATTGTAAAAGGTAGAAAGTGTGGGAATAAATAGAAAAGGTGGTATTTTAGTAAAAGAATACGTGTTCCAGGTTTTCTGGAAAACTCAGTGGTTCTTCAGTTTTTCTGAGTTCTGAATATTTAACTTGTATTCCCTCCAAACTCCAAGTGTAACTTATCACTTAGCAGAATATCTCAACTCGATCATCGCTCCCTAACGCGATCAGACTACACACTGCTCTTCTCCTCGACTCTTCTAGATATCCTTCAAACCACTCGACCAGCAGCTGTACTAGCTTCCATGGACGTGGAAACTCTATTCACAAATGCTCCCGTGGACGAGACCATCGATTTGATAATTACTGCCATTTACCACACTGAAGGTTACACACCTCTCACCATCCTCGAAGACATTCTACGACAACTCCTCCAAGCATGCACAAATGAAGCCCCATTCTACGGTCCTGATGGGCAACTGTACGTGCCAATTGATGGCGTTGCGATGGGATCTCACCTTGTCGTCCTTTTTGCCATCTTTTACATGGGTGGAGTTGAGCAAAATATGTTAAAAATTCTAATTGCGCCCAAACCTTCCATCTATACTCACTATATCAACGACACACTTTTAAACGCAGATAACCTTGATTAAATTAATGCCCTAGTTGACATATTTAAGAACTCCTGTTTGAATTTCACGCAAGAAACGGAAAATCTAGGATCCCTTCCATTCATTGATATTCTAATTAGTTCTGATGAGTCTAAATTTACGACCCAAGTGTACGTTAAGGACACAAATTTAGGCTTCTGTTTAAACGGTACCTCTAAGTGTCCTGAACGGTACAAGGAATTAGTAATTAATGCCTTGATTAACAGGGCAATTTCCCATTCCTCCTTGTAGACGGCTGTCGATTTTGAACTCAAGATAGCTTTCCGCGTTCTGGTCAACAACCGCTACCAACAGGAATACATCGATGCCGCTATAAAAGAAAAAAATGGTGCCCGCCGTACACTGAAGAAAACTACCATGGATCTTTATTAGAAGACCAATATGAATACAGGTTACCGTGAAGACGAAAAGGCACTCAAAGGCATTTTACATCGAAATGTATCCCCAACCGACCCTAATACGCATATAAACCTAATAATATACTACAAGACAAAGAAAACAAATAGAAGCATTATGGAGAAAAGCTGTCTCCCTCCGACGAGCGATCTCCAGGAGACTAACATCGTGTACGAGTATTCGTGTAGAGTCAGGGACTGCGAACACCGCGATTCTAAGTACATCGGCGTGACCTCCACAACCTCATCGAGGCGACTGATGGCCCACTTACAGGATGGGGCATATAGAAAACATACCTACTCTCATGGCACTACATTAATCAGTGAGACGCTAAATAAGAACACCTCCATCATCCTCAGACTACAAAACCTCAGAAGATTGCGAATGGCCGAAGCCGTCATTATCCAAATGAAAATACAGGAAATTAATATGCAACTCAAGCCCGAAACCATACTTCTGACAACTCGGTGTCTCCGCGTCATTAGTCGCTAATACAAAATCGCAGCTCCCTTCACTTAATGAATATTATCTGAACTAAAATTTTTCCTTGAATGTGTTTGGTCATTTTGCAGCGTTTACGTCAGGAAAAGTCTATTATTCCGTAGCGCCTATGATTTAAACGTTAGTTTGTCCTTAAAAAAATCCTTTACTGTGATTGGCCAATTTTGTATCCCTTATGTTCAAATAGAAACGCAAACACTGCCAATGTTTTAAACGTTAATTTGTTCTTAAAACTTCCCTAAACTGTGATTAGTCAATTTTGTATCCCTACTGTTTAAGTAGGAAAGGATACATAGTGTTGCATTTTGTAAGTTATTCCATTTCAAAGGCTCAGTTTATCTCACTACTCACAGCGATCTACGCACTGCTAAGTTACGACAACTATTTGTCTTAAATAACTTTGTGAAACAAAGTTATTTTCTGCTTCTAAATATCACTGTCCTCAGCCTTTTTTTCTTAAACTGTACTTCTGCATATCACAGTATAACTCGACCACTAGTAAGTTCCTAGAAACAGTACGTAGTAGGGTATAGTAAACTCCTGTAGGAGACCCCGTTAGGGAGCCAGAGAAGGAGCCCGGTTAGAGGTGACAAGCCCAAACCCCACTTATAGGGCTAGGCCATCTAGGTAAGGTGGTCGGGGAGTGTGCACCCCAAGGAAGGTAAGATATTTAGAAATAGGTTTATATAGGGCGCTTCTCCCAATAGTAGAGCAGCAATAATATTTCTTCAGGTTTTACTTTGCAGAAGGACGTCCAACACTGAAGGGGGTATGAGTTAAGATAATAGACCCGCCGGATTTCACCAAGAGACTACCCCTCCGAGTTATATCGAACGGAAATACAATGAAGCCACAAGAAGTCGCCCAGAGCCTGTTCAAGGAATTACAAATTGCACTCATCAAATGCCTCAAGACGCCCAATGGATTCGTGGTAATTTGTGCTGATAACAATGACGTCTAACTACTACTTGCGTGGGCGGGCATGATCGCTTTCCCTAAAATAAACCTCGAAGCAAAGGTACCTCCACAGATAATCGCAAATCGAAGTATCGTGTGCATAAAAATTGAGTCTTGGATTGGAGAACATACACCTGAGGAATTAAGGCAAGAGCTAAAAAAGCAACAACCATAACTGAAGATTTACGACATAATTACATTCAGAGAGCACACACGTGTTTTTAAAAGAGTGTGCGAGTCTACAGAGATTGCCACGAAGCAATACAAAAGGGTCTTCTCGCATAGAGTATGAGAATCCCCGCCAGCAATTTTCAACGGGATCAGTACCACAATATTCAAATTTTCTTCAGGTTTTATAAGATGGAAGAACATATAACTGCCATGCCAACTACCCCCAAAAGAAAGAGATATGCTTGGAGTGCAGCGGCCCCCATTCATGGGGGAACTGCTCAAATAATAATAAAAAAAATATGTAAATTGTGGAGTGAGCCATAGTACAATGGCTATGTCATGTCCAAAGAGAAAAGAAATTATAAGAAGAAAAGAAACTGAAATCCACCAATGAAAAGATACTTCACGAAATTCCTCATATGCATCGGCGACAGCTAAGCCTAACGGCCAAATCACTCAAGTTGCAACAGACGGGACTCTGAACGTAAAAATACTAACGTGTATTCTCCACTCACACGTCATGAATATCGCACAGCGGGAACATATGCCAAAACATTGAACTCCATGCTCAACGAAAACGGGGTGAAACCAATGAAATTACCTAATGACATTGATTCATCGGCCATATTCAACAATAAGATCTCTGAGGATACGAAAAAGACAATCATTGAAGAAGCGAAAAGAAATGATAGCGAATCATATCAAAAAGAGGAACCAGAGAGCAAAGATAAAGAATCAGAGTGCAGCACCGACGAGAACAATAAAAAAGCACAGAAGAAAAAAAAAGTAAGCGTTAAAACAAAAAGCAAATTGACTAAGGATGCTTCACCACGCGACTGAACACTGGAAACAGCAGCCACGAAATGCAAGATGGAAAAGAGACAAATCTCGTCGAGAAAAGAAAGGAAAAGCAGAACCACAAGAAAAAATACAAGTTAATAATCGTAAAAACTGAACTCTTCCATAAAAGAAGAACCGCTGAAAGCCAACAGACAAAATGGAGAACAGAAAAATAAGAATTATACAGACAAATACGAACGGATGGAAAGATAAAGAAAACACATCCGGGAATATATCCAGAAAAATAGATCACGACATAATTCTAATATCAGATCACGGAATTAACCTCGAGACGTACAAATTGAAAATATGGAACTATGACGTAATAGCCTCTAAACACACAAACGAACAACATGACGGAGCGGCAATAGCAATAAAGAAAGGAATAGGGTACAAAAAAAACAAGGACTAACCGAATCTTACCTCACAATTAAGTTCAAAATGGAATTAACAAATATAATAATTGATACGGGATACCAACCACCGCGATGACCAGAACTACCAATAAATAACTTTGTGAGAATATTTAACAATAGACTTCCAACTTTGTTTTTGTGAGACCTGAACGCAAAATGCAGGTATAAAGGATATAAGAACAGAAACCAAACAGGAAAAGACCTACAAGCTCTAATAGACAGACGGGTAATATGAAGACAAGGACCAGAGTAGTCAACGCTAGTTAAAAACAGAACAGTGAGAACTCCAGACATCTTCCTATCAAACAATAACATACCTTTTAACTACCATATGGAACCTGTAAATGTTATCTGCAGCGACCACACAGCAACACTACTCACTGTGAATCAGCAACAAATACCCGCCCAAAAATGGAAGGAATACCATAGAGCAGACTGGGAAAAATACAAACAAGAATTGGATGAATACGCATCAAACAGACTAAATGAAGCTACTTCAGAATAAATCGATGGCGAGCTGGAAAAAATAAGGACGCGAATACAAACAGTTCACGAGAATGCAATACCCAGAAACACATACAAAACAGTCAAATACTTTATATGGACAGAGGAAATGAAAACTAAGAATGCAGAAATAAAAGCGATAAACGAGGACATAATAATAAACGGCATGTCAAGGGAAAAATACCGCAATCTGGCAATGAAGAAGAGAGAACTACTAAGCGCAATAACGGAGAAACAAAGAGAATACTGGGACATAGCTGTTTAAAATACTGATAACGAGTTATTACCCAGAGAATTTTGGAAAAAGATAAAAAGAATGGGAAATACTAAAGGTAAAAAGAAAATAAAGATTAAGAACACAAACGGGAAATTAATCGAAGATCTGCGCGAGATGGAAAAATTGTTCTGGGAACATTGGAAAGGAGTGTTTAACATCAGCGAAGAGGAAAGCGAAAATTACGATATAAACTTCGAAAATCAAATAATTGACGAATTAAATGAACTGATTGAGAGGACTTTCCCATATCACTACGTAGAAGAGGAACGGTATGCGAACGATGGATTTAACGCCAAAAGCACAATCGAAGAAGTGAAGAATACCATCTCAAAGTTTGAACAAAAGGACCCTGGAAAATCGGCCTAACCAGAAAAAAACTATATAGAAGCACCAGATAATATACTTGAAGAGATAAGCAACGTGTTTAACGCCTGTATAAACACAGGATACTTCCCCGATGAGTTAAAGATAGCTAAATAATGATATTCATACCGAAACTGGGAAAACGGCCCTCGAAGGTCGAAAACTTCAGACCTATATCCCTTCTCGACTCCATCGGCAAGGTGTTCGAAAAAATTGTTAACACAAGATTAAATGAATATCTCACAGAAAACAACGTCTGGAACAATCAACAATTTGGTTTCAGAAAGAATAGGAATAGGGAGATAGCCTTCAGCGTGATTACAGAAAAAATAAGCAAAGTCAAAGGAGAGAAATGCAGTATGTATATTGTACGCTGGGAGGAATCGAAAGCATTTAATAAGGTCCTGCAAAGAGGCATACAACATAAAATTCTAAATCTGGAAATGAACCACTATTTGAAAAGAGTTTAATGCGAGTACGTCTTTGGAAGATATGCATACGTAGCCACGGGGAATTACCATGGTGAAAGATCCAAGATTAATGCGGGCCTTGCTCAGATAGGGGTGTTTAAGTCCTTCGCTCTACTCAGTGTATACCTCGGACATTCCCCCACCCAGGAACGAGGGCTGTGAGAACATACAATACGCAGATGATTTCACTCAATTAATTATCTGTGTTTATCAGAACCCTCAGACTCAGGCCAGAGTAACGGCAACAGAAATAGAAAATCTAAACGAGTATGAACGCAAATGTAAAATTAAAACGAATAAAAATTATTTTATAATTATACCTATGTATCGCAGAAAACTATCCGACGTTTACGTAGATGGAGAGCGATACAGGTATAACGGTGTAGGCAAGATTTTAGGCCTAACTATTACCAAAATTCGTTACAAGAAACACGTGCCCGAAAGAATAAACAAAGCACAAGACATTCTAACTTTACTCTACAGATTAAGAAATCTAAACATGAAAAAAAGAAAAAGATCTGCCAGGCCATGATCCAGCCTACTTTGGTTATATCCAACAATTGCCATGTATACGGTTTCAAGAAGCAATCTAATAAAGATGCAGCGTATACAAAATAAGGCAGTATACAAAATAAGGCAGTATACATAATTACGAACACGCGACGATTAGGGAGGGAAAACTAAGAGACTTACACATCGAAGCGAAAATATAACCATTAAACAAAATAATTGAAAAAAGAGCTAACAAAATCATAAAAAAACATAGGAAGAAAAAGGAGAGGAACAAAATAATCAAATAACACGAGGGGCAGGATGTTGACAAAATATGTTGTTTCCTAGTACTAAAAATAAAGCAGAACAAAGGAAATAAGAGGAGATTTACATGTAAACCAAATAAGGAAACCCTATTGTGACAAAGATTTCACGAATAATGAGAAACTTACCGGATTGGACTTGATACCCACAAGGAATGACAAAACTAACCAAAAAGTGTAAATGAACGAAAAAGAAAAACAACATAAATAAAGAAGAGAAAATTAAATAAATAAATAGCCAAGCAACATGAGCCCACACAACAGATACGCATACGATAATTATGCTACAAAAATCATCGAAACTCTAGTTATTAACATTGCAGGAGAACAAATAGTGCAAACAACGGTTTGAGCCCCTATCTCATACCCACATAACATAATAACAAAACAACCACTATTTCACTTTAATTTACTTTGAACTTAACTTTAAAATTAGTTCATAGTACAGAGGTAAGCGTGACCTCCACGCAACTTGTACCTCTCTGCAAATCTCTAACTTCCTTACACTTCAATCATCTTCCTCTTTTACCCCTATCCAGAGATGGGCCAAACACTAACACTAGGGACAAGAACAGCAAATAGTAACAAACAAAAGCTAGGAAAACATAAAAACACCGTGGTTTGGGTCCAACGTTAAGCAGGTCCACAGGCCAACATGGTCAACTTTCAAGCCTTTGACTTTATTTCAGTCTATCCTATCTTTACTTTTTTCTTCTTCTTCTCCCTCTTTCCCCCTCTCCGGAGATATTTTCCCTCGGTGCCTTCAGGCCCAGAGGGAGTAGGGTACCGAGAAAACTTAGAGGAACCGGGTCCCGCCTTCGGGAGGGTCTGGTTGGGTGGGGGCAGGGGTATCTAAAAAAATATTCTCCCACTTTTCAATTCATTCATTTCATTCCATTTCTGTTCATTCCATGAAGATGACGGACCGCGGTCGAAAGACGTCTCTGAATAAAATATGTCTTTTGCGAAGGTTTTTTTTTTCTCGCCTACAACACCCGAGCAAAAAACTTGTAAAAAAGATAAATAGAATACAAGTTAAAATCAATAACGCTGCCAGTGCTGTAGGACTTCAACAGTGCATGTATACAACATGGCTTCTTACCTAATTATATATATATATATATATATATATATATATATATATATATATATATATATATATATATATATATATATATATATATATATATCTTAAAAATGAACCCCTCAATAATAGCCAGTGAAAACCTACATGACAAGAAAAAATCTGAATCGATTACTATTCCAATTTTACCACCTGATAATGGCACATAAAATGTAACCGGTCAAAATTCAGGTAAAGATGATGGTCCTAGAACAATAGATAACTTGCCAGAAAGTATACTTTGCTCAGAAAATGCATTAAACTTTTTCTCTAGTGAGAATGAATCGGAATCACCTAAAATAAAAAATAAAAAACTTCTCTTCAGAATCGAAAATAGACAAAAAGAGGTATCAAATCGGATTTCCCAGGTTGGTCAGTTGAAGATATTTAAAAGCAAAAACTTTCAAGCAAACATCTCACTCGTAATAAGTATTTTGAATTATTTTTGGAAGATTTTCTTATAAATCTTACTATTGTAGAAACAAATAAGTAAGGTTTAAAAAATATCTTAGTTTGAATGTTTCAAATGATGAAATGAAGTGCTTCTTAGAAATACTGTTGCTTAGTGGCTATTTGTGTAATCCAAGACAAAAAATGTATTGGGAAAAAGCATCAGACACTTTATCTACGAGTTTCCAAATCAATGGGACGTGATAGGTTTGAATTAATCTTTACGCATTTGCATTATGTTGATAATAACAACCTAGACAGTAAGTAAATTTTCTAAAATTTGGCCTTTAGTAGTTTAATTAAATAAAAGGTTCATTCACTATGTTCCATTAGAAGAATTTTATAGCTTAGATTAATCTATGTGCGTGTATTTTGGGAAACATGGCTGTAAACAATTCATTCAGGGTAAGCCAATCTGTTTTAGTTTCAAAATTTGGTGTGAGATAACTACACTTGGTCATCTGGTTTGGTCTGAACCCTATCAGGAGAAAGAGATTCTAAATTCTGAATTAGGATTAGGGAGAGAACTTGTTATGAGATTTACTGGTGTACTTCTGAACAGATATCCTCTGTCATATCATTTGTGCTTTGCTAATTTTTTCACCAGGGTAAAATAAATATCAGCGCTGAAAGAAAAGTCAATACAAGCTACTGGCACAATTAGAGAGAACAGGGAAGAGAAATGTTCATTACTGAAAAACGAAGATATGAAGAAAATAGCAGGAGTTGTTTTGATTATAAGACTGATGCTAATAATCAAATAATAATATGCACTTAGGGTGATAACTGTTGTGAGCATTTGCTCCAATGCAATAGGAATTGAACCTGTAGGTCAGGCCTCTTACTACTCCTCATCGAGTAAGAAGCCTGTTGAAATTCAACAACCTTACTTAGTAAAGATATATAATGGAGCAAAACATTTATCAAAATATTAAATTGGCATCCGAGGAAAGAATTTGTACTCACCCTTAGTAAGTATTTGATCGATGTGGTCGTGAATAATGCTTGGCAACTACATGAGATTTGTTTAAGAAGTAATGCTATGGATCTTTTATCTTTTCGTAGAAGTGTGGTTAGGATTTATTTGGAGAGATAATGCGATATACCACAACATGGTCAGAAAAAAAGACCTAAAATGACCGAAAGTGCAGGTTTAACATGCATGTTGACTGGGTAATTCCGCAGGAGAGACATACCAGTTGTTCTATTTTCACAGAAAACAACAACAAGACGATGTGATAAATGCGATAGAGGTCTTCATATAAAGTATTTTAAGTCATATCACTTCGAGTAAAAATACAATCGGAGTTCCTAGATTTGTCATCATGTTATAACATATATTCCTGGACAACGATATGTAGAACACATCAAAAAGTTTATAATAAATAATGATTTTGTCTATATATGTAATATTTACTCTGATGTTATATTTATCTCACACATCTATTTTATTCATATTCGGCTGAAAAATATAATTTTTGTTAGAAATGGGGCAATTTGAATGCCTCTGACAACAGATATTCAGGACCAATAGGAAAGCTCCTTGATTCTGTTACAGACTTGGATATCAACCCAAATTTCACTCAAATATCTTTAGGTCCTCCTCTTACCAAGATACCTCAGGTTGTGGTGGAATATCTTTCAACTGATTAATACTAAGGCTATAGAATTGCGTCGGCAATCAGAGATGGAGTGCTTCCTCTAGCGCTTTCTCTATTGGTAATGGGACAAGTAAACCACAGTCGCAGGCTGACCACAGCTAACAGACTTCTTCGGCTGTGAGTGTCAAAGCATGAGCTCAAAGGAACGGCCCTTAAGAATCTACGACTGATTCTTGCGTTCATCATTGGTGTATATTACCCATGCTGGTTTAACGTTAAGATTAAGCACTGTAGGACCGAGAGAGCAAGGCACATTCTTTATCAACTTCACTGACTTAACTCTCAGAGGAAGGAGGCGTTGGATATTGTTTTGCCAACTGTTAAGAGATGAGCTTGGTATGCATACAGTAAAGCCATCCTTCAAACCCTCATATGCCCTGAAGAGCAGGCGGAGAGAACTAACGGTTTCAAAAGAATCCAGACAATAAAGGGAGAAGGGAACCCAAATACTCAACTGGAAGACTCCTTTGTAAGGCTTAGAAAGACACCAGACATCAATTGTAATGCTACCAAGGATTGGAGATCCGATCAATTGGTCAGATGATGTCTCTGAGGCACCTTTCACTTATTCTTTAAGTACTTCTGAATTTAAAAACTTTATTGACTCTAGTATGAAAGTACCTGAGTGGCCCTGTCACACATAGAACATTGATGTGGTTGTAAGAATGGTGACTGAGGCTTCTTACAAGTATTTCTTACAATAAAAGAGGGATGGAGGAATCAGGGCATAAGAAACAAGTAGATGTTTGATGTCCAGGAATGAGTCAAAGTAAGATTTCTGTGCTCTGGTGAAGTTTAACTTTTGAATATGACCCCAAGTGACCCATGCAGCTATATGTCAAGCTTTGCATACACTTTTCACATTCAATAAATATGTAACATTGAGGTTACATTGTGTTTTTGTGTACTCGGATTAAATAAAAATAGGTTACATAAGCTCGTGAGGAAAGGGGCAAATTTACTTTTATTTAAATGGATATTGATGTAGGTAAGAGCAATTGTATAACAAAATAAAGTTCTTTTTCAAAATCTACATCAGAAAATCTATCATTTAAACACCCCTCATTAAAGGATTTAATGAAAATATATGGAAGGCGATAGAGAGTTGATTACACTAATACGGTGGTCAGTTGTTATGGTATTCCCTTTTGTGGTGTTGAGTTTACGAACCTTATCTTAGTCTTTCCCTGCTCACTATTATTCAGCCTAGATGATTCGCTCAAGTCGTCGCTTAAATTTAACGTACTCATTAATCGTACTCGTTGTCCGTTGGTTTAACTTATACCACGTAGGCACAAGCTGAATTCAATAAAACTTTTCTCTTCTCAACCTAGCAAAAAATACTGGATTAAAAATTATATGAACTTCTTCTTTTTAATAGCAAACGAAACGTATTACTCAGATAAGGAGCTTCGGGTTTGCAATAGACTGCTAAGCTGTAGAGAGAGGAAGTTAGGAGCCTGGATGCCGCCTTTTAGCTCCCATTCAGGCACCAACGGGTATCTTATGGTTAGTCACTGAACTCTGTGCGTATGATCAGAGATTCTTTGGGCCGAGGGTAGACGTTAGTCTGCCCTATCTGTTCATGGAAATATGTAGGTTTCTCGAAAAAGAGAAAGAAAAATACACAAGTTCCAATTTGCTCAAATTTCAAACAGTTCTCAAAGCAGCTTATTGGTTCCATTTGCATCCTGCATGTCTTGAGTAGATAATAAATTTTTTGCCTGTCTCTTCTCAAGGCACGTGATCAATATAGGGAATTTAGATAGCCTTAAGGATTTTGATTGGGATTCAATGTCTTGCTACCTTTTTCTAAAACATCAAGCTCCGCATTTAACAGGATATATATTAGCCAAAGAATTATTTTAACATTTAATTCATTCATTACCTTTACCAGTTTCATGATAACCATTATTATTATTTTTAAACATTAGCAAAATATGAAATATATTCAAAGTAGAATAATATTCTGATTCAATGTCCTTAGATGACAATGATAAATTACAATTAGTCTACCCCAATGTACTTCCGGTATATTGAGTGTTAACAGGTTTTAACTATTTATAGATATCCTAGTAATAGTATAAGAATAAATTAGAAATTACTACAATATTTTATGGAATAAAATATATTGGAATTTTTGATGTAAGAAAAGGGGAAAGTTGTAAAATGGATTAAGTGTTTACCGGGGAAAAAAAAGTGAGAGATCGGAAGAACATACATATATTCTGAACAATTTCTATATATTCGATTGATATAGATTCAACCAAACCTTCTACCTACCATTACAACACGTTACCTGAAGTAGCTTTGAACCATTTGGGTGGAAAAACATGTAATATATTCAATATGATAAAAACAATCGGCTATATGGTAACTAACGGAATGAGAGTCATGATTTTGTTGAAATAATTCTCTACCATATATGCATCAGTGTCTTTCGGATCTCGAATTGAAATTGCGCCAAAACAACATTAAGACAACCTCCATAAACGAATTTAACAAACCTCATGACATTATTGACCCTTAAGACCCATACCTGGATGAGAGGTTAGTCTATTTTCCTCGTTGACATCAAATGACTTTTATTTGCTTTTGGGGCTTATGTTTTGGCTCCTGGAAGTTTTTCAAAGAGCCATTTTTTGGATGTTTCCCAAACAATTGTCTTGCTTCTCATAACTGTCTACGAAATGGTCAACACATTTTTAAAGGAAGAGGAGCAAACAAAAACATATTTGAACGAGGTTAAATAAAGCAATCCTGTATTGAATAAATAATATGATTAGATATATTTGATTTAAGACAGAAAAGAAATATTGTCCGAATTTAATAGAATAGATTAACCTTGCCTTTTTAGAAATGTGTACAGACGCATTGGCATCATTTTCAGGAAAAATAAGAAAAACTAACCAGGACAGCCCGATAATTAGTCAAAGAGTGGCTTGTAAGTAAATTGGTGCAGTTAAAAGAGTTAAAATATTTTTGGTTTCATATTACTGTTCCTTAGTTGATACCAAACACTTTCTGCACAAAGGTGGTATAGAAATCTTTGGAGAAAATAGAAAAATAAAATGTACATGAAATACTATTAAAACATAATAGAATACATATATTTTGCACTCTTTAGTTCTACAAAATGAAGAAAAGGTAGACATTTTTGACGTAAGGCCTTAATAGGGCCACTTCCTTAAATGTCTGTATTGGTACATTTGCATGCCTATGCTCTTTTATGCTCAGGTCCCTGGAGATAAAATTATTAAGTAATAATCACTGTACCAATAAATAAAATGTTTGGTTATTGTAGTAGTTAGTTTTTACAATCTTCCTTGCAATTTTTCTTCGTTCTATTTCTTCGGTTTTCCCTTATCAGTGTTTTCCCGTCTGGCTTATTAATTACAGTAAATAAAAAAAAAATTCTTTAAACTTGTATTTTTTTTCTCGTCAAACATAAATTGTTGGCTTAAAGGATTTTCAAGATCAAATTCCGTAACTTTCAATGATATCAATTTATATACCTTATATCATGTCATTGGTAAATTTGGCATCAATTTCTTACACATTTCTTTTTCATAACAGAGATTTACAAAATCCATGTGAGAGAAATTGAAAATAAAAACAATTGAAATCTCGAGTTTCTTTGTCGTACGAATAAAAGTTATTTATTTTTAATATTTTAATTAGGAAGTAACTTGTTAGGAATTCCTTCTTACATATACAATTGGTTCCATTATTGATCTTCATAGAATATTATTAGAAGAAAAATGGTTCATTTAGAGTCCTTAGTAAGTCAACTTAGCGAAATTTTTGTTGTGAGTTGATTCCCCTCTCTCCCACCCGTACATTCTTGAGCTACCCCTATCCGACTTTTTATTTTGTTTTCAAACCATAAAAATATTGAAGATGACTCGTTTTCCTTCTGTTTTAAATTGATATTATTGTAAGTCTTTAGGTTCATATGATTGGTTTAAATAAATTATATCACCATTAGCAAAAGTGGTTTGACCTCAATAGAGCTTATGGTAAAAATAATATTTATACTTATTTTGTTTTAATTGTATTCCATTTTTCAACCAACTTTTTGAAGACTATTCGTATTCTATCTACTATCGCGGAAAAAATATCAATGTTAGCTGCTAAACCAGTCATGTGAAAAGAGTTGTATAAATAAAACCCTATCCATGTTGTAGATAAGTATGTTACAATTATATTGAATAACCGGAATATTTTTGATCCGTATAAAATAAAAAAGTTATTAAAATTGGGAAAAAATATCCACCATGTTTGAGAATATGTCTACGAGAGAGGAATCGAATTTTCATTGTCGATGCCTTAAACCATATGAACACGGTTATAATTTATTCTAAAATTTAGAACCATTTTTTGAGACCCACTTCTTACTCTTCAGTATATTTAGATATTTGCCTTAAGTACTGCTATTAAAATAAGCGTGGAAGTAAGATTATTAAAATTAGTATTTGAATTAACTTAGTGTCGTTACAAATGACATAATTACAATAACAAGATCTAGCTTAGATACATTTGGCCTGATAGAAGAACAGCTAAATTTAGTGATCATTAAGTATATTTTGTTAGTTTAGTATTTAACAAACATCCTTAATTATATTTCAGAGGTTTTATTCAAATAAAATCACTAGAGTTAATGCCATTCATATTTTTTGATCATTTATTTGCTAAATTCATTTTGTAAATAAATTTACAAAAACTAATTGCGAAAAGTTCTTGAACTATTCTAAATCCTCAAAGACATGCGATATTAAGAATTTTAGGTGGTTAATTTTTAATTTTTTACATTAACCATTTATCCATAACACTACGTACGGAAACCGCCAGACAAAAGGCTAGGGCAAGGAAAACTCTGAATCCAAACCCCCAGCTGTCTTGTAGGGTAAACCTTTTCAGGTAGAGACTAGGAGAAGGAAACTCCAAATAATGTACCAAACCCAAAATCTCAAAGGCAAAACCTATGTGGTACCGACGGAGGAGGGCTGCATCTGGCGAGCAGACGTGATAAAGCCAGGCCTTAACATACTAAGAACTCCACAGCTCGCTGCAGCCAGTATCACTGAAACTGAAGGTCTCATCCTCATTGAGCCGCGATGGACGTGCTACTGGTCAAGTGAGTGCGCGTAGCCGTCGCGCAACCACGATCACCCAAAACAAGATACTTAGCTACTGGCTTCTTGTTACCATTTTCGCTCTTTTTCTACCCTTTACAGAGAAGTTAGGATAACAGAAAACGGAACCAATGCCTGGACACGAGAGCTAGTGCAGACGACGATAACACTATATCTTAAGAACGGAATTTTTTGGAAGGAATGAATAATAATATTTATTTTAAGTTTTTATCCAAGTTTATTTTAAGAGTTCCTTTAAAGTTTTAAAAATTATAATAGTGAAGTTTAGAAATAAATGTATATCGAATGTTTTGAAATTTTTTTTAAATAAAAAAATATAAATGGTGAAGTTCAGAAAATTGATTAAAATTTAGGTATGGCTGCTTTTTTACTTTATTTTTCGTATATTCGATTGTTTTATCGATTTTTTTTATAAAAATAAACTTTTTAGTTTTAATCTTTATCATAAAGAAATAGTTACTGGCCCCCAAAACGAATAAAGCAAAGTTAAATTATTTAACTAAGTTTATATGGAGAACCAGGCAATGGCTTCGCCACTTCCCCCTCCTGGGGGAGCTTGTGCTTCGCTATTAAGATTAAAATTTAAAATCTAAAAAAGCAGCTATGGTTAAATTTTTAGAAATTTCCTGAACTTCGCCAATTATAATAATTTAAAAAAGGTAGTCTAAACTAAATTTCCACCTTTCAAAATATCACCTTGCTAAAATATAGTTATTAAAGATATTTTCTGAACTTCACCATTTGTTATTCTTTGGGTTTTAAAAAGTTCACAAAATTTCGATACTTATATTTATTTCTCAACTTCACTATTTTATTTTTTGATATTATAAAAGAATTATGAGAAATAACTTTTATAAAAAACATAAGTCATAACCAAACTAAGATAAAATTATTATTCAAATACTCAAAAAAATCCCCTTCTTAAAATATAGTTAGTGAAATGATGATGATGATGAAGTGATGATGATGAAAAAAGAATCCTCACGATTGTTTTGAGGTTATTTAAAATAATTATCCATTTAAAAAAAAATCGACCACGAGTAAATTATTCGGAGATATGTAAGTACTTCAAACTTTTAGAAAATGTTTACACCAATAGGCCATTGCCAAAGCCAGAGAGGACGTTGGCCAAGAACCGAAGGTCTAACTGCAAAGCGCAAGCTCTTACTGTAAGAAGGAGTGGCGAAGCCGCATCTATCCTTTCTTAGAATCGAAGAACTTCCAAAGTTAAAATCACGTTCACATATCGTTGCGTCGAGGCAAACGATGCCTACGTAATCTACTACCCAACAGTTTATAAACGAATGCTAGTTCTCATATTGGCGTTCCTAGTTCGATTAACGCAGTAAATACTTCAAGTTAAATGCATGAGGAGGAAATATGAAAATCATTGGAAGCTTAGCTAGCCACTGGAGTGGCAAGCAAGCCTAACTCAGTGCCGGTCCCAAGCCCGGATAAATATGGAGGGTTGGAGTCAGAACGAGCATCCGTCCGTAAAGTCTCTGCCAAAACCTTAATTGATGAGTCTTTTTTTTTCCTTCCCGAACACGGTAAGGAAAAGCTGAGAAGAAGAAGGTCATATGTAACGTTCGACTATACTAAAAATAGCAGCCATGCCTAAATTTTAAGAAATTTTCTCAACTTCACTATTTTTTTTAAAATTTATGATTGCCATTATAATTTGGTTAGGTAAATCATTTAAAAATGTAGTCACAAAACCTATGTAAATACCGTGGATTACGGGAAGTATGACCACGTTAGAACAGACTGATTTGGTCTTTTTTAGCTGCTGGTCATTCTTAGCGAAATCTAACCCATTTTCTGTGAAGCCACAATACAGAAAACGAAGAAGGGAGGCTACCTTAAATGGTACAATATCTAGTCACTACCTGCCTAAAGGGTGTTTAAAACGTATACATATATACCATGCACTGGATGCATGACCCAGTTTTGCTTTTCTAAGTGTTTTTTTCAAGGTATAGAGAACCATTAATTTTGATATATGTACGGAAAAATTAAACTCGTTTAACCAATGTAAATTGTACAACTTCGTAGATTTAGTAAAATGCTCCCTTGCTAATATGTACTCTATTTTCTTTGCGTTTTGTTACTTTTTGAAGTATTGAGATTTTTTGTTTAATCTTGGAATTTTTTTAAGGTAAATCTTAGGATAAAGTTAAATTCTCAGCGGAAGCCATGAACGTGACTGGTCATAATTACTGGAATACGGCATAGGGTAAATCAGCATGAATTAGGATTTTTGTATGGTCTTAGTTGTCGGCTATTCATATAATCCAGTAGTCAAATTAAGCGAATTCAATTTTACGCAATAAAATATGTATAAATCGGGACCTTCGGAATTCATCTTAAATGGCAGCCGGTCATACAAAACGATGGTCATACTATGTGGAATCAACAGTATTAAATAAATATTTGAAGCCTTAAAAATGACCGAGCAGCAAAGCAGGAAAATAAATCTACATAGAAAATCATTTTAAAATGAGTCAAGAGGTTTAATTTACTAAAGAATCATGTCAGAGAGAGAGAGAGAGACTCACGCAGACAAAGAGGCCTAGGAAGTATCTCACGGACAAAAGGACCTACAACCGGTGTCTTTTAGTAAACGTCCGGGGCGATAACGGACGTCAAACTGGAGCCCAGAACCTAAATCAGCGAGAAGGTGCTAAGCCCTTGCCCGCAGCACCTTTGATTGGGAGTGGGACCCGCTTCCGACGGTAAAAAAAATCGCTTTCTGCGAAGTCGATTATATATTTTCCAGCACGGGAACGAGCAAAGCATGATTCAAGCAGGAGTCAGGCAGTACTCACGCAGTATCCAAGCAGTTATCAAGAGGATTTGTTGGAATCAGCCAAGGAGAAGACACACCACTTCTCAAGCGACTCACAGGCACCTTAAGGGCTCGCAGGCACTAAACCAGATGTTCAGAGCAAGGGCAGTCAAGGAAGCAATGTCTCACTCTAGAATAATGTGCTCCGCTCCGTGCCCTGCAAGGATACTTCCTCGAACAACCACTCGAGGCCCCCCTCTTTGAAAATCGTATGCCTATTAAATTTTTTTCTCTATCACCGTCGAAGAGGCGTGGTGCTTTCCGATACGAAACTTCACCTCATCATCTCCTCGCGTTTTCTTTCCGGTAAATATTGTGCTGCTCACAGCTCGTGCCGAAGCATTCATTGTAAATTAATTTTCTTTTGCGGAACGATTAGTTTTTCCCATAGTTTTTCATTTGTATAATAGTTTATATAATAGTAAAGATTACTTTGTTTCCCTTGTTTAAATCCCAGAACTACACAAAAACCATTGAACTATTTAACTAAGTCGGACAATGGTAGAAAACGCACTCGCATATCTCACGCACTCAAATGGGGCATTCCTCCGTGTCTAGTTATTGCCTCTTCCCACGCGTTTAGAGAGAGCAAGAGAATGTCAGTGAAGCTTACCTGATTTACGACAAATCATTATTAACATTATTTTATTTTTGAAGAGAAAATATGTGATATTCTTTTGAAAACAGTCTCACTAAACACAAAGGTTATTAAGGCACTAAGAGTATCCTTGATAACTGTCGGGCTGTCTTTAATTTAGATGACATAATCAACTTAGAACAGCCACACGCACAAATAAAAATATAATACAGAAACAAGGACCAACATAGAACTTAAGGTCCACTCAAGACCAGTCCACTCACACAGAGTGTGTTAGACTACCACACTCTAACGTTACTGTATCATGTTTTTGTTTTTGTTTTGTTTTTTTACCTTTTTGTTGTGGTTGTTTTTTTACTATTTCAATTCTATGGTACACACTTATCTACATGTGTACTATTTGACATGCAGGTCAAATTATGGTGTTTTTTTTAACTATTTCATTTCTACACCTATCTCAATGTGCACCCTTTTACATTTGACATGCAGGTTCAATTACCCCTCAAATGCACGTACACGCTCCTCCGAAAAGGAGGGGGGGTGATAGGTCTGTTCTCCCCCAAGCTGATGATAATATACGTATACGACAGACAGAAAAAGAAAGAAGGCAATTCACATTCACACCAGGCCATGCAGGGGCACGTTGCTAGCATCTTATTGTTCATCATTTCATTTTATTCCTTATTCCTTTTTATGTATGACGTTTTCATATATGCTCCTACTATGTCATATTTACATTATTGAAGTACTGATCAAGTCGGTTTTTTAACATATTTATTGAAGTGATTTCTTCTACACGCTGGAGAAGGTTATTCCACTTTTCCGTGCTCTTAAAAGTAAAGTAATTTTGAGCTATAGTAAAGTTAAAGCAGGTGGTTCACTAATTGGAAACCGTTTTGGCATGTGCTGGCAGTTTCGTCCATCTCGAACAAAATTTGTAATTAATATTAGTATATCGTTTTAAAATTTTGAATACCTTGATAAATTGCCCACATAATCGTCTACTTTCAAGCTAGAACAGGTTTGATGAGTGGAGTCTCTCTTCGTACGGTTTGTTTCGAATTCTAGGAACTAGTTTAGTAGCCCTACGTTACACTCTTTCTAACTGCGCTATATCCTTGTTTAGAGAAGAAGCCCAAAATTGAAACTCAATTCGTGGTGTGTGCGCATGGGTGCTTGGTATAGTAGCAGGATTATATCTTCGATTTGAAAGTGACTTCCCAGCGATATATCCTAGCATTCGGTTTGCTTTTTACAAGCTTCGGCGCATTGTTTCGATACTTTAAGTTCCTCTGAGGTTAAAATCCCCAGATCTTTTCCTAAGTTAACAGAATCGAGGATTTGGTATTTCATATGGTATTCTACTTAAGGTTATGACATGCTAAATTCATGACCTTGCCATTTCTCAGTCCATTCGACAATTCTATCAAAGTCTCTCGGCATTTTCTCTACATCGGATCTAGAAAGGTCTCGGCTTCCTAGCTTGGTGAGTTCAGCAAATTTAGAGATCCTACGAAATTACTCTATTATTTAGGTCGTTAATCTAAACAATGAACAATAATGGGCCCAAGATGGATCGCTGTTTAACCTCGCTGGTGACTGGGGCCCACTATGAGCACAACCTAATTAGAACCACCAGCTGTTAATGATTTGAAAGCCAGTTTTTAATCCATTTAAATATGTTTTTCCACGTTCCAATCTCTCTAATTTTCATCAATAGCCTTTCATGTGAGTCAGTATCAAATGACTTTTTTCAGTCAAGGTAAATTATATCTATCAATTTAGTTTCATCGTAAATGTAAATCATGTTATGAAAAATTTCGAGTAAATTGGTTAGCCACCGAGCGTCCTTGTCTGATCCATGATGGGTTTCTATGATTACATTATTCGCTTAAAGATGACTCACCAACCTATCTCTACTTATCGAGTCCAAGAAGTTACAAAAGTTAGGCTGATGGGATGGAAAGTATTAGGCTCAGATTTCACCCTTTTTGTAATATCGGAGCAACATTTGCACGTTTGAACACTATAAGAACTAGACCTTCGTTGTTCGTTCGATTTTAAATCGTTCAGAGTGGTTTTGCTAATTCATTCTTTAGTTCTTAAAGATGGGTTGGGTACAGCCCATCGAGCCCGGGTGGATTCGATATTATTATTTTATGAATATATGTGATAATATCCCATTCATTTATACTTATGGTTGAAATAATATTTTGTCCTTTAGGATTTATTTCCTCGCCTAGTTTTGGTACGTGTGTTACGTCCTCAACCGTAAAAACGCTTGAAAGTACTTATTTAATATTTTAGACATTTTTTCTGGGTAGTCTGTGATAACACCTTCTTTACTTCTGTCGTGGTATGACCAGGTGTACCTGGTTATATGCATACTAGCCTACTGGTCGACCGAAATTAAAGCTTAACCTGGGGATGGTTCTAAGAGTGCTTTAAATACACAGTTGCTATAAAAAATATACTTTAATAGGATTAAAGATTACATATACCTATAGTGCAATTTAAATGGCAATGCAATTAAATATTGACTGTTCACTGCTAAATTGATTAACACAATCAATTAAATTTAAACCGAAAGATAATTAATTAAGTAATGATTTTTACAATTATGCAAATTCTAGAGCAAAGGGGATCCTTGAGTTTTGACGCGTTAAAGGTGGGAGGAGCGTGGTGAAACGGGGGTTAAATCCCTTTTCCTTTGAAATATGGTGAGTAGGACCAAGTAGGTAAGTTCGGCCTTGAACTTGTGGGCGTCTCACGGGACGCTCAATTCAACTTCAGAAAACTGAAGTTGAGGGCCTCCTATCGTTAAGACGCAAACGAAGGGTGCTTCGGGAATGGCATTTCCGATCCTTAAAATCCGAAGACGAGGTGAGAAGGGTTGAACTGTCCATAACTATCTCGACGAACAACACTGAGTGACGACTAGCTCTTCCTTGGCTCTTCGACAATCACTCAATTCTTCTCTGGACGAGAATGCAATCGATTCCCTCTCGACTAACGAAGACGTTACGGCTAACGTACTGGACGGCGGCTACAGACACAAACTGCATGTGAACTTCAAAGTCTCGAATATATACTCCGAAATAATCTAGACGAGGAGATAAATTCATCGGCTACAGACTTCCTTAATTGCCTTGGGTCACGATAAGGGGCCATAGCGAGAAGTCGTGATACCCCCTTAATGGTCTTTTCATTGTTTTAAATTTCGCAGTATATAGGGTAGACAAATTTAGAGCGGTCATATATGTCGAAAGGCAAAAAGATGGCTTAGAGGACATGCAATACGAGAAGAATGTGTCCCTAAGTAAATGCAGCTGGGGTGTAATTAAACGGCGTGGACCGCATCCTTGCCGTAGATCAGGCTCGCTTCCAACCCTCCATGCGGTGATCTCTAGACTACATAAGTAGAGACGCGTACGTGGTCACCCTTTGACCTTATTCTTCGTCGCACGTACCATACTGGAAAATGGCACTTTCAAAGTTGGGGGAGAGAAGTGACATCCCCTATGACCAATGACTTGGGGAAAGCGGAGTCTTCCACGCGAGCGGTCAACGGGAGGGAGGGTAAGAAAAAGGAAATCCTGACATAACGTCGAGCAAGTGTACGACATAATTCAAACCGATTGCGTGTACATATGAACGGGAAGGAAATTAATTATTACAGGCTTACAACGACCATAAGAGAATTAAAAGGCAAATTAATTTAAAAATGAAAAGGAAATATATACACGGAGCTATACAAATCAAAGAAAGAAAAATGAAATGGATATTCAAAGATACATCACAAACAAATGACAGGGGTGATTACGGAGGTACATATATACATATAGTGGTGCTGGACCAGAATTCTAAATAATAATTTTATATATGCAAGGGCGCTGTTCATCCTAGACGTATGCATCCCCCTAAAAATAATAACAACATACACAGAGAAACACTTGTTCTTTAACTTATATCTAGCTGGCGGTTACATTATATACAAAATAGATGAATGTCTATGGAGCAATTACAATTACAATTTAGCAAGGGTCATGTCCCAAATTCTTCGTCCCTTTTTTATATAATGTCCGATCCTGAAATTTCTGTAAGAACAGGCTCCATCTTATTCCTTGGCCGTTATGATGTTTAATGTTACAGAGGTATGCCAGCGGATGGTGAACGGTCTTTATAACAAATTCTTGGCTTAGCAGATACATTAGGAACTTTTGAACGATCCAAATGATACCTATAGCTTCCTTTTCTATTACTGAATAATTCAATAATTCATCTCACATGAGAGTAGTTTCCGACCCGCGAAGGCCACAGGGTGACTCTCTCCATCATCTTCGTACTGAAGAAGGACACAACTAATGACCTCGTTGCTCGCATCCTTTCGGATCCTGAAGGTCATACTGGGGTCAGGTGACCTGAGGATGGGGTCAGATGCAAATTTCCCCTTTAGCTGATGGAAATGAGTTATAGCCATCGAATTACAGACGATGCGATCTGGGGACTTCTTCTTGAGCAGTTCACACAACGGGGCGGCCAAAGACGCGAAAGTGGGAAAGAACCTCCTATAAAATGAGGCAGACCACATAAAAGGAGGAAACTGTTTCTTTCTACCCGGGATGGGCATATCAACTATCACCCGGATCTTGTCTTCTTGGGGCTTAAGTTGGTCATTTCCAAAGTGGAAACCCAGATATTGGATCGAATCATAAGCGAGGTGGCACTTACCCGGGCCTATTGTATGGCCGTGCTCTCGCAAACGGCTTAAAAGCGCCTGAAGAGAAACCAAGTTTTGGTCCAAGTCACAAGTGGCAACATAAATACTGTCAAAATAAAAGGTGACATTATCCAATCCGTTCAAAATCCTGCGCATTATCTGATTATAATTACTGCAGGACGTAATTAACCCAAAAGGAAGTCGACGGAACTGCATAAGGCCTTTGTCGGTTGGAAAGGTCGTCTATTTCCTTGCGCTCTTTTTTTAGGGAATCTGGTAATACACTACAGATGTCGAGGTTGCTATTATATTTTGCCATTTCGAAAAAGTGAAGGTTTTGCTTGATTAATGTGATTGGTTCTGCATCGAAAATGGTCATGGAATTTAATTTGCGGAAATCTACGTACATGGAGTAAGAGTTATCCCCGTTTCCACACTATAACTATTGGAGAACAATAATATAACGTGGAGGACTCAATGATTTCTAGGTTGAGCAGATTGTTAACCTCGGCGTTAAAAGCATTTCTCTGATGAATTGGAAGTGGGTAATTTTTTGAGCGACCAGTTCCCTGGGTAGTGAACGTTATATCATGCTCGAAATTAATATTACACCCTGTGGTCTCGGAAAACACGTACTTAAACTTAATTAGAATAAGCTACAGGTGGCTAATTTGGCCGGGAGTTAGCCGCTTATTGATATCTAAGCTGGCTGATGGTGAATTCAGTGTGCCGAGCAAGGCGGGTAGTAAGTAATCCCTATCCCGTTAAGGGCATCTGTCATGTAGTTGGCCTCCAAAGCTGTCTCTTTGTTGATGGTAACAATGTTGTTGATACACGCGTGGTGGTGATATTTTTCAACATGTTGACGTTGAACAGTCCTCACTCTTCAAGAATTTAGAAGGGGACTTTCTATTGGCTCAGAAGTTTGTTGCTCTCCGTAGGAAGTAGTTACAGAACCTCATCACTGGAACTAAATTCCTCCCCTTTGATTTGACATCGAAGTACGTACAGTATTTTTCCAAATTAGCGTCGGCATTTTGGTATGCAATCTCAGCACACTTTTCTCATCTTCGTCGAAAATCCAAAGCATACGAGTAGGAAGATTATATTTTGCTATATAACTTAGCATTCGAGAATAACTCTTTAAGGATGCTAATGGGACCTCGCCGGTGTCTCGGATCACGACTAGTGAGCGTGTCCTTTTCTCATACGCAGTGATAGGCGGGAAAGTCTAGAAGTGCTACAAGCTAAACCGAGTCAAGGGATTATATACACCTTGCGCTAGTAGCTGGTATTCCCTGGCGTGAGCCTCCATGACTCGAGCGATCTTGAGAAAAGGCAACGACTCATCCAGGAGAAGAGAGATAAAGTTAGCGTAGAATGTTCGAAGAACGTCGATCTAAGCCAGAGCGCAAGAAGATGGCTTTGAGGACATGCGAGACGAGAAAAATGTGTCCCTAATTAAATGCATCTCGGATGCAACAAAACGGCGTTGACCGCATCCTCGCCATAGATCAGCTTCGCTTCCAAAGCTCCTTGCGGTGATCTCGAAACCACCGGGATCAAGAAGGGCACGTGCTCGCCCTTTGACATTATTCTAATACAGAGTGAATAACAGCTTTTATCATATTCCCAGACAGGTTAAAAGGTAGCGACTTTTGCTCTTTTTGTTAAAGTTCAATTTTTCTTGGATATCTAATATTTTTGGTTTCACTCTCTTTCTTAGATGTTGCAGAAAAATTTGTTTGTGTCATCCTTCATATATATATATATATATATATATATATATATATATATATACTAATGCTTCAATCTTTTAAATTTATAACTTGTTTAAAGTTTATTTAGGAAAGTTAATGGTCAGTGCAGCTAATTGAGATTAAATTTTGTATACACTATATTTGCCACTGAACCACGCTAGTATATATATTTATATATATATATATATATATATATATATATATATATATATATATATATATATAAGCTACTACTAAGGAAGAATGAGCTAGATTATATGATGTAATTAGGATCAACATAAAAAAATCAAAGCCCATTTTAGAATCGTTATTGGCTTAGGTAAGAGGGATGCATGAGAAAGTTCTCAATGGGAGAACGAAATGTAATCGTATAAGACCTTGTAGACATTACCTTATCTTCATATAGAAGCAGTAGCAAAGATTGAATTTGATAAACGCAAACTATGAGATATGCAAAGAAATTTATTATATGCAGATTGACAAAAAATCACCGTCATTAGTTTCTAAGTCAGCAACCAAAATCAAAATGTGCTCCCGCAGACTGATAAGTAAAAGAGAAGAATCAATTCCATTAAAAATTTACGCCCATTAAGATGGAAAGAAATTTTGTTCTTCAGAGAGCATGACAGCAATATATATGCGATGAACATTAACTTGATCAATCATAAGAGATACTACTGAAATATACAAGCAAACAAATAAGAACAATTTATAACCTCTTAGAAAAAAATAATGAAGAACCTAAATTACCTTAACGCAGCAAACACTAACTGTAGAGAAATAACTGCATAAAACATCCTGGAGGTCCAGGAGGACATATACCTTAAGACCCTCCCTCCTTGTGAAGAAAGCCAGAGAGGCGAGCCCCATGAGGAGAATCGTGGTAACGGTAGCCGGCGAATAACAGTGACTGACTACCCTGTTTGATCTCCCCGCCGCTTTGGTAGTTGGAGCGAACATCTGTTTTAAGGCAACCTTATAAGGCCCTTAAACGACGCTCTAACGATCTAATTACCTTCGAGATCCATAAACGTGTGGTTATGTCACAAAAAAAGCGGTGCTAGTCAAAAGGCATGCCAAGGAGTGTGGCGGTTGAGAGTCTCTCGAATTAGCAGGCCGACTTGGGCACCTCAGTGCTAACCTCTGCACTTCTCGCTCTCACGAGATGCGAACTCATCATCCGCGCTCACCTATGTGGCCTCGCCCCTTCCCCGTTAGATGGAGCAGTAGTCCGCATATAAATAAGCCCCGGAAAGAAAGAGAAGGGATTAGAATTCGATAAGAAAGAAGAAGGTTCAGTTCGTGAAGATCTATCCTTCTGTCCGACAAGACAATTTCCATGAGGAACGTTTCGGATCAGATTGAGAAAATCGATTCCCCCTCCCCGGGCCGAATTAACATAAATCGTCAAGTTTTGTATCGGTTTCTATACCGAAGAATCCTTTACAGACTTAGAAGAAGTCTGACTGGAGAAAAGTAAACCCGCTCACGCTCGAGTGACTTATATCTCAAGCTCCGCAAGAGTGAAAAGAGAAGAACCCAGCCCCTACTAGTTTCCATTCTTTAAAAAAGGTTAAAATCTCACCTAATACCCCCCAAATCTAGTGGGAGACTCTACGTTGAAGACTCAGACACTAAGAGGCGTTAAGATCATTCAAAAGAGCACTCTTGGAGCGAAGAGCACCGTAACTCTCTCCGTCGTCTTAACTAAACTAGAGGCAAAATTTGCAATAAGAAGTTGACTTCGCACAACCTCTCTTCCGCCATCTCACCTCTACGAAATTCAATCATCGGCCACGGCAACCCTCTAAAGCGCGAGATTAGCCTTCCAGCGTCATCTGGCAACCCCTGATCACGTCTGTCATGTGAGTTAGCAAGAACATCCATATTAATTGTGGAGAAATTCAACGTGGAATTTCATTCCAGCACGGAAGTTCCATGGGCTGGAGAAGATTTTGTTAGGCTTAAATTGGTAAGCCTACCCCTCCCTCCCTTCCACAAGCGGTAGCCTCGAACCGCGTCCACCACGGTCCATCTTCACACGGGTTAGAATAGCTCAGCAAAAAGATTCGAGGCCATTCGAAAGTAGAGCTATTTCTCACTAACCCCCCTTCCTCGAGGAGAGAGCCTCAGGCGTATTTAGTGCTCGTTTCCCATGAGACAGGAACAGAGTTGAGAAGTCTCGCCCGGACCCAAAAGGACTTCTCTAGTTCCCATTCGGGAGCTAACAACAAAGCAAAGTGACAGCTGAACTATTTGTGTATTGGAATTAGCCCCAGCCAGTGAGGTAATTCCATTTAACGATCGCTACCGAGTGATTTTTCCGACTTCTCTCATCAACTCCTGTCGAAGCCCTCCTCGTTCGCCCCTCGTATTCGGGTGGCTGAAATACTCTCTCTGGACCGGACGTTACCACCTTCACCCTTTTGGGGGGGAGAGAACTGTCACCACTTTAAGTTCCCGCTCAGAAGTTTTGAGCGCCCTCGCCTCACGTGCAGAAGACATCCGTGAAGCCTTACCCCGATGTCTCACTCGAAATCTTCCGTAAGCCAACCCCTCTCCCCCTTTAGTAACCCAATTGAGTTAATTCCCTCCCCCCATTTGAATATTCTCCTCCTGTAATACTTTAAGTTTTAACTTCATAGTCTGATTCATAACTACAATTCCCCCCTTTCGTTCGTCTGATGTAATTTTGCCCATTTATTGTCCGATGTAATTTTTGCCCATCATTTCTCTCATTATATTTATGCAAATAAAATTATATTTTTGTAACCTTGAACGTTGCCATTGCCCATATTATACCTGACCTCGTTGCACTCTTATCTTGCCCTCCGCCCGTCGAAACTCATGGTGTTCCGTCCCTTTGTCGGCTCGCCTTCAAGTTATTGGTCCCTCACTCATAGATATAATATGGTATTGATTTAATATAATGTCATACTATGACATTCATATTGCGATAGTATGAGGTTAATATGTTACACGATTTTATAAAAGTAAAGACAATTGTGAGTGAACCCAGGTCATATTTTGTTGATAAAAGAGAGTACTTTAATTTAATGTTTAACGCTAATCAAAAAGAGTCGCGATAAAAATACTAACCGACAATATGTGTATTTACGTGTAGCCTATTTGTTTATTTTTGTCATTGAAGAGATTGTAATAGTCCTAGTTGCCAACCGAGATAGTCTAGTTTAGCTTTGGACGATGATATACATGTGATTATTGTTTGTTTTCATAATTAAGTGTTGAATTTGAAAATACATGTTTATTTTAGGATAATTCCTGTGTGTTTCCTCTTATCCTTACATGTTGAAGCGGCTCTTCCTTAAAAACAACAAAATTAGCACTCTTAGTTTAAAGCCTACTTCATTAAAGAAGTAGATCACGACCACAAGGTATACCACGACAAAAGTAGTCTCAGGAGTAGAGTTATAAAAAGGGGCATGTGATAGAACGGTTTGAGGCCGCTTAATTTTAACCGTTATCACATGTTTTTAGAAACAAGATGCTACCCACGTGCATCTTCGCCTTGAAGCCGGGTGCATTATAGCCGCCACCTGAGTCAATGTTTAACCAAGTAGGTTTATCTTCCCCCGTTTCGCCCCTTGCTCCGCCCTCGCCAGATCGAGTTAGGCTTATGGGCAGATAAAGGATTGTTCTCAGGCGCGGCTGTGCATTCCCTCGAAGCCCCACTCCATTGTCCCCTACGCCAAGGGGATAGCTCAACTATTTATACGGAAACTTTACCACTAAGAGCAGATTCAAGATCCAGATTTTCTTCGCGAGACATCTCTACGGTCCAGTCTCACCTTGTGCACCAAAGGGCCCTCTACCTCGAGATCCACCATCATTTGTACAGAGGAAGACAATATCCCTTGAGTGACAAGGTTCGAGCCTTCATGACGCCAAGTCCAGAAGGCTTTCCCTGTTGTTCAGAAAGAGAACAACGTTAGAACAGCCATTGCTCTTTGAGCCCCTTGACAAGAAACGGTTCTTACCCTTTCTTCCTGTTGTTTAGAAAGAGAACAACATTAGAACAGCCATTGTTCTTTGAGCCCGTTGACAAGAAACGGTTTTCACCCTTCCTCCTGTTGTTCAGAAGAGAACAACTTTAGAACAGTCATTGTTCTCTGAGCCCGTAGACAAGAGACGGTTCTCACCCCCCCCCCTGTTGTTCAGAAGAGAACAACGTACAACAGCCATTGTTCTTCAAGCCCCTTCGCCAAGAATCAGTTCTCATTCCAAAAACGCCACGTCAGGATCATTTAATTCCCCCCCTCCTTCGGCTGGAACTAGCCAGCGGACCGAAGATTCCTTCACGTCGCCTTCCTCTGCACAACAAGTGGAATTACGTAAGCTACACGTTACCTTTGTGTATTTAACCCTTTTTTCAACCCTATTCTGTGCTTTAAATGGTTTAGCGAACCATCCCATCCCTTTAATTTTTATTTGTTTTACCTATTTAAATCTGTTCCAAATCTTAATCCTCGGATTAGCTAGATTCCCCACGACCCTTTCCATTCTCTGTTTATGTAAATATTTTCCGTTTTGTAAGTTGTTGATAGTTTTATTAATAAAACTCTATTTTATTAATGATAGCCATATTATTATCCTTGAGCTCAGTTCCACTTCTTAAGCATATTGAAGATAAATAATATCGGTCAACCCAGACACCACGCACTCTAAATATAATTGAATAAGTTCCCTCAACGAATAGTCATATATGGTATATCGTCGAGAGTCCATTCTACGACAGGGCATTATACGACACTAACCAACAAATTGAATTAGCAGAATTTAAAAAAAATGTCATTAAAAATCCAAATCTAGCTAACATCCAAAAATATAATAGAACTGATGTTGGGAACACTACAAAAGAAAGTGAGGTATATAAGATGGCTAAACAGAAAAATAAAAATAAAAATCTCACATAATAGCTATAAAGACCGATAAAAATTTAGAAAAATGGGCAAGTGCTTCTCTCAACAGTGGGAGGCAAATTTTTAAAATGATATACATATATATGGGAGCATATATGTCAATCGGCAGTTAATTCCTACCTTAACAATGTATATACATATATAAAAATACATGAAGGAAGTATTTTTTTATTTCGATCTTTACCCATTATTATGAAACATATTTGTTTTTATCTTAACAAAGTTATTGTAAATGTTAAACATGATTAGAAAGTGAACATCCGAGTAAAGTTATGATTTTCAAACAGTTCAGATAGTTAGTCAATCTCAGGGTGGACTTTTTCAAAAACAAACTGCAAGTAAGCTTTGAATACCTCTTTCTTTTGTGAATGAATTATAGTTCAATTTAAAGAAAAAGTACAGCAAATTTCTGTAAAGAATTGACCCCACTCCCCTAGGACGGTCTGTTAATTCTATGGATTCAAGGATTATCCACAATGGTACTACGAAGAAAGTGGGAAAAACTTCAGGTAAAACCAAAACTCACATAACCAATGTATGTGATAAATCATTTTTATCCCTGTATTTCTATAGGTTAATGACATAATCGATTGGAATATCGCTTAATCGCTTATAAATGTCATAATTTAATCTCAAGAAACATTTGGGTGAATTGGCACTTTCTCCATTATTAACATTCATCCAGGGCTGCTTCAAAAGATCCAATCATGAATTACAATATCTGGACTTAAATCAAGATTGTATATGATTTTCTCCCCTTTCATTAGGCTAGGGGGATACGAGGCCCCCGATTTATTTTTAATATATTGTTCTTCATGATTTTGTTGATTAATTGATTTGGGGGGGAAGGGGGGGTGATACTCAAAGAAAATTGCTTAGAATCAGCTTTCTTTTCACTTGTGGACGTTTGCAGAATTACGACTCCAGCTTTCTTGGCTCATGTGCTCATTGACTTCCAGTTTTTCTCTTATATATATATATATATATATATATATATATATATATATATATGTATATAAGAGAGATAGAGGGCAATTGGACAGGAATGAGGAGATGAAACAATTGGCTAGAATATAATTCTAAGAGATTTCTCTTTAACCCGCTAATAATTTAATGATTCAGTATCCTTATCACATACAAAGAAAAACAAAGACCTTATATGGGTATGTAAAACTCAGGTATACTTAGTCTCTTTCATATAATTTTTTACTTAGCCTTATTCTTGTCTTCTCAGATTAGCTTACCTTGAATGCGCATTCATTTGCTCTCCTTGATCTTTGTGTCTTCTAAATCTGTTTTCTTGCCTATTAAATCCTGTTTCTTGTTTCATGTGCTATTTTGTTTTCAATTTATCTATATTGTTATATATGAGTATAGAGTACGCAAAACCGTATTTGTGCTTATTTAAGTCTGAATTCAAAATGTTTTAGGGCGAGAAATAAAATATAGGGAAAGTCCAATAGTAGTAATCACCAGCAGCCTATCTTGTATTTGATCGTCCTTTTCAAATCAACAACATTTAGCAAGGGAAATTAAACACTTTGGACCCTTTTTCTTGCTAATTTTACTTAATTGTTCTAAAAGTGAAGCATTGGATACCATTTAGGATGTTTTGGGGTATCACCAGCTTTGCTGACTTATGTGTTGCTCTTCATATTACTATCTGACCAGTTTTCAAAACGAGAATATGTTGTTAATTAATCATATTAGCACGAATTCAATTCGAATTCTCCATTGATCCGACATCTCTCCAATAAATAATTGATGGTTGTTGCCTGTTTTTTATCATTTTTGTTTATTCTATATCTAATTGAGATAGCGCCTGCTTTGAATACTGAACAAATACTGAGTGCTTGAAATGTTTTTGCTAGAGCTAAAATGAAATGACGTGTCTCTCCGCTCGTTAGCTTATTTATTAATCCTTTTTATATTCGTTCATAAAAATGCCTCCTCTTCGCTTTATAATTATAATAAAACAAGAAATAAAAAAGTATTATTGCTTTCCCTGTCTTTCTACCTAGCTTTTCAGTTATTTTATAACTTTTTAACGAGAATAATTCTCACTATATCTCCTACATCACAATGCTTTCTTTTAGGTTATTGCTGACTATTTCGTGATTTCCTTATTTACCACTTTTTTTTAATCTATCTTTTATTCTTTTTTTATTAATTTGGATGCTTCGAAAAGAAGCAGCAGTTTATTAAAATTTGTCTGGAATTCTTCCCGGCTAGAAATAAACATCTGATACTGTACCATGAGGATAAACGCAAAATATATTCTTTAGAAACATTATATAAAGTAAGGAGAGCAATGGATTGAGTAATACAGGGAATCTATACAAGAAACTATCTTGGAAACCATTTGAGATTAAACATTTTTTTGGGGGGAAAATGGAGCAGAAACTTGTAATTTAATTTTGGCAAACATAGCTACAATATACTTCATTTCAAGGCTGTTAAATATTTTTCAACACTTTGCAGTTAAACTTTAATCAAAATAATTTAAGAGAGATAAAATTGCAGAATACATAAAGTTATAAACATTATGCGTATAAAATGAAGAAAAATATTGAATAGAGCTTAACGAAATAATTAGTTAGTATAAATTGAAATGGGGCAACTTATTTTTCCAGATTTCTTTTCTGATTAAAAAATTCACCACAATACGGCGAAAACTAAAATCGACAAAATCTACTATGAAAGATAGAGAATGAGAGTGAAACATAGTGAGAGAGACAAGAAGTTACCTTTATATTAACAATAAGATATAAAAGGAGAGAAAGATGGAGAGGGAGGGATAGAGAAGGAGAGCGAAATATAATGAGAGAAACAAGAAGTTACCTTCATATTAACAATAAGATAGAAAAGCCAAAATTAAAAATCAAAAGATTCAAGAACCAGACTCACAACCTAAGAAGAGAGAGAAAGATGGAGAGGGAAGGATAGAGAATGAGAGTGAAACATAGTGAGAGAGACAAGAAGTTACCTTTATATTAACAATAAGATATAAAAGGAGAGAAAGATGGAGAGGGAGGGATAGAGAAGGAGAGCGAAATATAATGAGAGAAACAAGAAGTTACCTTCATATTAACAATAAGATAGAAAAGGAGAGAAAGATGGAAAGGGAGGGATAGAGAATAAGAGCGAAACATAATGAGAGAGACAAAAAGTTACCTTTATATTAACAATAAGATAGAAAAGGAGAGAAATATGGATAGGGAGGGATAGAGAATGAGAGCGAAACATAATGAGAGAGACAAAAAGTTACCTTTATACTTCCAGTAAGATAGAAAGGGATGATACGGATAAGTCGAAATTTCATCTTACTAAAAGGCCATCATTAATCTTAAGTCCCATAAAATGTCCTGCTACATTATTTAACAAACTACTATAAATAAATTCTCCCAAATTTAATGGCATTTTAATTTTTGATACAACATAATACTACATTAGATTTTCCTTCTTATAATCATAGAGATAAATTTGGTAAGACTTTTACTTTCAGTCCTTAGGTAGTGACTTTAAACAAAGAAAATGCAGCATAAGATAGTAATAGTACATGAATACTACTGTTATATTATTATAAGCTTTTTACAGAAATATAAACTGCCATCGCACAATGACCATTTAACTGGCAGAACTCTGCGAATTCTCTTCAGCCACTAAAAAAATATAGCTGTTAGGATGCTTTTTCACTTTTCTTCTTCTACTTTCTTACATTTTTCTCTTTATCTTCAGCTGAATCTTGGGTGAAATTAATTCTAGCAAAATATAAAAGATAGATCCATTCTGTGACTAAGTGTCCTTTAGGTTCGATTTCTTTCATGCCATTTCTCCTAAAACCTATTTACAGGTTCAGAGTGTGGTAAATGTAAGAAATCTTTGTAAATAAAAAACAAACCCTGGAAAATATTTATGTTTTTCCACATAAATCGCACAATTCTTCAGATAAGTGTTGATTTCCTGTCTATATTGCTTTTTACGGCTTAGGAGGTAGTATATCTTAATATAACAACCGGAGGATGCTGAAGTTTCGATGAAATCCGCGTAGCTTGACTTATTTTAAAGAGATTGGAGAAAAATTGTGAGATATCGTAAAAAGTGATTTACTGAGAAATGATTTAAGACCTATAAGAAGGAGAGGATGAAAAATATTTCTAAACTCTCATTCTTTCGAGAGAAGTTTGCCTGGAGAGGAAATCGCGAGAACAGACATGTGAAGAGCTTACGAAATATTTGCAGATTTACAGATTTATGGAGAATTCACCTAAAAATATATAAAATTCTATCACCATATGTATAAGGACATATAATTTTCTTTAAAAAATTACAAGTCTAAATCTTTCATTATTATTTAAATATTTATTTTAAAACAGCTAAATTAATTAATTTGTCAAATGAAGTTAATTAACGATCCCGACTCATCAACAGCAAAGGATATGAAGTCTGTTTTAAAGAGTTTAAGTTGATCTTTGAATGGTGTTAACTTTAGTTAATATTTCTGCATATAAATTATAAATGTGAGTTATGTTCAAGAACATCCAAAAATTCAAGTTATTAACAAGGGAATAGATAATAGTGGTATTTAGGCAAGAAACAAAAAGGCATTATCTAAACTCATCATAGGATAATAAGTATATCAGACTAGTAATAATTACGTCACATTTTAGAGAAGATATTAAAAGACTTAGGAAAATAAAGAGGTAAGCATGAAATAAGATACCCCAACTATAAAACTTTAAATATTAAAATAGATTGAAGGTGCTAAATATATTCTTATTTGAAAGATGTTGAGAAGTGCAGAGAAAATTCTTGTATTGATAATTGGAATTTGCCTAGTTTGTTGAGTTAGAGGGTTATAATAGGACTTATGGGTCAAAACTTTAATATTAAAATATTGATTTCTAGAAGGGGTTACAATTTAGGTGATTAGTAATTCAATTCTGAGCAGATTTACGGGTAGGTTGGACTATTTTATAAAGGAGAAAATTAGTGAAGTACTTAAGTTTTTATTTGTGGTATGGTCTTGTTCCCAATTATGGGTTTATTCTTTCAAAATTCTTGAGGGTTTTTTCTAATTTGTTGCTTTTAAGGAATTAGTTTCTGTAGTACCGTAAATAAATTCTTTGAATTTCTTTAATGTTTAGAATGAAGTACTAAAAGTCTGTATTTTCAGATCAGACATAAATAAATACAAAACTAACTAAAAAGAAAATCCGAGTATAGTGAACTTACAGATAATACAACATAATTACATACAATATTTGTGCGAAAAATAAGATTTATCAAGCAAACCAAACAACTTTCAGTGGTAGAATGATATTGAAAATAGTCAACTAGGATACGCATAACTTTAAATATTAAATAATTCAACAGAATTTTCTTAACAATAAAGTATACATCATATGCATTCTATATTACAGTTTTGCTAAGTTTTCATAATAAAAATAAAATATTTAGGATGATAAGGATTTACTAATATTAGTAATGTGGGGCAAAGGGGTCCTCATATTATCGATAGTTCGGCTAAAACCTAACATGATGAAGAGTTAATTTGAAAACGTAAATTCATTGCAAATTTCAATGATAATGGATTTTTTTTTAAAAACATAGTAATTTAAGGAATTAGTTATAATATGTGGTTATCTGTGATGAATAAAGAAATAGAATTTATAGTAGAAACAAAGTTTTACATGTATTCCTTTATTTAGCATCTGAGTATTTCTTGCTTTTCATAGCTTCTTACTAAAAACTTAAATTGATTAAACTTATAAGATTTTATACAAAGATTTTGTTAATAAAATTTGGCCGTTGACCTCCTGCTCGAAATTTATCTATCGACCCTTCTATCTATGTCTTCTTATATTTTGTGGCTGCTTGCTTGAGGGTTTTTTAATTTTTACTTTTGGCTCTGAAAATCCGCGTAGGAATTATCTATCAGTAATATTTCCGTTGATTTCTTTTTTTGAAGTATAGTGTCGAAACCTTTAATCAAAAGATAAATCTGAACAAAGATCCTCCATTAAGGGAAGTTTCTACAACAATATGGATTATGCAATTTTAGCTACGTTCAAGACTTATGAGTAAAGTTTAACATCCAAAATGCTACGGTTTGTTAATAACCTCGAAATAAATTTTATTGTAACTAATCTTTCAGCAAAGAAAATGTGCGGTCCTGCTTCATATCCTTGGGACAGAAAAATATATTCTGTGTTACTGCATCTTGTTTAATACGTACCAAAGGTTTTTATAAAGCGAAAAGTAATACGCCGTTAGCCCTGCAGTGTTTGTTACCACCCGGTACCTTATATCTACATAGATGCTGAGCCTCTAAATTGTGAGCTGTTTTGAGATATGGTATAAAATCCCTTAGAAGTACTTTCTATCTTTGGGAAATATTGTGTTCGATGGGGTGATGCTTTTGGCAGATCTAATTTCAGAGTTGTGCCAACTGATGTTAACTCAAAAGACCGGTTTTCAACTCACATTTAAGATATTTCAATTTTTCCTTTACCATTATATCTGTCTTCCAAATATGGCGTGCTTTAAATGTGCTGTCATTTGCTTTTCTGATATGTGTTCGAATTTCCTTTTCTTTTGATATTAAAAGAAACACTTCTTGTCTCAAATGCTGATATACTTCCATTTGCTTTTTCTTTTTGTACTCTATGGATATATAGTCTGCATCTTTTTTTCTGCCTTGAATTTTGGAGAAAAGCACAAATTAAATATGCCCAACGCCCTGTGGCAATTTTACTACTCACAGACCTTGAATTTGTTCTTTGTGTGAAATTATTTCATTTTATTGGTATTAAATTAATTATTTTATCAATTTGAATTGATATCTAGGTACATTTGCATATAGTTATTCGTTTCGGGTTTATCTTTTCTTTGTTGATTAAACGGTGAGTTGTTATTAGTTCTTTCCTGCTCTCGTACATCCCGTCGTTGTACTTCAGTGTTACTGAGAAGATTTCCTCCCAGTATACCCAAAGGTTTTAGTCGTTTGTTTTCTTATGAGCTTTTGTTTCATCTTCTGCTATCTTGATATTTTTCTTTTCCTCTTTATTGTCTGACATGCTATTCTCAGACATTTCTTCTTTGCTTTAAATTAATTGATCCAACTCTTCACCTAGTTGCACCTCGATGCGCATTAGCATTTAGCTTTTCACTCTTTGTAGTTTCTGATAGATTAGTCGTTGTGTGCTATATTATCTAATTTGTTCGTATGTTTCTTTTATGCTTCTTAGTTTTGTTTCACTTCTCTTGCCATTCTTAGGTCTATTGGCGTCTTATATTTTATCCACGGGACAATTTTCCTCTCCTCTTCTGTAGTTTTATTTAAATTACCAGTTTTTGTAAAATTTTGTTTTTCCAAATTTCTCAAGATAGCTAAGGCTAAGTGTCATTGAATCATTTTTTACTTTTTTCCAGTTAGCTTTGCCATAGCTCTTCTTCTTTAAAATTGCAAGCTGTACCCGTGTTTAGTTTATTTGTATCATTAATCAGATAGAGTTGCTGTAGAGGATGGCTAAAGGTTTCAGTACATATTGTATTGCATGTTTGGGCAGTAATTATTATTTATTGGTTATTTTTTTGTTTCTTCCTGTAATCTAAGTAAGGAATTGAGACCCGATTTTCTGACTAATTTGTATTTATCAGCATCTCGCTGTTTTCTCCAAATTCATTTTTGTAGTAGTCTGTCTTAAATACTTTAATTATATTATGTATATGTGCATTGTCTTGCCATGTTGTTCCTACCCTGCTGCTACTATAAGTAAAGCGTTAATATTTAAGATATTACGGATTGGCCTGAAAGAAGCAAGATAGCGCTTACCTTGCCAATATGAACGATATAAATTTATGTACATAGATTTAGGGAAAGACAAGAGCCCAACAATCATTCTGAAGGCCGAACTGCCATAAGGAAAGTGTCTGAGCCTGACACTCTACTCTAAGTATGCTTCAGAAGTCCCTCAGCCCATAACACCTGAAAACATTAATATCCAATATCTAATTGACATTATACAGAGTAACATCTCCTACCGAAGTCCAAAAACCCGGCAAGTGGAAAATCTTTATTGCAAAATATAAAAAGACAGCAGAGAAAACAAGATATACAACGAGTTGGTAGACTCCGTTCTGATGTACCTCCAATCCCAATACAAGGATTATCAAAATTTCCAAAATAAATATCAAAGGATTCAAAATAAAGCCCTTACTGGATAACTATCTCCAAATGACGAGAACATAGAACTCTCCGAGAATTACAAATGAAGCAAATATGTTACCTCTCAATCATGTTCTCGTAAATGGATGATAAAATATGGAGAAAAATAGAAGAAATACATCTAGAAGGATTAGAAAGAGGCAGTAAAATATTTTAAGAAGAATAAAAGCCGATATATAGAGAGACAGGAGGAAAATGACGAGTTATGAAAAAGACGATTAAATGCAAGAAAAAAAAGAGTAAAAAACTGCATCAAAGCCAAAAAGGAGATATTATCTCAGAAGCAAATAACCATATTCTTTATTACGAGATCATGTGAGGAGATAAATAAAATACAGATTCACTTATGAGAATGGTATCATACCAAGTCCACTAGACGATTGCCCATAATCGAATAACTACAGATAAACATAATCTAATGACCACAAATGAACCTAAAAAGGTGGTATTAAAGCATATGCAAATAAACAAGGGACAGTGGAAAGGAAGTTAACTCTAATATAGGGACACAGGCTCATAGGAGACAAACGTATAGAAAATTTCTATGCAGGAATTCACCCAGAGAAATCTTGGAAATCCCCCCCCCCCCTTCCCCCAAGAATTGGGGCATACTAACTAGTGATAATTTTGAAACTTTAAACCCTTTCAATTTTCTTCTCACTTTTAACCCTCTCCTATCTACCCTCTGTGTACTGTCATCAATAAAATATAGAGTCATAGAGAGCAAAGGAGGCAGAACATGCAGAGAATTCGGCCTGGAATGACAACTTCCAGCATCTCAAGACCCGGATGAGAGAGAGAAGGTGTAGGGGACACTAATCAGGCTGTGCTATTCCATCACCTATTTTTTGTCATATTTCGACGAATCCGTTTAAATTTAAGTTTCTGAAAATGAACCGGATGAATTTAGCTGCCGTAGAATCGACAGGAATATTTATAGATGCAATGGGTAGAGCATTGGTTCTTTGAATGAAGGAAACTAACACTGGCAATGTTTTACATATTATGGGTGCATAAGGAAGAAGTAAAAATGAATTATCGTCTCTATTCGTCACTGGCGAATTGAGACAATAGAACATACTAAGAATCTCTTCTCCCTGTATAAGAGGTACGTCTTTTAACTCATATCCAAATAATTCATGGGAAATATCTTGATACACAGACTTTAGGTTCAGGCATATTATTTGCATGAAAATAATAATAACAAATAAATATTTAATAAAACATTAGATGGAATGCATGATAGGACAAAATTATTTCTAGATTAACTTAAGAATACATACAACGAAGTATAAGGATGGCAGCAATTGATCGAATACTAAGGAGTAAATTAGAAAATGTTACATATACACGTACATGTACAAGTCAATTAAAAATATGAATTTAATTTACACGATTTGAAACAAAATAACTAATTTACACTAAGGTAATTGTTATTGTCGTAGAATGGCCCTTTCTTTTCTGATCACTCCACACCTGAGCCCCTTTTTCATCTTTCTCCAAATAAACCGCCGTTGTAGTGGTATTCTTTGTGGTCGGGATATACTTCTTTGATGAAGTAGGCTTTGTTCTAAGAGTGCTAATATTGTTACTTTAAAAAAGAGCCGTTGGAAACACGTAAGGATATAGAGAAACGCACAAGAATTCCCAAAATAAACTTATATTTTAACTTTAACAATTTACTACACAAAAATTAACCATTAACCACAGAAATACTCCGAATATTAAAATACACAATAATTAATTCAATAAGTTTGCCCATCAAAAATTGGTTAAATTCGCTACACACTTTAATATATAAGATTTAGGCTTCCTGACTCTACTGGAGTTTAAATACCTCAGGACTGGTATTGACTCCACGACGCGTGCCGACAGGCAGATGGAGGTGGTCGAGATCACGAGGTGCTTTTGGCGAGGGTAGCAGATGGGGGTCCATACGGTATTCAGGAAGGGTTCTTTAAGGACAGGAATAATCAGGGGGATTTGAGCGGCACCGAGGTAGGCGTGGTCTCTCTGGCGAGAGTAAGTCGAACTTGCTTCTTAAACCAAGTTAACTTGGAGCTCCGTGTGACCACCGAGTAACGAGCTCGAGGGGCCAAGGGGAAACTTTTCTCCTTCTTTACTTAATTCCTTATGGGCGAGGACTGAACTCGGGAAGGGTCTTCTTCAAGGGCGATGATCCAGGAGGGGTGGTTTCCCTGACGAGAATAAGTTAAACTTGAATTAGTTAACTTAAAGGTGGGTTTGTTAACCAGGAACTAGCTCTAGGATGAGCTTCTTTTTAGTTCCAGCCTTCCTCAAGGGCGAGTATAACAGAGATGGTTTCTCTGACGAGAATAAGTTGAACTTGGTTCCTCAACCAAGTTAACTTATGAGTTTGGTGTGGCCACTAAGTAACGGACTCGAGGGGGAGCCTTTTCCTTATTCTTTTCTTAATTCCTCAAGGACGAGGAATACCCCTGGTGTTTAGGATGTACCAGGATATGAGGAGTCTCTCTGACTAGAGTAAGTTGAACTTAACGTTAGGTTTGATAGCCAGGGACTAGCTCGAGGATGAGCTGCTTCTTAGCCCCTTAAGGTAGGTAGCCCTGCCTCTCTTGCAGGGTACTTCTTGATCTGGTGAGCCAAGTAATCTACCTTTCAATTTCGGTAGCCTGATCTTAATCCGGGGACTTCGTCACCTGGAGACTGACATATTTTTACCGCGATTTTCCTCATTGTTTCTTATTTATACCTCGTCACCCGACTGAGGTAGGAGTAAGAGGGGAGAGGCTTGAGGACGGGCCCAGCAGGGTTCTTATTCCAAACGGGTTTTCTCACCAAGTCTTACATCGGCTCTTTGTTAGCATTCGAGCTTGGGAGAAACGCGTCTCCAATTTCTTCTTTGAAGTGAAATTTAATATCGCTCTCTTATGGGAGATCTTGCATTTTAAAACCTTTCGACTTTACATAGCGACAAGTGGCGAGGCGCTGATGTTACGCGCTTAACCCGACGGTACGGGGCCGGATGTCTTTGCGGTAATCGCCTCGTGACTCCACTGCGATATAATGGGGGAGTGACGATTCTCCTACAGTTATAACTAATTTTTTTTTAAATTCCTTGTATTTTACACTTCTAACTCTTACTTAATATGTGATACTTTGTCCACTTCAACAACATTTAAAACTTTTCAAATTTCTTATCATTGTAAAGAAGATCGGGAGGAGCAAATGAGTAGCACATTGTCAGAGAGAGAGAGAGAGAGAGAGAGAGAGAGAGAGAGAGAGAGAAAGCAAGTCTCACAGATACAGAGAAAAGGGAGTATCTAACGGATGAATAACATTGCATTAGAACCTTTCGGTAAACTTCCGGAGTGATATCGAAGTTAAACTGGAGCCGGGACACCATTTAGCGATATGGCGCTAAAACCATCGCCGCCGTCTCTTTGGGACAGAGTCATGATCGCTTCCGTCGGCAAATAAAAGAGCTTCCGGCAGAGTCGTATATATTCTTATACCCTGGAATGATCTAATGGGTATTCTCAGAGTTTTCGAAACGCGAGTTGTAGCCACACTGCTTTCCCGCAAGCAAGATTCACGCATTACTCTCACAGTACTCACGCTGCATCTTAAGAGGTCATTGGAATCATCCAAGGACGACACCCTGGCACCCTAACTTTTCGTAGGCAGAAACCACTATTCGGAACGACGGAGGTCAAGGATGAAGGACTCAGTCAAGAATAACACGCTTAACTACGCTTCTCCGAGAAGAATACTCCCCCAAGCGAATACTCGACGTCTCCTCCCTAAAATCTTGAGCCATTACATTTGCTTTTTGATCGTCGAAGAGACGAGACGGTCTTTGACCGCAAGACTCAATTCATAGTCTCCTCTCGCGGGTCTGTGCCTCGTACGGCTCAGACAATATCATTGTTTGTAAATTCAATTCAATTTTCATTTGCCGGACGATTAAAGTAATTGATAACATGTATCATTCTTGCCAGTCTCATTTGTTGCTTGTATAGTATTAAAGTTTATTTTCTTTCGCTTGTTAGTATCCTATAGCCACTTGAAGGCTATTGGAATAGTATTAAATTTGGCCAATATTAGAATTTGCACTCGTCTTTAATTCCCACGCACTTAGGGAGACATTCCCTATATTTGTGTGTCGCTTCCTTCCCCCTACGTCTAAGGAGGGCAACAAAGCAGGGTGGACTACTTGATCCTACGCCCCTTATAAAAAAAAAGCAGAATTTCCAATTATCCATTGCCCATTTGTTGGTAAATATGATGCATCAATCAACAATTTTAAAATACTGGGTCAACCTATGACCATATTTTTTAGCATTTTCGAATCCCAATATATTAAGGAACATAATCTTTGCCACCTTCCAATCACATAGCTTCAACCATATAACTTTGAGTCGTCATCTATAACTAACTTACCCCTTCTTGGGGATTTCTTTCTTCCTTACTATCATTCTTGTACTTGCTTTCCACTAGATGAGGCAGTGTATTTTTTAAATGAAAATTCCAGTGTTTATGTGCCAGGTATATATATTTATTCAGATTTAGTAATTTAAAATAATTGTCTTCCCATCTAGCATCTTTGTTTCTATAGTTTGTTTCCATTTAGCACCCACTTTATTTTTTTTTTTAAATAGGCCCCAACACATCTTATTTCTATTTCCGTAATTTCCCATGCCTTTAATTAATATGATAAGGTTCTATAACATAGGCGCGTAAAGCCTGAAACTTCCTAATAAACAAATCATTCCCTCGTGGTGGTTAATAATGAAACTAGTCCTGTAATGTAATAAATTGATCCTACTAATTTTTTTTTGAGATTTTGAGATAAATTCACCCAATTATAAAGTTATTCTACATAAATATATATATATATATATATATATATATATATATATATATATATATATATATATATATATATATATATATATATATATATATATACAGGGTGTCGCAAAAAAACTAAACCGACTTTTAAATCAATATTTCTTTGAAAGTAATAAAGCTAGATAGTTTCTGGAAACTTAATTTTGTTTGTCTATTTTTTATGCATCTATGTTGAAAGTTTTATAAACTTACATCTATGATTGTAAATTCTGTAATGAAGTAAATGAAAGACATAAAAAGTGTGCTTGCAAGCAGGTAAAATACAGAATTAAGGGTGTCGCAAAAAAAGGAAACCGGTTTTTAAATCAATATATCTCTGAAAGTATTAAAGATAGATACTTACTGAAAACTTACTTTTGTTTCACTATTTTTTGTTCAACTATTCTGAAGATTTTATAAACCTATATCTATAATTGTAAATTCTGCAATGAAGTAGATGAAAGATATAAAAAGTCTGCTTGGCAAGCAGGTAAAATACAGAATCTAACTTCAAATAGACATATTTCAAAATCATTTAGTAGAAAAGAGCAGAAAAAAAATAATTTCTAATATTTATTACAAAAACATAGTTAATTCTTATTTATAATGTAAGAGGCTAATATCCATTTCCTTCGGTATGGCCTCCATTTCTTTTTACACATACTTACATCCTTCTTCGCATTTTTGCCATAGTTCTTTTAACTAAATCTTGATTTTCTTTTATTAAATCAAGTTCATTTATAATTCTTGGCTTTAAATCATCTGTGTTTACTGGTGGAGAAAAGTACACTTTAATCTTGCGATGGCCCCACAAAAAAAAATCGCAAGGTGTTAGGTCCGCAGATTTGGGTGGCCACCAATTGGATGGTTCAATGCAATAATGCGGGTATTAAAATTCCCCCTCAGCAATTCCCGTACAGCACGAGTTCTATGTGCTGGAGAGACATCTTGAATCTACCACAGGCTGTTAAATCTGTTTCCATAAATTAACGCAGTTCAAGAACTATCCTTTCTGTAATAAGGTTCAGGTATCCATCTCCAGTCGAGTTATTGTCTTAGAAAAAAGGGCTCACAAGACGTCCGTTTTCACACATTTCAACCCACACAGAATGCCTACATTAAAGTTAAAATTTGGAGGATTGCTTTGTGGCGCATACTGGCGAATGTCATGATTGCGGCACAGTATTTATGACTTTCATCTACTTCATTGCAGAAGTTACAATTATAGATAGAAGTTTATAAAACTTTAAACATATATGCACAGACAATAGACACACAAGATTAAGTTTTCAGAAACTATCTAGCTCTTATACTTTCAGATTTTTATATATATATATATATATATATATATATATATATATGTATATATATATATATATATATATATATATATATATATGTATGTATATATATATATATATATATATATATATATATATATATATATATATATATATATATATATATATATATATATATATATATAATATAAATATATATATATATATATATAATGCTTATTTGTTATTCCTTTTAATCACAACTTCCGTCTTCCTGCATGGTCGCTTTTTTGGATTAGGCGTTTCGATTCCTTGCTTTGCTGCCCTAATATTTATCGTCAGCCAACACTTTCTGTCGTAAATCCTTTCCACATTGATTCTGCACTTTTTTCTGTCCTACTCTCTTCCTTCTCCACGGAAGAAATATTTGCATAATAATTTTCCTACATTACGATTTTCGCCAGATCACAGGGCTTTACCATTGAATTTTCTTTGACATTTTGAATTTTCTTCCATGTTCTCCTGATTTCATCGCTCCTAATTCACCCTAACCAGGTCACGCCAAACATCTATGTCAAAATCCTCATTTACTTAATCTAAATCTGTTTCCAATGATTTTGTTTAGAAACAACTTTTCTAACCATAGAACACCTGAAACAAAGAACACCAAAATATTTCACCAAGTCTTACACGCCGCTACGCAAAAATGATCTATTTAAGCTTCGAGCGATCCATGGGACCTTGCATACGATCCAAGAGATTTTAACTCCAATTTATTTAACCTCTTAATAGGTAATAACATTTCAGCCAATGGTTCTGCCAAAGAAGCAGAACTTCACTTTCCATTTTATATTCATTCAATCTTCTATCTTTTCCTCATTTTCTTCTATTATTTCTAACTTATCCTGAGGGCATCACATATAAGTAAGTCGTCTGTAAGAAGGATAAAGTGCGTAGGATGCTTCTTAACTGTCCTAGACATGGCATCAATAAATTAGTGCAAAATTACAGTCTTAGGAAAGAACGTTAATGAACGATTTCATTAGCTTGAAATCTTTCAGCCATGACGATACTCGTTCTTGCATTTATATTTTCATAGTCATACGTCTCTCTACCAAGAGAAGTAATTTCTCCCCCATACTTTTTTTCTCTGGAGTAGCAACATATTTTTCTCTTTAGTAATGCTGAATTATCCTTTCTAAATCCATTACAACTATAGGAAATTTCTTAAACCTTTGCCTATACTTTTCTTTCACCTTTCGCACGGTGAAAACTGCATCAGCGCTTCCACTTAAGATTATTTAAAGAAAATGACGTTCCCTTTTGTTGTCTTCTTTATTTTTAATCATTATCAATTGTTATGTATTTTTGATTCCCCCACGTTATATTAAGGAAAAAGTCCTATAGAGTATATAACATAAGGTTAAAACGTATGAGAGAGCGGATGAGAGAGAGGTGAAAAGGTTTAGAGAAAGAACAGATTTCAGGCGATGGGAAGTCAAAGTTTGGATATATTTATATTTTTCTATACATAATTATTATGACTAATATATTTAAGATATATACAAAAAAAAAATTTATAACTAATCCAATTTTGTTTTTTTAAAACGCTTTCTAATGCTATTTCACTTTTTACCTCAACTCTGTAACGTTAGTTCAATTACGAACCTTATAATATTGAGGAAAGGATACTATTATTTTAATTTTGCTAATTTAAAAAACGTATCCTCTAAAGAGCGTCCTTTCCTAATTAAATTTCAGCAGGTACGGACTTTAAAATATCGCCCTTACAAAAAATACATTGCAAAAATTAAAGAAATCACAAAAATTCTAAAAAGTAATAAGAGGGGCAGTCAATAAGTTTTGCGAATCGGTAAGGCAAAACAGAGGAAAGGGGATGGCTGTTGGTGGAGGTGTTAGGAGAAGTTATGCCAAGTCAGCACCTGCAACCGAACGCTTCTGCCTCGTCTATTTAAGAAGCAGTAGCTGATCGCAGATCATCAGTCACAAATTTTTTAACAATGGAGAAGGTTGAGCACCGCGTAGTGATCATATTTTTGACCAAGGAAGGCAAGAATGCAAAAGAGATCCATGAACGCATGGTTGGAGTGTACACCGATACCGCCCCTTCCTATTCAACCATTGCTCGCTAGAATAGGGAGTTCCGCCATGGTCGTGAGTCCCTTGAGGATGACCCCCGTACAGGACTCCAGTCAGACGTGGCCAACGAGGACAATGTGGCCCGTGTGGAGAGGATGATCCTCGAAAATCGACGGGTGAAGGTCGAAGAAATCGAGCGAGAACGTAAATATCACATGGAAGTGTTATCAAATCATCCATGACAATTTGGCAATGGCCAAGGTCTCTGCCCGTTGGGTCCCTACAAACCTGACGCCCCATGATCGACTTCAACGTCGCCAAAGTCCACAAGGCCAGAGTTGCACAAACTGCCCTGCGCCAGTGCAGATCCGAGGAGCTCAACCATCCCCCCTACAGTCCAGATCTGGCCCCTAGCGACTACTTTTTCTTCCGCCAGCTCAAGGCTGCACTGCGTAAACGTCGCTTTGGGGACGATGAAGATGTCCAGCTCGCCGTCCAGGAGTGGATTGAACAGCAGTCGGGAAATTTCTGGTTGTCGGGAATTCGAAGCCTCAGGGACAAGTGCTGCAAGTGTATTGAAGTCGAACGTAGTTATATTGAAAAATAATAAAAGACTTTTCCTCATATCTCGTTTCCTTATATCCGAATGGCAAAGCTTATTGACCACCCCTCGTATTTTATCCATTTACTCGTACACGCCCCTTCTTCAAAATTTACCAGTGTTTTCAGTTTCTTCAAAACATCGCATAGAAAATTCACAATAAAATATTTTCTATGAGTCAATTTAAATTAACAGCTTCTCCACAAGCCACAACGATTTGTGCAGCTTGGATTTCTTGTCTCATCTTTTACAATAGACGCTCCCAAAACATCTTTCTCATTTTATTTCTTTAACTTGTCAAACACATCCTTCTGGTTATCAGAGAGAGAATAGTCTAGATTGGTATCATGTTATATTAGGTCATCCAATAATTAATCTGGCATCTTTCTTGTTTATTATTATTTTATGGGTAGAAATAATCAAACACAGCTTTGTCTATATCGTATATATAAGCATAGACTACAAAACCTGAATCCTGAGTACCTGAATCTCTTAGTGTCCTCAAACAAGGCTTACATTTCCGCATTCATTCATCCTCACTTTCTGAGATATCAATTTTGTATTATTATTATTTTTAATGAGCCTTATTGTTAATTGTTGAATATGATGGAATATTCATAATTGGGGCAATAAATTCCTGTCAGACGTACACTTGCAACTTAGAATTAACATTTGTTGACCTGTCCTTTCTCTACGATAAAGGAAACCATTTTTTAGTAAAATCGTTAAAGGAGAGGAAAAGTAGGTTATCTACGATAATTTTAAATTTCGGGGAAAAAATGTCCCACCCCAAACATGGGTCTCCTCCACGAAAGATTTTCTTCTGTTTTGAATGAGATATGATTATAATAATTTTTTAAAAAATTTTCAGCCTAAATCAGAATATCACCAATGAGGTTTAATCTACTCAAATTAACCGTTTACATAGAGCAAATAAAGAAAAAGCCTAGCATTAATCTATAGAAGAAGGAAGCTCTTTCATCAGGAAAACGCATTACCTCATATCGCCAAAAATACTGTATAAAAGTTTAACAATTTCGATAGAGAATTAATAAGTTATCCTCCAAATTCACACTAATTAGCTCCATCAAATTAGTATCATTTTAAGAGTTTAGCGAATCATCTAAAGAGAATGAAGTTGTTAACAACAGAATTGGATGAAACATGCGCTTAAAGAATTTTTTTAAAAAATCAAAGCCAGATGGAGGCTAGTGATAAAAACGAAATTTGAAAATTTCCTCCTAAATAATTATATATATATATATATATATATATATATATATATATGTATGTATATATATATATATGTATATATATATATATATATATATATATATATATATATATATATATATATATATATATATATATATATATTTATATATAGGAATAAAACCGCAGTAATAGGACTAATTTTATATGCGAAACTAGGTTTCGACGGAAACATCCGTCGAAAATCTGCTGCTTTCACCGATATATACATCATTACATGATTTGCAGGGAATAAAATAAATTTCCTTTTCTTTACCGATTGATCTATTTTTGGATAAGCTATTTTTGCTCTTAGTCTCGTCTGAAAGGCAACATTGATGTTGTTGGTCCGTGCCAACTTTTTGAAATTGATTAATTGGGGGGAGTATGGGATGGTAACATAATATTTGTCGCATCTATTTTACTTATAATTAGCTGAGGAGAAATAGATGGTTCTGGCTTCATAGGGACACTTTTCTATGAACCAAACTGGAATATTGCAGCTCAATGAATGTTTGGATGATTGTATAAATTTCGTCTCGCAAGAAACATGGACACAAATGCGAAGGAAACTATAGATCTTTTAACGGATGCATCGTAACACGAGAAATAATGAATATAGGCATTAGAATTAGTTGGTTTCCGGTAGACAGAAAAATATGCTCTGTCGTTTATTTTAGATATTTTTACATGCAGATTCGAGTATTTTTTATTGAGAAACAGACTAATTTGTCTCTTAAATATTGATTTAGCGTCGCTATTGGAGGCAAAGAATTTTGTTAATAATTCGAATTCTAAATGTATGGATGAAAAAGTTGAACATAAACTATATGCTCAATGGAGGAAAGTATGGATGGCATTAATTTCGAATTCAAAATCACAGAAGCTAAAGAAACTTAAATCGAGGTTTGAAAAAGTGGGATTTCGGTAAACATTTAACGTCAAGAAATGATATGCTATTATTTTTTTCGAGTTCACAGGGAAATTGAATATTTGCGTGTTTTGAATTTAAATAATTGTGGAAGAGTGTGGAATGTGATTATGTCTAAATAATAAAAAAATGTCGTCTACATAGCACCTATATAAACCCAGACGAAAATTAATGGGGCAATCATCAAGCCAAAGTGTTTCATAATAACACATAAAAATATTTGCCAACTAGGGACCTAGAGGAAGTCCTATTCCTACCCCATCGAGTTGTTCATACAAAATGCCATTTGACAAAAAGAATGAATTTCAAGCAGCAAGTTCAAGGAGAGTTTTGAACAAGGTCGTAGTTAAAACGATTACGCAGGTGGAGTTAATGAAGAGGGAATTTACACAAATTCGAATCGTTTCAGCAAGAAGAATATTAGTGAATAAACTCTCGACATCAAAGCTGGCTATGAAATATTCGTCAGCATGAGGAATGTTTCTAATCTCTTTTACAAACAAATGCGAATTATTAAGAGTAAACTCATTAGAGGCTAGAGGGGCTAAAAGGGTTCAATTAATATTTGAACCTTTCATTCAAAGGAACCAATCAAAAATCCCTTTTCAACAAACAACTCAAGACGAAATCGTCCTGAAATGCCCCTCCTAGGAAGAACAAACAATTCAATTAATTTCTTTGAAATTAATTTAATAGACAAAATATATAGTAAGCTGAACACAAACATGTATATCAAATTGATCGACTATAGGAGCAGTGATCCCCCACAAATCATTTGATGCTCGCGCCCCGCTTGCCAAGCTTTTTAGATTACCTGGTACCCTCATTAGAAAATCTCGTTTGCCTCTATTGTTTTCTACCCACATTGCCAAATAAAGTGCTCTTTCTCAAATGCCGGTGGTTTTCAACCTTTTTCATATGGTGTTTTATTTAAGATGTCAACCTTTCTAAGTTAAAATTTATCAATTTTAATGCTCCCATAATTATAGGAAACACACACATACACACACACACACACATATATATATATATATATATATATATATATATATATATATAATTCCACAGTGAAAGTAAGGACACATAGGAGGCTGAGGTACATGTGATTTATTTATGGAACAACGTTTCGGGCATATCACCCATCTTCAGGTTCATTGCAATGAACCTGAAGATGGATGATACGCTAGAAACTTTGTTCCATAAATATATCACATGTACCTCATTCTCTTATGTGTCTTTACTTTCACCGTTAAGTTGAAGATTAGACTGGTCAGCTGCAACTCATATGACTATATATATATATATATATATATATATATATATATATATATATATATATATATATATATATATATATATATATATATATATACTGCTTTTTTAATAATAAAAAAGGAAGAGCATACCATAAAAAAATGTGATTATCAGTAGTGAGATAGCAAAATATACTGCAATATGAGCCATGCATTTATCAATGCGAAACCTGAAATGGCTGCTTGAAACATAAACTCTTAATATTAGGTCAAATTGCTGATAATGCTGCTCGTATATTGTTCTCAAGAGATAAAAGGTTAATTCAGGATTTAGATTTAATTGTTACCATAATAGAGAAAGCATGGCCACACAAATACTATGTAGAGAAAGGTAAAAATAGATATGTAGCCTTTTCAGCCAAGATTGGATAGTCCACGACAAAACATAGCCAATGATTCCTCACTCCTCTCAAATTTGACTTTTAGGATTAAATCTGCACACAGATCAATAAATTCGTCACGTTCTATTACCGTGACATTCATTTCCCTAGCCCTGTCAGCCAGTTCGAAGGGTAATACAATCCAATTGAGATTTTCTGTAGAAAGAGAAAGGAAAGAAAAATCAACTGCTTCTCTCAGCCGGATTAAGTGAAATGGAATGAGATCCTTGAGACGCCCTATAGTATTATTTCATGTATGCTTAAGATGAGAAAGAAAGATTGATAAGTAGTCTTTTTGAATTGCTTACTTACATGAATCCAACTTTGTTTGGAAACCTTTTGTTTTGTTACTTGATGTAACTATTGTCTCCAGTCTCCCCTGCATTAAGAGATTTAATTCATTAAGCTTCTTGAAAATAGCCGCCAAAATGACGGCTTCAAACACCAAGTACGATTTTGAAGCAGACTGAGGAATGCATCTTGTTTCTCCTGTTCAAAAAATACTTCCAGTTCATCTTTGAGTTCGAGAAACCTGTTCAGCATCTGACCTCTAGATATCCACCTTACATTAATATACAACATCAGTGAGATATTAGCCTCACCTATATCCTAGGTTCAAAACTTTATTTAGCTCTCTACTAAATGTTTTTGCAATAATGCCTCTGTGTGCAGGAAATAGTGGATTGTAATAATAGATGGATTTTCTTTCAGTGATATGCTACTCCCCTATCATCGATGGCGCACCATCAGTACATATTATACAACAGTCTTTTCATGAAAGATCATGTCTTCTCCAGTGGACATGGTGTGTAGTTCTTTGCACAACATAAACTCTAAAACTCCTTAATCAATGGATCTGAAAATCCCAAGCAATGGACATTTACCACCTATGTCAGTACTCTTATCTACTTGCAAAGCGAATTTTTTATTTGATACAATCCGCTGTAGAACTTGATCATTGATATGAGATGAAAGTTAAGATATCATACCAAGATTGTGCTTTTGGAGGGATGTATTTTAGAAATCTGAACCTGAGCTTCTTTGACAAGCATTGTTTCAATAATTATGATAAATGCAGGGATAATAATGTATTCACCAATTGTATGAGGCTTCATTTTCATTGCTATCAGTTTTTTTTTAATTGCTATCAAAACTTTTTATATTTAATATTTTCCTGAATCTGTTATAGAGTCCACTTTAACCTCAAATTATTCCTAAAAAATACAGAATATTAGTCCTATTTTAGATAGACAAAATGAATAGAAACTTTGTTCGATCTAGAAACTCTTTAACATAAAGGAAAAAATATCAAAACCTAATATTAAGACATAGCACTTGTAAAGATAGAGAAACGAATATTCTAAATTATAAATAAACTAAATAAGAAAATAGGGGGAAGACAAACATCGTAGAAACATACTCAAAATCTAGCTCTACTTCAAGTCCCAAAATTCAAACCCAATCAAAAACTAGTATATGAGCGCCGAGTTTTTAAAGAAAAACAAACAAGAGCCAAGTCACATATCAATTTCATTGCCAAAACCCAGTCCCTATGTCGTCTTGTATCGAACACATGTCAACAGCTTAGTGAAAAACGAAAACAAATAGCGATATAGAAATGAAAAAATGAAATAAAAACCTAGGAGTAAATAACGGAGGTATTCAAATAGCAAACCTACTTCAAAAGTTCTCAATCATCTACAAATCAAACAACCAACTGCACACTTAAAGTTTTCGGGAACCATTCTATTAATGAAAAACTATCAAATATCTATTTTAGTCATAAGATACACTTAAAGAAATATACTTGAAATATTTTAAACTAAATAAAGTGTTACACTTTATATCCTTTAATTCTAAGTGCTACTAAAGATTTTTCTAACAGAAATTATGAATCTCAAATTTTAATGATTAGGTTTTTGTAATGGAACAATAGCACACGGTATAGGTACGTTCAACAATCCTATCTTGAATATGGCCAACCATCGTGTTGCTACTACCGATAGCTTGGCCTAACAATCTTTGTCTATATTTTTGATAATTCCCATCCAAACCAATTTAAAAACTTTTAATGCAACCCGAACACACAAATTTCGTATTATACTGAGAAAAGGAGAACATATTTACTCATATAGTTTAGAAAATAATGTAACTTTACTGCAAATGATCAAACTTTGCGTATGGATAATAAAACTTTATAAAAGTTGATTGGTTATTCTATCAAGCGTAATATAAAATAAAATAAACTTCAACAAAATAAAATATTTCAACAGATGGGGAGAAGATCTAAGAAAAAAGTAAAATTACCAACTAACATTGTTTTATTTATTATTAATAATTTTATTATTATTAATCCTTCTGCACTTAATTTCTTTATTTTTGCAACAAAGACAAATGGAGCTCATGATTCTTTAGTAGGTTGCAGCTAGAATATGTACATAGTACATAATTTTCTTAGTCGATATGGCCTGCTATTTACGAATGGCACGTAACTCTCCAATAACTGATCAACTTTGACTTCACAACCTAGATCCTTTCCTGCCTAGAATTTTGATTAAGTGGTGAATTCAATCTTAGGGCAAATTAGGCCTGAGCCCCCATCAATTTGAATGCCAACGAATTCATGAATTATTAAAAATTGATGCAGTCATATTTGATTGATTCCTATTATATTTTCACTTATATTAGTAATTCGAATATTAATTGTGTTATATTTACAGCATAAAATAAATATGCCCATTATATATTTTTTTTTACATAGGAATTTTTAGGAAATAATGAAGCAAAAACAAGTATTCTTTGAGTAAAGACTGTTTAGCACACCTAGGTAGTAAAATAATAGATTAACCTAGTATAGATTGGGGAGAAAAAACAAAGAATATAATATATGCGATAAAAACTGACATACATTGAGACAATGAGGATCTAGTGAAGTGATACTGAATGAAGATCATAAAGTCTATTTGTGAACGTTAACAGTTTGCATAAAAAGATCGAATTTTTCTTTTCATCAATTTTAAATTATCTTTTTGTTTATCAATCCAACATCCTCTCAAAAAGATCCTATCGAGGAAATATCTTTTTGCAACTACCCTATATGCTATCGAACAGATTCTAGAGGGAAAGTAACCGTATATAATTATCCACTTTCGTTACACCATTAATTCAAATAAATATTTACTAGTCGTTATTTCTCGTATTGCCTAAAATAATTTGTGTTGCATTTAATTATGCTCGAGGCTCTACTCTTATGCATGTAAGGAGAGTCAGAATATTTTTTATTATAAATGACTATGTCTAAAAGATTTTATCAATTGGATTAATAATAATTAGTGTATAAAGTAATCTGGCACTACGTATTACTTTAATATGAGTTCGGTATCGAATATTTAGTTGCATATCGACCTTGGACGGTCCCAAAAGAGCTTGTGCAAAGAGGGCATCTATTACACTTGTTCCGTGGTCATTGCGAAAAGGGAGGCTATTAAGCTTAGTGTGAATTGGTTCTATTTAGGTGAAAGAAGATTTGAGTGAAGTAACCCTTCACTCACTGGTCTCAGGGACGAGAAGTCAAGGATTGGAATCATTTTTCTCTTGTGAATCTTCCTATCCTTTGATTTCCTCTTTTACTAATTTCACCTTTCAAATTTAACCTTTTATTATTTTTTTTTCCTAAAAATTACATTATTTTATAGTTATCAACCTTCATTACCGAATCATACATTCAGTACGTGTACTCCAAACTGATAGATGAATAAATTCTCACATCTTCAATTTTTCCAACGCTAAAGAGTAATTTATTTTTTTCAATAACTTATATCGATTTTATTCGCTATCGATGTATTGGCAATAGATTTATTATCTTGAATATATGTATTATTAATTTAACAAAGTTGTAGACTTTTTCTGACCCACTTGATGAAATACATTTTGATACCATCCTACCTTTTATCCTACCAATGCTGACATCTGCCCAATAAATCATGCATGAACTGCAACCAAGCCGAAATTAAGACTATAAAGGGTTTGTAGTCTAAAGAATTATCACTCTGATTCATAAAAGCTATTTAAATGATTTGGATGTGATGAGTCTTTAAACGATGACTGATAATTGAGATGAAAAATTCATGAAGGTTGAAAGAGAACGAGATAAACGACGAAGATAATTGAGTTTAGGAAAATATGCTCTGGAATTGCTAAAACATAAATAAAGTATATTTTCTATTAGTTTTAATATTACCGCTCCAAATACATACACAAACATACAAACATATTGATGCTGAAGAGTACATATATGACACAAAGGAAATCCTATTTAATGTAGTTACGTAGGGAAAATAAATAGAAAACAGCGTGAGGACTTGCGTGATGCCATTTGTGTGCATAGTGTCTCCTTTATTTCCATTAGGACGAATATGTGTCTAGAAACAGCTCCAGAACCAGGCTACTTCCTGACGCTCTTTCAATTTCTTTCTTTATGGAAACATTTCGATGTGAACCAGAGGCAAAAAATACATTATTTCACAAACTAATTTTGCCTGAATGAGAATCGGACTTTATTCGCTTGACAAAAGAAAAAAAGAATTGGCAACAGTAACAAAGAAAGATATAAAACCGAAAATTATAGACTAACGTCTATAACTTACAGGAGTTCATAAAAAAATGAAAGAAAAGGGAAATATCTTTTGACTGATCAATGTTTTTAAAATTGAATAAAAATTAAACAAATTTATTCGGATTAATTCATCAAACAACCTAAACTAATTCCCACGGGAACAAGGAACAATTGCAAGGACCTTTCGAAGAATCACATGGGAGTACCGGAAAAGGCAAAAGCCACCAAATAGTGAAGACAAGATAGGAAGATAGATGTAGTGATGCAAAAAAAAACAACATCACACATTAGTCAAATAATTATTTGGCTTCCAAATTTGCATAATTTTGGCTATGATTAGCTGTCGGGAGTAAGATTTATTAAAATTTGTCCACACTAAAACAAAGGAAAATCCAGAGGCTTAAAAAGAAATTTTAAGTGAAATATAGGGAATAATTTGTAAGAAAATTAATACTTTCTATAGTTTCAGGTAACTCTGATATTTTTTAATATAAATACCATTTCTACAAATCACGCAATATTTTATCTTCACTCCTAGTATCCTGCATATATCTAAATATACATTATACGGGTCTCAAAGTGTTTTTCTTAAAATTTACCGACAAATTGCTTGATAAGACAAAGAAATACTTTCTGATATTACAAGACCAATCATCACTGACCAATTGGTTAAGTCGAAAGAGAACTTGATAGGCGAGTCCGCTTTAAGTGAATTCAATGGAGGGAGATGAGAGGCAGCGAATATTAAATAATAATTTCAAGGTTAAACATAATGCTAGAAAGTGGGGATAATCTTGGTGAATACAATACGGGTAAGGCTGAATTTCTACTGAGTTAAATAGTACGAAAGAAAATAATAAATGGCCAATGCCTTTGCCCATGCTTTGACCCTAAAAGAAGGCGTCGCTCGTCTAATACATCAGATAGGACTGCTGTCTTCTTTGAGCATGGTCCAGCATGTTTCAGTATTGCTATTGATTGACTAGGTTTTAAAATACAGTCAAGATATAGACATAACCGTATATATAACAAGTTCTGCATACCAAAATTCGCGTGTTCTTACTTATTCTGATTTATGACCTTACGAACTTCATAGCTTTCAATAATTACTGGACTAACCTTGGGAGAACCTTGACAATTTTAACATTCGAAAGAGAATGTAAACAACATTTAGGGTTTCAAATTTCGTTAAAATCAGCCGAAGAGTTATCATGTTATTGCCTAAGCAAAATAATCCTGGGCAAACATTGGGAGGACCTTGGCATTTATATCATTCGAAACAAAATGTAAAACGACATAGGGATTTCAAGTTTGATTAGAATCGGCCGAAGAGTTATCAAGTTATTTCCTAAGCAAAATAATTCACGAATTAACCTTAGCATGACCTTGTCAACTATATCATTCCAAAGAAACATTATAGTTTAATTTTTCTTAGAATCGGCCTTATTGTTATGATGTTATTGCCCCTCTCCCCGCCCCACGATATTTCTTAGCTAACCTTATGAGGACTTTGGCAATTATATCATTCGAAAGAGAATATAAAACAACAAAAGGTCTCAAATTTTGTTAGAATCGGCCAAATAGTTATGATGTTATTGTTAAAACAGTATAATTCTTGGGCTAACCTTAGAGGGACTTTGACAATTATATTATTCGAAATAGAATGTAAAACAACCTAAGGGTTTCAAATTTCGTTAGAATCGGCCAAAAAGTTATGATGTTATTTCCAAAAAACATAATTTCCGGGCTAACTTGGGATGACCTTGTCAATTATATCATTCGAAATAAAATGTAAAACAACATAACAGTTTCAAATTTCGTTAGCATCGGCAGGATACTTATGATGTTATTGCCAAAAATATAATAAATCACCGGCTAACCTTGAGAGGACTTTGGCAGTTATATCATTCGAGAGAGAAGGTAAAACAACATAAGCATTCCAAATTTCGTTAAAATCGGCCCAATATTTACAATCTAATTACAAAAACAAAGCAAAAAGGGGACCGACCGACCAACCGCCATAATGAGATGTAAAGTCGCACGCGATTAATAAATGCCTTTAAATAATATGGTAGCAGATACATGAATGAATCTTTGCCCAAGCCATATTCCTCGAACAGGCGTCAAATGGTTTATAGATATACGAGTCTAGGTTATATGAGGCACCGTCGTTTACCTATAAGGCATTTGGCCTATGAAACTTATTGTACACTAATAGCCTTGATAATATCAGATCTAGGTACGTATGTTTCCCTGTCTAGCACTACTAATTCTATCGTATTTTGGCTAATCTCAATTATATTTTAATAAGCTTGATTAAAGTTAATTTTCAAATTTGCTCTATTTTTGATGTATTTCTTTGGGATTTGTAAACGTTGAGATATTCAATTAGCTAAGATGTAGATTGATACTTCTTAATTGACAATTCTCGTAGCAAATAATATAGTCTCTATGTTCATGAGGAATCGAGTTTCTTATCGAAAGGACTATGTGCTTGATTAAAGTGAAACTCTATTGATAGTTTGATTGCAAAAACACAGTTGAAAAAGGATAAAACAGACAGAACCCCTGGTTCCACAACATCAAAATAGGAAGGTATATTTTAACTTGTGGGGAGTGCTTATTAAAACAAAAAGAACTACAAAGGTACAAATAAATCAGAACTATCAGAAAATTTTTAAACTGACGGGAATTTAGGGAAATAAATGCTACGAAGTATTATGGATTTAATTAAAGAAAAAAGTAGCCCAACTAGGTAGTAAAATATTTTTTGCGAATAGACGCGTTTACCCGTCGCTCCCCGTTCCTAAATATATTCAGCAGTATATTCAGGGGCCGAGTTGCAAGCTATCTAAGGCGCCTACAGATGGTGAAATGTGGAACATAGAAAACATATGATGTGTAGCTGTGAAATAAGCAAGCTTCAACTTGACGAATAAGCACTGGCTAAGCCGCTACTATTGTGTACTGAAGAAAAAACTAATTTTTCTGACAGAATGTGGATTTAAAAAGAATGAAAAGCCTATGAGTAACTGTAAAATGGAGTGGCGAAGCCGTGCCTATTGTGACGATAAACTGCGCACAGAAAAACCCAGATAAAAGGGTATGAGAAGGAAAACTCTGAATCTAAACCCCCTACTGTCTTGTAAAGTAAACCTTTTCAGGTAAAGACTAAGAGGAAGGAAACTACAAATAATGAACCAAACCCAAGACACCAAAGGCAAAACCTATCTGGTACCGGCAGAGGAGGGCTGCGTTTGGCAGGCGGGCAGAGGTGATAAGGACGGGCCTAGACATACTAAGAACCCGACAGCTTGCCGAAGCCAGCATCAATAAAACTGCACGTCTCATCCTTATTGAGCCGTGTAGACTTGCTACTGGTCAAGTGAGTGCGCGTGGCCGTCGCGCAGCCAAAATCATCCCAAACAAGATACTTAGCTACTGGCTTCCCGTCGCCAATTTCCCTTCTTCTCTGCCCTTCGACAGAGAAAATAGGATAACAGTTGACGGAATTAACGCTTGGACACGAGCTGACACCGACCACGACGATATGAATATATATATATATATATATATATATATATATATATATATATATATATATATATATATATATATATATATATTAATATATTTTTATATATATATATATATATATATATATATATATATATATATATATACACAAAGAAAGCAACTACAGTATCTGCGGGTGATAATACAACCACCAAAGGGCTATGCCATTTTTATTTTCCGTCTTTCAAATCAAATTTGAAGACAGAAATAAAGATGTAGAAACCTGGTGTAGCTGACTATTAATACACATAGTTCAAGAGAAAATATGAATTGGACGCGAATGAGCAAATGAGACAAGAAAACGGAATTTTTTTAAAGGCAAGAGAGAGGGACTTTAGAAGAATTCAGAATCAAAGGGAGCAGAGGGTGGCACAGTGAAGGTGATCCTTTACCGAGAAGACAGAAATAACGCCAGGGGAAAAAAGTTTTGAATTCCTGGCCCGGGACTCGAACTCGGGTGTGCTGATTGCGGATCAGATGCTTTACCGCTGAGCTACCAGGCACGGTAACTATATTTCGCCTAAAGCGTTACCCCATCAAACCCAGTATCTCTCTAAGCTAGGAACTTCCAAGGAATTTTTATACCACATGCTCTTACCCGCTCACAATTTAAAGGCTCACTGTCCATGTCACATACAAAGAACAGGCGGAGAACCAAGAAAAGGACTCAGAAAACGGGAGAATGCCAAATCTAGGAATCCTCCAACAAACTTGTGAGGGTAGCAAGGAAGAAGAAGATTTAAGGCCTTATTTGACGCATTTTGAAAAGATCTTCGAGCTAAACAACTGGGACATTGAAGCGGATGGTATGGCTATACTCCTGCCGTTGTTATGTTGTAAGCTCCGAGATATTTTTATTTCCCTTATGCCGGAGGCAACGATCAATTATTTGACGGTGAAATTGGAATTGTTAGCCACGTATAACATGACGCCCGATTTCTACCGCATTAAATTTCGTCACACCCGTATAGGCCCCAACACAAATTTTCGACAGTTGAGGTATACGCTTCAGAGACCTTTCAACTTCTGGTACGATTCTACGAAAGTTAACGAAGAGTATAAAGCGTTAGTAAACTTGATTCTGAAGGAGCAACTTATGGTTTCGCTTTCTTCAGAGATTCGATCTTTTGTGAAGGACCGGATGTGTTTCACCTTCAAGAAATGCATCGAAGAAGCCGATCTATTCGCTGCGAGCCACAATTGCTACCCTAAGGAAGGAAGAAATTCTGATCCATCGTCCCCCAAAGGTAAAAGTGATAAGCAAATATTTACACTCTGTCCCCTCCAATCCCAGAAATTTTTCTCCATCAGGACCCCGTGACATCAAGCCTTTCTCGTCAAATCCCCCTTCGTTATACTTCTCAAAGGAGGCCCATTGTGTGTTTCTCCTGCGGTATTGAAGAGCATTTGAGGACAAACTGCCCTCAGAACCCCCAATTCCTTCCTAGTTCTCTCAATCAAGTGCACCAAATTTGTGTTTCCCCCGCGAAACCATCATCGGAAGTTGAACCGCCTCCCTCTTCGTCTGCTCCTGCTTCCGCTGGCCATCAGCTAAACTTTTTGCTCCCCAAGAAGCTTGAAGTTTGAGAACGGACGCGCTGCTCCCCCCGATCGCTCCTTACCCTGATTGTTTTGAGGTAGTATATGACTACTTTGGGCATGCAAATCGATTTCCCATGGTGAAATGCTATATTGAATACCAGTATTATACCGGCTGGGCCGAAGTGGTATCGGCCCCAATAAAGTTCTGGTCGGACACTGCCAACGGGTTACGTTATACCCCTGAGGTTCAACCCAACCTCCCGCGTTCCAAAACTAAAAAGGAAGCAGAGGCACCTGTTCCCCTTGAATCCCCATGCGACACCGTGTTTATCGGAATTTTGAACAATGAATCTGCTAAAGAGCAAAAGGACTGCGATTCTCTCCGTCCGCTCTGAACCGAAGCTCATAATAAGATTCAAGAGGCCACTCGTAGAAATAAACTTGTTTCCTACTTCGTGAAAACGGCTTCCTGTACCTCACCTGCTCGGAAAGCAATAGTTCCAAGGGCCATGCATTTTGCATCCCTGCTCGCAGGTCAGCCTCATATTAAAGCAGCTCATGATATTTTCTTTCTCTAGCCATTTCAGCCATACCAAAATGGCTCAGAAGATTTTAAAGTATTTTATTGGCCTAGTGCGGCAGATGATATCCTTAATTATTGTCGTTCGTGTGGTATGTTTCAAAGGACAACTACAAAAAGAAGCGTCAGATCCTCTCCGCTGCAGAAGGGACCCATCACACCTGAACCATTTACCCGTGTGGCAATCGACAGGATCGGCCCCATTCACTCCCTAGCTCCGCTAAATGTGGTGCAATTAGCTTGCATTGAACAGGACAAGGAGTACCGCTTACCCCCGTTCTTATCACTACCGAAGCCCAGTCATAGGTTGAGACGTTAACGTTCAGCTGCCCCCGAGTCGAAGAGTCAGCTGCAAGAGTAATTAAGTCACTTTAGAGACGTGATTTCCGAAATTCCCAGCTGTGCCGCCTAGTTCGAGCATGATATTATTTTAACTACCCTGGAGCCTATTCGTTATAAGCCGTACCCCTTCCCATCCATTTAAGAGAGGTCTTCAACGCAGAAGTTCATAAATTGTTAAATATAACGATTATAGAACACTCTCAATCTAATTACTGCTCCCCCACTATTTTAGTAAACAGGTCAGACAGGTCATATAGGATGTGCGTCGATTTTCGGAAACTTAATTCGGTGATCTTGTTCGATGAAGAGGCCAATTACATTACCAAATTGGACCTATGTAAGGCTTATTAACAAATTACCCTTAAAGAAGGTGTAAAAAGATTCACAGCTTTCTCCACAGACAAAGGTTTAATGTAGTTCCGCTCTCTACCGTTCGGATTGGTGACAGCTTGTAGTAATTACAATCGCATGATGGGAAGAACATTAGACGGGTTGGCAAACGTGACTTTTCATTTGGATAACATTTACGTTGCAACTCGCAAGTGGGACCATCACGTGATCGCCTCCCAGGACCTGCTGCGTCGCCTGCGCGAACATAGACACACAATCGGCGCGAGAAAGTGCCATTTCGTTTATAGGTTGTTTGACTACAATGGCTTTCACATTGGAAACAACCGTTTGGTCCCCAGAAGGACAACATCCTCACCATTGTGGAAATGCCCCGATCGTCCAATAAGAAGCAGCTGAGATCCTTCATGAGATCTGCTTCATTCTAATGCCACTCCGTTTCTTCATTTTGCTTCTCTCTGGGCCACTTTGTGTGACTTACTGAAAAAGAAGTCCCCGGAAGACCTTCTCTGGTCCCCATTAGCTCTCTCATACTTCAAACATGTGAAGGGAAAATTAGCATCTGCCCCTATTCTCCAGCTGCCTAACTCGAAGAAGCCTTCCGATATCAGAACCAATGCCAGCAATGAAGGATTACGTTGAGTTTTACTACAGTATAGCGATGATGGCGATAGTTACCCCGTCGCCTACACTAACCGTAAGCTTCTCCCAAGCCAGAAAAATGATGCCGTCACTGAAAACGAGGCTTTCGCCTTTATATGGGCCATGAAAAACTTTAGAATGTATTTATTAGGTAAAGAGTTCTTTGTAGAGACGGATCATAAGATCCTTGCATATTTGTGAAATGTAAAAAGCAACAATGGTCACCCTATACGCAGGAGTTTATACCTCCATGAGAGTCAAATTAAAATCAATTATATAAAAGGATCCGAGAATTGTATTGCGGATAGCTTAAATAGGAACCCCTTAGAGCTTATCCAAACTAATCTAGGAATATGTTAGGCCTGTAATTGTTATGTTTAAGTTTGTTCCTCTTTTTTAAACTGTATATATTCGGACAATAAGTACCTTTGTTCAGGAATCAAGAATGATCCGGTAAACCCTCGTATCGTTCGGATCAATTAATTCCCTGTATTTTATACTTCCCTTTTGAATCTTTCTGTATTGTGCTTTTTTTACTCTTTTCTGTAGGTTATTTATTTATTTTTTATGTATGTAGCTATAAATCGTTATTTCCCTTAGGTGATCGCCCCTCGTTTGAACTAATGTTAGTTTTTGTAGCCCTTGTATTCTTGTCGAGTTCATTTATTCCTTATGTTCCTGGTTACTTTCAGTCCGTAAATATGTCCCAGCCAGCAAAACCTGACCCGTCCAAGGTTAGGTATCCCCCAATTTTCCCTCCACCCCAGTGAGGTCAGAAAAATTTGAAACTTTTAATACCCATCCAGCGGTTATCAGATGTCACTTTATTTTTAAAGAAGCATCTTGGGAATGGAGGAGTGTCGAGAATAGAGGCTCCTTGCGGCCATGTGGTCCGTCGAAACAACGAGGTCAGTCCACGTAAGCAGGGAGAGTGAGAACAGTTAGAATATCGAACTGCTTTCCACGATAAGCGAAGGATTGCAGTCTCAAACGCGCACTTTTGTTGTCTCCTAGGGTGTTATCAAGAAACCCCCGCGGGAGTACCACACATCCCTCAAGCGCCGTGTTGGTTCGTGGATAGATTCCGCCCCGCCCCCCTTGGCGGAAGCACTAACGGATCTGGCTGGTCGCTATATATTGTTGATCCCAATAGGGCATCGACAGTATAGGCCTGCCTTTTACAACGAAACACGTCATTCCTGATCGCGCTCCCTTTTCTCGATGAGTTGAAGGCTAAAATTTTAGCGAAGGATCTGAGCCCCAGTGAATTGTCCCATCCTCGGTTTAGGTATACTTCGTTTGGCACGAATACTCCCTCCAGTTACTGTTACTACTAGAGGTTAAACTCTCCCTGGTTAAAGCCCCTTGAATAACCATCCGATCCCCCGTTTCATCTCTTAAAGCCTTGAACCCAAGCCAGGCGTAGACGAATCATCTGTGGCTATCCGGCCAGCCATCCTTGTGTGTTTGTAGAGGATTGTATTACTTCTCGACTCTGATACGTTCTGTTCTTGTATACATAGAGTATATTTAATTAAATCTATTTCTTGTGTATAACTGTGTATATATTAAATTTATTTTTGTGACTAATTTTTCATAAGCCACGTAGCAGGAGCCTCCATTAGTTAATATCGGCCAATTGCACTCAATCTTTGAAATTTAAAAGCCTTCGCACTTGTCCCTCCTGATCCTTTACTTCTATTTGCCATCTCTGTCATGACCAGAGTAGAATCAAGGTCACGTGTTTGACCTTGAGCGACCTCGCCTATTAGGCAAAAGTGACGTATATGTCGAGGTTATTCTACGACATTAGGTATAAAATTACCTTAGTCTTCAGCTAGTGACTTTAGAAAAGAAACGCTTACCATAACATATTAATAGTAGTCGAGAGGAAATGTTTTATTATTATAACCTTCTAACACACTCATATTAACTTAATCTTTGAAAAATCCGTATGAAGCATGCAGGGTGCTGCAGTTCCTCTTCATCTACAAAAAAATATAGTTGCTTTCTGTAGTGTGGCAAAGGTGAGAAATCTATGGTGACCAGCTTATGGTGGGTTTTATTTCGTGAAAGGGATACCAGTTTATAAAGGAATAACTTTGGGGTGAGTCTGGGTTACCGGTACAGAGGTGTCGGACGAAGATGTCTGAGGTCTCAACGTCGAGTTTGCTCTAGCTCCCAAAACTTTTACGGGGAATCCGTTTATAGACCTGGTACGAAGGGTAACTTGGCTATGATTGGTTTAAAGGAAGGACGTGAAACAAAATGGTGTTTTGTAGGCTTTATTATATGCTTAGGGGCAAGCAAGATAGTCAAGTCTTACCCGGCTTTGCTGTAAGTTTCCCTCTACGTTAGATAATTGTGGCTAAGAACAGCTGGATTTAATGAGGAGGAACAACCTCTTGAGGCCAATAAGATTAAGGGGAATCTGGATTTAAGCCAGATGAATGTATCCTACTAATAATACTGATGTTACTCTTTTGGGGGAATTATCTGCCTCTCCTATTTATATGAACCTCCATTAAGGGAGCGTGACTTAGCTATTCTTAATCAGACCGCGAGGCGGAGCCTTACAGTTTAAGGTATGTTCGTTTGTTCCTTTGTTTTGACTACTGAGAAGATTTCAAGAAGGGGATTTTTTCAATGTAGAAACATTTGGCCGCATCCGGGCTGTCACCAAGAACAAGGTGATAGAAAAATTGATTTTGTCATTTCGCAGGTCCACGTCAACCTTACTTGGTCAAACCACTCTCCGTCCCGGCTTCCTCGTTATCTTGTATCGAGACCTTTCCGCTCGCAGCTGTTGCCTCACGTGTGTATGTTTGTGCATTCGCGTGGAAAACTCCAACTATTCGCTTGCCTCCTTATAATCGTGTCTTCCTCATACATGTACATTTGTGATTTAACAATATATATATGTATTTCGCTTTATTCTATATTAGTTCATTGCTACTACATGACATATTATTTCAGTAGTTAATATGTGTTCCTAATTTCAAGCTTTCATGGATCAAACAGGGTGCTCATTTTGTGGTTCCTCGCTGAGCCTATTTAACCTTGCAATTCAGGCATCGCTACAAAGCCTCATAAATAAAAACCACACCATAAACGATATTTTAATTATTCTGAATAAATCTTCACATTTAATCACATTTATTTTATTTCCTGGTTATATTGCTTTTTACGGTTCAGGGGGCAGTATATCTCACACTAAGAACCAGTTGAACCTGAAGTCATGATAAAATCTACATTTAATGATTATTGTAAGAAATATTGGATAAAAATTGAAGAGATCAGAACATGTGATTTAAGAGAGGAGCGATAGGAATGTGAGGATGAAAAGAACTTATAAAAAGTCTCAGTATTCCTTCGGGAGAGGTTTCCCTGGGGAGGGAATTGCGATCACAGACACGCAAAGAGTTTACTAGAGATTCGCAGATTTATGGAGAATTCTACCACAAATATCTAAAAAATCTATCGCTAGAATTATGTAGAGAAATATGTATAATATTGTTTAAAACAAAGTTACCTGCTAGTTCAAAATTCATAATAAATACTTAACTATATATTTAAAAACAGCTTAATTGATTTAATATTCAAATTAGGTTGATTATTGATCCTGGCTCATCATCACGAAGCATATGAGGTAATATTATGAGGTGTAAATTTGGGTGAAGATATTTAACGTCTGATAATAGTAAATTATTACCAGAGGAATTGATAATAGTCTTATTTAAGTATGGAACAGAAAAACATTAGCTAAACTCAGCATAGGATAAGAAGGACATCGAGTAGTAATACTTACGAAATTAGGGTTTTTAACCAGTTTTGAGACAAAATCACGGAGGATAAGCTGCTGTATCAAATCAATGTCTCCACATATGACAATATATTAAACTGCTTAAGTCACTTAAAAGGCAGGCAACAAATAGAATACCCGTCCTCTAGCACTTTAAATATGAATATAGATTGTAGATGCTAAATATGTTCTCATTTGTAAGATGTTGACTATATAAATTTGAGGAATTTAGAGAAATTTCGTGTATTCATAATTGTAGTTTGGCAAGTTTCGTGAGTGAGAGGTTTATATTAGGACTAGAAGTCGTGACATTAATATGCTAATTAGTATACTAGTGTATACCTAAGCACTTTCCTAACAAGTCCCGTAAATATATTCTTAGAGTTTATTTAATGCTTAGAATCAAATTGTAAGAAACCATGAAAGGAAATTGTATTCTCAGATTGGACATAAGTACATAAATAATTACATAAGTAATTATATGGTCACATTAGTATGGTCACATTACAGAGGTGTACATACGAGTACTTTCACACAATTTTCATTGATATGAAAATGCTGAAAAGACTCGCCTAGCGTACGCAATGCGTTATATATTAAATAAATCAAGCGAATTTCCTTAAAAATAAAGTAAATAATTAAAAGATAATTGTGGTCTATCGACGGACCAAAAATTTCTATACATCCTATATTACTGCTTAGCCAAGTTTTCATAAAATATATCAAATATTCAGGATGATAAGAATTCACTAATATTTATAACGTTGAGCAAAAGGGGTCCTCGTATTATCGATAGTTTGGCTAAAACCTAACATGATTAAGTATTAATTTGAAAACGTAAATTCATCGCTAATTTCCATGCCGAGTGATTTTGTCTTGAAAACATAGTAATTTCAGGAATTCGTTATAATATGCGGTTATCTGTGATAAATAAAGAATATAAGCCAGAACCAAACTTTGAGAAATATTCTTTTATGTAGGATCAAAAGTATTTCTAAAATTTCATAGCTTCTTACAAAATATCTATAATTGAAGAAACTAATTAGATTACATGCCAATGGTTTTGTTAACAATATATGGCACGTCGATTCTCTGTTCGAAATAAAGCTTTCTCTTTATCTATTTCTTCTTATGTTGTGAGTCTGTTTGCTTGAATCTTTTGATTTTTACCTCTGGCTCTGCCATTTTTCATCGCAATTAGTTATTACTAATGTTTTCGCCGATTTCTTTTTTTCGGCGGATAGTGGCGAAACATTTATTCCAAAGATATGCATCCTGAAATATCATGCATAATTCTCAGTAATAGCAAGTATTTCTTACGTTAAACTCTTTGTTATATTTCACTTGGTCAAAGGGAGTCATACTTTATTTCTTGATTTTATTAGCATAGTCTAGCCAACAGTAAGGATTCTGCAATTTTATCTGCGTTCGAGATCTTTGAGCAACTTTAATATCAAAACTTCTATGGTTTGTTGAAAACCTCGAAATTGCGCATAGGGTAACTAAGCTATCATAAATAAAAATGTAAGGACCTGCTTCATTTTACTGGAAGCGAAAATGATATTCTCAGTATCAGCATCTTTCTATCTACCTTCAAAAGGTTTTTGAAAGGCTGAAAAGAATATGTCGTTAGCCATACTGTGGTGAAACCGCCCCTTCAGCTTAAATATGGTTACTGAGTCCTTAAATTGTCAGCTGATTTAAGATATGGTATATAATCCTTTAGAAGTACCTTCTATCTTGGGGAGATATTGTGTTTGATAGTGTGATGCTTTGTGTAGATCTAATTTATTGTGTCTGGTCTGTTTGATTAGAGGGAGAGAAACTCAGGAGTAAATCGAGAGATCAGTTTTCGACTCCCAGTCAGGACATTTCCATTTTTCCCTTACCGTTATTTCTGTCTTCTCAATATGGTGTGCCTTCAATGTTCTGTCATCTGGAGGGGGGGGGGGTTCTTCTAATTTCCCTATCCTTGCTTTTAAAACCCCATTTCTTGTCTCATATGCTGATTCACCATGATTAAAATTTTCATTAGCTGGAAAACTTTCCTTGAAATTTCCATCCTCATCTGTGTCTTTTAACAGGGGAATTAAGATTTCTGCAACTCATTTTGTTCCTACAACAATTACGTATTTCCTCTTCACTTATCTTGAATTAGGCTTTCATTAAAGTGATTACAACATATGAAGTGTCTTATATTTTTATCTATACTTTTCTGTCACCTGTTCCATGATGACGTTCCCTTTTTGTTGTTTTCTCTCTATTTTTAATCAATATCAATCGTTACCTTATTTTTCACACCCCGACGTTATAATAAGGAAAAAGCCTTTACACACTATTCAACTTAATTTTGAATGATATGGAAGAGTGTATGATAGTGTCTGGAGTAAAATGAGATACATCTTTTAATTCAGCACACAAAAAACATATAAGAACGGTTGAAAAAGCCTAAACATATTAAAAGATACAGACTAGTGTTATCGATTGTTCAACTATGAACATAAGATTAAGAGTTAATTTGCAAACGGAAATTCATCCCCAAATTTCTGACATGTAATTTTATTTTGAAAAACATAGTAATTTAAGGAATAAGTTATAATATGCAGTTATATGTGATAAAAATAGAAATAATAAAAAAATTGTTTGCTGATTATGTCTCCTATAATTGAAGAAACTAATTAGATACTAATTAGATTATGTCCCAATGGTTTTGTTACAATATTTTCCCCGTCGATTCTCTTCTTGAAATATGCCGTTAGCCCTGCGGTGTTTCCTACCACCCGGTACCTTATATTTAGATACTTGGCCTCTAAATTGTGAGCTATTTTGAGATATTGTATAAAATTCCTTAGAAGTACCTTCTATCTTGAGGAGATATTTTGTTTAATAAGGTAGATCTAATTTCTTGTGCCTTTTGATCAGAGGTAGGGCAACTGACCAGCAATAGAAAGACCCGTTTACGACTGCCAATTAAGATATTTCAATATCTTTGCTTACCGTTAGTTCTGTCTTTTAACTATGGCATGCCTTTAATGAACTGATTAGTCGTTGTATTCTATAGTGCCTAATTTGTTTGTATGTTTCTTTTATGTTCCTTATTTTCGTTTTCATTTCTCTTGCCTATCTTTGGTCTAGTATATATTTTATCCACGAGAAAAGTTTCTTTTCCGCTTCTGTTAGCTTTTGGGGGGTTACAATTTCGAGTTCCTGTTTAACTTCCTTTTTGTGACTTCTTTCCAGATAGATAGGGCTTATCTGTCATTCAATCCTCTTTATAGTTTTTCCAGTTGGCATTTGCATAGCTATTCCTCTTTAGAATCACATCCTGTATCGTGGTTTGGTTTATTTGTACCTTAATTCCCATATGATCACTGTGGGGGATGGCTATGCTGCCATGTGCAAAGTGTATAGCATGTCTGGGTGGCTAATTATTATCTCTAGTTTTGTTGGGGTCTCTTTATAATGTAAGCAGGGAATTTAGGACCAATTTTCTAGGATATATTTCTGGTTATCAGCATCGCAGCGGGCTCTAAGATGTCCTAGAAGACGTGGTTGTTTTCTGTTGTCTTCTTTTAAGTATCTCCATTATATTGTCGATTTGTATATTGTCTTGCTGTGTCGTTCCTATCCTTGTGCTTCTGTAAGTGGGGAAAAGGCGAGTTGTACTGTCATCGCTAGTTATGCTGCATGCATTTGTTTCCATTCCTGATAATTTATTCTTACACATTTCATGATTGCTTTTGCAATAGCGTCGTGTTTATCAACCGTGAACTGTGTAGCTGAAAGATTTATTAAAACTCTTTAATTGTTCGGTAGCTGGATGAAAGGTAATGGTTCGGATTGACCTGAACGAAAAAAGACACCCCTTACCTTCTTTGCGATCTTTACAGCATTGTCGTATAATAACGTTTCGGTCGAGTAATACTTATGCTTTGATTGAAGAGTGCTAATATTGTTGTTTTAAGGAAGAGCCGCTTCAACACGCAAGGATATAAAGAAGCGCACAGGAATTTTACCGCGCCTGAGTCGGCCGTTCGGGTTTTTGAGTCTACTTAAGTATGTCACTAAATGGTAGTGGTATTTCAACCTACTCGAATTACTCTTCTTATGGTACTTGACTAAGTTTAAACTGAACCTTATGGCTAGCGCGGCCTGTGGCAGTGGGGCATAATTGATGGGAGCGCGGGTCCCATTATCCTTCTTTATCAAGGTACACTGGAAGATCAAGTTTGGGTTCGATCTTACGGGTTTGACGACAAGTTTCACTAAGGGATAGTTAATGTGCGTGGTTCTCACGGCGAACTGAGTTTTTAATGGAAAGTCCGTGGACCTTCTGTTCGGGGAGGAGACTACTAGGGGTATGGAATACTCTAATCCGCGTTTAAACTCTGAATCGGCTTACACGGGTGTACCACCTTGACACTTATATCTTCCTTCATTGTTGCCTTAACACAGATGGTCACTCCAACTACCTATGTGGCGGGGAGATCAAACAGGGTAGGCAGTTACTGTTATTAGCCGGCTACCGTTCCCAAGAGTCTCTTCATAAGGCTCGCTTCTCCAGCTTTCTCCACAATATTAGAATAAGAAGGACGCAACAGTCCAACGATCCGCCTGATGCCTGGAATGCCATAAGGAGAGTGTGATCCCGACATTCTACCCTCACTCAAATCCAAGGAAAGAGCATGTTGAATATCTATTTTGACAAAAATGAGAAAACACGAGGAAAAACATTGTGATATACAACGAGCTGGTACAATTCGTTCTGACGTAACCGCCACTCCCAACACAAAGTCAATCAAAAAGTCAAAAAAGTAAATTGCAAAAGATGCAAAATTAAGCCAATTACTGGACAACTAGCACAGATTAAGGAGAAAAAAAGAACTCTCAGAGAATTCCAAATGAAGCAAACATTCATCTTTTAACCCTGATCTGATAAATATATGGTTAATTTATAGAGGAAAATAGTAGAAAACTCTAGAGAAATTAGCAAGCATCAGCAAAATTGTACAAAGGGAATAGAGGCATATATATACATAAATAAACTGTGGTACTGGAACCACATTAGGGAATTGCATCTGTCTCAAAACCACCTCCTTAAAGACGAACAGTTTGAAGTCTTATGAAATTCTATGATTGGTTCACAGTAAATTGGTCCTCATCTTTTTACTGGGCGAAGGCATTTTTGACATCTCTAAACCGTTACCTCCTCTACCTGCTAAGAACATATAAATTGCAACTGTATTTCATGCAAGAATTCAAAACAAAAAAAATCTTTAGCGAGTTTCAACGTCTCATGTTTGTATGTGTTTGAACGTTAATTCTTCGTAAAAATCTATCGTGACGCTGATTGGTCCCTTTTTGCATCGCTTAAGAGTAAAATTTAAATTTTGTTTTAAAGCTACATGAATAAATTAAACGTACTTTGAATTAAAAATCTGTAACGCATGCCTCAACGTTGGCTATTTTCCGGACCACTTGAAAAGAGCCCGGATAATATTTATATTAGAGCCAGGCAAGCCGAAGAAAGAGATCAGCAGTTACAGACCAATTTCGTTGCTCGAATTCATGGGGAAAGTTCTGGAAAAGCTTCTGAACAATAGAATAAGGACTTTTATTGAACTCAACAACCTATATAATACACAACAACACGGCTTCGGAAGGAAATGGCAGAAATGGCAACGTAGACGTGGTACTTCGAGACGTGGCTTCAGCCTTCGACAAGGTGTGACCCACGGGGCTAAAGAAGAAAATAAGTGAAGTGGGTATGGAGCAAAACCTAACGAAGAAACTCTGTGAATACCTGGAAGATCTGGAGGCAGTCGTGAGAGTTAATGACATCTAAGGGGAGCCTTTCAACCTGGAGGTAAGAGTGCCACAAGGGTGTTGCCTCATCCCTACTCTATAGGTGTTATATACCGGAGACCTTCGTTACCCTGACCAAGACCTCACTTAATACGTCTAGCTGGCGGATGTCGCAAACAAGACAAGCTGGGAGATGAGAATTATCAACAATTTTAAAAAATTGAACAAGATTAGAACTAATGTTAAAAAAATTTAAATAATACATATGAGCCGTCGGAAAACAGCGGACGTGTTAGTGCAGGACAAGCTTTATGATTATTCGAGAAAAGGTCGGATACTTGGATTGAAATTGACCTCAAATGGTTACAACGCCCATTACGAAGATAAGGTTGCCGAGGTAATAAGGAAATTAAGGGCCCTCCATCGCTTCAAAAGACTCTCAATAAAAAACAAGAAAAAACTGTATATGTTGTTAATAAGACCAAACCTCCAGTATCCTGCCATCCCCCTCCATACTCTGAGCAATTCCGTCATCAGGAAAGCACAATTGGTACAGAATAAGGCAATTCGCTTTATAACAAATTTAACCCTGTGTGACCGCATCCCTTCAGAAGTCCTGCACAAAATGGTGGATATTGAACCAGTCAACGTCTCCCTTAACAGACGAGCAAGAAATCTTTGGCAGAAGATCTATCAAGTTATCCCTGGTGAAGTACTAAACCTTATCAGAATACCGAATGAAGAACTACCCAACTTGAGCTTTAAACGATCTTTCAAATATAGTCAACTGCTGACATTGCAGGTGACTGACTTGATTTATAGATAAACCTAACAGATTAAACAATATATAATTAAAAAAACTAAAAGACAACCTAAAAACAAATGATCCGAAGTGGACACAATCTACAACAAAGAATAACTTACAAGTCAAAAAAGATCCGAAGTGGGCAAACTTATATTAAAAGTAAACAATAATAGTAAAGATAAACAAGTAATAAATTCTTGTAAATATGAAATTAACAACCGATCTGAATGAAGAAAGAAGACTGGAAAATAGCAAAAATGTAAGTGTAACAACAAGTCTAAGACCTATTATGAGTAATCATAAACCTTATGACAAAGGCTTGAAAGGTGAATAACCAAAAGACAGTAAATATATTACAACAAAAAAACATTTAATGAGGTAGCCAGACAACCTGTTACACATACTCTACTACTAATAAAACACTTTTTATATCTATTTCCTCGCGGGTATACAAGTTTATTTGAAAAAAAAAAGCACAAGACAATATAGATCAATCTATATAATGTATCAGTAATAGTGATGAAAAGAGAAAATACATCGCTGAGAAGGAGAAGAATTTTAGTATAAGGCAAAGGTACAGATAGAGGGGTTCTCCTGGAGCATTTTACACAGGAGCTCAACTTTTTGTATTTTAATTATTAACACTTTAAATATTACCCCATAATAGGGTTTAGTTTGTATAATCTAATTAATATTTTATATTTCAATGTTTGTTTTGTATTTGCTTATTAATTATTTAAACACTTAAGTTCACATTATTTTTGCCTATCGGTATCTATTAATTATTTAAACACTTAAGTTCACATTATTTTTGCCTATCGGTATCTATTACATTCGTTTATAATTATGTCTATATTTATCTAACCACTTTAGACTTGTCCACTACGTTATTATTCCACATTTACCTTTGCTATTTTCTATTTTTAACACTTGTTTTTAATGCACACTTTTTACTACTTAGTACTTAGCGTACTCTCACTTTTTAATTTGTTAACTTATCAATAATGTATTCACATTTAATTATTTGTTACTACTTAGTACTTAGTGTACTTTCACTTATTACTAATTGATTTGTTAACTTATTAATATTGTATTTACATTTAATCATTTGTTTTATTTTTGGCCACCACAACTTAGTTGCTTATGTTTTAGAATTGTACACTTTTTAAATCACATATAAATTAGTTGTATAAGTAACTATATTTATAATTATTTGCTTATGCACCGTTTTGACCTTATTATTATTTACATATTCACTTTGTGTATTAATTTACTTATTAAACCTATATTAATTTTAATCTTTCGACTTTCACTTTTAATGTTTGACACTTTATACTTATTCACTTTCTGTATTAATTTACGTATTAAATATATATTAGCTTTAATCTTTCGACACTCACTTTTTATTGTTTGACACTTTTTACACAATGTCCGACGTTTTCATTCCGCTTTTTATACGTTTGAAGGTCGCCGCGTTGACCGTGTGAAGGCTCGTGTCTGGAATGTAAATGGTTCCGCTACACATTAGACCTTCGATTTCTCTTGGGGACCAAGGTCCCTCGAAGGTCCATTTAAAGTCCCCGTTACGAATTCCATGCACTATTTTTAGTTGATTGCCTTTTTCAGGACGCCGGTTGATGCTACCGAAGATCTTCAGTTTAAGTTCCTCTCCGTCGAAGAAAAGCCCTTTTTCAAGGACTTCGGTTCTTTCGGTGAGAGGCACTCCTGGATAACTTTCGTCATCCTCTGAACAATCGTCGGTTTCCGTCCGTCCATCTTCTTCTTCTTTTGTTGTTGTTTTAACGTTTCTCTTCTTGCGTTTTGGCTTTTTTGGGCTGCTTCTGGGGGGAGTTGGGTTTTTATCCATTTCCTGGCTATCTTTTTCTTTATTTTTGGCGATCTCTGGTTGTTTTTTCCCTTCATCTTGTTTGGGCTTTTCCGCTGGTGTTACCGTTGGTGCATCCACAAACTTGATGTTAAGGACATCCTGAGATGCTGGGTTCGGGGGGAACCATAATTTCTTCTTTACTCCATTATGTTGGAGCATGGTATTTAGCTCCTCCGAAAAGCTTCCCGGGCGTGCAAGGTTCGCCAAGTGGGCGACGATGACCATAGTCATGATTTCCTTGCACTCCATAGGAAGGACCAGTTTCGGGGAAGCTCTTTCTGGCGAGATCGTCGGTGGTTGGGCAGAGGCTGCTGCGGCGTAAGACCCTGCGCTAGACTTTACCTCCTTTTCCAGTTTCAACTTTTGTCGTTTTTCTCGGATTTTTTCTTTGCGAAGGGGGCATCTCATGGCAAGAGCCCTGTGTTCCCCTCCGCAGTTCGCACATTTTTCCTTTTCTTCCTTGCATTCTCTCCAACCGTGGCCGGTTCGAGAGCATGCCGCGCAGGTTTGCTCTTTTTGGGGGCAGTCCCTCGTTGTATGGGATTCCAATGCGAGACATTTTTGGCAGTTTTCCAGAAGTATGTACTCTTCTGCCTCAATTTGTTCCGGAGCGATCCTTAGGTAGAATCCCAGCAGACCGTCTCTTCTAGCCTTCTGCGCCATTTCTCTGTTGGTAAATATTATCTTGATCAAGTTTTTCCCGATTTTCTCCACTTTGGAGATCTTGGCCCAGGACTGCTTGTCTAGCAGCTCGGCCTTAATTTCTTCAGTGGAATTGTCCAGGAAAAAGGGGTCAACTCGTTTTAGGATAATGGTGCGACTCACGAGTAACTCGTGGGGGACAATCGCCTCTAATCCAATTTCTTTAAGGGTGGCCCTTGCGTCTTCAGAGACAAGGACTTCCACGTCCTTGCTTTTCCAGCACACCGGAGCCCACCCATTAGACGTCTCAAGGAGATGGGTTAACTCAATGTTGAGGTTGCCGACTACCTTCTCGAACACGGCTTCCCTGGTCGGTTTTTTGTGCCCCGCTATTAAACGAAGGGGGATCCGTTTGGTGTCTTGGGGGGCCGGGGGACCCATGTCCCCCTGCGGGCACTGCTGCCCTTCCCCCTACTGAGCCTCGCCTGTGTCACTGGGAGGTAGAGGGGCTCACTGCCAGATGACGGGTGCGTGATTTTTCCGTTTTGGTGGGGGGTTTTTGGCTGTCCTCGCCCAAAACTTTTCCTCCTTTGCCGGGAGGAGATTGTTAAGAACACTGCACTGTACTCTACTACTCTTCCTACTCTACTAGGTACTCATATCTATTTCCTACGTTCTATCCACACATCTTCTATCTTTTACGATCATTGATTAAAAATCTGCTCAATTCTGATTGGTTAAATTTTGTATAGCTTATGTTACGTATAATAACTATATATTGAGCAGAATTTTGGTAAAAAATATGGATAGTATTAGCAGTAATTATTCAAGAAGATAGAAGTAATCTTTACCGTTCACAAAACAAGCAACAAGCTTCTCGCTCTACCAAAATGGCATAATCTACCTCCATCAAGCCTCCTGTCTACAAAGAAGCTGCCGATACGAAATGGAGAAGATCATGCATTTTGGGCTGCCTTACCGCCCGAGAGGCTGGAGCAAATTTCACCACTATCGAACCTCCCGTCTTCCCTTAAGCAGCCACGGATTTGTGCTGCTTTGCTGCCTGACAACGTGGATCGAATTCCACTGAACAACCTGGATGAGCTATGAGGAACTGCTTCAAGTAGACTTGGGCAGAGACCTAACTCGGCAAAATGTTGTCCAGTCTCAACCTATGAACAAATCACCCTCATCGCAGTTCAAAAGGACAACACTGGAGCAAGAGGAAACCAATAAACGGGCAATAATAGTGTTTTTATAAATTCCAGTGCAAGTAAGTTTAATAAAATAGATTCAGTGGAGTTTTTTATAAAAGTGTAAATAGTGAAAAATACAGAGTCTGGTGATGAGAATAATAATAGTAATTTTGTTAGACCATATTGGGTGTGTAAAAATATTCTTGTAAATATCAATATAAAGGTAACTCCGTATTAATAGGTTCCATTAAGTTAATAAAAGTGGTGTGGTGCTTACACAGAAAGAAATGTAAGGACTAAAGAGGTTTAGTTCACGACGAGAAAATTCGGCTACTTTATGCGGAATGCTTTAATGAATGTTATTGAATCGCTTGACTTAACATCGGTTAAACAAAGGATATCAGGACTGCTGACCCCTCTGAAATCTATGTTATGCAGTCAAGGTTAACAAATGAAATACGGAAGTATATGTATATATAATGTTGTGTGCGCGCCCACACGGCTGTAGGTATGCTTAGAAATATATTATTATTTATACTGCAGCCACTGATAAAAGTAAAAGATGGGCATAATAAAGTTGTGGCGCGCTCACATGCACACAAACATAATTTCCTTCTGAATTTATTTTAAGTACCTCTATGATTATTCATAATATGTAGACGCACTCCATGTTCTCGATAGGAACTCGTTTTAAAGCTTTATGAATGAATTAAACATGAAAGTGTCATTAAAAATCTGCTTAATTCTGATTGACTAAATTTTGTATAGCTTATGTTACGTATAATAACTATATAAAGAGCAGTATTTTGCTAAAAAAATATAGATAGTATTAGCAGTCATTTTTCTAGAAGCAAGAAGAAGTTATCCTTACCGTTCGCCTTTTCGAGACCTGTTCCCGCAATTTACGACGGAATAAAGAATCCAGCTGAACATTTTCCTTTATTCTAAGGAATCCACGTTTGATCACTTAACCCAGCCTGCTACGCAAGAAGAGCTTTCCTTTTCGCACTTTACATAAAAGGGGCATATAACGTCTGAATAGCCATACCTATAAGACAATACGAAAAGATGAGGGATGAGAAACATTAATATAAACATAAGTATGAAAATATTATATTTAATATATATATATATATATATATATATATATATATATATATATATATATATATATATATATATATATATATATATATATACAGCTAAACTGAAATAAAAATTACTTTTAAACTTAAATAATATATGACCCTGATAAAGATATTTTTCAGATATTTTCGACAGGATCCTGAATCGACACAAAAGATTCTTTAATGTTGATGAAAAAGAACTGTCTTTTCATCACCAATAAAATACACCTTTGTATCTATCCAGCATACCTGTCGGAAAGATGGTATTTAAAAAATATCTTTTAGAAACGACCCTATATTGTTTCAAAATGATTCTATAGGGGAAATGCCTATTTGTACCGTTCCGACATCATGTCCAAATGAATAATTCTGGAAATGATCATTTATAGGAGGGGGGAGAGGGAAGGGATTCCAATTATCCAGATACCAACATATATGAAGGTGAATTAAGTATCACTACAAAGATGATTTCTTCACTGTGCTCTTATTTTGGCTAAGCTTACAAAGATTTCAGGGTAAATCGAGGTAAAGAAGGACTTTGCAAAAATATACATTATTCTAATATTGGCCTATTAACAGGGCAAGCGGCACTTCACGAAGTTACTTTCTGCGCGACTAGTAGTCTAGATATATTCAAAACGAAGTAATAAACTTAGGAGCGAGAAGACTTGGTGATTTTCGACCGGTGTATTTACCCAGATGCTTCGTAGACAGTCGTCTTTTGATAAATCTATTCTGAGACGCTGACCTTCTGTGCTTTCGTACATTCGTGATCGTGTGTCACCTGTGCACTTACAACAACCGCTTGCCTTATTTATCTATCTATCTATCTATCTATATATATATATATATATATATATATATATATATATATATATATATATATATATAAACAAACGTATTTACATTCGTAATTTTTTGTATTCCAATTCATAGATACAAATTAATCTATACAATCTAATTTCCTTATTCTAGCCTTAGACATATTATTTTATATTCGTGGAGTATGCTGGGAATTAATAAGACCACCGCACGTCCATTTTGTGAATGTTTCCGATAAGCATATTGAATGCTGCAATTTTGTCCCAGTAGCCTACCTATTATATAATCCGATCACCACACATTTTTCAACTATAAGACAGCCTATCTTAAAGATCCTTTCCGGAAAAGAACATTTTTCAACGATCTTGTAACCTGTCAAAAAGAATCTATCTGAAAATATCTTTTCTAGGTGATCCTGCATCCTGTCGAGCATATCTTATCTGGAAAATATCATTTTGAAAGATCCTAAATCATGATGATAAGGCCATATCTGGAAAATATCACTTCACAATTAACCAGGACCTTGCTAAAAACATCTCTTTCGGCAAATATATTTTTGTGACGATCCAATACTGTATTAAAGAAACTACTTGGAAAACATCATTTCGCGGCGAACTGACGATCTGTCCAACCTATCCTATCTGAAACATTTTTCGAAATGATCCAGTAGTGTGTCCTGAAGATATCATTTTGAACGGCCACATGCGAAGTATCGAGGCAGAAAAGGATGTTTTAGGTAGTCCTGAAACCATTTCCTCAACAAAATTTAATTCTCACGGAATTCCTTTTCGCTGAAAGGAGCTTTGTTCTGTGGCCATTGCCAACGATGACTCTTTTAAGCTTGTTCCCTGATCAAAGTGAAAAGGAAGGCTGTTAAGCTCGGTAGAAATTTGGTATATTTAAGCTAAGCAATAGTTGAGTCAATTAATCTTTCGCCCACTGGTCTCAGCGACCTGAAGTCATGGATTGGAATCATAGATCAGTTCTGACTTTGCATACCCTTAGGATGGCCTCTTTCACTACTTCCTCTTTCCAATTTAACTAGTTATTATTTTTCATTAATATTGTATGTTATTCCATACCTATCAACCTTCATTTGCAATCCATACATTTCCTACTTGCCCTACAAACTAATAGATTAATAAATTCAACCTCCTCCTTTTTTCTAATCGTTTTTACGACAATTAATTATATATCTATGCTATCCAATGCTATAAAATATTCGAGTACGAATAGAAAATTTAAAATAAACCTATGATAGATTAGGAAATATTCCTCAGGTAAATATATGAAATACACAAGATAAAACAGCCTTTAGTAAGCGAAATATTTTGGATCAGTTTATTATTTTAAGCTAAATGTAATTGATATTTTTTTAATAACTTTTTAGTTTTTATTACCATTCGATGTTTTCACAATAAATTTATTGATGTTAATATATGTATTATTAATTTAATAAAGGTGTAGCTTTATTTTGAGCTATTTGATCAAATACATTCTGAACATCATGCAACCTTTTATGCTATCAATTCTGACATCTGCCTAATAAACCATGCATGGGCTGAAACCAAGCCGAAATTAAGGTTGTAAAAGGTTTGTAGTCTAAGAAAATTATTACTAACATTCATGATATACCTTTAAATGATTTGGATGTGAGGAATGTTCAAACGATGACTGCTAAAATCGATTATCCAACTAACGCTAATTGATATGAAAGATTCATGCAGGTTGAAAATGAACGAAAAAATCGAAGGATATAAGGTGGTTTAGGAAAGTATTATCTAGAATTGGTAAAATATATAAAGTTTATTTTACATCGTTTTTAATATCACTATTGCAGATAAATAGAAAAAACTGAAATCATAACGATATGCAAGAGTATATACCACAAATCCATTCACATTTATGTAATTGGGTAAAGAATATAAATAGAAAAAGTGTGAGCGCTTCCGTTTTGCCATTTTTGTGCATATAGTCTCTTTATTTCCATTGGTACGAATATGTTCGTGTGGAAGAATATAGAGAGAGAGAAGGAATCTCTCCCCTCGCCCCCCCACACACTGACTTTCCCAGTTAGCCGTTGACCGCTCTAAATTTGTCTGCCCTATATACTGCGAAAATTAGAACAATGAAAAGACCATTAAGGGGGCATCGCAACTTCTCGCTATGAGCCCTTATCGCGACCCAAGGCAATTAAGAAAGTCTGTTGGCGATGAATCTCTCTTCCCGTCTAGATAATTTTGGAGTATATATTCGATACTTTGAAATTCACATGCATCTTGTGTCTGAAGCCGCCGTCCAGTACGCTAGCCGTAACGTGTTCGTTAGTTGAGAGGGAATCGACTACATTCTCGTCCAGAGGAGAATTGAGTGAGTGTTGAAGAACCAAGGAAGAGCTAGTCATTACTGTGTTATTCGGGTAGATAGTTAGGCGCCCTTCAACACTTCTCACCACGTCTTCGGATTTTAAGATCAGAAAAGGCATCCCCGAAGCACCCACCGTTTGCCTTTGAAGGATAAGAGGCCCCCAACTTCAGTTTCCCGAAGTTGGATTGAGTGTTTCGTGAGACGCCCACAAGCTCAAGGTCGAACTTACTTACCTGATTCTACACGCGGCACATCAAGGTAAAAGGAATTTAACCCCAGCTACGTCACGCTCCTCCCACCTTTCCCTCTTCGAACCTCAAGGATCCCCTTTGCTCTAAAACTTGCATAATTTTAAAATCATTTGTAAATTAATTATCCCTCGGTTCAAACTTAATTGATAGTGTTAATCATCTTAGTAGTGTACAGTCAATATTTAATTGCATTGCCATTTAACTTGCGCCATATGTAATCTTTAGTCCTATTAAAGTATACTTTTGTAGCCGTGTTTGAATATTCCTTTGCCTAGCAACTGTGTATTTAAAGCATTCGTAGAACCATCTCCAGGGGCAGCCTTAATTTCTTGCGGTCAGTAGGCTAGTGTGCGTATAACCGTGTACATCTGGTCATACCACGACAGCGTGTATATACACATCTACAAAACTAGGCGAGTTTATGATACCTTTTTAATTCCTTTCGTTATAGCAACACTTCAACCAGATCCTAAGGTGTAAAATATATTTTATTACAAACTAAATTTGCACTAATGACGCTTTTTTTTTCATCGCTTGACACAAAAAATAAAATATTACTTGGCAACAGTAACAAAGAAATATCTAAAACAAAATTATAAGTGACTGACCTCTATAACTTACTCCCAGTTCCTTGATATTGAAAGAAAGGGAAATATCAATTCAAATCGGGAAAATTAATCAGTTTCGCAAGTTAAGGATAAAAATAAACGGAAATGAACTTTATATTGAATAATAACTGTTAATAAAATGGACAGACTAATTCATCTAACTACCTTACCTAATTACGTTGGGACCAAGGGGCAGTTATAAGAAACTTGTTGAATAAATACATTGGATTCTAAAATGTGTAGCACAAGAAGCAAATGATAAAAACAAACAAAGAGGATGAAGTAGTCAAATCCTTATTTTGCTTCCAAATATCTATAATTTGGGCTAGGATGAGGTTTCAAAAGTGAAATTTTAAAAATTGACAATAAATTAGTAAGGTAGATAGAGATGAATATTATGAAACGTATAGGCATCCAAATGTCAAAAACTGGAGTTATTTTTCCCCACTAAAGAGCAGATGATAAAGAGTCTTTTGAGCCTCGATCCGCTTGAAGTTAAATATAAGTGAATTTATATGTAAGTTCTGTAGTTTTAGGCAAATCTAATGATCCTTAATCTAAATACCATTTCTAAAATCATGCGATTTTTTTCTTTCACTCGTAGTTTCCGGTATATTTCTAAAAATACACTTTGTGGGTCTCGAATTGTTCCTCCAAGAATTCAGCGACCAAATTACTTGACATGATAAAGAATTACTTTCAAATGTTACAAGAGAATTTTATAAGATAATAAACTTCTTTGAGGCGATCAATTATAATCTCATCGGTGGCTAATAATTATTGTGTAAAAAGAATGAGACCTAGAGATGAGAGTCTAGTTTAATAAGGGAGACGAGAAGTGGCAAATAAGGTTAATAGCTAATAATTTCAAGAAAGCGATAAAAATTGCTGGTAATCTATAATGAAATAATGATTTGACTGAATTATTATTGCTTTAAATAGTACCATGGAAAATAATAATTGGCCACCTACTGTGCCTATTATTTGCCACCAAACAGGGCTTTGTTCGTTGCAGCTAGTCAATCTGAACTGCTGTCTCTTGTGAGCGTGGTTTTGCATGCTTGAGCATTAATTCTGTCAAACCTGCTTCATCCCTACTGTCTGGCTATAGACCTATCCGTACCTTTTAATGATGCTTTTAGCAAACGCAACATGAGATACTTAAAACTCTTTGCCTCAAATGTTTTATAGACATTCTAGTCTGGTTTATATGAGCCACTGTCGTTTGCCGCTAAAACGTTTTATAAGGATCATATGATTCGCTACAATTGTGTCTTAAATTAAAATACAGTTGACACGGGACTAAATCAGGAAAACTGCTGAAGCTGGTAATCTCACTTCCCCCTTTAGCTACTGTAAATATCATCATTGGACTATACCGGGCACGTGTTACTTGCCCATCAGCGGTCTTATTACATCTTTTTTATATTTTCACCAGCACGGCATGGGGTTCGTGAAGGCTGACACACAAATTATTTCTGACATGATGTATCCTTCATCTATTAGGCTTTAACTATCTACACGCAGGGAGTTGCAGTGTATCTACTCCTAGATGGGTAGTACTTTTTCGTTTTGGTGTATATTCATTCGTCAGATGAACTCGATACAGCAGATTTGCGCCGCGCCATGTCATAGTTACTTACTACGACCCTTTCTCCTACTTGAGGATTTTAATGGTAGACATCACATCTGGAGGAAATCTGCTCCATCCCAGGGGCCAGGTCATTGTTGTCCTGATATATAAACTCTAAATATCTGTGTTAAATCTGAATAAATTCACACTTGATTTTCATATATCGAGTGATCCCTGTGCTTTCATGTTGAACAACATGATTTTGAATGGAAGGAGGTCGAGAATCTCGATACTACGGATAACTTTCCCCTTCAAATATCTTTTGCTCGGTCACTACCAATTCAGTGTTGCTTGGTTCAGGCGTAGTGGCGCATGTTCACGGAATTGACATAATTCTATATCGTAGTCCCGGAGTTTATGTTGCTTGATGAAGCCTTTACTTTTTCTCAGGCACCTTCATCAGCGTAGGCCTAATTAGAATTTATTACGCTTCTAGCTATTTCTCACACTGTTTACTACTTAAATAGTCGGTTTTTTACGTGAGATAGCCATTAGAGAGAAGCGATTTTCCTAATAGAGCTGCAAGCGCCACATGAATAATTTCACTGTGCGTGAAATTTACAGGTTCTCTTATGATTCGCAGCGCGGTCACCCCTCTATATGGCGGATACAGTATCTTGACTTATCAAAAAGTCCCATCTTGCAGAGGTCTGGATGTTTTTCAAAAGGATTCTAGGTAAATTATCACTGGACCAACCTCTCGTCCTCTAGGAAGATGAGATGGAATCTCCCAACTTGCTTCCGTGGCGGAGTTTTTCACTTTCTCTGTATTCTCTAACCAGGATGATAGTCTAAATTATTTAAACCAAACACTGATCTCTTTGAAGTGCAAAGAAAGAATTTTGCTTCCAATAGTTGGGAACCCGTCGACGATTTGTTTACACTAAAAAAGCTGCGTTCAGCTCTAGCTGCCGGCCAAGATTCCACTCATGGTCTGTACGATATTTTTTCTCATGACTGGAGCGCTGGATAAACGGTGCATTATATTGTTATTAGTAATATCTAACAACATTGGTACTTAAGATATTGTCTTAGAATGCAGGCGAATAGCTACCGTGCAGCCTGTTTCCTCTCAATTTCTCTATCTTTCACCGCGTGCAATCTGATATGGAAATAGGCTAGCCATTTTTTTAGATAGTGCAGTTTACCTTTTTTTTGCAAAGTGTGGCAACGGCAAGTTATATTTCAGATCGAATGCTCTGTTCTGGCGTAAAAATGCTATATATGATGCCTTCTTTCGGTGACAGCACATAGCCAAGGTGTTCTTTGTTCTGATGGCGACCTAAGATATTGCATGACGATACGATATCATTGAGACCTTACTCAGTCTACGGGCTATGTGAGTTATCAAAGTTTTCTCGGCGGGATTTCTGCTAGATACTCGATTTAGTGTAAGGATGGTGCGTGAGATCTCCCTGATTACATAGATAAAAATAGCGGGCGTCCTTTTGATCAATTTTGGTGAGGCGCAGATGCCTTCTTTGAGACGTTTACTTCAATTTGCCCCGATCCACTTCTCTCGCTTTTGACAAGATTTCGGCTTTCGGTTTTCTTGTATAAAAACTAAATAGGGGCATTTCTGAGGTCAATAACACCAATAAACTTATTCAAAATGTGTTCCTGAATACAAGTTGCCTGGATCGAGTAGAGTTAAACCGCATCATTTTGCCTCTTTGTCAGCAACGCTTCTCCTTAGAGGCGCACTTTTGCTCCCTTAGATCACCTGGAACCTCTACCAAGTCAATTTTGTTTTCCACTGGATTCTGCACTTGTGGTATTTTTTTATTTCCCCTCTCTTCGTTCTAAGTTATAATGAGGATGCGAGTTGTGCGCATTGTTGCATACTATGAATTGCGGAAAATGTACTCTATCTAACCGGTTTGTCTTTGTTTGGCGATCTGTGCCTAACGGTCCATTCCATATATAGAAAGACGCGTGGTTGATATTAAGGAGATACTGCCACCTCTATAAGGTACACGGGGTATTTATTTTCCTTTTAAAAGTGCAAGCTCATCTCTTTACCTCCTTCTTCAACGCCACTCAATTCGCTCACCACCAATCTCAATTTTGTTTATGCCTCCTTGAGAAGTCAATCATATCCTAAGCCTTTTTAGGCTGTATGGATAAGAATATGGAGGACAACCTACAGGAATCATATTTTGCGTCCCAATTCTCATCGCCCAGTACCACCACCTCTTCAGGTAATGGGCGACCTGTTGAGTAAGCGCCCAATGATTTATTTGTTTTTCCTTTGTATCAAATGAGGCAGCCTCTCCTTAGACCTAATTATTTTTCGGCTGTTATGCTCTCGTTGGCGGTCGCCAAAATGAAAATAAATCTGAGTAAACTTAATTTAATTCATATATTTCTCGCAACTCTACTACTACTAGAAATAGGACACTAGTAGAGAGTAAGGATTTAAAGGGAGTGCAGTTTTAGCTTCATCAAACTGACCACAAATTCATGAAAAATCTCGAAATTGGTTCGCGAACTGTCTTCATTAATTCCATAAATTGATAAATAACTAAATTTTTACGCATAATTTCAACGCAAACTAGTTTCCTTTGCACAGATGAAAGAGTGTTCAACAAGTGGTTTGAAGAAAATATGAGACGTATTAAGGTTGGAAGAAACCTTTAACTCTCGACGTCTCAACATGATATAAAATGCAAAAACTATATCAATAACAAGTTCATTATATACAGATATCCAGAAATCATTACAAGTGAGATACGACTAACAGTTTATTGGAGAAGACTTAATATAATGATCTTAAAACGGCTTAAATATTCAAATACTTTATCGGTTCTCCATATATACTTAAAAACATAATTCTCTTTTCCCGAATTCCTTTGCACTGCATTTTATATGTTTATCCCGTATCTCCGCTTTGCAGCATGTCTTATCTGACCCAATACCTTCATGGCCTTTAATACATACAGTACAAATAATAATGAAGGATCGCGCAGCCAGAGTGCAAACAAGAGGCATTAATCTTCAAAGATTTCTCACGAGCTAACTAGTTCACACTCGAGTTAAGGTTAAATTTCATATCAAACTGTCAAATCAATTATGCAAACATGTCAAAAATGCTGCTACTACAGTACGCACATAAACACCCACTTAACAATTACCAAGGCTAGAGATACGATTTTCAATCATTCATTTTGAAATTTCTAGTATCCCTCCAAAATTTGAAGGTCTTAATTATTTAATATCTATCATAAATATGTTTACTAAAAGGATCGAAACCATTCTGATCTAAAATAAAGGCTAATCAGATTGTCCGATAATGGAATAAATTTTTACTTTTTGCTCCTCTGATTCCAGCAGATCAACAGCACTTAGGTAAAAGAAATATATAATCGTGATACGGTTGCTATAACCGATATTTTAGCTTAAATTTCACCAGAACAATGGTTTACCAAACTGCACTGGTTACTCTTAGCATAACCAAACAATGCCTTTATATCGCCCTACCTTCTGCCTTCCCTTAAACTTTGCGCTTGGAATAATTACTTTGTGTAATTTAGAGTTCTCAAATTACACATTGGCGATCTCCATCTTATGTGTACGCTCAACTTCCTCTTCATGTAGGAAATAATATTCCTCCCACTATACAAATTACAGAATGCGAGACATTAAAAATTACCATGTTATGGCGGGAAATTAGTGATATTTTCAATAAATATTTGTATATATACTTTACCTAGATTTTAATTTTCCCATAACAAGGAATATGGAAGTTATTCTCCCAATAATGAGGAAACCTATAGCAGGAAAACCACTAAAGCGTTTAAATTGGAAATGGTGAACTATTTGAAGCAACAAAATGGATAAGAAGAATAATCGCTAATAATCAATTAATTAATTTCAGCTAATGCGTAGACAACCGTATTCCAAGGTAATAATTAACACAATGGAACAAATACTGATTAATTTCTCTTTCGTCATGTCTTAAGATGAAAGTGGAGATAATTCGATCAACCTGAGCAAAACAGAGATAATTACACAAATTTTCGCATAGATTTGCAACACCCTGGGATAAAGAGGTACAACCTAACGATTGGAGTTGAAGTGAAGAAGTTATTGGGAGTGATAAAGGTGTGGAATAGAGGAGAAACTGTATAGTGCTGGATGGAGTAGTATGTTGGCATAGAGTTACAAGACGGTTGGACATGAGGCTAATGATGTGTTTTTTATTCTCATTTTTTGGGAGGTTATATGTGGTATTATTAGGATTATAACTATAGCATTTGTAAAATTTGGATTTAATTCTGTTTTATTTCTATTGTCTAGTGCGCTTGTGGTTTGCTTTTTTTATTATGATTTTTGTTGATTTGTTGTTGTTGTTGCTTTTATTTTAAATATGAATCGGTTATGTATGCCTATGTTTATTTCTGCTTTCAGTTTCATTTCGGTCACAATCGGGTGAATGGTCAATTTCGGGTGAATTTTCTCATTTTGGCTTATTTTCAATTTCAAGGGAAATTTCGCAGGTTCGTTTTTGTCACATTCCGCATATTTTTCTCCTTCCTTGTTTGTATGCCTGTCCTTTTTTCTTTTTATTTGGGGTAATTTTATATGCATTAAAAAATGAACACATTTAATAGAACTGTCTTCAAAGAGTTGCTTGCTTTCTATCCAAAACATACTGATAAGCAAAAAAAATGGCCCATCAATTATGGATGACCTAATAGATACGGCTTGGTTTTCATTATTTTCTCTTTGCTTTTTCCCTACCCTTTTTTCTAGTATATTTTTATTAAGTTTAGTTTTAATTGATATAAATCTTTCTCTCTCCACATCTTTCTTCTACTATCTATAATTAATCGGGTTTACTTGTTTTCCTTTCTCTTCATATTTACCTGCTGTGATTTTGACAAACCTTATGAACCAATGAGCCTTCCAAAATACAAGAAGTTGGATTTTTGTATTTTCTTAGCGCATATATAAGGGATTTAAATATAGTAACGCTACTCAAAAGGTACTCGTTTTATCAACAGAATATGTATATGGTGTCAGGAACTGAAAACTGCAGTGGATCTCAGCAAGATATCGCGTGGTATCAAAGGTAAATAGAAACATGTTGACCTTTGCATTCTGTCTAACATTCAGGATTGTGATGGCTCCAGCATAGATGAGTCGAGTTGTATGGAATTGTGCAGCAATCGAAACCCCTCCTTTGGGTAAATCAAGTGAATCAGAAATATTATACTTTTACTTTATATTTAAGAACTAATGACATTTAAGGCATTTATTTACACATGATTATCTTTATCACTCGCCTGCCTAATGAAATCCAAAAGCTCAACTTTGCTATTATTATAAGATGGTAGGTCACCCTTTGTCTATTCGAATAATGAAGACACTGTAACTACAGTTTCGTGGAGCTATGATCGGCAGACAAGCAGAGTGTATTGCCGTTTGGCACGTCAGGATTAGAAATACGCCAATCCCACTTGTTTCTCTACTGCAGAAAAGTGTATAGTCCGATTTTCATTGACCATTCCCCATTGTGGTTTAATCTAGAAGACAAGAACGTGTCTTTACTCTTCTAAAGGTATTATAGCTAAAATATTCTGGTAGAGAAGATTTAGGGGTACCTTAATTGGAAAGTGATAATGGTTATTTTCATGAATTAATAGGCAGAGCAATAACTCTATTTTTTTCAATGGCTAACTCATTACCCACTACGATTGAAAAATATGGGTAGTCACATAATCATTTGGGAAATTGTGTGAACTTTTACCCTTGCCGTAATGGTAACCTGGAGTTAATTTAGAGTCGACATGTCTCGATGCCGACCCCTTTAAAGATGTTCTGATCTTGTCTACCTTATTATTGTATTGGACATTAGCAATTATACTTCGAAGTTTCTACCAGGCTATATATTAACAATTAATTATTATTTGTTTTATCGGAGAATAATAACTCATTAACCAATCTAGCTGCAAATAAAGCGGAAGAATTATAGATTTTGGCCTGATACATGACATAAATATTTTTTCCAAGTATTGAATATGCAACTGCTACGAATTCATCAGTGGTTCTATTAAAAAGCAGTGATGTTAAATATTGTCTGATAGTAAAGTTTACCGGGAGAAGGAAACTCTAAATATTGCTTTAAATATGGCAACAATTTATCCTATTTCATTTAGGGATCCAAGTCCAAAAGCTCATTCTAATACATTTTTAATCTTACACCTTTCATAAAAAGCCTGATATTAATACTATTTGTAAAAATATAGCTTAAAGGGGCGTAAATAGATGCCATATCTCTTGAAATTTCTATTTGGTGCTTGGAAAAATATAATTTACATTTGACAGTATTCAACACTAAACTTCCACCATTAATTGTTCGTTGGATAGATTGCTTTGTTTAGTGAAAAATAGAACTATCATGCAAATGTACTTTAATAGTACTCGCTCAAATTGAAACTGGCTTCTTTTAATATTGTTCCTGCTTCTTTAAAGATATTTTGTCCTTAAATGTAAATGTTAAGGACATTTTTAAAACTTATACTTGCATTTACTCCTTTTGTTTACATTAACTCAATTACTAACTCATTCGGCAGAAATTTTCTCTTCGGGGACCTCAAAACCCAACTATATCTAATTGTTACAAGATATTATCCGATTGAAGGATTTTTAGCCAAGGAAACGTATTCAAGTCTTTGTCTTCAGCTATTAACTCTATTTGAAGATATGTCTTCTTTATTTTGCCAATGTACAATAAATGGCAGGGCCTAAATCTAAAAAAGATATGGCACAAGTTATTTATCAATGATAGATCAGGATTTCAGCAGTCTTTTAGACTTACAGAGATGCACTACCAGCAGACTAAGTCGAATAATAGGCATAAGAGAATTGTTAGGGAACTATTCCACACACCGTTGTGTACTAAATATGTAGTCAATATTCTCGATATGTATATGAAAGGTATTCGATCTCTTTTCCTCAAATTAGGCATTCTGCAGATGCTCCTGGTAAATATTGTTAAATACCTGCAAAATAGAAAAATCAGCTCGTCTCAATATGCTTACCATGTTTAGAAGATGGGATTTGGCTATTCCATAATTATTTAGAAGATTTTGATGAATTTATTTCCATGGTAACCTTACTAATAATCTACCATCTTTGATCTCCGCAGATGCTTTGATCTTTTGCTAAGAACTTTCCCCTGCAACAACGAAGGTTTTATGAATGAGACCCAAGGAATGCATATCACATAGGGACTGGATTTGATCTTCGCCTAATATAACCTTATAATCCCCTGTAATACGGACATTCTCCGTGTAGTGAACTTAGAAGTTTTGTTAATGGCAGGTATAAAATCGACAGAGTAGCCTCACTAGTTCAATTAATAAATTCATGGTAGAAATCTGTACAAAAAAAGGAAATGTTTGAGGCCAAATCGCCCGAACTGGGTCCGATAGTTTGAATTCTAAATCAATTTTTGCTCTGTTTAACCCATGCCTATAAAGTTATCTGGTCCTTGTCAATTAAAATAGTCCTTATATTTATGGATCCTTCATTAATTATTACATAACATGTTAGGTAATAACATGGGATATTAAATTCCATGCTTTATTTAGGGTTCGAGTCGAGTACAACACTGGTATATGTTTTTTTTTCTTTTGAATCTGCAACCGTTACTTACGTAAGCCATTCATGGAGATACAAGTAGAAAACATGTATCGTTGTCAAATTATTTTTCCTTGGGGAGCAATTCTATTATCGTTGCCATCATAGATTCACACCCGTCTTCATAAGGATCCGCAGCTAAACAATTTGTGCACAATATCAAAAATTTAACCTTTAGTATATATTTAGCTAAAACATACTTTTAGACATATATAAAGCTTATGGTGATCAAGAGAGGGTGTGCATTGTTTTGCTGGGAGTAGAGAGTCGGAAAGCAGCCATTTGGATAAATGGACAAACTTTAGGATTTATTGTGAGGTATAAGAAATCTACCTGAGCAGGCCATATAGGATTCCAAGACGATAGATGGACCAGAAAAATTACCGATTTTATTCAACTTGATAAAACACGACCGAAAAAATGGAAACAAGATGGAGGGATGATCTTCAAAAATATACCAAAAGTTTGAAACAATTTTCAAACGTCTATTAAATTCAGAAATATGATAAAGAGGTTCCCACAACAGTGGGAAGCAAATTATGAATCATGCGTACTTCTGTTGTAAAAATTAACCTCCTCCAAATCTTCTGGGAAGAGATTTAATGGCCATTAATCTTTTTGATTTGAGAATCCGGTTGATTTGATCTCGTATTGGGGATGGCAATACCAAGGCAATTAAATTATGAAAAAATTCGGCAGCATCAGTATTCAAATTTAATGCTTTAAGTCACTTTAAATAAACTCAAAAGAGGTAATAAGTTCCATGAGGGATTTTTAAATCCATTTTGGGTCTTCAAATTACGTAATTGAATCGATCGATTCGCTGTTTATCACGGTATATAGGTTAAAGCAGTACTTAGGGCTCTTTATGGCGATCAAGAAAATATTTTCACACTGTCGAGGATTAGTGAGTGGGTAATCCCAGTCCCCCTTCCTTGGCATATATTATAATTCTGAACCAAGGTAAAGTGGGAGTGAAGTGTATCCAATACACCTACCATAGCCACTTCCGGTAAATAAGAATAACCCCGGTGCTTCCTTTTTGATCAAAGTTAAGATAATGATCCCCTGAGTGAATTCTCACTCAGTAAAAGCCAGTCATGGGTGGATTTATGTAATAAAAAGTATTAAGCCGAGTGGATTGCTTTTCAATTGCCAAAGGATCGTCCAAAATAGTTAAACACACAGATAGAAAAATAATATTAAATATACATGAATTAGAACATATGAAATAGCATATATAGGTATAAATAAGATTAATCTTTGCACTGAATACGTAAGTCTATATAATGTCGTGGGGCTTACACTTGAAATCTACGTACTAGGATGCTTGCATCTTAATTGCACCCGACAGAATGAATTGAATAATATTATGGAATTAAGCACTGAATTAATCACTTGTAATAATCGAGGTTATGAGCTTGGGGTGGAAATTCCAGTTAACGGTTAAACTGGTGAAGTTAGGGGAGGGGATAATTCACTTTAAGGATACCTGGGAGTTCGTAAGTATTTGGAGGATGACGGTGAATGTCTTCTTCTTCTAAAGATGTTCGCAGTCGCACTTAGCCCGGTCGTCTGAGGTTACCAAATGTGGGGGTAATTCTAGACCGGTGTCCTGATGTAATGATCCTAAGCCGGATCGCAAAGACGAGTCAAACGGTGACTCAAATCGGAATTCTTCTCCTCGAAGTGTCTTCCGATCATTGGCACCTGGAGTGGGTAGCTAAAATGATTACTTAGCTGCGTCTAGGGTAATCCGCAAAGGGAGGTTCTGTGTAACCTCTGACTCTGAAGGGGAGGGGGTCTGCGAAAAGTTTAGCACCTACAAGTACCGTGACTGCAATAACCAATTCCCCGAAGTTTCTTCCTTGCAACGGGCAAACTTTTTTCTTTGTGAAACTAGCTCCACACACAATGTAGGTCGAAGATTTTCTGCCCAACTGCAGGGAGAATTCTCATAAAATCCGTATCGTCACGCGAAAGACCTTTTGTTTGCTGCTAGGACATGCAAAATATTTACGCCTCGCCGTCATCCGAGCTTTCCTCGTCTCCAACCGCGGGTTTAGGACGGCGTGAAAAGGGGTGATGGAGATTGTATACGAAAAGGTGAATTTGGAATAAGGAAGGGTGGGGGACACGCAGCTCTCTCGGTGTATTTATGTATGGATTAATGCATGGATGTACTTAGACTTCTACACACACCCATTAAGTAATTGCATTGCATCTCTGTTTAATGGTCTCAAGATACACTAAAGAATATAACCGGTATATATTGGTTAATTTTTGGTAGATTAATTTGGCTCTGATGTTTAGGAATCTTAGAGGGCTTAGTATCGTTTACTTCCTTGAAATACTTTTTTCCAATATATAAATATTTTCCTTCTAATTTCCATAGATAGCGACGACGCCTCTACGATTTCTTTTCTATTTATCAATTTCTTCTAAAATAGCTTCATCTTAAAAGAGAAATTTAATAAAATCAAACTTTAACCCATCAATTTGAAAATATAAAGTGTGATAATCTAGAGCCTTGTCAGCAACTAAGGAATAAATATAATTAAAAATGTAGGTACTCAATGAACTATGCCATCAACTGGTTTCAACATAACTCATCTTAAATTTACTAGTCCCTGGTCTAGGAACTAAATCTTGGAAAAAATAGTATTCCCACTACATAAATTAATTGGATAGGTAAGTACAGGTTTTAAAATTCGTAGTATTCTCACTAACACTAAATTTAAATATATGTATATACATTTTGGCCAATCGTAATTTTCTCAAAGCAATCTAATAATTTGGAAAGTGTTCCATAGCGAGAACCACTAAAGCGTTTAGATAGGAAAAGCTGAACTATTGAAGGAACAAGGAAATACTGCGATCGAATCATGGATAATAGCAAGAACGAATGAGTCTTTTTAATACTAAAGAAGAATCAATTAATTATAGATCACTTGTTTGCTAATTTTATGACAATTATTTTTCCAACTAAAGTTAAGTAAGGTTTGGTCAATAGTTGTGTGCTCTCTGCCATATTTTCTACATTTGCCCACTAATGCAGGTACATACGCTAATTTAAAAAATTTATTCGTTAATTTAGTGAAATTAATTAAGAAAGATTACGGAACCTAAACTAAACAAGCAAAATTCCCAAATCCCGTCAAGAATAATGTTTCAAGTTGATTGCAAAGTTTGGCTCAAGCAATCGGTAATCCTTGAAGTTTGCGTAGTCTATCTGCCTCTTCATTATGTGAATTCGTACGGCGTAAAAATTGCGAAAAAACAGATATATTTAAGAAGATTTAGTGCTGATTTTCAAAGTTTAAGACAAACTAATAGATTAACTTGGAAGCTTTAAAAGTTATTCTGAAATAAAAGTTAGAAATTATAATTATTTATAATGATAAATCCTAAAATAATTCACCCAATATACTTAACTTTGAAACTAATAATTTGAAAAAAAGAAACTTAAAATTAAGAATCAACTTAATTAGGAAACTACAATTCTGGTGAAATTTATAAAAGGAGCGGAATATGTGTACCAAACACGAAAGAGTTCAATTGTTTTTATATAGCAACCAGACAATGGCTTCGCCACTCCTCCCTACGGGGGGAGCTTGCGCTTGGGTACTATGATTAAAATATAAAATATAAAAAAACGCAGCTGAGGTTAAATTTTTATAAATTTTCTGAACTTCGCCAATTATAATAATTTTAAAAAGGAACTCCAAACTAAATTTCCCCCCTTTCAAAATATCATGTTGCTAAAACATAGAGTTATAGAAGATATATAAAAATAAATTTTCTGAACTTCACCATTTGTAATTCTTTGTTTTTTTAAAAATTTCACAAAATTTCGATACTTATATTTATTTCGGAACTTAACCATTTTGTTTTTTGATATTATAAAAGAATTATTAAAAAATAACTTTGATAAAAAAAACTTCAGTCATAACCAAACTAAGATGAAATTATTATTCAAATACTTTAAAAAAATCCCCTTCTTAAAATATAGGGTTAGTGATGATGGTGATGAGTCTTTCTTGGGCCAGCTTTTTTTTTAAATGGTCGCAGCTCCTCTCCGGTTTTGATTTCTCCTGTAGGTCTTTGTTCTGTCTTTATAGAAGATGATTGGTATATGAAGGGCATATCTAACCTATCCTTGCTTGTACTTATAAGGGGATCTGGAATCATATCCTCAAGGCTTGTTATGTGCTAAGAAGTTGGATGGTCTTGAGGAGGTTCATAAGTAGTTATTTTGTAGCCCATGCCAACTTCAGTAGGATGTAATTGGCCTTCACCCTTTGGGGGGCAAGTTGTTACTGATTGTAACAACTAGCCCGAAAGGAATTATTTTACTTCTCCTCATAAATATTTCTATTTACTCAAAATATCGGAAAATGAAGTCTAATCACATATGAAGCATAAAGACAGTTATTTCATAAAATCACATAGTTTTTCATGAACATGAGTTTCATTAAGGTCGATGAAAATGATACAAAAGTTCAGAATAATTACTCAGGGTATCCAAAAACAGTTTTTTGCTTGTAGTTTCTCTGACGGATGATCAACTTGATTAGCACTCAACGAGGACAAGGCTGTTACTGACGCCTAAACGTCTCAAGAACTTTGGCACCAACTGTTCCCATATGATGAAGATATTGACAATGTATAAACCTACCCCTTGATGCAACTAGCCCCGGTCTCCCCTATATATATATATATATATATATATATATATATATATATATATATATATATATATATATATATATATATATATATATATATATATATATAATATATATATATATATATATATATATATATATATATATATATATATATATATATATATATATATATATATATTTATATTATATATATATATATATATATATATATATATATATATATATATAGAGAGAGAGAGAGAGAGAGAGAGAAGAGAGAGAGAGAGAGTTACATAGAGTTACATAGATAATCAGATCACACGGGCCTTACGGCCCAGACTAAGGTGATCTGGCCTTAAATCTACTGCCACTTACACATAGAATAGTAGAAGTAAAGGATAGAAAAGTTTTAGGCTCTCCCCACCCCTCTCACTTCCTCCGGCAAAAGCCGTACATGATATAATTTGGCAAAAGTACCTTGCAGGTGTAAGAAGACAGTACCTGAAGGAAATTTGCATTGAATAGTAATTAAATGAAATGAATGTGAAAACCACTTACATAAACCTGAAAGAGTTATATTTTTGTAATATTATTTTATTTTGTAGCTTATGCGAAACAATTCCAATATTTGTTAAGAGTTTGTCTAATCTCATTTTAAATGAATCTATAGTGCTTCTGTCCACTACCTCGTTTGGCAAATTATTCCAATCATTAATAATCGAGTAAGTGAAGAAGTTTTTTATTACATCCATAGTGGCTCTTTTACCCTGAAGTTTTGAATCATGTCCACGGGTGGGACACTCTCCTGTCAGTGTGAACAAGTTATTGGCATTAACGTTGTTAAATCCTTTGAGTAATTTGAAGCACTCTATAAGCTGCCCCTTAGTCTTCGTTTTCTGACGGAAAATAGATTGAGTTTTTTTAGCCTCTCGTGGTAAGGTTTGTTACGTACTGACGGGATAAGTTTTGTCGCTCTGTTTTGTACAGCTTCTAATTTATCTATGTCTTTTATTAAGTAAGGGGCCCAGAACTGTACAGCGTATTCGAGATGGGGCCTGACAATACTTTTATATAGTGGCATAATTATCTCCTCGCTTTTATAAGTAAAGTTTCTTTTTATAAATCCTAGTGCTGTGTTAGCTTTGTTTGCAGCAGCTGCGCATTGGTTTGATATTTTTAAGTTTTCTGTAATTATTACTCCTAAATCTTTAACCTGCGGGGTTGTGTTTATTAAGCCGCCTTGCATTGTATAGGTGTATTTTTTGTTTTTTGTTCCGCACTGAAGGATTTGGCATTTGTCGATATTAAATGGCATTTGCCATTTCTCAGACCATTCGGTAATTTTATTTATATCAGCTTGCAGGCTAGCCTTGTCCTCTTCGCATAATACTGAGTTACCTATTTTCGTGTCATCTGCAAATTTAGATATGATATTATTTATTCCAACGTCTATGTCATTGATGTATATAGTAAATAAAATAGGCCCCAGGACTGATCCCTGGGGATCAGAGAGGGAGAGAGAGAGAAAAGGAGAGAGAGAGAGATGGGAAATTTTCAACACTCAGAATAACGTATGACTCGTTGTCGCACACAAGGACGTTCTGATAGTCAGGCAGATGAAATTTCGAGCAACAATTATCGTCTTTGGTAACCTACGCAGCAGAAAAGCTTTTCATGTGGCAATGAGATTCTGATTCCTGTCACACAAGTCGGAACCATCAAGCATGCCTGATGGAGAATTTCTTCGATCACAGACAACCTGAAGTTTTCCCTCCCAACTTGCTTTCCAGAACCCCCCCTCGACTTTTTTGTGTGAGTCCGGTGTAAAAAGAGATCACCAAATCAAGCTACAACATAAAGAACGAGTTAAGGGCCAGAATTACCAGGTGCTTGATAGGCCTAAAACAGGAGATAGTCACGTAGGCTTTTGGCTCGTTTCTCTGCCCAATATTGTTCTTATCCCATTTATGTGGGTAAGGTAGCATTTATGCTGTTGTGTAAAAATGTGTCTTGGGTTTCTGTCTAGCTCTCCCATGTTATTTAGGCCCTAGGTATTTCTATTCAAAGTATAGTTTGCGTGTATTTATTCTGCATTGTCTATGGTTTTTAGTTTTTGTCCTTTCCATTCACACACTATGGGTACTAATATCATTTTGTTTTTTCTGATTTGTCCCTTTGCTTTGAACCCATTTTACTCATGTCAAAGGTCATACTAAGAGTTTAAATGCTTTTATGTATGTAAAGGTAGAATCATAGCTCGCCTAAACCCATTGATATAATAAGTGTACAATTAGCTAAGGAGTAATCTGAAACTAATGTTACAGAAAAAATCATACGGAAATTTATTAAATATATGGTATGGAATATGTAAGGAAAGTATGAAAGAAGATCAGAAAAATTACGTAGGGGCTTCAAGAAGTAAACATAAGTAGGTGAAGATGGCATGAAGTAGGGAAAATGAATAAGTTATGTGGTGGTTGAGTGAGCCTTAAAGCGACGTGCAGGAATGATTTGAGCTGAATAGCTATGTATGTCGATAGCGGGTTTATTCTGGCTGAAAAGAATCGTTTCTGTTATTCTCAGTCGTGTGACGTGAGAAAAGTGATTTGTTTTGTGCATTGAGATGTCTTTAAATACAACATTGTTTACTTCAATAAACTGTTGAGAGAAATAGATAATGTTATTTTACATTACAACTCCCTCGTTTTTTCATTATTCTGATTCGCAGATCAGAATCATTAAGCTTAATTTAAATTAGCCAAATTTATTCTCTTACCCAATCCAAAATTGGAACTTTATTATTATCTTTACTATTATTAGTTTTTTAATGAGTTTATTGGATTTTTCATATTTGCGATTAATATTACAAATTTTATATTACTTCTATTGCGCGAATTATATCACTTTCGGCTATACACTCTTCTTCATCATATTACCAATTCTTGTTTGATCAGTATACTGCTACCAATATGAAAATATGCTTGTATAAACAACCTCAACGATATTGCGATAAAAAATACGTGCACAGAAAAGAGATTGCATAAGTTTCGTCAAAGAGGGTGTGAATAAGCTCCCACAAATTTGACTGAAGATAAAAACATACACTTCACTCAGTCTCAGAAGGAATTCTTCAAACCTTGTTTATTAAAGTCAAGTCTCATTCATTTCACTACGCTGTATTCATTGAGGTTTAGTCTTAGAGTCAATTAAACTCATTTAATTTTATACTCAATCTAGTATCCTTTGTAGAATGATTCAAAAATTATTATTTAGCCATTGTTAATAAAAATATTTAACTTGTAATTCGCGATCTCAGTCAGTTCACAACAATTCATCAACCGAGGGGAAGAATTAGAATCACCTAACTCGCTACAATTGTCTTATTACCAATTATTCCAAAAGTAGTTCTCTCTGTCTCTCCCTCATTTTAACTTGCACGAATCTAAGAACTTCTTCTTTTTCGAATCGTGAACTTATAGAATGGGCTTCCTCGTAAAGTTAATAGACTGCAACACCAAAGATACTTTCAAACGCTGTATAGATAAATACTTTGAATCAAATCCTCGACTAACAGTGTTTTTATAACGATTAAATAACTCCCGAGCATTCAGGTATCAGATTAACCTAATTTCCGCTAAATAAATTTTACTTCGGGATCTTTCCTATGTTTCCTGTACAGGTCTCTCTCTCTCTCTCTCTCTCTCTCTCTCTCTCTCTGACAAGACACTGTGTCAATAAAAAGAAAAAGAAAGAGCATGTTCTAAGCCTAGAAAAGTAAGATAATTTGATTCTATGTACATCTATATAAAATTTAAATACATTTCTGTCATCTTTCCCAGAACACGTAAATCCTAGATGTGTACATGAATAAATTTATTTAAAAATATCCTACAGAAAATTTGCATCTATAAACGGTACTAGCAGTGTCCATTGAGTCAAAAAGTTTGAAAATAAGCAGGAATTAGTAGATGGATCTAATAGATAATAAGCTTCAAAAATACAAAAAAATGCATGTTAAAAAAAGTAAAAAACAAAGAGCATGTTCTAATATAAGATTATTAAGAAAAGTCATATTTTCTTAATTTTTTGGTATATACTAATGTGTTCCTGCTCTCCTGTTAAAATTCCCTGGTTACGTCTAATTTCTAACACTACCAGGTATATATTTTCACTATTCCAAGCCCGGCCACGGGTAGGAGACCTGGATGGGGAGAGACTTCATCCTTGCTATCCTATGCATTACACGAGATATTTTATACAGTTCAAATTTAGGATAAAAATAAAGGTACTTCCATTAGAATGGACCGAACGGTCTCTAAAGGTAGTTACTATATTCCTCATAATCTTTTATCTCAGGCAACCTAGTTTGGACCACAAGGTCTGTTGTGGCCTGTTCATCTATATAACTCAATGTAACTCTTTCTCTCTCTCTTTTTTTCTTTCTTTCTCTATCTTCCCATCTCTAACTCTCTCTCTCTCGTCTTCGAGCCGTAATCCTGTTCGGATGTGCGTGCAGTGTTCCTCCCGCTGTTTGATTTATAAAGTGATTACAATTTATGAAATTTGGGATTGAAAAGTGTTTTTTTAATAGTTGATCAATTCTTTTCCCTTATAATGGATTTTTTTGTGAATATAAGTTGTTCTAAAGTGATTTCATTCAATTAATTATTTATAAGGTATCGTTAACCTTGTAAATTTTGACATTGGCGCCATATTTTCCCTAAAAGAAAAGAACCAATAAAAGTCCTCCCAAGACAAGTGACGTCAGAATTTTTAGCCAATCACCGATTAGCTTTTTTCTTCTCCAGTCAATTCGATCAATCAGCGAATAGGTTGATTATGATTTAAATTATCTACCTGGCACCATTTTAGTCTCAAACGAAGAAAACTGTTAGTAAGTGTTTTACAATTATTCTTCAAAAATATTTCTCTAATTAACTATTTTCGCATACAATACACACTTATTTACATATTACCTTATTAGTCTATAGATCTGAATTATTTTTAGATAACTGATACTTAACAGTCAGTTTAACACAGAATAGGCAAAATTCGATTCGGGACATATTGTTTGATGACCACAAATCTCGAATTAAAGATGCTAGGTGCAGAGAGGTTAAAAGCCTTATGTTCCAAGTGTAAGTCAGTAAAGTGGTGTAGAGATTTTTCAGAACAATGCTACCAGAGAATCACAGCGTCAAGTGTTTTTCTATTCTGTAAACTTGCTGAATGACATGATAAAGAAAAAAATGAACTTATGAACATGATCACTACCCTGGAAACCAGAATTCACGCTTTAAAACAAAAATAATCTGATTATAAAATCAACGAGAGCAGAATAATAAATATTGATAGCAAGGTGGTCAGATTAAAACAGTTTGTTGCATTATTAAGGAATAAAGTGGATCAGATAAAGAAAAATGGCAACGATATTTTTCTAGACCTAAACTTACTGAACCGATTGAAATAAAGACGAATAATAGATTTTTAGCTTTTTTCGGAACAGAAGATGAAATATACCAGAAGTAGAGAATATAATAAGAAATCAAATTGATAGAAAGCGGAAATTCAGAAGTTACCCCGTGGCAGGGATCAAGAAAGTGAGTGAAGAGATCGGGAATTTATACCTGAAGAACAAAAAATCCCTAGTAATTGCTTTTGTTGGAACAAACCATGTTTTCTGTGTCAAAAACTTTTCTGGAGCAGAAAAATTGATCAATGACTATACCGGAATGGTTGCGAAAAATGAAATAAATAAAACGGATCATGGAATAATTGTTGGCATATTACCAAGCTTAAATGAGAAAAATGAAACCATGAGTAGGGTAATTGAAATAAATGAATGCCTGCGAAGAATATGTGAACGGAAGAATGTTGATTTCATCGTCTTTAGGATGAGCTTCATTAACAACAAAGAATGTTTCACTCATTGACGGAAAAGAAGCGCTGCGATAATACTTCACTTACGACCTCGGGAGACGAGTTAACCCCAGAAGCACAAGTAAATAGGTAAAATATTTAAAAGCTGCTTTGTTTAATACCAGTTCTATTAGGAATAAATTAGTAGAGCTAAAAACGTTTATAGCAATAGAAATATATGATATAATAGGCATTAGAGAGAGCTGGATTCATTGTCACGTAAGAGACTTCAGTGGTAAATTTCAATTAGAAGGTTATAAAGACAGACTAAGAACGGAGGGTGGAGGCGGAATTTTATATGTACGAAATAATCTTTATCCAACAAACTGTAATTTATGCTCCGACTTCAAACTTATAGAAGTCAAGCTAAATCTTGAAAGAAGTCTGTATGTATATTTAGCATAAAGAAGGCCCCATCAAACAGTGGATTTAAATAAAAGATTCTACGATTGTTTAACAAATGAGATAAACAACAAATTATCTTTAATCATTGGCGATTTCAACTGTGGACGAGTAGACTTGTCTACGAAAACCTCTGATGAGGAAAGGAACATATTAATTAATTTTACTGACAATAACTTACTAACCCAGTGGGTGTTCAAAGCCAGATGAGGTCCTAATATCTTAGATATAGTTTTAACTAGCAACGATGATTTGATAACAAATCTGAGCGTAAGAGATAAGTTTGGTAATAATGACCACAATGTAATCTATTTTAATATCAACGCTCCCTGTATTAAAATAAAATTATGCATTACTAAGCTAGACTTTAACAGAGCTAATTTAGAGGAGTGAAAAGAGAGCTTGTGTTATTACAAACTAAGTTTTGCCATATAAATGAAATCTGGATAAATTTAAAAGAAAATCTGATGAACAAACAGTCGCATTTCATTCAATCAAAATCATGAGAATTTGGTAGTGTCACCAAACAAAATAGTTAACAAAAGAAATTAAGAAAAGTATTAGAGACAAAGACAGCGCTTATAAGCTACCCCAAAATAAAAACTCGGGCAGCATCAAAGAAAACTATATCTAACTGCAAAGAAAAGTTAAAAGGGAAATTAAAAGAGCCAAGCGAAATGAAGAGATTAGAGTGGCCTTAAACTGTAATACAAACCCAACAGTAGGAAAGCAATCAAAAATATTATAAGACACATCAAAGACAAAAATGTAATTTTGCAATACAACGATGTAAAAATAGAAAATGTTTTAAACGAATACTTTGCAACGGTATTCACTAAGGATGAATCCTACGTTACTCTAAATTCTAACAGCAGAAATTCTAGTAATACTCCTCTAAAATCAATAGAGCGTTCAGTTAATGATGTTAAGAGACTCATGGACTAAATGAATAAATTTGAATCGCCTGGTCCGGACATGATCTTCCCAAGGATCATAAAAGAAGTTAAATATTCCATAACTGAACATAAAACAGAAAATTTTAATCTTTCCTTAGAAAGAGGATGGGTCCCAGAAGATTGGAAATTGGTTAATATTACTTCAATATTTAAGAAAGGATGCAAAGAGTCAGCCAACATTTACCGCCATAAGCTTAACATCGGTGGTGAGAAAAATGATTGAGCGCCTTATCACAGAAAAAAACAGTTGAACATATTGAAGTGAATGCATTAATTAAGTGACTCTCAATATTGTTTCAGAAAACAAAGATCGTGTGTGACTAATCTCTTGGAATCTTTTCACCACACAAATTTAATTTATAACACAGAAAGGTTAGTTGACATTTTGTATTTAGATTTTCAGAAGGCCTTTGATAAAGTACCACACGGAAAGTTAATGAAAAAATTAGAACATTAAGAATTATCGGAGAAGCAGCTGAAAATACTCCTGCTAAGTGCAAATAAAGCCACTAAATAGATAAGTTTCAGATTTACTATAAAAATTTCCTGACTGTGCTTTCCCCTATCTCCTTCAAGGACAATTAGGTATCTTTTAAATTTTTCCTTGCCAGAAGTTTCGCGTGGTATAGGTGGGTGGGAGATGTGTTCTATAGTTGCCTCAAAGTTGTAGATAGGGCTTTTCTAAAGTAAATACTTACTCGGTATAGACAGAAATGTCTTTTGAGCTACTCTAACTTAATGTAACTCTTAAGTACTCTATCTCTTCCTCCCAGTCTTCCTACCTCTCTCTCTCTCTTTCTCTCTCTCTCTCTCTCTCTCTCTCTCTCTCTCTCTCTTCCTCCCACCATCCCCCTGTCTCTTGCTTAGTATTTAACTTTTCTTTTAAATAGGAATGGAGTTTTTCATTTTGTTTAAATACTATCTTGAAAGGAACTCGAAATTTCAGGCTATAAAATATGTAGTTAAAAAATCAATAAAACCAAACATTTATTTGAAGTACGCAAAAACCAAAGTATTTATTTATGGAAAAGATTCTATAATCTTTGCTTTAAAAAGACATAATCAACCAACTATTAGATTTAATGATTACAGCGAAAAAGCGCCCCTCGTTATTGGTAATCTTTGCATATATATTTAAATGTGTTAATCCTAATCTCTTTTTTGTTTTATTAATATTAATAACAAAGTTTAATTAATAGATTAAAAATGTTTAAAGAAGAAAAGTAAAAAACAGGTACTTGTAATTATAGTTTACTAATTTATACATTTTTTCTGTTTTTTAGCCTGGTAATAAAAAAGTTTAGTTTTTGAAACTTCAAAAACAAATCTTACAAGCTTCATTTTAACTCAAGGATTTCTCCTAAACATTAAATGAAAGTTTCCGTATACGGAGCATTTTTAATAGATATTAATATATTAGAGAGAAGAAGAGAGATAAAGATTAAAACTAACTCGTTTTAACCACAAGACAGTTTCAGAAACAGCCGTTTCCTTACCAGACTACTAAAAAATTAAATAAACATAGTAAACATAAACTACTTTCCTAAATTCAGAATCTTGTCAAAAATTGTGCCAACAAATTCATCTTATTCGTTCCACATGTGGAGGTGTCTCTTTTTTTATATCTGAAAAACTTTACATTGATTGAAATTTAGGCGGTGGTCATTGTAGAGGAATGGTCACCCCCCCCCTCGTTCACTCTTGGTGCAGTTCCAAGGCGGTCCCTGCAAAGACATCCGGCCGAAGGCATCGGCGGGTCCCGCGTGGCCGCAGCGCTGCACCAGACCGTGCCATGAAAGAGGTCACCCCCCATCCCCGTTCACTCGTGATGCAGTCCCAAGGCGGTGGTTACCGCAAGGACATCCGCCCCAGGCATCGGCGAGTCGAAAGTTTGACCACAGGGTGGCATAACTCGGTGCCATGTAAGACCCTAAAGGTCAAAAAGGTAAGATCTCCCCCAGGAGAGTGAGATCCAGTTTCACGTCGGACTAGAAATTGGAGACGGTTTTCTCCCAACCTCGATGGCTAACGAGGAGCCGATGTTTGACTTCGTGGGAAAGACCGTTTGGAAAAAGAACTCTCCTGGGGCCGTCCTCAAGCCCCTCTCCCCCTTACCACTCCCCCAGTGGGGGTGCGAGGTATAAATGAGGAACTCTGAGGAAAATCGGGGTAGTATACGTCAGTCTCTAGGTGACGAAGTCCTCGAATCCACAACCGAGCTACCGAGACTAGAGAGGTAGTTTACTTGGGTCGCCAGACCAAGAAGTACCCTGCAAGAGAGGCAGGGCTACCTACCTTAAGGGGCTAAGAAAAAGCTCATCCTTGAGCTAAGTCCCTGGTTATCAAACCAAACGATAAGTGAACTTTGGTAAGTTCGACTTACTCTCGCCAGAGAGACTCCTCATATCCGGGTGCACCTTAAACACCAGGGATATTCCTCGTCCTTGAGGAATTAAGAAGAAGAAGGAAAAGGCTCCCCCTCGAGCCCGTTATTCGGTGGCCACACCAAACGTTAAGTAATTTATTCTCGCCAGAGAAACCCCCTCCGTTATCCTCGCCCGTGAAGAAGACCCTCCCCGAGTTCAGTCCTCGTCCATAAGAAAATTAGTAACGAAGGAGAAAAGCTCCTCCTCGAGCTCGTTACTCGGTGATCACACCGCACTCCAAGTTAGCTTGATTTAAGAACCAAGTTCAACCTACTCTCGCCAGAGAGACCACGACTGCCTGGGTGTTGCATAGAGCACCGTATTGGTTCTCGTCCTTGAAGAACCCTTCCCCCCGGAAGAACGTGTGGACCCCCCAGCTGCTACCCTCGCCAAGACGACCGTGGAATTCCGCCCATCTACACGCGTCAAGAGTAAATATTTCTGAGGCCCTTTAAACTCCACGAGTCCGTAAGCCTAATTCTAATATTATTGTTGTGTATAGGGAAAACGTTAACCAAATTTGGAGGGTAAACTAATTTAATTAATGTTTGTTTAGGAAAATATTCAGAGTTTCGCTGTAGTTAATGTATAAATGTTATGTATTCATTTGATAAAGGTCAATTATAAGTTATTTTGGGATTAATGTTCGTTTCTCTTATATATATCCTTACGTGTTTGGTAAAGGCTCTGTTCATTAAGATATTCTTATAATATCAATATATTAGACACTCTTAGCACTCTTAGAGACTAGAACAAAAAGGAGGAGAATTCTACGACACTAACTAAATAAAAGTGGTGTCAGGTAGGTCAGTAGGGTTCTTAGCAGAAAGAATTCTACGACATAATTAAAGTGGTGTCAGGTTTTGTAGGTTGTTATTAGAAAGAACCCAGCAGTGTCTAATTAAGAAAGAGCCAACACGTAAAGGAATATCAGGAACAAGAGAATAATTGACGAGAGGAAAATTGGTAGAGTTAGGGGTGGTAACAATATAAAGGTAATTGGCAGTCCAAGTGGTAATTTTGTTGTAGGGAGTGGCATTTCAATCAACATAGTAGTGGGATTAAGGGTTATTTATGCTGAGCGCTACCTGGTGAGTGGCGGCATAATTTTCTGAAAATACAGAAAGGAAAAATCGACGGACCAACACGAAATGGATCCAGTCAAAAGATTTTACCAACAAGCCCAAAGTCTGGGACTTGAAGGCACAGAAATGCATGACTACGTCATGGCAGAATTAAGAATAGATTGTGTAGAAGAAGAAAGAATTTTGGATATAGAAGAAGAACAAGAATTAATAAAGTTTGAGAGAGAAAAAGAGGATATAATAAGAGAGGATACAAGAGAACGTGAATTAATGGAAATATGGATGAACCGGAAAAGTGAAGAATCCCGAATACAGCGGAAAATAGAAACAGAGGAAAGAAGAATGCTGAGAGGAGGCAAAACAAACGAAAGAATAATACTGTTGAAAAGAGAAGCACGAGAATTCAGAATAAGGATAGAAATGGAAGATGAAGAAAGAAGACTAAAGAAAAAGCTGGAAGATAAAGAAAGAAGAACCCGACGGGAAAACGAAATAGCGAAAGCAGAACAAGAAGCCGAGGAAAGGAGAATAAAGATGGAAAAAGAGTCGAAAGAGAGGAGAATAAAGATTAAAAAAGAAATAGATGAAAGAAGAATGAAGAGGGAAAAAGAACGTGCTCAAGCTGAAAGAGTAGAGAGAGAAGAAAAGGAAAGATTGCTCGCACTCGAAAGAGCACCTATCGAGAATCTCATAGAGGCCGAGGAAGTTGGAGCCCGGCCTGGACCTAAGAAAGGACCATCGAGGGAAACCCAGCCAAATGGGGTAACGATGGAAGAAATAGGAAGTAGGAATGAGGTACCACCAGGAGTACCTAAAGAAAAACCTACGAGGAGAACCCAGCCAAATGGGGTTATCAGGGAAGAAGAAGAAGGTAGGGTAGAGGTACGAGCAGGTGTACCTGAGGAACTACCGGCGAAGAGGAGCGAGTCAAATGAGTTGACAAGGAAGGAGGAAAGAGGTGCTATGGCTATGCACCCAGGTAAGACTAGTCAAATGGTAGACGCGGATGAGTATCCCCTACTCCTAGTAGTCTCCTCCCCGAACGGAACGTCCACGGAGTTACCGCTAAATCGCCAAGTCGTAGTGAGCGCCAAGCCCACTAACGACCTCGCAGGGAAAAGTTTTCTCGATCCCCAAAGATCGAACCCAGACCCGATCTTCCCGTGTACATGGTTAAAGGAGAGCTATGGGACCTACGCTCCCATCAATTATGCCCCGCTACAACAGGCCGCTCTAGCTTTAATGTTAAATTTAAAGGTAGTCAAGTACCATAAGAAGGGTAAGTCGAGTAGGTTAAAATACCACTACCATTTAAAACCATACTTGGGTAGACTCAATAACCAGAACGGCCGACTCAGGCGCGGTAGAATAATGGTCACAGAGCACCATTTTAGGATCAGCTACCTCAAAGGAGCCGATAATGTACAGCTGCTCTATAGGTGGAGACGAAAAACCATGGAGGGTTATTTCAGTACCTAATGAGCGTGAAACCATGTTTTCATTTGGGGTACATGTTAAAATTTATCGGTAGGATTTAAGTTCTCAAAAACTTAGAAATGTAAGGAAGTAGCTTGTTTTGTTGTTTTTTTTTGTTTGTGGGTAATCGATGAATTAAGTTTTTTTTTAATTTTCTATGTAAAATTGTATTGCGAGTAGGTCTAGCTCGACACATTGCCTGTGTAAACGCGCGCGTGGGCGCTCATGTGTAAGGAAACTTAAGGTATGAGAGGGCTCAAGAAATACAACTTTGCTAATCTCGACTAGGTTGAGTAAGTTGTTTTGAGTTCCGGGGAGCATCCCCCCTCCCAATTGAATTCTTCGATGGGAGGTGTTGTAGAGGAATGGTCACCCCCCCCCCCCCTCGTTCACTCTTGGTGCAGTTCCAAGGCGGTTACCGCAAAGACATCCGGCCGAAGGCATCGGCGGGTCCCGCGTGGCCGCAGCGCTGCACCAGACCGTGCCATGAAAGAGGTCACCCCCCATCCCCGTTCACTCGTGATGCAGTCCCAAGGCGGTGGTTACCGCAAGGACATCCGCCCCAGGCATCGGCGAGTCGAAAGTTTGACCACAGGGTGGCATAACTCGGTGCCATGTAAGACCCTAAAGGTCAAAAAGGTAAGATCTCCCCCAGGAGAGTGAGATCCAGTTTCACGTCGGACTAGAAATTGGAGACGGTTTTCTCCCAACCTCGATGGCTAACGAGGAGCCGATGTTTGACTTCGTGGGAAAGACCGTTTGGAAAAAGAACTCTCCTGGGGCCGTCCTCAAGCCCCTCTCCCCCTTACCACTCCCCCAGTGGGGGTGCGAGGTATAAATGAGGAACTCTGAGGAAAATCGGGGTAGTATACGTCAGTCTCTAGGTGACGAAGTCCTCGGATCCACAACCGAGCTACCGAGACTAGAGAGGTAGTTTACTTGGGTCGCCAGACCAAGAAGTACCCTGCAAGAGAGGCAGGGCTACCTACCTTAAGGGGCTAAGAAAAAGCTCATCCTTGAGCTAAGTCCCTGGTTATCAAACCAAACGATAAGTGAACTTTGGTAAGTTCGACTTACTCTCGCCAGAGAGACTCCTCATATCCGGGTGCACCTTAAACACCAGGGATATTCCTCGTCCTTGAGGAATTAAGAAGAAGAAGGAAAAGGCTCCCCCTCGAGCCCGTTATTCGGTGGCCACACCAAACGTTAAGTAATTTATTCTCGCCAGAGAAACCCCCTCCGTTATCCTCGCCCGTGAAGAAGACCCTCCCCGAGTTCAGTCCTCGTCCATAAGAAAATTAGTAACGAAGGAGAAAAGCTCCTCCTCGAGCTCGTTACTCGGTGATCACACCGCACTCCAAGTTAGCTTGATTTAAGAACCAAGTTCAACCTACTCTCGCCAGAGAGACCACGACTGCCTGGGTGTTGCATAGAGCAACGTATTGGTTCTCGTCCTTGAAGAACCCTTCCCCCCGGAAGGACGTGTGGACCCCCCCAGCTGCTACCCTCGCCAAGACGACCGTGGAATTCCGCCCATCTACACGCGTCAAGAGTAAATATTTCTGAGGCCCTTTAAACTCCACGAGTCCGTAAGCCTAATTCTAATATTATTGTTGTGTATAGGGAAAACGTTAACCAAATTTGGAGGGTAAACTAATTTAATTAATGTTTGTTTAGGAAAATATTCAGAGTTTCGCTGTAGTTAATGTATTAATGTTATGTATTCATTTGATAAAGGTCAATTATAAGTTATTTTGGGATTAATGTTCGTTTCTCTTATATATATCCTTACGTGTTTGGTAAAGGCTCTGTTCATTAAGATATTCTTATAATATCAATATATTAGACACTCTTAGCACTCTTAGAGACTAGAACAAAAAGGAGGAGAATTCTACGACACTAACTAAATAAAAGTGGTGTCAGGTAGGTCAGTAGGGTTCTTAGCAGAAAGAATTCTACGACAGTCATGTTTTTATGTTTCGCTAGGCAACATAGAAATTTACCTAAACTTGAAACGAAAAACATCAATACAATTCGATGAAATTATAAAGATAACAAGGTTTTCTGACCAAAAAGTCGCTTGCTCTCACTTATTATGATTGAGGACCTTACAACCTTCCAACATTTCAATAATTCCTGGAATATCTTAGGAAGGACCGTGGCAATTATAACATTCGAAAGAGAATGTAAAACAACATAATTGTTTCAAATTTTGTTAGAATCAGCCGAAAAGTTATGATGTTATTGCCAAAATAATATAATTCGCTAGCTAACCTTGGGAGGACTTTAGCAATTATATCATTCGAAAGAGAACGTAAAACAATATAAGGTTTCAACTTTTGTTAGAATTGGCCAAATAGTTATGATGTTATTGCCAAAACGAAGTAATTCCAGAGTTAACATTGGAAGGTCTTTGGCAATTTTATTCTTTGAAAGAGAACGTAAAACAACATAAGGGTTTAAAATTTCTTCAGAATCGGACGAATAGTTACAATGTTATTAGAAAAAATAAGTAAAACGGGGAGTGACCGATCGACCGACCGACATAGTGAGATGTAGATTCGTCTGTGACTAAAATTGAGGCTCCTGTGGATTTTTGTTAATCCCTTTATTTACTGGAGTTATTGCAGCTTCCCAAACCATATATTTTAATTTTGGTGTATCCCATGCTAAATACTTGATTTATTTAGATCGACAGCCGAGTTAGCGTAATTAAATTTCGGAAGAGAAAGTGTATATATATATATATATATATATATATATATATATATATATATATATATATATATATATATATATATATATATATATATATATATATATATATATATACATATATTTATAAAGACAACAACCTCACTCCGGATTTTGAAACAGAGTATCGAACAGGAACTCTCTAACTCTCTCACATCCTAGAGCAACATGAAGAAATCTCAAGCACCAGAACCGTCAAAACACTAGCGGATATAAATGAAAGCACACTTAAGATTCCAGAAACCACTAAGGCATACATTAACCTATCAAATTACCCTTTAACCCAGGAAAAAGAAAGACTCTTCAACCTCGGAACTAATTGTCACTATATCAGTAAGCCAAGGAAGCAACAAAAACGACTTCAAATAGAAATGCTTCTTTACGACAGACACAAATTAGAAAATCATAAGAAAATTACTACCAGTCCCACGCTCGCAGCAGAACTCCTCGCAGTGGCTGGAAAAAGCAGAGGACACTTTACGTCGAAAGTCCTGACACCGCGCTAAAAAGAGGCTGCTAAACAGCTAAAAACAACAGAGACATCACTATCATGAAAACAGATAAAGCAGGCATATTTTCATCATGCCGACTGAATAATACCATACAAAAATAGATAATATCTTAAATGATCAAAGAAAATTATGAAAAATTTGGAAGAACCCAAATGACGATATTAAGAAGAAGGTAAACCAAATCATTGAACGGATCAACAAACAACCCGGAAACATACAAATAAAGAAAATTATAGTTGACTTCAGCCAAGGATACGCATATGGGACCGTGAAAACCCACAAATTTGGAAACCCCCTCAGGCCCATAATTAGCCAAATCCCTACACCCACGTATGAACTCGGAAAATTCATATACAAAATATTAACTCTATACGTACCCAACAAATACAACCTCAAATCCTCGCCTGATTTCATCGATATCATTCGAGCATTCGAAAATAATCGCTTCCATGGACGTAGAATCACTATTTACCAATGTACCAGTCGCCGAAACAATAGACATAATACTAGAACACGTCTATAACCAAAATGACCGCCCCCCAATTGGAATACCAAGGGACGACATGAAGAGACTCCTACAAATTTGCATCTCTGAAGCCCCCTTCTTTCCCCCCATTGGAAGCATGTACCGCCAAATCGATGGAGTCGCCATGGATTCTCCCTTGGGAGTTCTCTTTGCCAACTTCTTTATGGGAGTGGTTGAAAAAAGGGTCTTCTCAAGAGTACCCAAGCCCCATATTTATTGTAGGTACATAGGCGACATCTACATCAACTTACAAACACAAGAAGAAATACATAATCTGTAAAAAGCCCTTAAAGAATGTTCTTCCCTCAACTACACCATAAAAGAAAGTCATAACAACCAATTACCTTTCATAAATATCCTCACTACAAATATGAATGAAACAATAACAACTGAAGTTTATGTTAAATCCACCAACCCGGGATTTTGCATGGATGGGGCCAGCGAATGTCCTAAGCGCTACCGAACAAGCGTGATATCGTCGTACATTAATCGTGCTTTTACTCACTGCACCACATGGAAGTATACACACAACGAACTAGAGAGAGCCACTCAGGTACTTGTAAATAATGGATTCTCCAATAAAGAAATACAAACAGCCATAAGAATGAAAATGGACAGATAGAGCCTCTCAGAACCCCTGAAGAACAGGAATACGTATAATGAGTATATTATAAAACTGTTCTACAAAAATACTATGAGCACCGAACACCAAACAGATGAAAGAGCCATCAAGGGCATTATAGACCGAGGAATAAAACCCATAAACGCCGAGAAAAAGATCGCATTAATCATCTACTATCAAAGTAAACGTACTTCAACCGTCTTTGTAAAAAATAACCCCAAACCCCCACTACAACCGAAACAAAGGACGCATCTGATATACGAGTACACATGTAAGCTAGGAGACTGTGAGCTCCTACCTAACTCGTAAATTGGCATGACCGAAACCACTCTTTCAAGAAGAATGTCATACCATCTGAACAACGGTGCACCTAAAATACATATACAGGAAGTACACGGAACATGCCTCAAACGAAAAATACTAACATTTTAGACTATGCTCCCAACAGACGCAAACTGCTCTTCCTTGAAGCTATATATATCCAAGAGAAACAACCGAATTTAAACATACAGTCTAACCCCAATTAAATCCTACCCAGATCAAGAAAATCAAACAGAGGGACAGGTGTACTCAGAGCTGCCCCTAGCCACTAATATCCTCTGGCAAGCAGCTTAATCCCTAACCCTCTCTGGCTACCTACTTCTCCAACCTTTTATCACCTGGATCCAACCTGCCTATACGTGTAGAGCTTCGTTCGTAATTTTGTTAATACATATTGTAGCAAATATAAACTGAATACTTTGTAATAATTCCCCATTGCAACTCTTAAGATGATACTCTATGTATCAAAACGCGTCAGTTATATTAAAGAAAGTGCTAAATTACATTAATTTACTTCTACCTTTGGCAAAATAACAAGCATTAGTTCCCGATGAACTTCGGTACGCTTATCCACAGGTTAAACAATGAAGAAAAGGCGAATATAAGACAAATCGGGAAGATTAAAAAAAGAATTATTAATTCGAAACTAGCGGTCGTTTTTAATAAAACATGCTATAATGAAAATATACTGCCCAAATTTTCAAACATATATATATATATATATATATATATATATATATATATATATATATATATATATATATATATATATATATATATATATATATATATATATATATGTGTGTGTGTGTGTGTGTATGTATGTGTGTCTGTGTGTGATAAGGACTTTATTATGTTTTAGCGATTTATGGATTACCTATAAGAATCTACAATGAAACATACTTGATTAATTAGGTTCGCCAATATCCTATTAGGAGCAAAAGTAAAATTTAGTTATCATTTAGCCCTCTATTGAGCCCACAATAGTGAATTGTGGAGATTTCGACTAATTTTTTATTTATCTTTAGTTTTTTTTTTAATACTAAAGTTTTAGTGAAATTTCTTTATATATTATAGAAATATATTTCTTTCTCAATAGTAGTAATTTAAACCTGTCAATTTTTCATTTTGCAACCAATTCAACCGGAACTTTGGAAATCGTGTCATAAAAATACCTTATGAGTACGTTTATACTAATAAGGCGACTTTCTTGGAAGATTTTGAAAAGATTATAATTTTAAAATCCCGAAAAAATTCTATATAATTCTTTGAGGTTATATTGGAAGAGAATATGAGTTAGAGAATGTTTTCTTGCTTCTTCTCGAGTGGGATTTTTCAAACTGGGGTCCTAGTACATAGGTTTATTGAATCAATCTTACTTTGTATTTCGCTTTTTTTACGAACTTATCCTTGGAATAATTTAAAATCTCTTTCTTTTCTGGCAGTGATTCAAACCTTACCTTCTCCTTACTATTCCCCTTTTTTCCATTATTCTGTTCTCGATCGTCCATTTCTAGTTCACTCGCTTTTGATTTGAGGAAAATAGGGTTGCCCTTAGCATTTTTACAGTGGAATATTCAACGGTATAAAACTGTTTTGCTACCAAATTGTGTAAGGTAGGGGGGATGGGTTCAGGAGCGTTGTAATATCACCCATTACACTGGTCTTCGTCAAAAATGTACTTTAAGTTTTCTATAGTGTTTCTTAATAAAATTGACCTCCTAAATCCGAATCTGTTATCCGTTTTTCTCTATCACCTCCAGTTTTTGCGATACAGGGAGTGATAATAATTTTATAGTTTATACATCTCCTATATTACATCAAATTTCAATAGTTTTTGCACTGCTCTATTCGCAGTAAATTTTGTGTAGATTTTAAGTAATTATGCAAATAGGTTTATATTTTGCAGGTTAAAAATTGCTTAGCATTATAATAATAAGAATAATAATAATAATAATAGTGGTTGAGTTAAAAATGAACAGAAAATGTAAGAATAGCTCCAACAGATTTTGCTATGTTTGCGGCAAAGTGACTTTTCCCGAGCAGCAAAGTACAATCCCTCCTGTAATTAAATCTTTGTATCATGCATATTTTGGAGTAAGGCTAAGAGATCAAGATAAAAGTTTTGCACCACATATCTGCTGCAAGGGATGCTACATAAGTTTAAGACGCTGGAGTCAGGGCGAACAGAAGTCCCTCTCTTTTGGTGTTCCCATGGTGTGGAGAGATAGCAAGGACCACACTACGGACTGCTATTTTTGCTTGACAAATCTTAAAGGTGAGCATTGTATCAAGTATTTAAGCTTTCTGTATTATACAGGCCGCTGAAAATGTCATTATTATGCAAAGACTTAGCATAAAATTAAAAACTAACATAGTTCACTTCAGCATGAACATATCCTTTACTAAACATTTATGTACTATCTGCAACTCCAAATCAATTCCTTTATGTAATATGCAATTATATTTTCCACAGGTATAAATAAGAAGAATAAACATAGTGTGGCATATCCTGATGTTCCTTCTGCCATCAAACCCCTGCCCCATGGCCCAGGAATTCCTTTACCTTCTCCCCCTGAACATATAGAGGTACATGAAGAGATTAATATGGAAGTTGACCAAGATTATGACACATCTGAGTCTTATCAGCTTTCCACACATGATATGGTCGCAAGACCATTCACTCAAGTTCAGTTAAATGACCTGACCAGAGATCTGGGCGTTTCAAAGGCGAATACACAACTTCTTGGCTCTCGACTTTGTGAAAGTAATCTTCTCGCTTAAGAAATAACATTTAGGGGAGTACAGAAATAGAGAACAAGAGTTTCGAAGCTATTTTTTACAGCATTCTTCCAGCTCTTTAGTATACTGCGCCAATATTAAAGGACTTGTTGAGGCCCTTGGAATTCCCTACAGCCCATTAGAATGGAGACTGTTCATAGATTCCTCCAGTAGAAGTTTAAAAGCTGTGTTACTGAATATTGGTAACAAGATAGCTTCCGTTCCTATAGGCCATTCAATTCAACTTACTGAAAGTTATGAAAATATGAAAAAAATGCTGTATGCAATAAATTACTCTAGCTATAAGTGGAGGATATGTGGTGACTTAAAGGTATGATCATTTTACACTTGGCATTTCTAAGCTTTTTGATGTTGACATTCTCATTTTTAATTGTTAATACTTGTATACACCTTTTGGTCAACTTGCATTTTACAAGAATGCAAATCTGGAAATCATTAATCATTTTTGAGTTATATTTTTTGTTGAAGTGTGTCCCTATAGGTTAATACATCCTATTGGATTAATGGAAAACTTATCCTAATTGAGAAGGTATACAACACAACTCAATAAACTCAAAATAAGATGTACATATATCCAATTAGCTCCAATACGATGATATAATTCATCGGCATGCAGGATTTTTCAGTACATATTCATATTCTTATTGTTTTAAGAAATATTACTTTGAATTTGTTTTTAGAAATATTACACTGAATTTACATACCGTGCTAAATTTTTTTCAGGTAGTGTCTCTTACGCTTGGGATGCAAACAGGCTACACGAAGCATCCCTGTTTCCTATGTTTATAGGACAGTCGTGCAGATAGTATGAACTATGAAAAGAAGGTTTGGCCTCCACGAGAAGCATTTAGAATTAGATCAAACAATGTGATAGCTGAACCTTTAGTGCCTCCTCAAAAAATACTCTTCCCTCCACTGCATATAAAGCTTGGCATAATGAAAAATTATGTCAAAACCCTTAATAAAGTAGGCCAAGCTTTTAAATTTCTTCTTCAAAAATTTCCACAAATCAGTGAGGCTAAGCTCCATGGGGGAATTTTGGATGGACTTCAAATCAGGAACTTGATCAGCAATTTGATGCATCAATGAAGGACATAGAAAAAGGTGCCTAGAAAGCTTTTGAAGCTCTAGTTAACAATTTTTTAGGCAAAAGAAGAAGCCTAGAATAATATGTTGCCCTGGTCAATCAGCTCTTAACAAGTCTCAAACATTTGGGAGCTCGAATGTCTATAAATATACACTTTTTACAGTCCCATCTGGATTATTTTCCCGACAACTGCGTGGATTACAGTAAAGAAAAGAGGCAAAGATTCCACCAGGACATAACAACAATGGAATCCAGGTACCAGTGTAAATGGAACGGAAACATGCTTGCTGACTACTGTTAGTGTTTGAAGCGTGATGCACCAGATGACAGGCACAAACGAAAATCGTCAAGGGCGTCTGTTCTTCGAAATTATAAATATTTTCTTTATTATGTTGCATTTTTTTATTTTTTGTTTATTAAAAGGATTATAGTTTACATACGTGTATTCCTGTTTATATGATATAACAGTAATAATGCATTATTAGATAGAGAAAGTTTTTTTTTTTTAAAAATTCAGAAAAAATGAGGTAATCTCAATGAAAATGGTGTATGCTGTACTGAGAAAATCTGACCTGATTGAACAAATATATATTCATTTTTGAGCTCAGGAGGTTGGATTCATTAAGAAACCACAAAGAAATCCTGGGAAACATAAAAAAAAATTTCAAACGCAGGCTTGTGTTTCGGGGGACTCTCCTCTTTATGGTACTTTGATCATGTACCTTTTTATTCATGTCTTAAAAGTTTTTAGTCAATAAATGAAGATTTATAGTAATTATGATGCCTGTAATTACGGAAATTCTGTTATAGTATTTTTGAAACTATCTGGTCTCAATAGATTCGCGTGATATTTTGAAGTACAAAACGTGTTTTCTCTGTCTAGGCAAGCCTGTTTGATGTATTAATTACATAATACAATGCCTTAAACTAATTTATATAAAATTCGCATAAATATTAATAATATTAAAAAAAAGGATAATAAAACAAAATAATATGAATAATGATTGCTAAATATGTATCTTGTCAATGAATTGAAAAATTTAATTTATTTGTTTTTCAGTGTATTTTTTCACGGAAAAGAAAACTATACAAAATTGCACCATCTATAAATAGAAGTGCAGAATTTGGGGGAAATGAGTGTCGTTCAGTTGCGTTGTTGAAAACGTCATTAACCAAAATGTAATTTTGTCAGCCTACGATCCATTAAGACGAAGGTTCTTCAGAACCTAACATCATACGAATGCTTAGAGTGTACCAAGACAGATGTGAACAAGGATTTTGAAAAATCTCTTAGCTCAGTTATCTATTTTTAATAAAGAAGCTGAGATTACCGTTCAGAGACAAGTGATCTTGTTCAGACTATTATAAGGAAGATTGACGTATTATCACCAGCGGGTTTTGCGCAGAAGATTCGACCACCACTAAAATGTTAAGCTAGAAACATCAGTAGAATGTCTCGTAGAACCGGCCATGAAACCCTAGTTGTCTTCAAATGAAGAATAACATGTTACCTCCGCTCTACATTCAACATGCCCTTTATTTCGCCCTGGGGAGCTCAGGCTATACCTGTAGTCAAAAAATACGAGTATTTACATCTTATGAGAATCGGCGTAAAATCGCCCCACCGAATTAACTTTGCAGTAATCGAGAGTTGTGTTTCCACCTAACTAGGCTGTGCCCTAATATAATATCGGATTTCATGCTCTTTTCTTAAATCTGGACAACAGTGAACGGCATAAATTTCAAATTAATACAGAGCTGCTGTTACAAAATAATGTGTTTAATGTATTTAAAGGGTTATTTCATGGATTTTTCAAACAATAAATTTAACGATCTCGTTTTCTCCAAGCTCTAGTATAGTGTCAACCGACTTGATCAAGCTCAGGTTATTTTGAATAAGAGGGTATTGGACAATCATTTTACTAGCCCCCCATCGTTACAAGAAGCAATTAGAAGCATTTGCTTTCGCTTAACAAACACCTATTGGCAACTCCTTGAGAAAAGAAAGCCACCACAGTCTGACGCAAGTATGACAAATCCTGGCGTGCTATAAAAATACTAAAGTGAATTTCAAATGAGAAAATATATCTCGTGTAGAGTAAAATTTATTGTAAGTACATAATTACCATAAAATTTAACCAATAAAACGCTTATCCTATTTTAAATAAGATAATCTGAACGATCTTAAACTTTACTTAAAAATATATTCGGAAAAAATAACCAAACCTAACGAGGAAATCTTCTTTAAAAAGCAGCGAAACTTACTGAAGCGTAAACATGTAGAGAGAAAATAGCAAGAATAGCCAAAACACAAGAATATGTAGAGCATCAAGGACGGGTAAGGTGTCAAACTCTCCTAAACATACTCTCCAAGCGTACCAAAGTTAAGACCATTTGGTGGAATGGAACTTCTAACCCCGCTCAATAAATACTAATCTACTTCCTTTATATCGTTCTAAATAAATTAACGTTCACGTTAGTATCAATAAAGTCCCTTTCTCCTACTCGTAATGATTTAGATTGCTTTTGCTATAATAATCTTGACGACTGTCAATTTATTGAGACGTAGTTTTCCCTCGAGACTTTAATTAAAAGTAAGAGGGTCTCGTAAAATTTAATCATGATTATCTGTATTTGCTAGGAAACCGGTTTAATGAACTGAGACCATGATGCTGAAAACGGCAAAGGACTTAAAGTAGATTAAATTTTACCAAGCGTTACAGAATTTCACCATTTAATACAAATCAGCAAATTAAAATCAGCAAATTACATTAAAAATTGGACAAGCCGCTCCCTTTGTCCCTAACAATATATTTAAAGAACGGGAAATTTGAAATGGGCTAAATATTAAAAAAACAGGCAATGGCTCCGCCACTCCCCCCTATGGAGGTAGCTTGGGCTTCGCTTCTAAGATTAAAATTTAAAATCTAAAAAAAGCAGCCATGGTAAAATTTTTCTAAATTTTCTGAACTTTGCTAATTATAATAATTTTAAAAAGGAACTCTAAACTAAATTTCCCCACTTTCAAAATATCACGTTGCTAAAATATAGTTATAGAAATAGGGGAAGAATAGAAGATATATAAAAATAAATTTTCTGAACTTCACCATTTGTAATTCTTTGGGTTTTAAAAAACTCACAAAACTTTGATACTTATATTTCATTTCTGAGCTTCACTATTTTGTTTATTGATATTTTAAAAGAATTATTAGAAATAACTTTAATAAAAAACATAAGTCATGACCAAACTAAGATGAAATTATTATTCAAATACTCAAAAAAATCCCCTTCTTAAAATATAGGGTTAGGGATGATGATAATGATGATGGTGATGAAGTGATGATGCATTGGAGAAGAAGAAAGATAATTTAATAGGAGAATAAGAAGAAAAGGAATGTGAGGATGAGGAGAGGAAGAAGAATGAGGAAAGAAGAAGGAGAAGAGAAGAAATAAGTGAAATAAGAAGAAGAGGAATAGAAGGAGAAGCTTGCAAAAGGATGATTAGAAGAAGAAAAAAGAATAGGAAGATTAGAAGAATAAGAGAAGGAAGAAGAAGTAGAAGAAGAGAGTAGAGGACGAAAAGAAGAAGAAGAGTAGGAGATGAAAAGATTGTAGAGCAAGATAAGAAAATTAAAAAGAAGGATGAGAATAAGAAAGCGGAGGTTTTAAGAAGGAAAGGATTGGGAGATGAATAGAAAGAAGAAAAGAAGAAGACAGGAGGAAGAGGAGAAAAGAAAAGTGTGACAAAAAGAAAGAGTGAAATGGAAGAGACGTAAGAGAATTAATAGAATCAGTTAGGGAAGAGGAAGAGAAGGAGAAGGAGTAGATGAGTTTGAAAAGAAGAGAAGAAGATGGAGAGGAGGAGAAGAAATATAATAATAATGAGAAGAAAATTATTTATTATTTTAAATTTTTTTTGTTTCCTTTTACCTTAAAAGAGACTTAATTGGCGTTTAAACAGAGTAAAAAAAGCGCAATTAAATGGGGTTGAAAAAGTACTTTTAAAGGCCAAATAGGCCGGAGCCAACAGCCCGATGGGTTGGTAGTAAGCGCAGCGAAGCCATGGCTTGTTTTAAATGTTTTGTCAAATTAAGAAATGAAGCCTTTAGAAAGTTGGGGACCGTTTTCTTTAGTTCACCCTCTATAACCTAAAGAGTAATAGAGAAGGATTTACTGTTGATTTTTAATTAAATTTAGGTTCTATATTGGTATAATGATACAGAAAGCAATTAAAACTTAAAAAAACGAATGATAATAGAGGGAAAAAAACACAAACGATACATTAAAAACACAACCGATACATTAAAAACACAAACAAGTTAATATTTCTGTTTGCCTGAAACTTTCTCATTAGAGCCTCATATTTAAATAATCCAAAGGTAATATGACAATTCTGTGAACTACTAATACATAACCCTATATTTTAAGAACGAGATTTTTTGAAGGTTTGAATAAGATTTTTTCTTTTAGTTCGGTTGTCACCTAAGTAGATTTCATTTTTTTAATAAGTTATTTTTTAATAATTCCTTTATAATATGAAAAAAATAAAATGGTAAAGTTCAGAAATAAATATAAGTATCGAATTTTTGTGACTTTTTTAAAACTGGTGATGTTCAGAAAATTTATTAAAATTTGGGCCTGGAAATTATTATAGCAAATTTAGATGGAGAAAAGAAAAAAGAATCATGATAGGCCGTAGGATACAGACAGAAGAAGAAGAAAAAGAACAACAAGAAGAAGAAGATGAAGAAGATGAAAATTAAGAAGATGAAGATGAAGATGATGAAGATGAAGATGAAGATGAAGAAGATGAAGATGAAGAAGAAGCAAGAAGAAGATGATGATGATAAAGATGATTAAGATAAAGAAGATGAAGATGAAGAAGAAGCAGAAGAAAAGGGTGTTCAGGGTGTTAAAATAAAGAGTCTATAAAGGGGATTAAAAAAGGCGGTTAAGATTAGCAAATAAGGCCGTAGGCCACACTCCCGCAGGGGTGACTGTTTAACCAAGCTCTTCCTGTTAAGGAAGAGAACAGCGGCTTGTAAATTTTTATTCAATCCTATATCTTGTAATACAACCTTGTGACCTAAATATAAATCTTGCTGAATTCAAATTAATATTTTGATATTTTTCGTCCATGTAAATTTTGAACGAACTGGAGAGGTTAGTTATGCAAACCCGCGACAAATAACATTTATTAACAAGGTTAAGTTGGAATTATTCTTGTTTGCTTCAAGTCAGGAGTCTCGCAGCTCGCGTGGAGGGAGAACTTAGGTCTTATCTCTTATTATGACGCAATTTCGTCTTCTTAGCCAGATGGCTGATCGGCTGGTTACTCGATTGAGTAGCTCCTCGGATAGATGTCTTAACTGCCTTTCTTATTCGCTGGAATCGAGGGATTTGCATGATTTGGTGGGGCGAATAAGAAGAAAGTAAAAGAAAAAGGTTAGGGAAAGTAAGAAAAAAAGTAAAAGTTAAAAATTATTTACTATAAAAAATAAGAGATAAGGAAAGTAAAAAGATACTAAAAGCTAATCATTTTTTAATTTCTAGAAATTTACAACGTGTTTATAAATGCGAGCAACTAAGTCTTTTCCTTTATTTCGTTGCCTCCATAAATATACCCACAAATAGGAGTCGATCAGAGAACGAGCGGTTCCACATTCTATTTTATTCCTTATTTTTGCCTTGGCGGAAAGTGACTTTATTTGGTTTGTGTGAGCACTTGTTTCTATATCTTTAACGTTCTTCGAGTGGATAACAATCAAATGTTTATACTGCATCTCTGACAACGAATCACTTATATTGTATACACGCCACTTATCAGAAATAATAGTCGTGCCAGGCAATACACATTCATTAATTATAGATAATAATGTTTCTGCCGATCTATCAGGAACTGCATACATTAAAGACTCGCACGTTCCCCTGCAAATTCCTCCAAAAACCCACTCCACTGGAAAAACTCTCACGACATTATTCTTTCTTTAGAGAACATGGATTCATCAATTTCTACTGTCTATCCACTTCGACCGATTTTTCTAGGACTTTGGATTAACAAAGTTCTGCACACTTAACTGAGATAGTTCTTCCAGTCCGTATTCGCATTATATGTCATTTTTATTTGTTCTTTACAAAAAAGGAGTAGTTGTTAAGTTGTCTCACAATGCATGAACGTTGAAGATGATTGGTCCAATACGTATTTTTGACCCTTCTAACCAGGTTTGGCTTCTCAATCCGGAATTGCTTTTCCACCCTTGTTTGTGACAGCGCCAGACAGGTGGGTAATGGGACAACGAAAGTTTCATGCTGTGTCCTTTTTGCAAATTATCTGCTGATGCCAAAAAAACTCTTTCTGGCAGATACTTGACTGCTCGTTGGATATTTTGCACCTCCCAAGCAAGTTCGTACGTTGTCATTTTTGCAGGGTCAAAACAATGCGTATGCTTCCAAACAATCCAAAAGATATCGTAAAACTAAAAATGTCACAGGTTACTCACTCGAGTTACTGGCCATTCAAGAAACAAGGACTGCTGACCAAAAGGTAGTGTGCTCTCACATATTCTGATTTATGACCTTACAACCTTCAAAGTTTTAGATAATTCCCGGGCTAGCCTTGGGAGGACTTTTCCAATTATATCATTTGAGAGAGAATGTAAAATAACATATGGGTTTCAAGTTTCGTTGAATCGGCCGAATAGTTACTATGTTATTACAAAAACAAAAAAAGTAAAACAGGGATCGACCGACCGACCAACATAGCGAGATTTAGAGTCGCCTTTTACTAGACTCGCACGCGACTACAAATATATTGAGGAGCTACTCAAGGCTGTAACTTGGCACAAAGCGATTAGATTTTGAATGACAATTGATACACTTCCCCGGCGAGCTACAACATAAGAAGGCATGAAGTGGAGTGAAGTTGCTAGGTTCTGCCTGCTTTTGCCAGGGGCCGCTGGCGGCGGCAGAACTATGTATTCTTTCCTAAGTCTTAAATTATATCTCTTTCATTTAGATATACTGATAAAGATTTGCTAGTTTACCCATAATATTTCTTGGAACATGAACACCTAGAAACCCTGTTTAATTATCACTAATCATCATAATCATGATCATCATCATAATCACTAACTCTATAATTTAAGAAATAGATTTTTTGAGTATTTGAATAATAAATAATTAGTTAGGTTGGTTGACTTGTTGTTTTTTTTATCAAAGTTATTTCTAATAATTCTTTTATAATATCAAAAAACAAAATGGTGAAGTTCAGAAATAAATAAAAGAATCGAAATTTTGTGAATTTTTAAAACCAAAACAATTACAAATGTTGAAGTTCAGAAAATTTATAAAAATTTAAACATGGCTGCTTTTTTTTAGATTTTAAATTTCAATATTAGTAGCCAAGCGCAAGCTCTCCCCGTAGGGGGGAATGGCGAAGTTATTGCCTGGTTATAACAAATAATTTATTAATGGTTTAACCATATTTGTAAACCCAAATAATTTTTGCACGTTTTAGATAACAAGTCAAAAAGTCTATCTGTAGGAAATTTAACTAAGTGGCTTAGTTAGCTTTGATATAGAGAGCCTTTCCACCAATATACCTCACAAAAAATGGTTAACCTCGATAAATTTTGCGTTAATGAAACTGTTTAAATTCTGAGCTACAACCCAAGCCACTGAAGGTGGTTTATTGATGCATCAAGTTATAGCATTAAAGCTACCTAGCCACTAGCGAGGGTTGAATTCAGGAAGATCTGTCCTTAAAAGCTCTGCCAAAACCTCAATGGTTTAATCTTTTACCGAATTGGAAACGACTCATCAAGAACGGCGACCCCTAGTAAGGAAAACCCGAGAAGAAGGATAAACTGTTTTTAATAGAGACAGCAGCTTCTTCAGACAAAAATATAGCCTTAACATGGATAAACCTCTATCGCATATACTTTTTGAATCGCTTTATGAAATGTTTTTAAATGTCGCTACTCCCCTCTATCACACCAAACCAAAGTTTGTAAAGTACAGTTATGTGGATGACGTCATCTCAACGTGGCCTTTAAATTCTTTTACACGATAATTGTTTATCTTTGCTTGCTGTTAAAGAAATAAGAGAATAAACCACTTTTGTGTACTCTGTAAACCATCCAAGTCTATTTGCTACGTTAATTTTTTTCTCCATCCCTGCTGTTAAGATAAAAAAATGGCGTTACGTTTTATTTCTAAGAGCATTTAGATTTTATAATCCGTGTATTTTGTCGATAATAGAAGTGATATATTTATATAAATATTTTGTTTTTCATTCGTTTTTAAAATTTACGTGCTATGAATAATTATTATGTTATTTAAATTATTAAAAGTTTATTATAATGTCAGCATTTAATCGCTGAATCCAAAATCGAGCTCTGCTACTATTCCAGTAGGAGGTGAGGTTCAACCTCTGGAGCTTTGCTATACGTTCAAAAGGGTGGTAGAATGATGAAAAATATGGGTTAAATGAATGATTTCGTGCAACTACAATGTATTAGCAATATATTTTGGTAAAATTCTATCTTTGAATCTTTAACAATCCCAAATATGGTTTTTCCATATAAAAGCGTGCAAACTTTGTTCTCTCCACCAAAGTAGCTGAAATGCAACGAGATAGTTGCTAAGGGTATTTATTTATCAATGAGCAGTATCTTTAGGATCATTAAAGACCTTAAAATGACTGGTTATATTCTTGTGAGAGAGCAATCTAGATGCCTCCTGGCATCCAGATTGCCTCCAGTGTATCTGATAAGATTAGTGGCCCTTGATTTCGGGGGCGACATTTTTAGGCTATTTTTTCTTTTATTTAATTCTTTCCAGCTCTCCGACTGGCCAATCAGTGAACTGTATTATACACTGCCACTGACCAATTATAACCGTTTATTTTTCCTAAGATTTCTTCGTGTTGGTAAAGATCGGAAAAAGTATGTTATTTTGGTATTTTCTTTTTTTTGTCAAGTTTAATATGGATCTAGGTTAAATATTCTACATCTACAACTATTTTGTGTTTCGACATAGTTCATTTTTTTTAATAAATAAAATAACTTTTTCCTCTTGGCAAGGAATTATGTTCATTGAAATGAGTATACAAAAAGCTTTTTTATATATATTATTTGCTTATTTTTAGTTTTTTTCAGTCTTTATGCAAACTATTAATTGTGTCTCGTATAAATACTCTCGCGCAAGCGTTACGCGTCAGTTTTATCGAAATGGCTAGTTCGTGCGGTGTAGGTTCACAATCGGTCTACCATCTAGGTGTCATTTTCACTGATTCCAAGACAACCAAGGATATTTTGGGGTTAGCATTTAGTTATTAAAAAGCAAGACCGAGTGCCCTACTTGTAAAATTCAAGTGACAGTTGTTAAAGATGTTTTTTTCCGTTGCCATAAATATTTTGTTACCGAGACTGGAGACAGCACTCAAAATAGGGAGAGAGTCTGAAGGGATACGAGAGACCGTGTGCCCCACTATGGATGGATAGGGGCCCATATGAACGGATATCTCGTAACCTCTCTTTTCATCAAAAAATATACCTGCATAAAGGAAAGGTTCCACGCATTCTGTGTCGCCACCGCAAAATTATATCCACCGGCTTGAGCTAAATAATTTATACATTTGGAAATCTCATGTTCGACTTCTTATTAAATGATGATGCTTCATTACCCTTGTTTGCACCTTTTGGAATATCCCTCATTAGGAAGAGAAAATGGGAAAGCTTTCTTTAGTAGGAAGGAGGTGAGAAAATGGTAATGAAAAAGATGAAGAACGGGAAAGCAAGTGGGACAAATTGTATCCCAGCAGAAGTATGGAAGGCGCTTGGGGATGAGAATGTATACACTACGCTAGGGGTCCTGATGAGGAAAATCTACCTGAAAGAAAAATTACCATATAAATAGAGAGATAATATTATAGTACCAATATATAAAGATAAGGGTGACATCCATGAATGTGGGAACTAAAGGGGCATAAAGTTAATGTCACACTATAAAGATCTGGGAAAGAATAATAAAAGGAAGATCGAGGAATAAAACAGCAATAGGAGATGAGCAATTTAGTTTCATGCCTGGCAGGGAAACAACTGACCAATCGGCGCTTTAAGATAGACAATGGAGAAATACTGGAAAAAAGGAAAAGGATCACACATTGTTTTTATTTATCTAGAAAAGGCGTACAGCACGGTTCCACGACAAGAAGTATGGAGATGTATGAGAATTAAAGGTGTGCCTGAATTGTATGTACGCCTGATACAGGATATGTATTTTGATGCTAGGACTCGCGTAAGAATCAGGGTGGGTTTAAGAGGATGGATTACTGTAAAAGTTGGTTTACACCAAAGGTCTTTCCTAAGCCCATACCTCTTCGACTTAATAATGGATGTCATTTCTGGAGTGATGAGAGAACCTTTTCCCTGGTGCATGCTTTATGCTGATGACATTGTTTTATGCAGCACTAGTAGATTAGAGATTCAAGGGAAGCTGGAGCTTTGGAGAGAAGCATTAGAGGGGAGAGGGTTGAAAATCAATAGGGAAAAAACGGATTATCTGATATTCTTGGATTGTACCTAGGCTAGAGCTTAGGTTGCAGCAGGAAACCTTGAAAAGGGTAAGGAATTTTAGATATTTGATAGAGATTTGGACGCTGAGATTGCCCATAGAATCAAAGCGGGATGGAATTATTGGAAGAAGACATCTGGAATACTATGTGACAAAACGATTAACAGAAGGAAAAAGGGTAAAGTGTATAAGGCAGTGGTAAGACCAGCACTGTTTTACGGAGCGGAAACATGGGCAATAAAGAAGAACCAAGAGAGGAAGCTGGAAGTCACCGAGATGAAAATGCTGAGGTGGACTTGTGGAGTGACGAAGATGGATAAGATCCGGAATCAATGAATAAGAGGAACAATGCATCTTTACCTGTGTCATCATAGGAGTTAACACAAGGCATGTTGCTGCTGTTAATAGTGTGATATCCCTGGCAGAACAAGGCTTTGGAATATGCTTCGTGGAGATGCTGTGAAATCAGTTGCTGTGAAGAGGTTCAAACTCGTTGCTAACTCCTTTCTAATAAATAGATGATATGTTGTTTTTTACCTGTCATCAACTTATGTACGCTCCTTTAACTTGGTGTAGTAACTTCTACATAATTTATTGCATTTTTCACTTTTCCTAGTTAGTTGCATTCCCAGCTTGAGGCTTGTTGGCCATAGTTTCCAATGGGCGCAGTTTTTAATAATATCTAATATTTATAGAAAGTTATTCAACGCGATCGGTAATATTTCACTGTTTAATAATCTTCCTGATTAGTAGTAATAAATTCAGTAGATTAATGGTATTAAACCTTAGGATAGGTAGTTCGCTGCTATGTAAAGTTACTGAAAATTAGACTAATTTATTTCAATTAATCACATAACAAGTAAGCTTGCCAACTATAAAAAATAACGAGCTAATAATAATTATTCCTAATGTTTAATGCAGATATAAACTTTGACGGGAGTATAAGCACCGGGAATTATTATTTATTTATTTATTTTTTCAAATTTATCTCAAAATAGATATTACCAATATATATATATATATATATATATATACATATATATTGTAAAACTTTGAAAAAGAATTTTAGGGTTTCTTAAATAGTAAGCGTCATTTCTGATAAAACCTTTAAAAGTAAAGCGAAATTAAAGTTATTTTCAACCAACTCTAGAAAGAATTCGAAGAGAATGTGCTCAGAAGTAATTCGCATTGTCATTTTATTTTCTTCCGTTTTCGACATTTACCAATTTTGCAGAGTTGAGTCTAGTTTCTAATATTCTCTCTGAAAATAATTATAGTTTGCTTTTTCGTGAAGTTATTTTACTCGTATTATTCCAGGGTTATTTCGATTGGTGTTTAGAGATTGGCCCTGAACTCCCTTAATCCATTAATGCCAAGAAAAAACAACTTACCATTTGAGTCATAAGATTAATATATATTGAAAAAAGTTATATTTAAAAACAACAGGGTTGCAAAAATGTAACCAGTGGCATTATATAGCACTGAAATGTTGCAAATACAACATTAGGAAAAGTGGATCCATAAGCTTAAAGGTATTTCTAATAAAACTTTATTTATATTCATTGAATATATATATATATATATATATATATATATATATATATATATATATATATATATATATATATATATATATGTATATATATATATATATATATATATATATATATATATATATATATATATATATATATATATGTATATATATATATATATATATATATATATATATATATATATATATATATATATATATATATATATATATATACAAATAACTGCACTAAGGTACATGTAAATGAAGGAAAGAAACCGGAGTGATAAGATCGACTTATTTGCGAAACTAGGTTTCGACGGAGACACCCGTAATCTTCAATTGCTGGCTGACAGTTTACCCTGCGATTGAAAATGACAGGCGCCTCCTTCGAAACCTGGTTTCGCAAATAAATCGATCATATCACTGTGGTTTATTTCTTGCATATATATATATATATATATATATATATATATATATATATATATATATATATATATAAATATATATATATATATATATATATATATTCCTGTTTAGATTGAGTAAATAAAAAATTCCCTTTAATCCTTTAGACAATATACTAAAATCGCTTCTAATTAGGGCAAAAAAAACTTCATAATGTTAATTTCTAGATAAATTGCAACTTCATTTCCTTCCTTCATGAGAATTTATTTTTTAAAAAAACTCGAGCATTTACTTCAATTATAAAAAACACTTTTCAAACTATACTTACAATTTCACTTTATTCCTTCATAAAACATATTCACTTCAGATACACAAGCTATATTTAAAGCTATTTTTGATGATATGCCATTGAACATTTTAAGTGAAGACCGACTTTACATTTAGCACAAGAGAAAAATGTCTTACTGTTGCATTGTTTATACCTGCAATACTTTTGGATAAGCCTTTATAATATTTGGCCCAATGTTATGAGTCCTGGCTTCAGAGTACAAACTTCTAGCATCCAGCATAATTGTATTTCTTGGCGGATTTTTGGCGGCAAGTTAATGAGAATTCAAGATATTTTGTGGAACAATCTATGTGAATGCAAGCAAATCATTAGAATATCCGCCTTTTATTGCAAGTAACCATATTCCTTGTTTACAGATATGCTTGGTAAATAGCTAGTAGGAGGAAAATACCATTCCCTACCTACCCCTGATTTATATACGGTAGGCAGATGCGTCTGATCAATGAATGATATCAACTACGCCCATATGTGAATTATAGAGTTTAATTATTTTGTCCTTGGAAATACTTATATTTTTCTTTTGAGACATTGAAAACGTTTTAGCTGTTCCTATTACTAACACACTATGCTGATTGGAAGGAATTGTTACCGCTCCAGCTAACAAACCTGTAGAATAGCTGTCACTTAAACAACTTCATTTCCTTCCTTCATGAGAATTTATTTTTTAAAAAAACTCGAGCATTTACTTCAATTATAAAAAACACTTTTCAAACTATACTTACAATTTCACTTTATTCCTTCATAAAACATATTCACTTCAGATACACAAGCTATATTTAAAGCTATTTTTGATGATATGCCATTGAACATTTTAAGTGAAGACCGACTTTACATTTAGCACAAGAGAAAAATGTCTTACTGTTGCATTGTTTATACCTGCAATACTTTTGGATAAGCCTTTATAATATTTGGCCCAATGTTATGAGTCCTGGCTTCAGAGTACAAACTTCTAGCATCCAGCATAATTGTATTTCTTGGCGGATTTTTGGCGGCAAGTTAATGAGAATTCAAGATATTTTGTGGAACAATCTATGTGAATGCAAGCAAATCATTAGAATATCCGCCTTTTATTGCAAGTAACCATATTCCTTGTTTACAGATATGCTTGGTAAATAGCTAGTAGGAGGAAAATACCATTCCCTACCTACCCCTGATTTATATACGGTAGGCAGATGCGTCTGATCAATGAATGATATCAACTACGCCCATATGTGAATTATAGAGTTTAATTATTTTGTCCTTGGAAATACTTATATTTTTCTTTTGAGACATTGAAAACGTTTTAGCTGTTCCTATTACTAACACACTATGCTGATTGGAAGGAATTGTTACCGCTCCAGCTAACAAACCTGTAGAATAGCTGTCACTTAAATATTCAAAATATCCACTAGCCTTCTCTTGAAATGTTTCAAAGGTGAATGTCGACATTTTTCAATCCTGTTGGAATGCATGCTGCCAGTAGCTCCATGACCTATTGCTGTCATTTCTTCTAACAATTTTAGTAACGTGAAATAGTTTGCGAAATAAGACGAAAATTTCAGACCATTGTAGTAATTCTGGAGCTGGTCATGCATTTACAATACAACCTCCCCACTTAAACGAAATAACTTTTGATACTTGTCTGTTGATGCATCACTTTACGTCCTTTAATTAATTAGGCATAACTGAAGGGATTAGCTGAAGCCCATGCTCTATAACCCACCGAATGAGTTTCCATCGTATAAACTGATGGGTGGGATGACGCCCATAATATGGAATCATTGATTTGTCAATGGAGATGGGGTTTTTTCTAGTGCTGCTCTAAACCACAGAAAGCGGTCATTGAGAGTATTCATCAATGGGCCAAATTATGTGATCAATTCTTCATTACATGCAGATACTTTATAATTTCCTCAAACGGTCTTGTCACATTGATGGCGGGAATTGCCCGGGCGAGGGTCTTCACGACTCGCGCGATCTTGGGGGAAGGAAGCGACTCCTTCAAAGAACCGAGATAAAGTTGGCTTAGAATGTTCGAACAGCTTCGATCTATGCCGGAGGGCAGGAGGGTGGCAGTAAGTACATGCGAGATAGGGAAAATGTGTCCCTAAGTAAATGCAGCTGAAATTCAATGAACGGCGTGGACCGCTTCCTCGCCGTAGATAAGCCTCGCTTCCCACGCCCCATGCGGCGATCTCGAGACGACGTCGGTACCGAAGGGCACGAGGTCGCCCTTCAAACTTATATATATATATATATATATATATATATATATATATATATATATATATATATATATATATATATATATATATATATATATATACATATATATATATATATACCTATTACTCGAAATTCACATGACATCGTGATATATTATAGACCAAAAAGGCCCAAAGAAATGAAAACTGGTAACGCAACGCGGAAAAACGCTATGGAAATTAATTACAGGGTCCATTAAAGTTTAAGAAAGAAAATGGGAGAATTATAGAAACGGACAATATCGAAACTATTTTAACCGCTATATCAAAATGAATAAAGGAGTTGGATTTGAACCTGTGTCATCAAGCGCTCTTCGATACATTGACCACGAGGTTCATCGCCAGAGCTACCATCCTCGATGGTAGGTCGATAATTATATCGACCTTGAATTTTGTTTTTGCCTTTTTTTGTAGTAAGAGGCACTCTCATGCTATAAACACAGTTATCATCCGCTAATTGGTTCTGAACTAATGTAAAAGGTTTCTGTTGAAGTACGTTATGCTACCATTTCGAGTTTATGTCAGTGTTCTTGGAAAAAATTGTTATAGTGCTCTAGTTCCCTTAGTTGAAAAGAAGCCCAAGCCATATGAAGAGTTAGGATCCTTCATCGTGTGCCCTACATAGAACTCGTAAAAACGCTCATTTCTCCTCCCAATGAGGGATCTTCCAGAACCTCAAACGAGCGGGAGGGAGTTTCATTAGAGAATATAACTATACTCCATTATTTAACATTTCATTATTTATATTTCCTACTAAAGTAGAGCCAATGCGAAAGGTTCTTCTTGGTAAGATAAAGATTCTCCTTAGCCCTTCTCGATTTGAGACTTTTGTCTGACGAAAAGCCCCAACCTCACTGTGCAGTGAAGTGTTCTCATCTCGATTTTCCAATCGAGATTAAGTTTTGCAATGGAGGCAACCCAAACCTTGAGCTGGAACCATACCAGTAGGCCATCTTATCGTCCATTTGAAGGTTTTTTTTTTTAGTAATCCAAATGATGGTGCTACTTGATGCAATACTCTTAGCAACTATCTTCTTGCATTTTAGGGCCACTTTGATGCAGAACAAAAGTGGTTGTACGCTTTTATTTAGAACGAACCATTTCTGCAAATGAAATTGATTCTAACATTTCGTTTTATAAAAAAAACTATTAAGAAATAGATTACAATTACACAACACCATTTATTTTACCCAGATTTATTATCATTCTACCATTTTGAGCGAATAGCAAGGCTACATCGATGGAAAATCACCTCCTATAGGAAGAGGACCAGAGCGCAATTTTGGATTCGGCAAATGGATGCAATTTTTTCATATGATTTTTTGAATTTCTTTTCAATAAACCTGCAATAAATTAAATGTTAGATTAATTAAACTTATAAGATAAATTTAAAAAACGAATGAAAAAATAATAATATTTATTAGTCTCAAAAGCTTTGACCATCACTGCATAAAACTCTATAACAATTTAATGTTTTGTATGTTTACTCTTCTAATCGGTTGAGGAATAAGTTCTTGCGGTTTTATCAAATTTATTTATTACCATTAACAATTTTAGAAAAACCTCATTGATAACAATATGCAATTTAATCAATAATGTATTCTCCGTTGTTATTTACGACTTTTTCCAACGTTCAACTAGTTTGTCGATGCTTCTGCAATAAAAATCTCTGGATTTTGACTCGAATAATTCGTATAACCAGGTTCTTAATTCCACATCAGTATTGAACTGAACGCCGCGCAAATTGTTGAAGAGCACTCGGAACAGATGGCAATTCGATGGAGCCAAGTCTGGCGAATATGGAAGATGTGGCAAGATTTCCCAATTAAGCGTTTGGATGGCGTCTTTTGTCATATTGACAATGTGAGGACGAGCATTGTCGTGTTGCAGAAAGAGCACATAACGTCGGTGAGGTCGCTTTTTACGAATAGCTTCGGCTAGTCGATACATAAGTTAAACGTAGAGTTCTGCATTGACAATCTCGTTGGTCGCAAGAAACTCATAAGGATGATGCTTTCACAATTCCACCACAAACACAGCATCGTCTTTCGTGGATGACGTCCTTGCTTTAATCGCGGAAGTGTTTTTTTTATTGGGGCTTAGCCATTGTTTTCGATGATTCATGTTGACATAATCACACCACTTTTCGTCGCCAGTGATGATGTGGTGAAGAAATCTCTCCTTTTATCCACAAATAGCCTTGTGACGAGCAAACAAACCTGCGTCAATCGTGGAGCGTTGAAGTTTGTTGCTTTCGCTCAAAGCGGGCGGAGCCCATGCACCGAGTTTTTTAACTTTCCCCACGAATGAAGGTGATTCACTACAGTTTTCTGACCAGACGCCAATTGTACAGCCAAATCTCTAGTCGATTGACGAGGATTTTCATCAAGAAGATCGTTCAATCGACCTTGATCCAATTTAATGAGGCGACCAGAACGTTATTCGTCATTAAGATTGAAATGACCGTTTTTGTAAAGTGAAAACCACCATTGAGCTGTCCTTTCTGATAAAGCATTTTCTCCGTACACAGCACAAATATCGCGATGAGCTTTGGCTGCGTTTGCATTGCGCCTTTCTTTCAACTTGACATTCCATTTTGAGGGCACAGAACAAAAATTATATTAACACAACTTTTAAATAAACCGCAATGACTTATTAATCAACTTTAAGACGTAGCCTAATAAAAAGCCTAATAGTCTACGCTGTGAAGAGACGTAGCCTAACTTTTGCAAATTTTGCTGTCATTATTTATTATTGTTTCTTAATATGAGCACAAATTACGTCAACAAAACTTAAATCAACACAACATTAAAAAAACGCAAGAACTTATTCCTCAACCTAATAATTATAATTTGTCCTCAAATTCCTGGCCAGCGATTAACTCCCTTTTTTTCTTCACACCTGACCTCCCTTCTCTATTATGAGTGTCTCTTAATGAATTAGCTGCCTGTTTTCTCATTTGAAATATTTTCTCCACCAGACTCATTCCCAAATACTGGTTTCCCTCATTCCTTCCTGTTATTCTCTCTAACATCCCCTATGATACTCTTAAAACCACATTCTTGTCTGGTGTAGTACAACGTGACTTGAAACACGCTACTTTTTGTCGGATCCTAAAGAACCCAAACGAACCCGTAAGCTCCTTTCACTTTAATCCCTCGACTCCCTTTCCTCTTTCAACCCTTGAAAGTCTGATTGTATCCCTGATTCTAGTTTACCAATCCTCTTGTTAAGCAAATTAAAATACTGATCTCTCCTTCATGTGAAGGACTGCCTTAATCGTACAGGGAAGACCGACCTTCTTTCTATTCCGTTACTTCTATGAAGATATCTTGGCAGTATTTAACAATATTGATGAAAATGTTCCTCTTCATTACCTTAGTCATATCTTTGCTGTCTCTGGAACATATATTAACTGGTGCCACTAGTATATTTCATCTTGTACTAAATATATTCATGATTGTAACGATATTCTGAGACAGAGAGGTACGCTTTGGTGTTCGGCAAAGGTCGGTTCTTGTTCTACTTCTGTTTTGCATCTATCTTCATCCATTTGCTCTTTTTATGCAACGTCTTGGTATGTCATTTCATTTTTAAGCAAATAAAAAATAAAAATCTTTCCTTTTGCAGAATTAATTTTCTAACATTCTAATGAAGTTATTATCTGCTAATAACATCATCACTCGATGGCATTAGGATATTTTTCTTAACCGCAACAGTAACAAAACAAAGATAGTAAGTACCTCTAGGTACTCTGCGGACATGGTTCAATGGAAAATTATCGCTATGTAATTTAAACAGACGCTTCTTATGCCCCCTTTTCTTATACAGTAAAAATATAGAGTTACCTTTGATAGTTATCTTTCATAACTTATGTGGCCTACTTTTGTAAATCGTCTCTCTGTCTTCGTAATCTTTTACGCATCCGTTCCCATCTCTACCACAACAGCGGCAAGATTGCCATTAATGCCTTCTTTATCTACAGCCTTAACTATAGCAATTCTCTTCTAGTTTTTTCACCATATTACACTTTTAAACAGCTTTATTTGTTCACATATTTGCAGCCCCTCCTATTTTGCGCATGTGAAGTTTCTTTCGTATAACCATCCCTGTTTTACGATCTGCATTGGATGTACATTCAATAACCAATCACCTTTAAGGCTCTTATGTTTACATATAAGACCTTAAATGTCGCAGCCCCCACCCTTATGAGCCTCCTTAATGACCCTATCCCATCTCACTAGAACCTTGCACTTACTTTGTATGCTAGTCATAGTCGTCATTGTTGCCTGGGTGATCGTGTGTTCTCTGTATTTGGACAGAGAATGTAGGATGACCTTCCTCCTCGATATCCCCGTTCCTTGGTGCTTTCAAGGGTGGCTAAAAGGTGCACCACTTGTCTCTAGATTTTTCTTACTCTATAGAGGGCGCTTTGTGAAACCCCATAAAGCAATAATTATTATTATTAACCTGTTTGAAGAATAATCAAATTTATGGTAATTGAAGCATTTGGGAGTCGAGCCGACTAAAATCGACTCCTATCTGATGAGTAACCATTCCTAATCCAATAGGCCTAACTTCGCTGGTATAGAAATTGTTTTTTCGTTATTTTTCAAAACTCAGTGAACTTAGTTTCCCTGAAATACAGCTAATTCTGCTTCTCGCTTTTAAAATATTCGGCTTATAATTTAATTATATTTAATAACGGTATTCATTACTAAAAAACATTATAAAGCGATGAAATGATAATGAACTGCTGATTTTAATACACGCTTATAAAGGTATTAATTTCTATTATAATGATGCCCTTATGCGGTGTGGTTCACAGCTGTGGGCATCCTCAAATGGTATATAAATCAATGTGAGATAGATTTAGCACAGCCAACGATCGCAGGCAACCCCATAATGCCAACAGCTGCAAACCACATACCACTCGAGGCCTATTTATTCTTCACTCACCTGAGAGGCGGATTATTGAAATTCACACAACTCTCTCGCTACTACCATCGCCCCACCGAAAGAGCCAGACCTCAAATCAACTCTAAGAATTCCCTCTATCCACGCGAGCTACGAACCACTTGAACTGAGGCAACCAAGTCGTATTCTAGCTGTATACCTTGTTAATAAATACAAATTGGGAGCGAGTTTACTTAACCAACCGCTCCAGATTGAAAGAATAGCGTGTGGTTTGGGAGATCCCGAAGAGGGAGGGAAAGTGTATGATGGTCGCTACTTCTATCCACATCTTCTGCAAGTAGTTTAAGATGATGTATTTTGATGGGTCCTTTCAGCAAAAGTGACTTAGAAATAAATGCAAAAATAGGGCATAATTGGAAGGTTCAGCAAAGATGCGGTGTAGAAAAAGCAACTCTATTTAAAACCATATAAGTAAGAAGAGGAACCTTAAAGACAACTAGCAATCAGGCGGGGAGGCAGCGCATTTCTTAGAGCAACGGGGTTGCACAAATAACACGTTTATAATGGATACATAGGTGGAAAGTGGAACAACTTGAAAAGGTCGGAGAACGACCCCAGCGAATCAAGCTATATTGCAGCATATGGAAGATAACAAAAGGGTCATCTTGAAACTTCTATGAGTTCTTTTAGCATATTTAATAAAGATTTAGATGAAGAGGGATAAAATACTGAAATATACATATATATCCAAAATATAATCTTTAAATTCTATATGACCTAATTAGAAACATATTACAAAATGTGAATGCATAATGTGCAGTGATATTCTGATTAGGATTTCTTAGACATTTCATTTCGGGGAAGAAATGACTCTTACCAATCTTTAAATAAGAAGTTTGAAATTTTTCCATCAGACAGATTTGTGTTTTTATTCAAATATCATTTTAATGGCGGCTGTGTGTTATTCTTAACGAAACTTTCTCACCGCTGTTAATGAGATTTCTTTATTGCTGTAACTAGTTTCGAGCATCTTGCGTAACACTTTATTTGCTTTTACCAGATCTTTTTTTACTTCTGTCAGTTTACCTTTCTTCTTAGTACCATGAATGAAAACGCTTCCTTTGCAATTTGCACCATGTGCAGGCATTTTCTCCTTGACTTCAATAATGATCATTGATTATAAGTACTCTCTTCTTCTAATTTTATTATTCATGACTTTATCTTCCAAGAAACTTAATTTTCAATTCACACCAAGTATAGTAATTATATTCTGGACGAGTAGATGCAGCGGATAATACTGCATTGTTAATGCTGTTAAATTGAAATTAAAATTGATATTGATAGTTCCATTTGATGATGAAGCTTAAAAACATTGAATCAAAGGATAATTACTATAAAACTTTCCTATCTCTAGTGTAGGCGAGCCTTTGTAGTTATGAGTTTTGTTGAAGTTTCTGGTAGTAATAGAGTCCTTTCGAAAATAAAACCATGCCATTGGTATGGTATTTCAATACATTCATTTCTGAAAAAGGCCGAATTACTTAGGAAAGATTTTCTCCCTCCACTTTCAGACGGTATATATTTGCAGTGTATTTTCCAATTGGTTTGACCATTGTCAGATTTTAACGGGCTTGTATTTTCTAAATTATTTTTAGGGGTAAAATATTTTGGCTATTTTTTGCAGATTTCACTTACAGTATTTTCTCGCCATAACTGCAACCTATAACTCTAATAACGTCACCAGTTTCGTAATAGACACGGTTCAAAAACTTTCTGACAGAATTGCACTCGTTCTTTTGCAATATATTTTATTCTTTTAATAATTAAAATGTTTAGATCAAACGAAAAGTTCGTACTGCTCTTGAAATATGTTAATTATGTTTCGGAAGTAAATTTAATCAAGTATATTGATAGCATTTTATTCTTCATCTTTTCCATCGTGATATTAATTAATATATTTATCCACGGTATATTTTGGGAGACAGGTCTTGTTAATGAAGAGGCAGTTAATTGATGTTTACAACATTAATAATATTGAAGTTGTGGGAAAAAGGGAATTTTTCAAGCGTTGGTAAAGATGAAAGACTGAAAGCACTTAGAGGAAGTTTTGGCCAGAAAGGAGGACTGGTATAAAATTTTAAGCACTAGAGTATTTATTTATTGAAGCTAATTGAAAGTATATTTTTATTTTATTCAAAAGTAATACGAACTTACCGAATGGTCTTTTACATTTATAAAACTCATAATTGAACAAATCTACTCTTCGGGCTAAATTTTATGTGCCTTAGTTTATGTACGAGGGGCGGTCAATAAGTTTTGAAATTCGGATATAAGTAAACGAGATATGAGGAAAAGTGTTTTATTATTTTTCAATATAACTACCCTCGACATAAATGCACTTGCACCACTTGTCCCTAAGGCTTCGAATTCCCGACAACCAGAAATCTCCCGACTGCAATTCAATCCACTCCTGGACGGCGAGCTGGACATCATCATCGTCCCCTTTATGGCGTACACGCAGTGCAGCCTTGAGCTGGCGGAATAAAAAGTAGTCGCTAGGGGCCAGATCTGGACTGTAGGGGGGATGGTTGAGCTCCTTGAATCAGCACTCGCGCATGGTAGCTTTTGCAACTCTGGCCTTGTGGACTTTGATGACGTTGAAGTCGATTATAGGGCGTGTGGTTTCTAGGGACCCAACGGGCAGAGACCTTGGTCATGGCCTAAATTGTCGTGGATGATGTTCTTAACACTTCCATGTGATATTCCAAATTCTCGCTATATTTCTTCGACCTTCACCCGTCGATTTTCGAGGATGATCCTCTCCACACGGGCCACATTGTCCTCGTTACTCACGTCTGACGGGCGTCCTGGACGGGGGTCATCTTCAAGGGACTCACGAGCATAGCGGAACTCCCTATAACAGCGAGCAATGGTTGTATAGGAAGGGGCGGTGTCGGTGTATACTGCAACAATGCGTTCGTGGATCTCTTTTGCATTCTTGCCTCCCTTGGTCAAAAGTTTGATCACTGCGCGGTGCTCAACCTTCTCCATTGTTGAAAGATTTGTGACTGACGATCTGCGATCAGCTACTGCTTCTTAAATAGACGAGGCAGGAGCGTGCGGCTGCAGGTCCTAACACCCTCACAAACAGCCATCCCCCTTCCTCTGCTTTGCCCTACCGATTCGCAAAACTTATTGACTGCCCCTCATATGTGAGCCAAAATTTAACTCACGTATCGCAGGTTATATGACCATTTCTTAGAGTATATATTGAGTATTTGCTATTATTACCTATAGCAAAGGAGATGCATAACTAATGATTACGTGTTATTCTTCTAATCTAACATATTTCTATATGTAGTTTAATAGCATTAAAGATCCTGCACTATCTAAAATTAATATTTTCTACCTTCCTTTGATTTTATAATAATTATTGTACCATTTGATAGATAAGTTATTTAAACTTGTTAAATCGTATAATTTTAGGAGACATTTATGTGGCTGTCCTGGCTGCGGTTGTTTTTTGGCTTTGGCACACTGCCTTTGAACCATAAGCTCACCCGCCCAAAACTAGTCACTTTTAACCATAGTGCAGTTAGTAGCGTGTAATTGCACCTCGTGCTTAAATAACGGCAGCGATTCGACGCAGCTTGGACTCTACAAGTTTATTTATGTAAGGATGATCAATATTTATCCATTTACGCTCCAACAAATTTCGTATTTCAGTCAAATTGCGTGGATGCTGTCCAAGACGTTTAGCCCGTTGTTAAAGGTGGTCCCACAGATTTTCGATTGGGTTGAATTCTGGGGTCTTTGCCTGACAATCCAGATGTAGCAATGATCTTGAATGTTCGTTATGCCATTCAGCTACAGTTGTGGCCCGGTAAACGCGACAGTTGTCGTTCTAGAAAAGAGGTGGAGAAATTTTCAATCTGTCGCTAAGATGTAGAGCAACTGGCAGAACCTGATTATCCAGGAGTTCAATAAAAGAATGCTGGTTCAAATTTGCAGTCATTCAACCAAAGAGCCCATTTCAATATAACTGAAACAACCCTAACATCACAGAGCCTCCTCCAATTTGGACCGCACCCTGCACGCAGTCTTCCTTAAAATCTCCATGAGGTTTTCGTTGGAAACGACGGTGAGCCTCGTTTATAAACAGACAAATTTTGTTTCGTCAGACCAGATAACAATTGTCCACTGCTCCAAAGTCCAAAGTCCACTTCAACTTGGCAATTTTCTGTGCAACTGTTAGTAAGGGCCTCTTTCGCGCAACTCTACTTCATATGTTTATGATATTTAGTTCCCTGCATAATGTTCTTTCTAAATTGGGTGGTGAAGGACCAGAATTGACGTTTTGTAGCAATTCCTGCCTGGAGCAAATCGATTCGCAATTACAATTCTGGAAATTCTACAACCGTCCCTGTTTGTTAACACCTTCTTTCGTCCGCAATTCTGGCGAGAGGTTTTTTGCATTTTGAGAGTTCTGCCATTGCTTGTAAATCCAGATGACCATACTCGGTGAAACACTTCCAAGTTCTGCCACTTCCTTCACAGGATGACCCTTGGTGCCGCCAAATGCAATCACCCCTTTTTGCGCTTCCGTGACGTCGCTTTTCCTGCCCATTTTAAGTAGAGCTGATTTGCTATCTACAAATCTCCACGCCGTTTACAACACAAATAAAGCCTAATCAACGTTTCGCCGTAAACAAAGCTACGCCTCTCAGCTGCCTAAGGTTCCTACACGCTTTACATGTTAAGTTATGTTTTTTCTCGCTAGGTGACTAATCTTTTGTCCGGTGAGCTTATTAATTGCTTTTCTCTTCTAGAAATTTCTACCTGAATGGTATTAGAGTGGTATTGTTTTTTCTTCCATAATACATTTTGATCTCATAATATCCAGAATTGTTCCAAAGTACCAATAAGAGTTTTCTTTAACATAATCTTTTATAAGTGTTAGAATTTTTAATAAAATATTTGTCTTGTGGTAACGCCGTTTTTTTTGAGTCGTTAATATTAAAATATCTACCTACATAAACTCTAATTGATAGTATGGTCATATAATTTACTTCCCAGGGGATATATGGACAGAAAAAAAATAACAAGAGGTATTAATCTTTTCAACAGTGTTTATGATCTATAGATATGGAGATTCAGAAATCAGTTCAAATTGACACGAGTATAAAGAGACTCATTATATTACTGGTTGATTTATTATAAACAGTTTTCCAAATTTTGAGATAAGCCTTGCATTGTCATATACCTTCTAGTTTACTTACAAATTAAAAAATATACAATAGGTTTCATTTATTTCTTTTATTTATTAAAAAATGATAAAATTATCCACCCTTCCTTCTCGGATCAATAAAATATTTTCTTTTGATCTAATATGGTTTTATATCTAATAAGAGTAGATATTCAACTGACGGAGTTCAATGAGAAACGCATGGTCAAGACCGTAGCAGGAATTCGATTCCAGCCAGATCGTGGCAGGTGTCAGAACTAGGCAAGATTGCGGCAGGGGTTTGATCGCAGTGAGATTGCGATAGAAGTTCAACCCTAGTGAGCTCACCGAATGGAGTTCAATTCTAAAGAAATAACGGCAGTGGACCCTAACGAGTTCACGGTATGGGTTCGACCGTAGCAATAGCGTAGCAGAAGTTTGATCTCAGCAAGATAGCCACAGGGATTCGACCCTAGCGAGAATACGTAAGTGGTTAAGTGGTTATATCCTAGTGAAATCACTGCAGTGCTTCGATTCAAGCGAGAGTGCGTCAGTGGTTTTACACAACCGAGATAACGGAAGGGCTGCTATCTCAGTAAAATCAATTGAGAGGTTTGCCCCTAGCGAGATTTCGGCAGGGGCTTGAGCCTAACAAGGTTGTGGCATTGCTTTTATCACAATAATATCGCGGCAGGGGTTCTACTATAGCAAGATTACCGAAGTGGTTCGATCCCAGCGATTTCACGGCAGTGGTTTGATCCCAGGGAGATCGCGACAGGGTTTCGATCCCAGCGATATCGCGACAGGGCTTCTATCCCAGCACAATCGCGGCAAGAGTTCTACTATAGCGAGATTTCTACAAGGATTTGACCTTAGCAAGATCTTGGCAGGCCTTTGATCCCAAGAGATCGCTGAAGTGATTTGATTCAAACGAGATTGCAGCAGGATTGATTCGAACGAGGTAGCGGCAAGGGTTCAATCTCAGCTATCAATGCAGAGGTTCTACCCTAGCGAGATAAAAACAGGGGTTCGATCCTAACGAGATTGCGCCAGGGGCTCGAAACCAGTAATTCAATGAACTGTCGACTCTTTAGTTGGATAGGCTGATACTTAGCACAGCGGGATTATGTGGCTCTACACAATTCATCACATACATAGCCGATCGCAACGCCAATATCATTTTCAACATCGCCTCCAACTCACGCCATACGCACTCATCTCTTCCTGAACCCTGCCGATAGAGTATTGTTGTCCGGGATGGGCACTTTCGTATCCACATACCTATAATTTGGAACTGGTTCACCTTTCTTGGGTACGAATTGTTGTACCATCGTTGGTTGGTGTAAATATCACAAAATACGATCCCAAACCTCTACCTCCCCTCAACGATGATAAGCTCAGTGCATTTGAGTTTGCCACGATTATAATTCCTATCTTTATGTGCTTTTCATTATCCAGTCGGGGGATCTCTTCCTCGATGCGAGGGGCGAAAGATACCACCTACCTACCTACTTATGAGTAAATTAGAAAAAAATACTTTAGATAATTGACATAAAACAACCGAAAATAGTTACCGAGAAACTCTGGAGTAATAAAAGAAGAAAAGGCAATGCAAATAGAAGTAGCATCATATACGATAAGGTTATCGTTCGTTGTTCCAAGGTGGTATTTTTTGCTGCTGCTGCCAAATATGATTTTTTCTTTGATTACTTTTCTTGTTTGAGCTTTTCTTTCTTCTTCTTCGGTGCTTCCGTGTAGATTGGACGCAAATGTTATGTGGAAACAGCATGAAAATTAGTGGGAAAAGTCCTCACATTCGAAATTATATAAACTACAGGTAAATCTCATAATCCCATATTTGTCTTTCTATTTAAAATAAATAGAGATTAACAGAAGATTCACCTGGCATGATCCTACGTCACAATAATTTATTTATTTTAGTCAAATAAAAAGGAAAAAATTATGGCTCAAGAAACTAATTAGTTTTTGATCTGCGACATGAAAAATGCGGCGATTTGTGCCTTTAGTGAAATTCCTCAGATGGCATAGTAAAAAAAAGCAAAAAAAAAAAATGGGTATCATTTAAAATGGTAAGAAAATTCTATACACATATTGTGAATTGAACGCTTGATTACAATAGGCAACCAGAAATGCAGGATTTTATAAGTAACTCTAGTAAGGATGATCATCTGCAGGCTAGTGAATAGTTATTGCGACGAATTCAGAGAAAGAAGTGGCTCTATACATCTATACATGGCAAGGTTGATTATAAAAAAAACCCTTAGTCTTAATGATTCTATCCTAAAGGTAAAGAAAACAAAGAGCGATAAATTAAGGAACAATAACGCAAAATCATTAGTCTTTAACACCTTCAAAATCTTGGCAAATTTCAGGGACAGCATCCTCGAAATTCGACCGAATTGCGCAGTTCATGCCATGTCGATTTTTGCAGGTATTATGCTGGCATTAGTTGCGATCCCGTTTCAAGGGGCTAATCTTTTGTACGTGATGTTTTATCTCTCTTTCTCTCTATATATATGTATATAACCTTGTGATAGAACGAGTTAATTTCAACTCCTATCCCATATTATTAAAAACCACGATGCTGCCCACGTGCATCTTCGATTCGAGGCTTGGAATCTTATCTCAGCTACCGGATGCCAATGTTTAAACAAGGAGGTTATCGTCCCCTCGTTCACCCCCATACGCCGACTTCGCCAGATCGAGTTAGGCTTATGAACAGATAAGGCATTGTTCGCCGGCCCGGCTGTGCGTTCCCTCCAAGCTTTCACTCCATTTTCCCCCACGCCAAGGAGATGTCCTGGCTATTTATATGGAAACTTTACTACTAAAATCAGATTGGAGATCCAGATTTTCGTCGCGAAACATCACCACGACCCTCTCTCCCTTTGTGCGCCAAGGGACCTCGACCTCGAGATTCACCATCACTTGTCCAGAAGGAGGACAATATTCCTTGAGTGCCAAAGGTTCGAGCCTTTCCAACGCCAAGTCCCAAGGCTTCCCCCCCCCCCTGTTGTTCAAGGAGAACAGCATTAGAACAGCCATTGTTCGTTTTGAGCCCTTCGCCAAGAAACGGTTCTCATCCCCCCCTGTTGTTCAAGGAGAACAGCATTAGAACAGCCATTGTTCGTTTTGAGCCCTTCGCCAAGAAACGGTTCTCATCCCCCCCTGTTGTTCAAGGAGAACAGCATTAGAACAGCCATTGTTCGTTTTGAGCCCTTCGCCAAGAAACGGTTCTAATCCCCCCCCCTGTTGTTCAAGGAGAACAGCATTAGAACAGCCATTGTTCGTTTTGAGCCCTTCGCCAAGAAACGGTTCCCATCACCCCCCCCCCCTGTTGTTCAAGGAGAACAACATTAGAACAGCCATTGTTCTTGAGCCTGTAGACAAGAGACGGTTCTCATTCCCCCCTTTGTTCAGAAGAGAACAAAGTAGAACAGCCATTGTTCTTCAAGCCGTTCGTCGAGTAACGGTTCTCCTTTCCAAGACGCCTCGTCAGGATCCTTTTATCCCCCCCCTTCGGCTGGAACTCGCCAGCGGACCGAATATTCCTTCAAGTACCTTCCACTGCACCCTAATGAAAAGTTACGTAAGCCAAACGTCACCTTTTGAGTATTGATCCCTTTTTGTCAATTCTATCCTGTGCTTTAAATTGTTTATCGAACCATCCCATCTCTTTAACTCTATATTTGTTTTACCTTTTTTAATCCCTTAAATCCTTGGATTAGCCCGAGTCTCCACGACCCTTTCCATTCTGTTTATGTCAATATTTTCCGTTTTTGTGTATTGTTTATAGTTATTATTAATAAAACTCTATTTTATTAATGATAGCAATATTATTATCCTTGAGCTCAGTTCCACTTCTAAGGCATTTTGAAGATACATAATATCGGCCGCCAGACAGTAACGCACTCTAAAGATAATTAAGGAAGTTCCCTCAACGAATAGTGTTATATATAGTATCGTCGGGAGTCATTCTACGACAAACCTCTCTCTCAACATCCTCATATTTACACATCTCTGGAGGTATCTTGTCAATTCCAGGAGCTTTGATATTATTCAAATCTTATATTGCCTTCTCGACTTCATCCAGTCGTATTTTCAGGTACCTATATTAAATTCATGCTCTGCTGGAAAAAAATATTTAATACAGCTTTAAACTGTTCTTTCCATGTCTCATTTAGATCAGAGTCTTTGGTAAGTACTTCACCTTCCCTACTTTTAATCGGTATATCTTTATTATTTTTCTTCTTTCCAGCAAGTTCCTTTATATTCCTATAAGCAAGTCTCGTACTTTTTCCATCATGTTTATTCATCTATATCTCAGTTGTTTCAGCTAAGACATCAACAAATTTCCTTTAATCACGCCTTGACAGTCTTTGAACTTCTCAATTTAGGCTACTGTACTCTGCCCTCGCCCATGCCAAATCTGAATTATCACTACCCATACTTTCACACTCTAATTTCGCTTCTCTTCTCTCTTTTATTATATCCCAACATTTACATGTCATCCACTTCTTCCCTCTTGTCCTCTTTATGACACCGATGGTATTTTTTGCAGCTTCTTCAAAAGCACTTCTCACTTCTTTCCATCTAGTATTTACCCACCTCTGTTCGTCTTCATTAAAATTTGCAGAGCTAAAAACATTTCTACACTCCATTTTGAACTCATTCTTTGCGTTTGCATCCGTACTTAATTTTTCAATATCAACCTTGTTACTTACATTCTTATTGTCATCTTTCTTTTTTAATTCCATTCTGAGTTGAGTCACATTAAATGATGATCTCTGCCAACTTCTGTTATCTTTTCACAGAAACAACAAATAGGGAAGTTCTGTGCTTCCTCAAAATAGTAATATGATCGATCTGATTTCGCTAGTTTCCACACGGTAAAATCCATGTAGGCTTGTGTATGTTTTCATGCAGAAAAAGTGTAACGCCGGTGAATAATTGATTTGCTCAATAAAAACGATCAAACCCGTGCCATTTTCATTCATTGTTCTACAACCTTCCTTTCCCATACAATCTTCAAATCCTTTGTTACAACCGCCTACAATCGCATAAAAATCACTTAAACACAAACGTGTATCATGCCTTGCTACTATGCTAACCACACTTTGTATTTGATTATAAAATTTATTTTTTCTGTTGTACTCAACATCATTAATTGGTGCATAAACCTACAACCACACTGATTGTTACGAAGAACTGATTTAAAACGCTCGAAAATTAACTGCTCATCAACAGGTTGCCATTCACATAACGCCTTGTACGCCTGACTACTAAGCAACCTGATAATGCCTTTCATCATCTCTTAATGATGATAGCAATATCAATCCATTTTCTAGCCTTATTTTTATCAGTTAATTTTGTTTCAGTTAAAACACATATATCTAACTTGTATTCTCGGAAAACTTCTAATAATTGCTCCATTTTCTCCAACTTATTTAAACTTCGTACATTCCAGTTTCCTATTTTGAAAATCATTTTAGGATTCACAAAATTATTTCTATTAAACTGGAAGATTCTTGGCACCTTTGTCCATTTAAGGTCTGTACGGAACTAAGGTCCATTTACACTGGTTGTGAGTTAATTAAGGTTTCTTAGGCCGAAAATATTTTTTAACCCAAAAACGTTACCGGTAATTCGCGGGAACTCTCTGCTTTAACTGTGAAGTGGAAGAGCTTCGCAGTTTCATCTCACTAGACCATTTTCTCCACTCTTCAGATTCTGATAATTACGAATTCTTCCGTATACCAACACGTAAAATAATAATTACTTCACAGTGGGGAAACTTCGGAAGATCAGTGAAAGTACATGATTTGAAGGACGAAACAATAAAGTTTTCAGGGAAATGGATTTTCAAGTTCTTATTGATCTGAACATTTTACCATTAACACATATGTAGATAGTTAAAAGATTAAATAAATCTATATTTCTTTGTTAGATTCAACTTTTTGTAACATTTGTGCATGCAAGTTATTTACTAATATATAAAAAAGATTTGACTGTCTAATCTTGTTAGATATTTGAAATTTCTTAAAAGCTTACTATTTCATAAATTTTTACTTGATGGTTATATTTATAACTTTAACATTTATGATTATTAACACTTTATATTACATTAATTTCCACATTAATAATTATTATTATTATTATCATCAGGCTACCAAAGCCTTCGCCCAGGGTGCAGATACAAGAGAATGTAAGAGGGAACAAAAGGAAACAGGCCCCTAGTAAGCCAATTTAATTAATGATAATACTAAGGTTTATTTTAACTTTATATTTCATTAATTTAATTTTGTCAATTTTGTATTGTATAATACACTTAATATATTGTATCTGTCCTAATATTTCATTTATTGATGTTTGGTCCGTAATATACTTATACATATAGTCTGTCCCAATTTTTCGTCTATTTTACGTATGATCACTTTTTATCCTGAACTCTTTTTACTTTAATCACTTTTGTTTTACTCGTTCGTTATTTACTAATTATCACTTGTTATTATGATTTAATTTGCACTAAATGATTGCTATATTTTATTCACTTTTTTATTTTATCACACATTATCCATGTTTCTTCATCTGTAGATCTCCGACGTCCTTTGACCGCTTTTTATTACCTTGTACTCGTACGTCTGTAGGTTGACGGTGTGGATACTGGCGTCTGGGATGTAGATTATTCCATTAAGCAGCATCCCTCCACCTCTTCTTCGGAGTATGGTCCCTCAAATGTTGAATTGTATTCTCCGTTGTGTGTTTCGTCGATTAATGGTTTACACAAGGTGCAGGCAAAGAATTCAATAGCAATGTCTTCCCGGTCGACGAGGATTTCTTTTCTATAAGACACCGGTACCGGTACACTTTTAATGAGTGATTTTTTGTTGTGGTTTTTCTGATTGTTCTCAGGACTTTTACTGTTAAAGCTTTGTAGAGTTCTTATTTCCACATTTGTCGGTAACTTATACCGGTTTTAGACATGGGTTCAGACGTTTTATTTGAGTTGGGGTCGGAGATTTCATTGGTTTTGTCTTCAGTATTTGCTTTTTGGGGGGGGGTTCTTAGTCAATAAAACCAATTCTCATTATATCCACTGATGGTGGGTTTGTGAAAAATCCTAATCTTTCCTTAAAGCCATTTTTCTTCATGAGGTGATTGAGCAACTCGCTGAAGGTTCCAGTATTTGCAGTTCACATACTTTGTTCTCTCAATTTTGCAGGCTTTTCATCCATGACTTGAATTTAAGCAGTTTGAACAGCCTGGCACTCTCTTGTGGTGTGGCTCTTGACGGCATGGCACCGGAAACAGCCTTCGAGAGGAATAAATTTCTCTGCCTTAATTTGTTCAAAGGCTCTCCATAGGTAAAAACCTCGTAAGCCTTCGGTTTTTGCTTTTTGGGCAATCTCATTGTGGGAAAGAATGATTTTGATAAATAGAGTGTGCTTTACCGAACTTCTCAACCATTGTGATGTTAGCTCATTTCGGTTTCTTTTCTAGTTTGGTCTCGATTTCTTCATCACAAGAATTGCAAGTGAAGAAGGTGTAGATCTATAGGAGAATAAGCAGTCTATCCATAAAGTACTTTTTAGTGAGATGAGACTTCTTTACAGCTCTTCTAAACTTAAGAAAATCTTTTAACAGTTTTCGTCTCACAGTTCCCTTTTCCCGCTGAAGGGTTATGCCCACGACTTTGCAATCGTGACTATTCTAGGCACTGATGGCAACAAGATCATGAGGTTGGACTTTACCAAGAGCCAACTCTTGTTGTTCATTTTAAGCTTTTAGGCGTCTAGAAGAACTTCATCAGGAGCCCAATGTGTCTTTTTAAAGTCATTAAAGATACAAAGGATGGTGCTTATTTATGAATTACATTTAGCAATTATATCCTTTAAATATTTAGCCACTTTGGTACAGAGCAACAAATGTTGCACGCTTCCCTTTTAAAATTGAAAATATTCATGCATTTAGTTTTTCAATAAAATATTAGAAAAACCAAGAAAAGCAAAACTGAAACAGACTGACCGACATAGTGAGATGTAGAGTTCCCAGTGACTAAAACAAGGTCTGCTAAGCAAAAGTCGCGTGCTGTCACTTATTTTGTTCTATGACCTTATGACCTTAAAAACTTTCAATAATTCCCAGACTAACCTTAGGAGAACGGTAGTAATTATATTATTCGAAAGAGAATGTAAAGCAACATAAAGGTTTTAAATTTTGTTGGAATCGGTCAAAAGGTTTAGAAGTTATTTCCTGATAATTCCCCAGCTAACTTTGGTAAGAGTGTTTGGCAATTATATCATTCGAAAGAGAACTTAGAAAAACATAATGGTTTAAATTTCGTTAGAATCGTCCGAATAGTTATGATGTTATTGCCAAAACAAAATAATTCCGGTGCAAAACTTAGAAGGACTTTGGTAATTATTTTATTCGAAAGAGAATATAAAACAACATAAGGCTTCGAAATTTCGTTAGAACTGGCCAAATGGCTATGATGTATTGGTAAATACTTCCCCAGCTAACCTTAGCAGGACTTTAGCAATTATAACATTCAAAAGAGAATGTAAAACAACATATGGGGTCCCATTTCGTTACAATTGGACGAATAGTTACAATGTGATTACCAAAACAAAAAGGCAAAATGATGACCGACCGACTGACATAGTAAGATATAGATTCGCTCGCAACTAGACTGGCAGGCGACTAAAAACCTGAAAAATGAAAAGTAGGAACAAAAGCGATTTACTTCCCTTAAGAAAGATAGATAAGCTCCGCAAAATAATAATGTAGCAGAGAAAAAACTTCGACGTAAACGAAAAAAACTGAGAAAACAAAGACCAATGTTCCATGGAATAAAGACAAAGGTCTCAAGAGATTGGCGATGAAGCTAACCCTCAGAAGAAAAAAACAGCGACCTCAGAAGAAAAAACAGCGACCTCAGAAGAAAAAAACAGCGATCTCAGAAGAAAAATAATGCAAAGGTAAGAAGAGGCTGGAAAATAGGTAAGTAAGAACAGTAAAAGGAAAAATACAATCACAGATGAAATGATTAACATAAGATCTATACAACGAGCAAGAACATATACGCTCGGAAATTTGAACAAAATGAACAAAATCAAGGGCTAAAGGACGAAGATTACAAGTTGTGCTACACCCCACATTATGAGGATCACTGCCTTGATGATGTAGAGGAATGCTTGTTAAAGGGAAAATTACCATACTTATGGAAAGATTCCTTTTGCTTAATTCACAGTCATTCAAGAACATCAGCAAAAGTAAAGAACCAGACCTACCTGAAAAGTGAATAAATGGAAAGATGAAAAACAATCTTTCTTCCACTTTTCTCATTTTTTTCCATTTATCATCTTTCATCACCTATCAAACAATTCTACACACCTCACCACTTCTCTTCAAAGGCAATTTATTAAAATCCTGAAGAAACGCGGGATGAGCGAAACGTCAAAGGAAAAATCCAATACCAGTGAGTGAGCTTTTTCGTATTCCTCTCCTCTTAATCTGCTCCCACTCTCTTGAAACGCTTCTTTTTCTAAATTACCTTTCTGAATATTATTTCAACAATAGAAACATTCAATTTTATGAAGTTAAAAATACCAACCTCTCTGAACTAGTTCTTTATGACGACGCCAACCAGGAAAGTTGATCATTTCCTATGAACCTTTAAGGGCAATCTAGGCGCTAGATACCCCTTGTATTAGACCACCTATACTCTTCCCGCCTTCTTTCAGCTGACTTTGACATCTTAAATAGTGTCCACTGGTAACAAGTGGTTGATAATCTGCGCGCCCGTATCGAGGCTCCTATGTTAAATACACGGGACAAGGAAGAAAGTCAAATCTTGCTGACGCATTTCCAATAACGCATCTCCCTCAATAAGGAAGAATTCATACGCCTTCATACAAGATTGAGACGTTACCATAAATTGTGGTTTCATGGGTGAGAGGTAGACATGAGATACGCCAGGAAACTGTCTTAAATTTGCACAGGAATCGTCGTCAGTGAACATGCCCTCGCAGAACTCAGAGGCTGGCATGCCCTCCTTAACCCAGGTATAGACCTTGAAACTCCCTGATGGGTACGCGAGGACGATGAGGGGATAAGAGATAATATCGTTAGCACAAAACGAATAAAAGAAGAAGATGTCGCTGAAAACCTGTCATTGTGGGAGAGGATCTAGATTTTGCACGCCCAACGTAGAATGGTACTCGACCCCGATCCCTAACATCCACATCCGACGACTCCGTCTTCTTCCATCCCCCAAATTCCCCATAATTTTTAACTCTCTTTCACTTTCAATTGACTTTGACGTAGTATCTCTTTCGTCCTCCTTGTCTTATGTACATTCTTTCAGCCGATCGTCACTCGTGACTGCCTTTTTCCTCTCCTTTTCTTCCTTCTCTAGCCCCCATTTACCTAAACGTGTCATTGTATTCTATCTCTGACATCGTTCTTCCAGCTTCTCCTGCTACCATCCTTCTTCCTTTGCTTCATTCTTTTTCTAGTCATCCTGCGCTCATTCCACACTCAGGTGCTCCGTTTTTACCTATTACACAGCGCTAGGTCAAGGCGTTGCTTTTTTCAGGAGTGAAGTTCAATTGTACCCATTTAGAGCCATGAAATGATCTATATGACAATGCCACAGTCGGTTATTCATCCTGGAGATTTTAAATCTGCCATCGGATTTGGCATTTGGTGGCGGAAGCCTCATTCAGCCAATTAAGGCACTTATAAGTGTTTTGAACCATGAGAAAGCATAAATGCAATAACCGCTTATCATCTTATCACAAAACGCTGCAGGTCATTGGAGTGACTTTCCCTTTGGTTGAGGTCATCTTTTGGAGCCTGGAGGACCTAAGTGCTCTTAATATCGCCATCTTTGGCCACAATTAACTTCAATGCCGCATCTGAATACGGCAAAGTCCTAAGAGACGTTATTAGTGCTCTCCAGAGATCAAGGCTATCCCAGAAGGTAATAACTGATCGCATCAAAACCAACATCAACGGCCGATGCTAACTAGAGGTCTACATATAGAACATATAGATTTCATCAGTACCCACTGCGTCGTATTGGCCTTTCCGTGTATTATCATCACATGTACTGCACGCTTGGACGTATTGACACCGGATAGCTTCGAACTAGGTGGACCAGCAGGCAATATCATCAGGTCCTACAGAGTAATGGAGTGCGCAATTTCCTTTAGCAAACTTACCAACACTAAGCAAGATCCAACCCCGCATCGGAGTCTATCGTTGGACAACTTCTGGATGCGGCTATTGTAGAATGATCCGTTCAAATTAAATCCGCTAACCGCATTTTCGCAGTATCCCCGCGTAATGGTACAGCTCGTGTCTTTTACCACATGAGCCCGACTTATGAGGCTTTCAAGCCTCCGTTATTTTAACTACCTTTCAAGGCTAGGCTTCCTGAAAAGGTATCAAGTCAACCTTCAGGAGGGGTTTATCATTTACTACCTTATAAGAAGATGCGTCGCCATTTTGGCTATTGCTTTACTCCTATAGCCATGGGGCTTGAAGGCACGCTCAAACTCATGTAACATATTTGCATCCACCATCAGTATTGTTGGCAAATTCTGGCTCCATCTGGCGGATCTGATTAACTTCGAGGCCTACCTAATCCAGCTCCCGTTCTTCTGTGTACAGGTATGCAACACGCAGAAGGATCCCCCGATCCATACGTCAGTGATAGCCCTCTTACTAATAATCACGACAAAGTGGTCGCGTTTAAAAGATTAAATGCTTTTCACCTTCTTGGTTTCTGTGACGCGAACCCCTACGTACTGGGTTTCGTGATTCTCAGGGCCTCCCTAGCCCTTCTGGCTTTCATAATCGATCTCTATAATATTTTCCTATTTGAATCCTTTGTCTTCTGATCCTGCTAATTATTCTCCCCAGGGACAGGCTGTTCTCCCAAAACCTTCCTACAATCTATATAAACGCATGCCTAGGCTGCCTCCCCAAAATAGTCTTCAGACTGTCAAACGGGTTCTGGGTGGGACTCTCGGAACTCTTTCCCTCCTCGCCAATAACATCCAGTAAATCCGCTCCGAAGCTAACATCGCCGATGTGGTGTCCCTAGCCTTCCGGAACCTTTCTCTATAGCCATGCTAGAAGAACCTTCTCCGAGGACTATATAGGCGCATCCTAAACTGGGATGTATCAGAGATGTTTCGCTGGCTGTCCCACCTCTCCCAGCCTTTACTTTCACCTCCAGTGTTTTCCCACCTGTAATGTCTGGATAGAATTTCCCCATTCCCCATTCCACTCTATCCCGATTCATAGTCTGATTTATATAGTTATACCCCATTTCTGATTATTAATCAAAAATAATTTTAATAAAGGAACGGTCCTCTGTCCACGGGCAAGGTTCTCTTGAATGAAAGATTTCAAGGAATTTTTCCTCTTTTAAAATACCTGCAGATATAATTGGAAAATGATCTACAGAAACTTTCTAGAATTCCGAATCAAAGTTTAAACGAGAATTTGGACTCAGTCCACAAAGATCAGAGAGCGTACACATATTTAAGTATCAAAACTTTATGCAACTCAATAAAAAAATGTATTTGTACATATAAACTTATTGCTGAAGAAATTATATACTACGATACGATAACTCATTCTCCTTCCCGAAGGTCCGATTACATTTTTAAATCCTCATGGAAAATTAGAATGTTCACTGAGCACAATGCAATGCAAAACATTAAAACTGTTGAACGAAAAAAGTATAGGCTCCAATTGAAACGTTTTTTATATATTTTAGTTGTTAATAGACTTAATCCCTAGTATTTAAAAGTCTCAGTGGATTAATGCCTTGCATTTTTTTAAAGAGCACATCTGGTGACTGCCTACTTGGGCAAAAGTCGTGTTAAGCATTTTAATCATTTACTTCTATTACCCGGACAGGTATTTTGGGTGATTTTTTCTTGTGTATCAGTTTAATTAAAATACTTTAAAAAATCAGACGATACAGAAGGTAAGGCAATGTGTATATAAAATTATTAAAAAAATCCGTGGCCGAAAACTTAAAATGACCGATAAATTCTAGAGTTAAGAGTTACAATAAAAGTCACCTAAGTTCTTTTTCTTTAGCCGCTTAATCAAAATATCTACTAAATTCTTAGATGTTTTATTATTTCAAAATGATATTTTTTTTAAAGAATTAAAAGTTTCTGGAGAAACTGATTACCTAATATTATGCTAAATTTCATAGGTTTTTGATAAAAATTATTTCTAATTTACAAATTCTGCACTCATAATCCACTTATCCTTAAAAGATATTATGCCGACTTATGCCAGGGTAGGCACTCGCCAGATGGGTTCCTTTTGCGAATAAAAATTAATTGTTTTCCTAGGAATTTCTCTAATACCCCAGATAAACATAATATGTTGAAATTAATTTACAAAATTAAAAATATACAAATATGTGGAAGATAAACATAAAAATATGTATAGCGAGCAATTTAGAAATAAATAATCGAGAAGCGCTATTATTTATTTCAAAAAATGGATTGAATATTAGTTTTAAAAGAAGGTTAAATGCGGTCAAAGAGAGGCTTGAGTTCCTCAATTGTTTGTTCCTCTGATAAATGAAAAATAGCAGTTTGGGAAATATAGACGATACAATAAAAATTTAACATAACCGATCTTGATGTACATATATGTATATGATAGATAATCGTCATGAATTTTCAAGCTAGGAAATAATAGCATTTATTATATCTGGAAGTTGGTTATAGCTTAAACGTCGTTTCAGTAAGTATGTAAATCTCGCCTAGTCACTGTCGCTCCATAGAAAGTTCTGAATCCTCACCATCTTTAGAGACGCAAATAGCCTACTCTGGTGATTTAACTTACACACACTTTCACTTCAGACTCAACTTCATTATTTTTAAGGGTTTTCATTGAACCTTTTAGTAGAGATGCTCGAGTTGATTATTCTATTTTTAAACAGTATATGCAATGCAAACTTAGTGATGCAAATTAAAATTTATGCAATTTAAAATATTATTATCATCACCAATAAAATAGGCTTCATTTTCCTAGAAATAATTGGCCCATAAATCTAATTCTCGTCGATAGCTTTATTAAGGAATTAAAATCGAAGCTAAAACTAAATAAACAAATGAATTAAAATGATTGGGCATATTTTTCACCGACTCACGAAAAAAGGGTTCCTTTCTAACGTGTTCATAATATTATTAATTCAAAATGTCCTGGAAATACACAGTGGAAAACGTAGTGGAAATATTATTAATATTGACATTCCTTTAATATTTAATCAAAATATTAAAAGTATATGAGCATTTATTATACCAAATAATTATCAAAATACCGACAATAAAAGTATTTCTAATATTAACTCATATCTCTCTTACTCCAAAATGAAAGCAAATATTAATACTCCTAATACAGAACAATACTTTAATTGTGAGTAAGACGCTTTGAAATAGTAACAAGTAACTCTTATTTTACTTCGTATAATTACAACATTATTAAACGACCTGAATAACACGAAATTTGCAACATTAAAAAAAAACTCAAATAAAATAACCTCTCTAAGCTATTATTGAGACCCATTAACTCCAGTATCCCGATGGGGGGAGGCTATGATTGAATGTTGTGCTGACACGTATTTCACGAAAATTAAGATGAAAGCAAATAAATTTATAGACGTTACGTAAGCTTCTAAAATTAATGTCGAAATTTTAGTCACGAACTTTACCGACACCAGAATTTAACGATTTTGCAAAATTTAAAACTGAACGTCCTGATGTTATATTGATAAGTTATACTCACGTAAATGTTCCATTCTTGTCTTTTAAAAATATATAAATGGCTAAAGGTAACTGATACATTTTAAATGATAAAACCTACGATTAGAAAAGTCAGGAAGACAATTTTAGATTCTCATTTTGGCATTCGAGTCTCTAAGTTTGTTTAACACTTGAAGTTGATATTATTTCTTTTTCCTATTTATGTCCATAGCAAATTAATTGAACTATTTATTAATACTTTTCGATGCGTAAACTAAAACACTGTACGATATATCGGGTTAAAAGCCTTATTTTAATAGCCATAAAATATCTCAAGACAGGAACTGTAGTTTGTTCAAAATGTAAGTACCTGCTAATTTCATTTGTTTTTCTTCAAAATCTTAATATTACATAAATTATCCCCGAATTAAAAACAAATTTGGGGAATATGCTAAAGATTATCCTCGTATATTATTACAGTCTCTACGTTTCGACTCTTTTTTAAGATTTAATGATATATAAAAAAGATCAACGAACTTTCAGGCTACATTAATGAGAATTTATAGGAACTGGAGAAAGCTGAATTATCAGAAAGAGCAAAAAATAAAAACCGCTTAAATGTTCGATTTTCTGGAGTAGCTGCTAATATGATAATGACTGCTTATAAGAATCAAATAAAAACAAGCTCCGAAGAATTCATAGCGAATGGAAGAAAAAGCTAAGCGATAGAGAATGCAGAATTCTAAATAAGATATAGTCGGAAAGTCTTAGAACCACATCTTAATAGGTAACTTCAATGTTCAATTTGCATCAAACAAGTCATAATTAAACCACCACTGTTCGTCGAGAGCTTCACGAAGCCTAAATCTTTGGGGAGCTACACAGAGGTCAAAGAAAGAGGAAGACCTCAAAGATCAACCTCGTTCAGACAGACTTCAATTTGCCAAATGTTTTGCTCTGGGAAAGGCATTTAAACGTTTTTCTAAGCTCAAAATAGCTGCAATCGCGAAGAAGAAAGTCTTGGTAGCTACGGTTTCTAGAGCCTTCAAGGAGAAGGCCGGCAAGAACATGAAGTACGTGGAAAGGGCCCCGATAACCGACCCGATACAAAAACAACGTCGGGAACTCTGTCGTCGTCTTCTGAACGAGTTGGAGAGTCAGGGCAATCGAATTTTCATTTTTTCTAAGGAAAAAATCTTCACTATTGATCAGCTCATCAGCACTCAGAACAACTGCGTGGTAAGCTTTGATCAGGACGTCAGTAAGCTCCACTACGTTTCACGACTAAGTACCTGGCCTCAATGATGATGGTTGGCGTCGTAGTTATGAATGACGAGAAGATGCCTCAGATGTGGTTACAAGCTCACTGCAGCCGATTACTGGGACATATGGCCACGAAAGTCTTGCACTGGGAGATAATATTCACGAAGAAGGCTGATGACCCGACCCACATGGCCAGAACCGTGCAAGAGTGGTTAAGGTCAAAGATAAACTTCTGTTCCGAGGAACTTCGGCCACCGCAGTCGCTCGACCTCAGATCACTCGACTACAGCGTGTGGGCAAGTTCTGAAATGTTCACCAAGCAACGCCGATAAAGTGAAGTTCTCTTTCAACCGCGGGTAAGCCAGGATGAGGAAGGACTTTGTTCGCAACTTGAGTACAGCTCCAAGCCATAATTAGCCACAATTAACTAATAACTCTATCCATACTTCTAATTTCAATAATCTGTTCTCATATTTGAGGTCAGCAGTTATCACTTCTAGCTATTCATTCTCCTAATTTCCCTCACCTGTTCTCGTATTTAAACTTTTCAATCATCAATTATGGCTATTAACTTTCTTAATTCCAATCATCGGTTTTCATAATCCAACTCTTCGATTATCAGTTCTGTATTTCTTCTCCTAATTTCATTCATCTGTTCTAGTATTGGCACTCTTTAATTTTTCCTTCCCGCTATTCATGCTCATAATTTCAATCATGGATTCTCCTCTTCGAACTCTTCAATTCATTTTGGCGTTCATTCTCCTAATTTCAGTCATGAGTTCTCGTATTCGCAACTTTTAACTATCATTTCTGGCTATTCTTTCTCCGAATTTTAATCATCAATTATCGTATTCAAACTTTTCAATTATCATTTCTGGCTATTCTTTCTCCTAATTTTAATCATAAATTCTCGTAATCAAACTCTTCAATTATTACTTCTAGCTAATCATTCTCCTAATTTCAATCATCGATTTTCGTATTCAAACTTTATTTATCACTTCCTGGGATTTATTCTCCTAATTTCAATAATCTGTTAATGTATTTGAATCTTTTAATTACACTGTGCAACAAATTTTAGTATCAAGAAAAAACATTGATCTCATGTGCATTTTATTATGAAGTTGAGTGTGCTAAATTGAATTTGCTAACAAAAATTCCCATCACGTAACAATTTCATGTAAATTGCCGATTCAATAATTATGCAATTGATACCGATTTTCACGATTTCATAAAAGTATTTCGCTCCCAAAGTCAGATTAAATGTGTCCATTGTAATTAATTCATGAATATAAAATGAATCGGCATGTTTGTCAGCATTCTTTAATGTATTAAGCTAGATTTTAGTATTTACTTCGTCGTTTGTAAGACCTCTCTGGTGTGTCAGGCTTTAGGTTCCAGCATAAGTCAGCCAATATAGCAAGGCTCCTGTTTTCCATTGACGCTATATTTTGAGGCAACCTCTCTTCATGTTCATTACTCACATCTGCATTTTCTAGGAAGGAAAGAGGAGAATGAACAATTTTTATCTTCAGTGACATATTGCTTCCGAGATCTTGGTAGGACTTGACTTGGCTCTTCACTTACGCTCTCACTGGGCCCATTGTTGCTTTCACAGAAGTCCTTTGCATACATCTTTTAATGGATGCCAGACCGCTAGCTCAGATTCATCCATTATTGCCTCAAAGTCCTCATCAGCTATAAGTTGACAAATCTGAACTGAGGGCCTATGAATATGTCTTCTTTAAATTTGGCATCACTTATTTTAGGGACGATCGCTTTGAGGTACTGAAAGCATGGCTTGTTATGTTGCAGTGCTTTGGGAAATTGCTTCATTAGGCCTAGTTTTATATACAGTACTGGAAAAATGATTTTCTTCTTGTTAACTAGTGGCTCATAAATTACATCATGGTATCCAGATGTCAAAGTTTCCTAAGGTGACCATTCTGAGCATACATAATGTTTTGATCTGGTCCTACTGCCTCACTTGCAAATAAAGCACATAAATTTCGTTTATCCAGTTTGTTGGCCATTAAGTATGGCTACTACATTTAAGTCTGCACTTATTTTCCACTTATCCTCTTTGTAACTCATGCCGTCTAGAATAAAAGCAAGGTTCTCATATGTCTCTCTTAAAATGACTGAGTGAGCAACTGGAACTGAAGCCATGGTTTTCCCAATATGCAACAGAACTGCTTTTATGCTGTAAAGGTATGCGTCTATGAATAACCCCCATTCATTTGTTTGATAGGTCAGTTCAAGAGCATTGAATTTGACTCTGATATCATTAGAATAATTCTAGTTGTTTTCAAAAGTGAAGAATTGCTGTAGATCTGAAGAACACTTCCTAAATACTGCAATTCGAGCATGTTCATCTAACAGGTTCCATTGTTACAGAGATCAGGCCAGGATTTCACTCTGTTGCTAAGTAAGTGTTAGATCACGAAGTAGATAAATGAGTTTCTGTTGGGTGATGAGGTGTGGTCGCTTTTTAGATTCAAGATGTGTCACTTATGATATACAGTATTTTGAGATTCGGAATAATCTGATTTGCTCGTTTCATTGCTTGGGAGTCCAGAGGGCTGTAGTACAGTAATAGCACTTGAATTTCGAACTGGGTGAATAGCAGACTGAAGATCTGGATACATGATAGATTTCATGCCTTTTCTCTTGCAGAAATAGTAAAGTACAACATGGTATGTATTTTGATCCCTTTGATTGATATATCGCTTGAAAATATATTAAAGACCAGGAAAGACAACATATTGAATACCCACCTTTAATACACACCGTTGAATGGTCCTTTGGCTCCCTCCAGACCATTGGTACGCCAAACATGAGGCCAGATCATTTGCCTTTCACCCAGGCAGAAATGTAACTTGTACACCTGACACAACATATGTGAGGTGCCCAGCATTTGTCCGGGTCACCCACTTTACATCCAAAGTAGAGCTCAATAAGTTTATTAACAGAATTAGACAACTGTCTCTTATATTGTCTTAATTTAACTGATCCACATATATAACAGAAACTATTTGAGGAATTCCTGCATTTCCTAGGCATTTTGGCTCCTTTAAAGAAAAAACACTGAAGTATGTGGAAAATAATATAAATAGTAACAGCAACAAATATTAAGTAAAAAAGTCAAAATAGGAAGCATTTATAGTAAGTTACAAAATTATAAAGTGTTACGTAAGAGTAATACGGATTTGGAGCCATATAACTAAAGGAATATTGAGTATACTTTCCTAAATTTCATTGGCTAGGTTAAAAAATATATTAACACCCCATTAAAATCATATCAAAATCTGTTTATAACTTCTATAGTTGGTAACTTCCCGTAATCCTGTTTGCATTCAATCCTTACGGAAACATCAGTGTATTTAACTTAAGTAAGATGGTAATCTACGAGAAAATGGAGGGTCGTAGAAAGAGAGGGATTTTATATTCATGATTTACGCAAAAGATACTCCTAGAATAGATTATTTTCATTCCCGTGTTTTTCATTGTTGTACAGTGTTATCATTTCTGGCTATTCATTCTCTTAATTTCAATCATCTCTTCTCATTTTCTAACTCTTCAATTATCACTTTTTCCTCCCCACTTCAATAGAAATTTAAGACCTCCGTTGCATTTAAATTGATCTCTCATTTTCGAAATCTCAATCTCATAAACTATACCTTCATCTCTCTTAATGTTGTAATATACACCTGTAGGTTCAGAATATACTTCTTCTTCTCATAATATACTCATTTTTAGTTTGTGGTAAGATTCTCAGGGGTGGGGCATGGTCTTAAACTTCTTCGGAATACATTTAAATAAGCCATTCAAATGGGTCCTGAAATGCCACACTTAATTTTAAAAGGTAATGATTTTAAATAAGATTAAAAGTTCCAACAAATAAAATACTACACCTCTTTAATTCTATTATTCTTGTTAATGCGCATATAATGGAAATTCAATTAATTTTTATAATTTTATAATAAAGATTAAAATCTCACTATGCTCTCGAATGGTTTAATTGTTAAAAAGCATAATTGAAATTGTTTTCTAAGTATAATAATAAAATATTTCTAAAAATGCAACATTTAGTTACAGAGCGCAAATGATCATGACAGCAAACAAGAAAACAGTGCTGAGATTTTCACAAAAAATGGAATACTGTATTTCTATGCGCATAAATATCAGCTAATGTATAATTTTATCTACTTACTACCATTATAGTTTCAAAGTAGCTCATATGAATGCATAGAGCATAAAAATTCGAGCTTTTTACAATTTTTAACTTACTAAAGCGCTATTTGAAGCTGATCTTCCTGAAAGACAAGGTTAAAAGATGTTTTGATGTTAAAAGCAATTTCACGTATACAACTTCGTTAAATAAATCAAATATGGTAATAAGAAAGACAGCATTACTTTCATGACTCCAGAAATGAAACTTTAACAAAAAATGAATCAAAATTAGCTTGAAGTTCTACCTTCAGAATTTTCGAAATTCTATCCAAGTTTTGGATAACAGATTGCAATTCATGGCATTGTTTTTACTTGTCCAAACCATAACAAACGCATTTAATTTTCATGGCTTCTTTTTGCATTCAATCTTTTTTCAACAGTTTGAATCGACGTGGATCAAAACATGATGTGTAATCCTTTCCACCATTTAGCGATCAACTGGACCATGAATTCTTTCCTGTTTTTGGAGTTGACCAAATATTCTTCTCTTTGTTGATGTTTTTATTTTATTTAATTTTAACTCTATCGTAAATTTAGTTTCTTCTTAATCATTAATCAATTTACCTCTATAATTGTATTTATTGTTGTTTTCATATTGTTTTCGATCGATGATTTGATATTTTTAGCTTCAATTGATTGTATACCATATTACAGCCATTAAGCTAATCTAGGCATTCACTTTGCGGATATTCCGCTATTCAGAAGTCGATCTTACAATTCTGTATTTATCCTTCTCTTGGTATCTCTGAAGAGGATGATGGTTCGTTTCAGTCACCTAGTCAAATTTAATATATATTCACTCGTGGGGCTCTGCAGCCACTGCGATCCAGGCCCAGACAGACAGGAGGGTCACAAAACGCATAAGGTATTTTTTGGTTAAATTTTTCCTTTTTTCTCAGCATTTCCCTTAGAAGCCATGCTACAGAATCCAAAGATACTTCTCATTAAATGTGATCCCCAGCCAGAAATACCACCAATGTTGATTAAATAATGGCATCTATCTTATGGATGCTATGCTCTAAGTCTTTTTGCCGCATTCGATCGCCTTCTTACTTTTGGATATCAAAGGGTAGTTGCTCAAAAAGAATTTCCTCGTATAGCCTTATGCCAGGGATTCAAAATATCTTTCTGCTCCTTTTATTTCTGCAGTTATCAGAAAGGTTGTAAATGCTCACCTTAATGCCCTAGAAAGTTTGGATGTGTTTAACCTTTGAATTGATTTAGCTTCAATCAAACTGCAGGGAAGTTTGAATAACATAAATAGCGGTGACCAAAGAAGTTGTTAATCAGGTGAACCATCAAATTTAAAGTTATGTAACTCTGCTCCCACAAACATTGGAATGTTTTCTTTGTAGTGATTACATATTCAGCGAGGTGCCACATTTTAGATTTGAGATGTATTCGTATAGATGAAAGTTATGTAACAATCTGAAAAGTGTTTTTTTACAAACTAGTTTATGGAAATATAAAGCAGCAATAAACTTTACTAGTACTGTTGCAAATTTACATGTGACCATTCACACAAGTCCAAATTGACTCCTCGCAACCCAATGATTATATTTTTCCAACACTAGTAGCTTATCATAGGTTATCTCCTTTCTTATAACAAACAGTCCTCAGCTCACTGTAAAGTGCTTTCTTAACATTTCTTAGATTAGTCACTCTTGGGACATAAATATTAACTGTAGTGAGGTTGTGATTTCATTAAAAAAAGTTACTCAATGTCTAATTTCAATTATTCATAGCAATAATTAATTTTTTTTATTTTTTTAAGGCCATTTTAATAACTAACCATATGACAGCCTGATTCCCTACCCGGCCAGATCAGAATGATGTGCACCCTTCTTTATTTTCGAAGAAACTTTGGCTTCAAGGACCATATCTCGGTGACAAGGGTAAGTCCAAGACGACGGAGGAAGTTTTTATTTCAGTTAATGGATAAACCTACGAGTAGCTTTGAAGCAGGGTTACTTTTTCTATGCTTACATCAGGTTTTCTAGCTCTGTGATAATATGGGCTTCGAAGGGTATGGATTTTTGTCATGCAGACTGTCTAGCCTTTTCATAACAAAGCCAGAATTTTGAGACGGTTACACGCCAACGACCGACCATTCGACAGTGACTAATGTGGTATTTGTTACTAATATCAATCTAACGAATAACCTCGCAGAATAAAGGCAACTTAATGCATAAATATCAATGTTACACTATTTATCAAGAATAAGTTGAGCTATGTATAACGTAACTTGCGAATGAAATGTGGAATATTATACCAAATAAGGCAAGCATTGGAGGCAGGTATGACTCTGGCGAGTCATACCTGAACAAAATATGATCGAATGTCACATGTTTAGCCTAATAACAGATTTCTCCTCTTAATTTCGCTGAGCCAACCATCTTCTCTGAAACAACTTTTGTCCAGATGTTCATTATCGTAAAAGATTTCGAACAGAAAGGTACTGTTGCCAAAAGCAGTCCGATCAATTTTTTTAAACGGCAGAATATTATTTGCCAGATATGCTGCAAATCAATACAAATTGGGTCGCTTAATCTTTTACACACCTCAATACGCTGCTGTATTCAATTTTCGTTTTGCAGCTGTAACAAAGAATGAGTCTGCGTTGTTCTCCCTTTTTCACACTCGTGATAAGCCTTCCATTGTTGGTATGCTTGACATCCAGTACCATCTTTCATCTTGTTTATATCAATAAAGATTCTTTTACTTCATCTAACAAGAAAATCTGTCAAAATGTTTGGCTTCGTCAATCACTGATTTTTCAGGACTAATATTCATTTGCATAGAATATTTCTGATTCTTTGTCTTTTAACAATACGTGACTTCGCGAAAATCGTCTAAATAAAAGTAGATAAAGTTTATAATATTTACATATCCTTGGTATTCACCTTTTCTTTTCTATGAAAGTACTAGTTTTCCTAATCTTTGCTTTCCAGAATTTTCTTTCTTCCCAATTTAACAGATGAGTTTTGTCAGAAGGAATTATAAATTTCATTCCCTTTACAATAAAGAAAAATGCCACAACAGTTCCATGCAACTTTGATATTTCGTGTTTAGAAGTTATTTGATATATATTGGTAAACTTCATGACGCCTTTTTAAAATAAAAAAAAACTAGTTTAACTTCTATTTTCATCTTTACTGTCAGAAAATTTCGAAAAAAGTTATTTTTTTATTATATTTTTCTATTACTTTTGTGGACGGAATAGAGGAAATTTCACACCACCAGTGATACACAATTCAAAGTTTGCTTGCACTGCTGTAGAACCTGCAAGCTAAATTATTCTACCAAGGCTTAAAAGTGCAGATATTGCGTATTTAACAGGAGCTTTGTGTGGTTTCCTATATTTCCACTTACATATTTTCATTCATTCTATAAAGTTCTCTTTGTTATTAGGTTCTGATTCTTCCTTCAATTTTCTCTATTAGGGTCTCCTACTATGTTTCCTTGATTTCGTTCTGTTATCAAACCCTTACTAGTGATTTGTATATTTATGACACTATCCTGGATTCATTTTTCAGTCAGCGAATATCTATTTACTAATAAAGAAGAAAACGCTGGGACTGTGAACTTATATTGCTTACTGCAATATATACATTATATATATATATATATATATATATATATATATATAGATAGATAGTGAACCTTTCATCCTATAAAGAAGTTTGCACATCCTCCCAAAAATTCATCACACCAAAGCCACGAATCAATAGACAAGACGAAGTTTGACACTAACGAACAGGTGTTTTATCCACGGATTATACACCTACAGTAAAAATGCCTTAGCATTCGAATGCCAAGCCATAACCGTCATTTGCCTTCAATATGAGATCCTTTCAACAAATCAAAAGATGTATATCTAGCAATTTTACTGATAGAAAATGGATGTCATAAATACCCTGTAAGTATTCCCTCCGCTTTGTTTACCTAGGAAAATGGGTTGCCATTTTTTTACATCTTTAAATTAGTATTTAAGCTCATGCCGAAGGTAAAAACATTCTTAATATACATCGTTGAGTACTGAACGATTGATTTATTCATTTATCTGCTTGATATTTTTGGAGCGAAAATTTTAAGCTTCATCCGCATCTTTTTTTTTGTTATTATTGCGCCATGCAGCAATTCCCTTACTTTCTACCAACTTTCAAATTTACTCATTCAATTTAACCGAGCCTGAAATCCAATTGCTCGTTTGATTGTTTCGAAACAAAGATTTTAGTTCATTTCTAAATACACTAAACCGTGAAAGTGAAAGCTCTCCTCGCCTAGGGTACGTTGAAAGTCGGACTAGTGCAAGCACGATGCTGTACGAGTGTGTGTGCTTCGGACTATTGTTGTATTAACTTGGTCTAGTATTTCCCTAATTCATACGTTCGGTTTCAAAACACCAGGCTTTTATTTCATCTTCCTTCAGTCATCTATCCTGAAAAAATATACATAGATTTAATTTATTTTTCCAAACATAAAAATTAAGGAAATACGGTCTAAATTTCGGCTAGTGTGGCATTAGTTCACTTAGGCAAGTCTATCAATTGTTCGTAACTTTTTTTCTAAGTCGAAAATAAGTGGAATTATTAAATTATTACAAATACACTGAGATTTGGAAACATATAAAACAAACTACATTTAACATATCATATATATATATATATATATATATATATATATATATATATATATATATGTATATATATCAATTGTATATAGATGACCTTTAGATGATCACTTTAGAAATCCTATTGTCAAATGAGGATTCACATACTGTGTAGTTAGAAAATGATGGTGTTTCTGAGAAATTAAATATTCGTGACTTTTTTCTATATTTAATATAAAAATATATTAATTAAAATGACATTTTAAAATTCAGCCCCAAATCCCTACTCTATAATATTGGAGGAAGATGTCAACAATTTGCAACCAATTTTAATATACATATTAAATATATATTTCAGAAGGAAATAAATGATACACTCCTTCTTGGCACTACCTAGTGATAATTTTTCTATGTCTAAAGCAAAAACAGTTACTCTAATCTGAATACAATACTTTCTCGTTGTTCAGTTACTACACATAGCTACTTCAACATTCTTCAAGGAAGAAGATTATTGCAATTCTACAATTATGCAGAGATGAGGACATTTCCATTCAACAGACAGAGCGCGTCCTTCCTACCCTCACGATTTCGGAAACTCTACCATGACGAAATATTTCATAATCAGTGAATCGGATGACGAAGTAGTATTGAATACCCACCACGTTCACCAGCTTTGAACCCCCTTGATTCATTTATCGGTTCATTTGAAAAGACAGTGCAGTTGAAAACGCTATAGCCCTCAACATTTTCGTTGAAGTGTTCCAGTCAGTAAGGCCAAGAGCGTAGTGATGCATTGATGCCAATGGTCGAAGGGTCGAAAACTTACGTGTTTAAAACAAATTAAACGTTCTATACTTTCGATTTGTATACTGGTATTTTACCTAAAAACACAAATCATCCTAATGCGTTAGAAGATTTACCTTAAAAAGATTTTTAAAAATATATACATGGTTTTAGAACACTGTGTATTGCTGAAAAAATATTAATTTCCAAGATATTAATCCATCAGAACATCGAAAAAGTATGTCTTTCCAGTGTCTATAATATAAAAGACAAATGCCTACCAGTTGCAGTAGATTGGTGTGGGAATTTGGAAAGTTTAATATATGTCCGAAATAATGAATAACATTTTGGGGGGTAATTACTACCTCATAAGCTAAAACTTAATTGAATAAGTTCATTAAAATGTAAAGATAACTCTTTTTCGAAAATATTTGAGGATATCTTCCGAAATAAAGCATTCGCAAATTTCCTTGTATCCTGGTAGGCCAGTCTAGCAATGTCTGTTATAGAGAGGAAACCACAAGAGATTCCTTTTATCAAGTATGATTCATCATCAACCATTAATACCTTTTTGCATGGTTTTAAGCACATATATTCCATTAAAGATTTTTGAATATTAGATGAAGCCATAAGTATTTTGATCTCTGAGTTCCAAGATATTTTCCGTTTCAGGATATGTTCCTTAATTTGGATATCAACACAGTGCAAATCATCCTGAAATATTCCGGTACTCTAGTCTATAACTTATTTTCTTATAAAGTCTAATTTTGAATGTTTCCAGTTGTCAATATTTGCAGGTTAGCGTTAAAGAACTTTATAGTATTAGAATGGTAAGCTTGCATTATTCACGTCAGATGAAGAATATAAATTTCTCGCCGAAATAAAAAAATAGGATTTCAAGCCCTCTCACCTTAATTAAACAGACCTCATTCAGAGAATAAGCAAAAAAGGTAAGAAGAAATCTTATAGAGAATAGAAAAAAAGCTGGATACACAATTTATGAGATAAAGATTTTACTATTTGGTTAATTGATAAGGTTAATAATAAAAGAGTGAAGAGAAAAACACAGGGTATTATGAAGCATCTGCTGTGGTATAGGGTAAGTTAACGTGAATTTGGTTTCTTTTTCTGCTTCTTACATAGTCTTAAGCTACCACATGCATTACTTGATGCTGGTATTTCCATTTTATTTACTCTAGCTTAAAAGATTTCATTGGACTGTCACAAGCAATGGCAAACAAACCTGGATTCATATAGAAATTCTGAAGGGATGCTACACAAACAAACACAAAATTGTTTTGAGATATGTAAATAATCAAGGAAAAAATATTATACATGTTAAACCTCTCGGACATTATCCATGTTACACCAAAATGATTTTACAAGTAAGCCAATAAGTAAAGCATTTGGTTTGGCATAAATGGTAGACCGATATCTCAGACCTATTTTAAGCATTAATTTATGTTTGGTGTAGTTTTCTGGACTCTTTCTTCTATTTATTCTATTAATTCCATTTTAATCTTTCTGTACTCCTAACTACGAATGTTTAAACCTCTTTGGTCGCTACCATATTGTTCTCTTCTTAAAAAGTAGAACCATATCTATGACTAGCGTGCCCCATTGAATGAATTTAGAGAAACATTGTCATAAATTTGTAAGAGCAGAATTTCCTGTGTGTGTCAGCCAGTGGCGTAAAGTGTATGTTTTCCAGCGTGGCTACTAACTGCAAAGTTACAGAGGAACCGTTTGGCAAGATCACTTAAGCAGCAAATATTTATGATCACATCCTACTACTATAAATGATTTTTGAAAAAATGCCTGCAATTTATAGTTTTCAGCCGCTCCCCTATTTACTTCGACATGTTCTTTCATTTTTTTTCTAATGTATACATGCCCCTATACTCCTTGGCCTTAATGTCCCACCTTAATGGTTTTCCGTCTCATTTTGAAAATTTCGATCGCCCTGGTCTGTCTTTGGATGTTTTAATAAAAAGATTGTTAGGCAATAACTCTCTATTCAAAGTTTCGCTTTCGTTTCATTTTTTTTTTTATGTCAGGACTTGAGTGAATTATATAAAATTTACTTGTCTATATCCTTTAAATTATGTAGAGTTTTCTCTTTTATATATTATAACTTCTATTATCCATCACCTACCATCTGGTCTATCGTTGTAATAAGCGTTCATAATATTATTTTGCTTAAAGGGCCATTTCTTGTAAATATTTATGATCCCCAATTATAATTTCTTATTCTTAATTTTAAAGGATTTCTCTAAGAAGCTTTGATATTTGAAAAGAAATGACCAGCACATGGCGTGCCAATTGACGCCATCTAACTCATATATACGTGAAGAGATAGAGTCTAACGTTTTATCTAAGCCAGTGGATATAATATATGGAGAGCACTGGTTTTTTGACCGAAATAGAGAATAACATGTAACTGAACTTAATTTGTAATGAGAAACGATATCTCTTAAAGAAGGTAACCACATGACATTTAACGAAATAAACTAACACTTAGAAGAACGTCATACAAATTATTTATTTCTTTATAGTTTAATACACCTTTTCATACCTCATTTATATATGGCCAAACTATATTTAGCCCCACTTTTCATCATTATTTATGTAGATTCAGTACAGTTAGTTGAGGCTGGCGTCGAGGGAGCTCATTGATGATCGTTAGCTCTGATTTCTTATAAACATATTCTATCCTATCTATTTCTCTCACATTTCTCTGTATTCCATATGTTCCTGCACGTTCTTAAATATTCTGGCCGCTTTAATTTCAGTTGTCTTCGGGTGACTGCATGTAATCAATTATCTTAAAGAAGGTCAAAATTCTTGGATAAAACAATGCTATTTTTCTTTGCTCACATTAGATTCTTTCCGGTTCCATTTACTATAAGGTTCATGGTAATTTTTTTAAATTCTCTACTGATTTTCGATGTCACAGTCACTGTTAACACCAATCGGATGCAAATTTTAAGCCTAAGGATAATATGATTAAATCTTCCTCGAACATGTACACGTTTGTCTGGATATCTCTTGCCAAAGACAACTAGGGGCTTATTTGCGCTTGTGAAATGTAGCTACTTTGATCCATATACTTGCATAGTTTTTCAAAACTTCCCTTTCATTTAACTAACTAGAGCATTATTGATTGATATCCATGTAAATCTGCTTAAGGTCGATCATTTGAGTACTTGTGGCTTATGTACATATTTAGTCATTGAAATTTCGATGGTCCCCCCAGGCCCCTTCACTCGTCGATATATATCACTATTCATTTTAAATATTGTCCTTCCTTATGAGCCAAATTTCTCTCTATATTGTAACCAGCGTGTTAATATTACGCTCTATCATTTATTTTCTGGTACACAATCTGTCCCCTGCTCATTTAGACATAAGTTATATAATTTTTTAATTTTATGACTATAATTTACGCTGAATCTTTAGAACATTCTTTTTCACATTTTCCAATAAAATAGTGTTTTACCACGGTATAGGTTTAATATAGATAGTTAGGTTTTTGAATAGCCTTTATTTATCTGTGGCATATTCATTTTTCAAAGATGTAGGATAAATCTGCCATCTCTCCTCAATTTATCGTGATTTTTTTAAAAGAGAAGGGGGTTTGACTGAGATTTAAAGCTGCTCTTGTCTGTAGTTAATACTGATTATAATATAACTTGATTTAGCAAGAAGGAAGTTTAGGAAATAGAAAAATTGTGTTAAATAAATAAAAAAAGAAAGCTTAAAGAAAGTCGGATTATTTGGTGATAATTATTTAATCTTCGTCAACATGAAACATCGGTTTCTGTCTAAAAATATGTGTAAGCTTTCAATGAACGGTTCTCTGACTCTGGAAGTGAAGTACATTTAGAGGGTTTCAGCGAAAGTGCGACTTGCTACCAATGTTACTGAGGTTGCACCACAATTAGAGAATATGAAAAAGCTGTGGCGAATGATACAGCTACGTGAAGGAGGGGGATGTGTGGAGCTTTCAGATCTTAACCTGAATCGTTTTAACTTGCTTCACAACTGAAAACGGAGTACTCACATTAAGAGAAGACTTATGCTCAGTAAGACTTGCGAGGTTGTTTCGTAACGAAAAGAATTTGTCTTTCACATATGGAAGTTCACTTCAGAGAGCTCGCACGTATGGTCTTTTTAGGCCACATAGCACTGCGCTCCTTTATTAGGGCCATCTTACTCACGGCCGACCACTACGTAAGAGGGCGGCTTGTAAAGCACCAAAACGCTCTAGGAATTTAAGCCATACCCACGGTGTTAAGGTTTAGGAGAAGTATATATACTCACCTACCGATCTATCTCATCGACGAAGATAGACAACTCAGGCATATTCTCAAATGGGGACCACCGTGCCCGATCCAGACCCAACAGAGGTGGGCTCTCAGGCAGCAGCGGTAGGCGAATATATATTTGAACGGTAAAATGATCTCTCTCAAGAGAGTCGTAAATCACATTCCATCCAAAGCAAAAGAACAGATAGAACAAGGAAACAAGCAGTTCTAGTACAGTATTGTGCAGGGTCATCATGTCAGTTATAAATGCAGTACTTGCCTGCTAGGGTGGGTAGGGTCATAGATCCACTCAAAATGGAGTACTAAAGACAGATTACTATTTGGCAGATTGATGGTACTAACCTCTGCAGCTCTTTTAAATTAGCCTGCTCTCAAGGGCTATTCGTTTATAAAAATGCCTTCCGTAACTAAATTGAGTGATTTTGGGGGGGTTCTCTTAGATATAAAGAGCCTCACTCCCTAAAATTCTCATAGTTCTCTTCTATTCGAATGTTTCCAAAGGATATTTGCAGGGCACTATAGTGCAGGCACTGAAAGCTTATTGGAGGACGGTGGCTTGGTGTGGGCGATTTTTTTTTTCCTCCTGTTTTAAAATCTTAGGGTGGCTGGGTAGCTATAATGTCTATTTTCGTCTCCTTTTAGAGGGCTACGCCATTTTTAACTGCCCCAGCATGTCGCGGACAGGGGCGAGAGAGCCGAAGCACCCCTTTACCGTCGGGCCGCGAACCGAGGCGTGAAAGCCAAAGCTCTCTATTTGCTCTCCTCCTTCAGAGGATAGTCATTTCACCAGTTAGTGTAGCAACTTGAGCTGGGTTAACCACACAAACCGAAAGGGACCTGTCTGAAGAACGTGCCATTATTAGCTCTCTCCCGAGAAAGGAAGCTGGGCCCTAACCTTAATTAAAAATTTATCCTTCAAAGCCTTGTTTCATAACTCATGTGAAAGAATAAAACCGTTCGATAATGGCGACAATTTGTCCCAGCCCAAATAAGAACCCATCCGTCTCTTTAATCTTTCTATTTTCTTCTTTTGTTACTGGGCTAGAGGGATGGCTCTGCAAGTTCTTCTGCCTCTTTTCTCAGAAGGTATCCTGAAGCCAGTTGAACCAACCTCGGCTTGTTCCCTCTCCTTGGTGGAGGAAGATAGTGTGGAGAACTTTCCTATTTGAGTCCTCTGGAGCCATTGTTCCTTTATAAGAACCTTAGCCGGGAATAGATTTAGCTTTGAGGGTATTTTCCCTAGTAACTGCCGCCCATGGAAAAACCCTGTTGTCTGTGGTGATGGCACCTTGGGTTTCGCACCTATATTGGGAGAGGCACTGACGTTGCTATCCTCTATCAAATCGTCGACGACTTCAAACAAAGGCTTTTATATCCTATAGCCTATCATTGGCTCCCGAGTCTGGAAGTAGTCGCGCCAGCAGGAAATAGAAACAACTGTTAAGCCGGCGCTCAAGCCCCCCATAAAGTTACAAAAAGGAAGTCAAAGGCGGCAGGAACCAATAAAATTCGCGTTCTATTGTACCTTTCAAGAGATTTCTTCCTGTCTTCCGTTCCGTCTTGGAGCAAGCAAACCCTCTAAGAAGGCGTATGTTTATATTGGTGGTCGGCCCTGAGAAAGATAGATGGGTACCTGGTGACCAAACTATACAGGCACCCGAGGGTGATTTGATTGAAGAGGGCAAAGAGGAAAAGTCTTTCCCATATATATATAGGAAAAGCCCCTTTCCGCTAGGGAAAACTTGGAGGAGTCCATTGGAAAGGATAGACGGAAACACAACTAAAACAAAGCGTAAGTGGTTCATGCCACCTTCGGTCAAGAGTAAGTCTACTTACTATTTGTATAATGAAAGCTTATCTCCTACATTAATAATTATGATGCCAGGTTTTTTTTTTACTCTCTCCTGCACCTATTTGGTATAGGCCATTGCAAGGAAAATGCCTTCCTTTCACTTGTGAGCGTTATACTTTAACTCCTTCTGTTGAAGCCGTGATATAAGAATTTTAGAAAAAATGTAAGAAAGAAAGGTACTATGACATTCCAATTTTAGAGATGTATAAAAAGTCTCTATCAGATCAAAAACATACAGAATATGATCATTTACCTATAATTAGACTAGCTTTCACTTTTGCCGAAATCTACTTGAGAGAAGGGAAATCTGAAATTCAAAAATGACCAACTGTTAAAATGAATAGAGGATATATAATTTATTTAACAACTCTTGTTCATTGTTATATTTTAGATGAATATTTATCGATTCTATTCCTAAACATATTGATCGTACAATTCCAGCGGCATTCTATGCAAGTTATTCCATCTTTGCGCTATTTTATAATAAAATAAATACAGTGCTATTGGGGTGCTAAATATTTTGTTTATTAGCTTGTAGCCACAACTTTTTGTCAGCATTCTGGTATCTAGATCATATATTGAATTATACATCGTTTGCCAAAAGTATAAGGCACCTTATGGAATCATCCATATAATTTATTTAGACGTTTGTAATAAATTAGTTCAGTATATATATATATATATATATATATATATATATATATATATATATATATATATATATATATATATTCATTATTTTTTTATTATTTAAATATATATTTGGACCACATTTACCTTTAATTACAGTAATAATAATTAGTAGAGTGGATTTCTGCAAATTTTCGCAAATTTATTCCCCAGCTCAGTTTGTAGTTTTTCATACAGTATTGATTTATTTGTAATTATTTTACTTCTTATTGATTTTCAAAGCATTCCACGCAATTGTTCCATGAGATTTGTGGGTTATTTGGTGCCCTCAAAGACAATCATAGAAATAGCGAAAATATGTAAAAGTGTTAAAAACGTTAATTTTAAAAGAATTTTATTCTAAGATATATTTAAATGGAATTAAAAACACAATACAATGGTCTTTCTACCTCACCTGATTATTTTTTTTCATCTGACGACAAAATTCTAGACCATTTTTCATACATTAAAGTTTTGTGATATTTGACCGACTGAAAACGAATTTTCTGTTAACCTCAAATATCCCTGGGGTTTTTCTCGCTTCTGTCCTTTTACTCCTTGATCATTCCGGATCTTTCTAACCGTTGCGGATCATAATTGAGTATTCATTGAACTCCCTAGGAGTTAGGAAGACGTTTTTCTGTGATTCGTATATGTATTATCAGACGTTTTCTACCATTCCTCTTCTTTGATACAAAGCTTTTAATCTGTTGATACGATTTCTTGTGATTCGTCCTCCATATCTTGAACTTTTTATTTTTTTTTAGCAATTTATATTTTTAATAACTATTAGTTATCAAGAAGTTGGACTTGCGCTCTCTATGCTTCTGTAAGCTCTTTTTTTTACTTAATCATAACGATACTTAATACACAATTGTTATCAATTCAAGCTGAAACATAAGAAAAATGGCTTAAATTCTGATTTTAAGAAACACACCATTTAATTAATTACGCACCGTTTAGTGAAATAGTAAGATATTCAAAAATTATAGCAAATTAATCAAACATATTAGCAAAGTATATTTTATCATGCTGATTAATGAATAATATGATGAATTCTAAACCTTTTAAATATTTTATATGCATTACTCTATGTGGGATGCTTTATACTTTTGGTTTAGCGTAGTTTATATTAGTGCATCCCTTTAGTATTTTAAGTTTTTAGTTAAGTTGGCTTTGCAGATACCTTTCTTCTTGTGACTGTAAATTACGTTGCTTTAGTCTCTTTTAATTTGATCTAATTCTAAGTTAAGAAATTAATTTCGTCGACCGGATGCATTCTAATATTGCAATGACCTTTCGTATATATTGGTACAGAATAGTACTGGATACTCTAAATGACATCATCCATCCATATATAAAATAAGAATAATATCATTTGAATTTATATACAAAATGTTAACTATTTCCATTTACAACAACTCTCTGCTAATAGGTTTGAAGGCCGTCTTCATTCTATTTTAATATTATTCTGTCTTTTCTGTGTTTTTAGCTTTAAAAAACTCTTTTATGCGGATCGGTGTCTAAATCAATTTTCAGTTGAGATAAACCTCATCTACAACTTTATTTTGGCCAAAAAATCTTTAAAATTTTGTAAAAAAAATGAAACAATTTACTGCGTGTCATTTATTGAACACTATGTGTCATTAAATAAAATCTTTAACAGGGGAATCAAGAAATTACCAAAGAGAAAAGTTGTTAGGATCAATCTTTATTCTTTTTTGAAAATATGTGATGGACAAATAACTATTATTTGTGCATTTCTTTTAATTTTACATATAAAAAGAGTTCTAGTGCTTCGTTTTCTAACTATTTAAAGGGGATGGTATATATTTTCTCGGGACACGGCACTTTGGAAATTTTAATATTTTAAAAGAAATACTAATTTCATTTTAGGTTATTTTGAAATTTGAAGGAATAGATTATTCAAAAGATTTTATGTCATGTATATTTGGTAAATTAATTGTATCTTTCAAAGCAAAATCATTTGCAAAATTTTCATCTTATATCTTCCTCAAATGGTCATGATCGTCCGATATGAATACTCTATAGAACGGGATCATAGAGGGGCCGGCAAACTCAGTAATTGCCTTACGATCATTTACATAATTATCTATAAAATCGTTTGAGCTTCCTGGTGAAAACGTTAGGTCCTTATCATAGTTAATTTGTTTTTCCTATTTTGCGCTTGATAAGCAGACCATAATAAAAGTATTGGTTTCGATTTGCAACGGAAATGCTGGTTTTTGAGGTCTTATACAACTTATTGGGTTCACTTATAGACATTTTAATCACACTAATTTTTTACTTCACCTAATTGATCTATTAATCTTTTTTTACGTTTAGAGTGCACTAGTTAGTTTTTATAGTAAAATAAGTACAGGAAAATTCAATATACCTTTCCGTAATGTTTTCTAATTTTAAAAGTTCATTTGAGTTTATTAGTTTTTAATCGGGCGCAAAAAATAACAGAATTGCAAGATTTAGAATTTAAACCGTGCTTAGAATTCTTTTGAAAATATTTTGCACATTTTGATTGAATGGAAATATGTTGTGTGCGCGATTCCTAAGCGTTTCACCAAAATATATTATATCAAGTAACTTGTTTTCATTAATCAAAAGTAAATCTAGGATATGCTGTTCGTGTCTGGTTTCGTCTAATATTTTATGCAAGAATTTGTAGTTTATAAATTCCCGAAATCAATTTCTTAGTTTGTCAGCCTTTCAATTAAAAAAACACTTATGTAAAGTAAATTAAAATCATGGCATATAACAGTTACATTTTGTCTTGGTGGTTTATAGACAACAAGTTCAATGATAAGCCCGTGTTACCTTCTCTTTTCTGGCAATAGTTTGGCGACTTATGTGCAATATATCCGTAAGATCTTTTCTGATATACGATATAGAATCTATCCTTGTTTAAAATGTTAGAAATTTTGTTCAGTATAGATAGTTTTGAATGCCAAAATGTAGTATACCTTTTTTACCATCCTATGTACAAATATCAAAAATATTCTATTAATATAACGGATGGGCCGTGAAGTTTTCTGACGAAATGGCGATAGAGTTTTTAAATATCCAGTATCCATACAACCCACGAATTAAACTATTGAAGGATTAACATTCGAGGTTATATTTTTTGTACATGCTTTTGATCTAAGTTTTGATTTTTGTTCTCTCGTTGTTACTGTATGATTAGTGATTCTTTTTTTTAGGGGCAAGTCATGTTTGTATTTTGTTGTATTTTAAAGTAGCCAAATTGCTAGGTAGTGTTTTTGCACACAATTGACAAGATGGCCCCTTAAAAAAATGGTTCTCTCTTCTCCCTTCGTTTAAAAGTAAAGTTTTCAGACAATATTTGTTATTCATTTTAGGCTTCTTTTCTTTGTCGTACAAACTTGTTCAGGAATATTTGAAAAGCGTTCTCATGGATGCACAAATATTAAGAATTAGAGGAATATAAAAGAAATATGTTCACTTTTCCAATATAATCCTTTTATTTCGACAAATCTCGCTATACGAGAGATAATTTGGGCTCTATTTTTCTTAATTCTTTAACTTTATTTCGCCTTCTGTTGTCGGTCTTCATTCTCATTAAAGGTCACTAAATACTTTTTCAATATTCCTCCGCCTCTAACCTCATTCTTTGCTTCTGTTTATTTTCCAGCGAGTCCAATTAACGATGTTTGCTTAGCCTATTTATTTAGTTCCCATATTGCTTTCTGGGCCCAAAGGGTACTTCTCAAATAATAGAAAATGGAAGTTAGTGAGAACCGGAACGTTAAGAAATAAGATTCTGTAATACTTTTAGCTGTTCATATCTGATATTAAAAATATAGGACTCGCGCTAATTGAATTTGGCACTTCTCTTATTCCGAAGATGTTATGAACGCTGGTTTAAGACTTTCTCTAATCTGTAAGTGTCGCTGTCGTATTAGCTTTAGTCGGAAATTATGATAAGGTTATATTGAGGAAAAGCTGAATTGCTAATTGCTCGATTCAAACATGGCTCCGACGGAGTGAAATTACTTGATATTTACTTAATCAACTGTAATATTAAAGCAGTGGCCTTATTTTTAAAATATCCACCTTACTTCACCCCGATCAAGTTTTAGAGCGCAATTTAGATTTTCATCTTCAAACATCTTGAAATGATAGGATAATTAAATACAAATTTTACGACAATTACAATTAACTAGAGTATATTAAGATAAATTTAATTGTTTCGAAATTTTAATTTAATATTGTTACGAAGGATTGTGTAAAAATATATAATCCAATAAATTAATAAATCTGCCTTAGAATCAATACCCATAGCCTGGTTATTAAGAGATACCATAAAGTGGGATTTAATCTTCGCCTGTTACAATTATTCTTGATCCTTTATGGTAACGTTCTATCTAGTCATTGCATAATTTTTCAATCTTCCCTTGGTAATTATTTTTCATTTTCGTTGAAGTGTAGGTAATTTGGATCTCAGAATAACAAAATGTTCCCAAGTGATTGTCCCATATTTTGAGGAAAGAAAGTCGATTGTAGCATTTAAAGGGTCTTGGAAAGAGACGCAGGAAGGAAATAAAATAGTTAAAGATAAATCAAAGAATGGTAGAAGTAATATCGGCAAATGAGATGGAGGTGTTCTTGCAAACCTTGTAGGCGATGTAACGTATACTTTACATTTCAAATCATGCGGTATGGATAATTCCTAATTCAGATTCAATTTAGAATTAAAATTAATAGATTATTTATATCAAATAATGTATAAAATGTATAATGTATAAATTAAGCTGCAAATATCTCTATTATCGCCTATCTCTTCTCACTTATTTTAAAAACTACTTTTACACTTACCAAGTTGAAGTAAATTGAGTAATGACGCCATGTCATTGCATTCGCTTTTATTTCCTTAACAATACACCAAACTTTCTAATTCTTGATATCTTGTTTCCCTAGATCCCTCGATTTTTTTTATTTTTCTATTTCTGCGAATTTTTTTATATTCCATAGTTATGTCAAGGAAGAGAATATTCAGTTAAATGATTAAAAATTAAAAAGAAAATGACCTCTTGAAAACAAAAATTTAATAAGGAAATAATTGCAGCTTCGAGCGGTCTACCGCAGGATGTAATTATTTCGGAAAATGAGCAGAATTTGTTCAAAAGTGCTTGGAAAGCATCCTTCAAAACAAGCAATGCAGTATGATTTTTTTGTCTTCTCTTTTTCACATTGTTATCTATAGAAGCAGCTTCTGGTGCCTAAAGAGAGTTTATGAGGGCAAATGATTAAGAGAAATAAAATAGGCTACAGACCGGTAGAAGAGTTGAGCTAAAGCTGCAGAACCAGCATGTATCTATACATTTTAATAAAAATCCACAGAGTCCATTAAAGAATAAGACCAAAAAAAATCAAGAAAGATTCATATAATAAAGGTAATAGAAGATTGAATGGGAAATTATCCGAAACATTGCGAGAGAAAACGACAGAAGATGGACAAAAACGATCTTAAACTCGATATTTTTATATTCGGTGATAAAGAAATTTGTCTAAAGTTATTAGCTTATTAGCATCTTTTAATTATTTGAAAGGAGGTCTAGGTTTTAATAATACTCTAAAAAAAAAATATTTTGAATGCCGCGGCTATAACTATTTTATAAACATGCAACTATATTTTTTGTAATGCTGCTCATGATTTTCTAAAAATAAAATGAGGTCTATCTTTTTCTTTTTCGCTCCTATTTCTATACATCCAATGAGATATAGAAAGCGATCATGAGATAATAAGTAATTCGTTTTAGATCACGAGTAACTTTTGGGGAGATGTTGATGAACAGTAAGAGTAGAGAATGAAGATATATTCATATATATATATACATATATATATATATATATATATATATATATATATATATATATATATATATATATATATATATATATAAATCCATTAAACCACATTTGAAAGAGAAAACGGAATAATTTTTCCTTGCAGTAATATTTTGATTACCTTTTTTCGAAAAATACGTGCAGGGAAGCGATTAGAACCAGGCACACTAAGGCGGCGAGCACCGCTTTTATCACAGTTAAAAGTATGCTGTTAGTACACTACGCTACTCAGAGAAAAATCTCTGCCTAGATTTTTCGAAAAAAGGTAATAAAAATATTACTGCAAGGAAAAATTATTTCGTTTTCTCTTTCAAGGAGGTTTAATGGATTCATTTTCACCATTCTCTCGTGCTACTTTGAGAGATATATACATATATATATATATATATATATATATATATATATATATATATATATATATATTTATATATATATATGAAAACACCATTTACTAGAATTCCAGGGAATTGGTAAAAATTATTTTCTTATCGAAGATATATTTCAGGCCTAAGTTCAAGAAAATATGAAACAGGGGAGTCAGACAAGCGAAAAATAAATTAAACATTTAAAGAACTAGAAAAGAAGCTGCAGTGGATGAAACATTGATTATATATGAAACTGGTCAACATATTTTTTCGAAATTTCAGTTGCATAAGATCTTTTACTCGTTCTTACGGTTGTCGACCTGCTAAATTCAAATCTGAAAACGGTTCAGCTCTACATGCTCTAGTTTTCATGCAATTTTAAGTTTTTCATTCTAGCCATTTGTGGTCAAATTAATTACTTACACGTTTATGTTATTAACAGTGATAATAAAATTGTTTTGTTTTTCTTTTAGATCTGATCATAGCTAACAGGAGACGTCGATGTGTGAACAAGTCGGACGCTTTCTGTCATATTTGTGGATACTTTACGCTTATTCGTCAAAGGCGTAATATAACATTATTTGTGAGGGGTGTTTATAAAGCGTACTTTGGACTTACTCTTGGCAACCAAGACAAGAAATGAGCCCCACATGCTGTGTGTCATAACTGCGAGGAAATACTGCGTCATAGGAACTCCGAAACGTAAACTCCGAAAGTTTCCCTTTCGGAGTTCCCATGACCTTGCGATAACCGACGGACCACACAACTGAGTACCTTTTTTGTCTGGTAAACACAGAAAGCATTGGCAAGAAAAACAGACACAAAATCTCATATCCTAGTATTCCCTCAGTAATTCGATCTACTATGAACTGTGATGAGCTCCCAATCCCAGTTCTAACAGGATTTCTTCCATCTTCCATTACCTGTACAGGCGTCATCTTGAAAGATTCCGTGAGAATCTAGGAGCAATAAGTCACGAGCAAGGCGAGTGCTTCCATCTGGATCTCAAGACCATCGAAGAGCGTTACCAAGGGAGATGCGACCAACATATGATGGCAGATTACTGCTGGAGCATTTAACGAGAATGCCCTGAGACAGTCCACAAACGCGAGAGATACAAGCGGAAATTCATGCCTGAGTAGACTGCAATTTAACTTGGCCTTCTCATAGTATCAAATGTCTAATCTACCAATCAGTTTTATATAAACTATAATTATTGTTTATTTGGAAGAGTGTTTCAAATCGTGATATTGAATAGATTTATACTATCTAACATTTTCTTTTTTATTACCCAGCTATATTGAAGAGTTTTATAACATATATCATCCTATATTTTGCCTGATAAACTACGACGTCAATGAAAGTGATGATGACGAAATTTTGAAATTTTTAAATACCTTGATTTAAAAAAAAGTAGAGCATTGAGGACAAAACTAATTTCAGATCTTAAATCAGCGCAATAAATTAGGTAATACCAAATGTTTGATATCAATGCAACAAAAACTTTGTTGACCAGTTTCATCAATCAGAGGATAACGTGAGACTCCTGTTGTTAATGTCGTAATAATGGTACCCGCCTTTTTCGTTACTAATTCTTTTGGTTTCTTTCTAAGGTTATTCATTTACATTATATGTTCTTCCATTATCATCAACATGATAATTTAAATAATTTACCATAATTGGTTTAGTTTAGGATAAATGTCTGCAATTATTTTGATTTTTATTTATTAGTGAGAGCATTTTAGGAAAAATTTTAGTATTATATTATTTCTTTAGAATTATTTCTTGTTAATATCTACAGAATAATGTTTTCTGAGCCAAAGACTCTGTGATAGAATTGCCTAAGGCGGCCGCGCCTTGCTTCTATCACATATTTGAAACTCATGCTTCCCACGTACATCCTGCGAGAAAGAGTAGAACGGCGTTCTTATCGCCCACATACCCGAGTATTATATTCCCCCGCTTCAAGTTTAATCAAGGAGGTTGAATCCCTCGTTTGCCTCTAGGCGTCGATCAGGCCAGATTAAATTAGGCTTATGGGAAGATAAGATTTTTCCAAACGCTACCGTGACATTCCGTAGGAGTCCCCCATTGTCCCCTCGCCCGAGAGGCGGGCTCCGGCTATTTATGCCATAGAATTTCGTGTTTGAATCAGATCCCGATTATCTTCGCGAGGCATCACGCCGATCCAGTCTCCCTTGTACACCTAGGAGCTCTACCTCGAAAACCCCCTTATTGTCCAGAAGAGGACAATATCCTTGAGTGCCAAGGTTCGTGCCCCTCGAGACGCCAAGTCAACAGCCCCCCCTCCCTGTTGTTTAACTCTTTAGAAGAGAACAACTTTGGAACAGTCATTGTTCTTCGAGCCCGTTTGACAATTAACGGTTCTCTCTCCCTTGATATCACGTCAATGTTAATTTAATTCCTTCCTTTGAACGTTCTTTAAGAGAACGCTTGGTACACCAATAACCTCGATTGTTCATCCAGAACATCTCCGATATCCTGTCTCAAGGATCGCTCGTACTTCCGAACCCCACTTTGCTCTCACTCCTCTAATTCAGTCCTTTTCCCTTCGTTAAGCACAAACCCCTCAAAAAACCCTCCTCCTGGGAAAGAAATCGCCAGTTGGACTGAAGCCATTCCTTCAAATCGCCTTTCTCTGCAAGACGACCCTATAAATACGTAAGCTACGGAGTGCATTTAACTATTTAACTTTGTGCCAATGTAACTCCGTGCTTTAACACGAATCTGGCTATCCCTTTCCCTTCTTGTTTGTTTTGTCATTCTAAATCCCTCCAGATCTTAATTCTTCACTTAGTCAAATTTATCCCATGACCTTTTTCATTTCATGTGTATCTCCAATTTTAATCCCAGGTCATGTAAATATTTTCCATGTGTTGTTTTGATTAGATTAATTAATAAAATTCTATCTTATTAATGCTTGCAATATTATTTATCCTTGGGCTCGGTTCCACTTCTTAAGTATATTGAAGATAAATATGCCCTCTCCAGGCCTATTTATTAACGTAGAGTCATTCTCGGCCATCTGATTAAACCCTGCACTCGAATATAGAATAATCGCACAAAGAATAGATATATAGTATATCGTCAGGAGCCATTTCTACGACAGACTCCAATATTAATCTTACCATTTCATGCTAGCTTTCTTTGACCTCAAATCTCCAATAGATATGATAATATCAGAGTTCCTGGCCTTCTTATCTTCCTTTTCTTTATTCCACCTCATTTGATCTACTATCTACATTCTCTCTTGCCTTATAATAATGCATTAATAATAAGATAGAGAAAGAGAGGTAAAATGAATAGATGGAACTCTAACGTAGCCTATATTAGGTGAAGTGCTGATATCACCGTGAAATATGTAAGGTGCGTTGAAGTTGTAAATGAGATTGCGATGAAACGTTGTGGAAAAGGGTGAAAGACAACACACAAGATGGGTTGATTGCACTTTAGAATAGACCTTTTCTAATGACTTAGATGTTAGATCACTTTTGATTAAACTAAAGTGACTGATTTTATAAATGTGATTGTTTTTTTTCAGTGTCTGCATTCACTTTTGTTGCCACTTGAATAAAAACTATAATGTGTACCAGGAAAATGGTGTATTAACATCAAACAAGCAAAAAGGATGAAGAATATTTTTAAAATTCTAACAAACCTGAGACGTAAACGAACAAAAGAGTTTCGCAGACAAAAAACCTCACATTAACCTTGTGTGTTTCTGTGATTTATTGCGATGAGATGTGATTGAACGTTATTCGACATCATGCGTGTATGTCATCGTGCGCAGTATAATATTACATGGCCCTTACTTCTTGATTGAATCATTCAATCTTTTTCTTACTTATATATTCTAGGTTATCTGAGTAAAGATTCAAAGAACGTTAGGTCAAAGCAGTTTGATGCTCATTTTACAGCCAATTTTACAAAAATAGAGGACTATATTTTACACGAGTTCTCCATAGCTATCGGACTTATGGTTTCCAAGGAAATCCTTAACAACAAGCTTAATCGATGACCACGCACGTGGCTCATTTCTGTACATTGAATCTTGGAGCGTGGATTTTTTATGAGTTCTCTTTTTGCGGTCTATCATTTTATCTATGTTCAAGGTTTAAATATTTCGACTTATGTAGCTAAAACGCGTCCCATCTCTGTTCAGGACCTTATTTCTGCTGTCATCAAACCTCATTTAATATGCAGTGGTGACAATGTGTTCTTTTCCTTCTCAGCCAGAAGCTTCTCTAATGGTATTTTTTTGTCTAACCACCATGTTTTCAATCCGATTCTACTCTCTTCTCACCTAGAATTCATCTATAGCTCTACTGTTCTAGAGACATATTAAACATGGAAAATTGGTTTAGCAGATTTATATTCCCAGGAGAATATTCCTTATCTACAGATCCACAGGGATTTACATTCCCAGGGGTAAAGTTTTCATTTGCAGATCCACAGACAGATTATTAAGAGCTGGTATCGGTTAACGATCTATTAAATAAATAAAAATTAGGACATTTCACATTAATCATACAATTAATAGTAAAAAATATGGATGGATAAAATTAGGGATAAAATTAGGAATAATAAAAGTTGTAGTAAGAAAAGTAGTTTCCCAGGTGGAGTAGTTATCTGAGTTTATAATGTATTCTACTAAGTTGATTACTAATTATAATTGATGAGTTTGTATATTATGATATAATTCTAACATATTTTTATTTTTTTACAAAATTTTAGTTTGTTTTATTATTTTGTTAAAATATCATTTTTGTCTTAATTTGTATATAAAGTTACTAATTCTTTTCACTACTTTTATTTATATTTTAGTTATTACCTTTAATATATTTGTACACTTTTATTATTCTTTCAGATACACTTAGAATTTATCACTTTTAGTTTCTTTAGCACATTTATTTACTTATTACTCTTAGATTTTATATATTTTAATTCACTTTAAATTCTTAAATACCTTTATATGTTTATATTTTAGTTATGACTTTTAATTTTAACTTTTTCTCTTATATTAGTACACTTTTATTCCACTTATACTTTATTGAATTCAATTTTTATTTATATAACACTTTTATATTGTCTTTATTTTAGTTCACTTTACTCAAATTCTTTCAAATTTACCACTCTCTTATTATTTGTCTATTTCTAATGTTTTTGGTATTGTTATGAATATTCTTATGTTTGTATGTTAACAGTGTATACGCTTGATGGTTGGATATATATGGATCCCTCCATTATTAGTCCCCTTACATCATTTTGTGTGTAGGGTCCCTCGTAGGTCCATTTGTACTTGCCTTTGTACACGCCATGGAAGAGTGCTTCTGCATCTTCTTTTGGCGGTTTAAAAAGAAGCGAGGCGAAGACCTTAATCCCGACATCTTTATCGTCCAAAAGAAACACTTTGCTGATAACTTCTTTCCTAAGTGTTAGTGGGACGCATGCCCGTGATGAGTCATCTTTGTCACGTTGAGGGATCATTTTCTTCGATGGTAGCAATTTTTTACCTTTCTACTTTTTTAAGGTGCTTTCTTCCTTTTTCGTTTATTCTTGTTCAGGGACATGGAAGAGCGCTCTTCGCTATGCTCGCTCTTTGACAATCTCTCTTTGGCGGTTTATAAAGAGGCGAGGCGAAGAACTTGATCCCGACATCTTATTTGTCCAAAAGAAACACTTTGCTGAGGACTTCTTTTCTTAATGTGAGTGGGACGCCTGCCCGTGGTGAGTCTTCTTTGTCACGTAGAAGGATCATTTCTTCGAAGATAGATTTTTTTCCTTTCTGCATCTTTCTTCCTTTTTCGTTTATTCTTGTTCAGTGGCATAGTCTTATTCTGGTATATTTTTTTGCTTTTCTGCTTCTTTATGGGGCTTTGTGTATTTTTCGTTTAATTTTCTTTAGAGAGATTTTCTTCTTTTGTTTCTTTCTCTATTAGTTCTATTTTTAGAATGTCTTCAGATGGTAGGTTCGGAGGAAACCATAATTTCTTGTTGAAGCCATTCTTTTTCATGGGGCTGTTTCGAACGTCGCTGAAAGTGCCTGGGGGTGCCAGATTTGCTATGTGTGTGAAGATAATCACAGTCGTTATCTCCTAGCCCACTTTTGTCATCAGCAATTTTGGCACATCCACTTCCTGTGCGCTGGTGATTTTCTGGGCTGCAGCCTCCACCTAGCTTTTCTTCCTGTTTTTTTTTCCATCTTTAGATTTTCTTTTATTTTTCTTATTGCAGCCTTGCGGACATGACAGTTCACGCACAGTGATTTTTTGTTTACACTCTTTTCATCCGTGGCCATTTCTCGCGCAGTTAGAATTCACCGGCTCTCGCGAGTCTAGCGAAGAGAGCTGATTGATGAAACAGATTGCTCATCTGAATATGCAACAGGCCGTATAACTGATTATAAGTCAGGATATGGCCATTTGCTACGGGTATGTTCATTGATGATATTTATACCCATCAAATAATAATCACAATAGTCATCATTGTGGTTTCTCTATTCTCTTCATACTATTCATATAACAAATTTCAGGCACTTTCTCTTCCCAATGATTCCTTTTGAACAGATGCTCAGTTCACAGTTTACATCCATTAAAGTAATCTCTTTTCACAAAATTAGTAATACTTGTTCTCAGTTTAATGATAGTGTACTCTCCGCAAATAAAAAACAACATCTGGGTGATTTAAAGACATTTTCGCGATGAATAAATCTCCAAAATTCAGTACGTGTAACACAATAATATAAAAAAAATATAGCATAAATTTAATTATACAGATGCAGTTAGATTTACGAGCAGCTCCTAATACTCGTACCGTTTCAGAAGGTTAATAAAATGAAGAGTCGTATTTTCCTAATCACTGGCGCGAAATTATTCGTTATTGTCTAAAAGTTTAAGCAGCATGAAATCTTGTTTGTACCCTAGTGCAGTGTAGTGAGTGTTATGCGGAAGAATTTTAAGATAAAAGTGAGTCATTGACGAACAAAGGGATATTATATCGTATATGGCGGGTGGGCATGGACTTTGTTTGTAAAAGTGCGTGAGGTAGAGCTTCTGTATAGTAATGAACCCTGTAGGAAAGCGATTATTTTTTCGTGGCTTCATACACGCCGACACAGCAAGGTCGGGGTGAATTTATAGTTGAATATTATAGTTAGCTTTGCTTAAATGATTTTTAGGAGTTAAAATGGAATATATATATATATGATAAAATATGGACTCTCCTACTGGATAGTCGAAAAAGTCTCTATCGAAATTTATAACACCAACGTTATCTCCTTGCTGCTGCCTTCCATTTAAGCGACTTTAAGACTTTGTCCCGCAAAAAGTTGCTTCAACCAAAGATCTTTTTCTCTTTGGACATCTTTTAACGGTAAATAAATTTCCATATAGATGCATGTATTACCCAATTACATTTTGAAACCTTGGTTGAGCAGCTTTTGTATGCTTGTTTTTCAATCATCATTAGTCAAACTATGGTGTAAACATTCCGACCTTACTCTAAATGAATACATTAATACTATTAACAAATTAAAACTAATAAGCTAAACGAAGAAAATCAAAATCAAAGCAAAGAAAGATAGTTTAAAAAGAAACAGTAATAAAGGTAGTGTTATTGTTAAAAAGGTTGAAGAGCGTCTGCTAAACTCACCTTCTGCTAAAATAATATTTTTTTGCCACAATCGACAAGTTGGTCAAGTTTGTTTATAAGCTCATCACCAAGCTCTTTAAAAGTTTATCAATTACTTCCCTCGTAATAAATTTCATTGCACCCTCTATTTAACGTACACAGCTAAATTTAGATCATTATTCTATTGCATAGAAAGTTTCAAAGAATTCTCTGGTAAAATGTTTGGCAATAATATAAAGAGGAGCAATTAATTTAATGGGCAGAAGAAAGAAATTGTTTACTTTAATCGAGGCTGTTTCTCTGTTGATTATGGTCTATTTGCATTTCTAAAGCACATAACTAGTTGTTTTTGAGGTATTCAACGTAATTTATCAGTTTTTCAAAATGTTAGAGCAATGTTTTTTAATCTACATAGATGAATGAAAATCATTTTAACCAATATATTTTATTAGATAAAATAGCTTCCATCTCTTTCAGATATCTATTTCTAACGAAATTAAAGTTTATATATGCCCAAATATCTAACAACTAAATGCAACCATGACTCTCATTTAATAGAAGCTGTAGTACCTTGAGCATGTGGCAGCCACATACTATGGGATGACTTCATGCACCTGGGCAGCACCATTCACCCAACTCTCACCTGTGGCTCCAAGTATCTACTAGGCTAAGGCAGCGGCCACGCCTCGAGCAACAATTTTGACTGCTGGGCTGAACCAAGTGAGGGGTAGAAACCGCTCTTATGGCACGGAGTCTTGCTAGCCTTACTAGATGAAGTGTCTAGGAGCAAGGTGTGCTTATGGGCATAGATTTTAGGCCTTTGATGAGGTTGGTGTGAAAGCAAGATGAGTGATACATCTAGTGCGAGCTTGGCACATAAAAGGTAATTGGCCAATCACCGTCGAAAATGATTGGACCCCTTATTACGTACTATCCAAGCATAACCATGGAAGAATGCCAAAGAAATAGGTAGTGCTCCATGGTTGCCGAAGTCAAGGTGTATGTGGCACGTCGGTCGTAAGGTAGGTAAGTGGGTATGTTGGTAAATGCCCTTTAAATAAAATACCAAGGCCTTGGTATAATAAACTGTTGGTCTTTCTTCAAGTGTATTCTTACTAAAACCCCTTCCAGTGTTTGATTTGAAAAATGATTGAGTATATAAGAGAAAGAGATCTAATTCAAGAAATTATGTTAGAAAAGTATGTCAGTTGAAGCAGTTGCTTCCTACCTAAACAGTTCAGTGTATCATTCACTTCATGTGCGAGGTGTGGTCGTGCATTGTTCAGTATGAAACACTTCTTCACGTTCTTGGCTGCATCTTGTAGTCCACATAATTCACTCACTCTATTGTAACAGGAACAAAGTTTATTTTCTGTTGGACATGTCCGAAATAACTGGATTGTGGCTAACCTTCACTTGGAGATAAGCAAGCGTATGATTGATTCCTTTATGCTGAAACGCATAAGTTTATATTTTTCTGGGCCAAGAAAAACATTAGAAATTATGTTGTTGTCTTTGGCCTCACCCCGAAAAGACTATGTAGCTTCTACATTTGGACGTTATTTAGCTCAGTGACGTTGCAACGATTTTTTTAGGCTAATATTAGACTGACATCTCCTCTGATGAGGGATATTCTTATCTTTCGAGTGTCTTGTACCCGCTACACGACATGCTCATTTTACAGTCTCTTTTAGCACACGAAGTGCTTTTGTGGATACACTACTTTAATTTAACGCTCCTTTGCTCGCTCAAACATTGAATACGAATATATTCTTCCGCATCAGAGCATTTACCCTGAATTGTGTTTTCGACCGAATATTCCAGACTCCGGTAGGCTAACAGTGCCTTTCGCACATTGATGCAGGGTAGATGCCACTCGCTTCATGTACTGCATAGTGCATGAAGCTCTTATACGCTCGGGTGTAGCGTCTTCGATCTTCAACTATTGCCCTCATTTCCTCCGCGGCATATCTTAAGGTTACTTCTTTTGCCGGAAGACGCCAATCAAGCCCTAAACCTTCACGGTTGAGGAAAAGAAAACTCTTATGGACCGGTTTTAGAAATGTTTCTTTTGGAGTCACCACATTGTTGTATGCCAGATCTGAACAATTGCTACTACTCAAAATTTCCTACTGACTCAGGAGTATTGCGTTCGATTTCTGTAAATATACATCTTGTCGCAATGGAACCATGCCAGTGTACACATATTGCTCCAGGTCGTTGAAGAAGTGTAGGTTGCATTATAACTCCCCTCCTTTTACAACCGGTTGTTTTAGTTCCACCCCACATCTGCATTAACTAAATATCAGTTTGTATTAGACGAGACAGTAATGGATATCAATAGCAACTCATATAGTGCGTTTAATGCTTTGGATCCTTGAGAATGTCTGCATCTGCTGGTGTGCAGTATCCGTGGTGCCTTGGCTGCTGTAGGTATGGAAGAAGTTGAGATTTTAGAAAGTTTTGTCCTTTAACATGTCTGAGCTGCTGCAACTAAGCACGTGGATGAGAGAGCCAAGCTAACTGCACAGATTTACCAACTGGACATGCCTTTCACTCTTCAAAATTTTGACAGCATTGCTAGATATAAAGAAGATGGAAGACGGCACAATTTAATTCAAAATTGCATGACATAGCGCTCCGACTTATTTTTGGTTTCATATCCCATCAATTTATCTACGATATCAACTCATTTTCTGCCCTCTCCGCCTCAGAATACTTCCGATACCAAGAAAGGCCATCGGATGGAACGCAATCCTAAAATTATTTTGAATGCTGTTTGGTCTCCCAGACTACATCACATTTCAGTAGAATATTCCAGACTTAAGGCACTTTGTCGAGGCTCAGCTTCCGGTACCTTGACGATTTTTAATTACTAGAGCTTGTACCTGAATCTGGCTCCTAGACATTAGAATGTGGTGTGGTATTTTGTTTCGAGGAGATGGGCCTTTTTATTACTATTTAAATTTTGAAATTATTGGCGGCTTGCTTGTGTCACTTAAGCAAGTGAGCTTTTCCAAGTGTAGCCGAGCGTGCCTCTTGCACTTTTTTTATTTTTATTAGTAATTTTGTTTTACTTTGCTTGTTGAAATATTTTTTTGTTTAATTTTTTTAGATAGCCTAAAGATAAGAATCTGTGTTTTTGATTGCTATACGCTGGTAGACAGTCTAGAGAAAGGATCTTAAATTTCAAACAAACTGTCTTCTGGTATCGCTTTAGGGTATGGAGGGAAGTTTTTAAATGAATACTTTAAGAAATGTTCACTTTTTCATATAAAATCTCTCAGCAGAGAAATTAGAAATAATTACTGTCATTAATATACATAAGAACATGCAGTACTAGGAGAACGCATTTTGACATGAACAAGGCTAAATCTTTGAAGTAATTTCGCGGAAAGTACTGAGAAGAAGTAAGTGAGCTTCCTTGCAAAACACATTGAGGTAAAAGGAGAAGAAAACAAAATTAAAACGCATAAATACTAAGGACAGAAAGATTTAAAATCATAGGTTACTAACGTCTTTGCAAAGAATCGTCAGATAAAGCGTTCAAAAACTTATAATTATTTAACTTTCCATTTCTACCAACATTCCTAGAGAAATTATGGTTAAACTCCTTTGATTAATTTTCAAGATCATTTTGTGAGAGTGAATTATTATTATAAAATTAGTCGAAAAAATGCTCTGTGATGTCAAAAACCAAAACAATTATCTCACCCTTCGTTAATGTAAAAGATGATTCAGTTATTTTCCAAAAGCATTAATGGAATAGAAAATATAAAAAAAACTTTTTTTAGGTGTAAGATTTATTACAAAGCTTAGAAAATCGAAAAGTTGAATGAGAGATGCGGACACCTTCCTCGTACAAGCAAACACAACTAAAAGACCTTATCGATAGACAAAGCGGATATAGCTGCTTCGAACTCAACATCTAGAAGACTTCATCGGTGGATCAGTTGGATAAAGTAGTTTCGAAAGTCAACGTCTAGAAGACCTTATCGGTGGACTAGGCGGATAAAGCTGCTCCAAAGTCAACATCTCTGAAGGTGGATGAAGGCTGCTGCAGATCGTCTTGTTTCCTTGCAGTTGGAATCAGCTACTTAATCTGCGGGAGACCGTGTGAACTTGATGAGCAAAAAATCATAGACGTTTAAATAAAACCCTCATGAGCGTTTTCACTCTTTAAGTTAGAATGGTTTATTATATACAGATAACTGCTTGTCGTGGATGAAGAACGCCCTCCAAGCGTGTTCAATGCAATATGAATAAAGGTGGCAACTCATTTCTTTACTAACCGCATAGGTATGTTAATTTTGTCACCTTTATTAAACATTTTTTATCTTTAGAAGATACACAAGGCATTACTCTTTTTGAGCATACTTGGATTGGTCTTCTTGGTCTAAGAGATTAGTAAGAATTCTCATAATACCTTCATGATATATAAAACGTTCAGAACGCTCTCATAAATCATTGGCCAAGAGCTAATAATAAGGTCCAAGGTTGGCATTAGGGATTAGAACTGTAGCTAGCAGTGATTAACTTAACAATATACTCTAGGTAAAACAATCGAATGTGGAGTAGAATAAAATACCTGATTTACTCCAAGTTAGAAGAATCTAAATTCGGAACCTATTCGTTTAAATAACATTTTGAGCCGTTTATCTTATAAAATCTCGCTTTATTTCTAATTCTAACTTAATGCTTTAGTAAGTTTGTTTTGGCTTTTACTTTGTATTTAACTATGAGTACTTAAGTATCTTCGAAAATATATTTGATTTTTTATCCTTATAATAAAATATGATAAACTTGTATTAGAAAAACAGAAAAAGAAATGGGATGGCGGAAAATACCAAGGATAAAGCAAAAAGAATTAATATTCCCCCAAAATATACATTCATAGCCATCCAGAGATTATTATTATATAATTAACCAAATAGGTGAAAACCAACCTGAACAAATAGTCAAAGCTACATTTAAAATGGTTTATTAAGAAATAAATTTGGTTAAGTTAAGCAAAAATGTGTAGAAGTTAACGCAAAGGGCGCAGTGGACTAGAATTAAGGCCTTTTGTTTGAATCATCTCGTCTCTACAATTAAGGCAATTAATTCCCTAAGAAGTTCTTATTGAAAAGGCCCGTAAACATTTGATGGTCAACTTCGGCGTCGGTGAATTTGATATGATTGTTTAACATGGTTGTTTTGTTGAGTAATTCAAACTATGATGAATTCTTTCGACGGTGAAATTGGTGTAAAGAGATAAATATTTCGTCGGTCAATTGAATTTGGAAAATTACCGATCTGAGTTTGTAACTACATTACATTTAAATTCAAGAAATCTTTCCTGAGATTTGTCAAATATCTGCATAAATAATTAAACATCATTCTCCGAGGCTGTCATATTTATCGAGCTGAGATTACTGTGAATCTTTTATTCGACGAAAAATTTAAAGGAAGCTTTGGCGTGAAAAGCAATTAAGAATTATTCGGATCTGGCTACCAGCTCCCGTTGGTGTTGATGAGTCTTAAATGACAATCGCTTAAATCGGAAAAGTGAAAATTTTAGAATAACGCCAAGGTTTAGCTAAATAAATAATCATTTTAAGATGGTTGGAATTATCTATTTTGATCTCGTGTATATATAATTATTCAATATTTGGGGAATTTCCCTTATGGTTTCTCGAAGTGGCAAATGCACGGAATAGCATTGATAGATATCGAAATGTTCTGGCAGCATCGTGATCCATAACTCAGACCTAAACGCTAGAAATTTAAACGCGTGAAAATTGGGACGTAAAAAACAACATCTGCTGACAAAAACACGCCTGCTCTCACTTATTCTGATTTATGACCTTACGACCTAAAGAACTTTTAATAATTCCGGGAGTAGCCTGGAGGGAACCTTGGAAATTCTATCATTCGAAAGAAAATGTAAAACAACATAAAGGTATCAAATATCGTTAGGAATCCGACAAGTTGTTACAATGTTATTAGAAAAACAAAAAAAAAGCAAAAGGTGGACTAACCAACATAGTGAGGTGTAGAGTCACCGGCGACTAGACTCGCACACGACTATAAATATGAAGTATCATCGTACAATGGTAATTTTGAATCGGGCAAGCCTAGGGGACGCTCTTCACCTACACCAAGCACGTAACTATAGCTATTATTAATGCCTGATGCCGTTGAAGGTGATTACTCATTGCTATACTAACCAGATGCCATCGCTACGTGACATGCAGATTACTTTACTATGAATAGACCTTACGAAGCCATGTAAAATAAATACAGTTTTACATAGATTGTATACAGGATACTACAATCTAATCTTCTGAATGTGCTTTTGCAAGTCCTAATTTATTTTGGAGAAGTAATTGAAGAATATGTTGTAAGTCGATAATTTCATTACATACACATCAATAGGGATAAAATCCGTGTTTTTGTGTACCTGGCTTCTTGGTAGACTTTCTCATTAAGGATTATATACACCATATGAGCCTAAACAATCGACCAATTTATTTTCTTATGGAAGCCTTTGTTATCTTTAAACTTCTTTAATATCTTTCTTCCTTTCTATCATTTCTTTTTTTTGTCACTCCAATGCATTTCTCTTAAATTCGATGAAAATATAATCGCCATATTCCATTCACTTAAAAAAATGCTAAAATAATAATCTCGAAACGCCTATCATTATATTTTTTAACTCAACGACAACCTATTTTCCTTAGAAGAAGCCCCTAATGTACTTTTTGCTATCGTTTTGCCTTCGAGGTTCAAGTGATATTAACAAGCCAAACTTGCGCATCACAGGACGTAAAACAACATAAGAAAATCATACAATTCACTATGATTGAGGAAACTTTTAACTTTTACTGATTCTTTTAGCCAAACGACTAACCATATCTTCCAGATTCCTCCAACCTTATTATACTCTTCTGATTCATCTTAAAAACTTTTCAAAACTAACTAAAACTGATTTAAACCGATCGTCCTCCTCTTACACAGCCAACATAGTTTCAGAATCATACTTCAAACTACCCTAAGAAAACAAAGCTCATAGGATTTTAATTATAATTGCACCCACCAAATATCTGCAAGGCCTTCAACACTGTCCCGCATAAGATCTTAAATTAAAGCCATCCAATTCATGTGGTTAGATGTATAGCATGGGTCATTGTCCTGCTGAAATATAATTTCCTTTCTTAGTACCGTGAGTTGCAATTTCTGGAAAGATGTTGATGTATGTTGTGTATTTCATTCTTCCCTTGATTGAGGAAGCTCTGAAGGCCTTGTCACCATTAGCTTCGGTTCCAATTTTGTTATTGCTTTCGTTTGCACCAATTCTTTCCTCTTATATTTTTAGTGTTTTTGTATGTAGGACTGAAAAATATTCATTGCATCTTCGGGCCCGTGAGGTAGGAGCTAACGAATAGTAATGAGTTAATCCGCTTCTTTGAAAAATATTCCCTATCGATATTTCCAACTGGTTTTGAAAAAGAGCGGTGGTGTGGAACACATTCAAATATTCTGGGTGGCAATGGGTGGCGACTTACATTTTGTGAGAGAGTGAAATGAGGTTAAGTGAATTTTAAAGACTTTTCACAATTCGACCTTCTCACCTCTTCCAATACTGTGCAGCCGTATTCTTCTCTACTGGGATGTTTCTTTCATGTAACACCGAACCTCTGAAAAGATCTTACCCATCTGATCACGTATGGCTCTTAAGCTCATTCTTATTACATAAAAGATCTCAAACACCACATCCACCTCCTTCCTCTCTTGCTTAGTCTATTCCTGCTACTAAGGACACTTCTTTCTAGATCTGTCTCTTTAACAATATCCTTGAGAAAACATTTCTCTCCAAGCCAGATACACGGCAGAGTCTCATATTTTGGAAATAAAACCATCCCGTCGAGAGGCACGGGCAGTTAAGAGCAGTTCTTCCAATTCACTAAACCCCTTCTTCCACACGGTAAGAAGAAAATAAGAAACATTTGCTTCAAGAGACGTCTTCCATCTTTCATGGAATAAAAAGTCACAGTCGCTGCTAACCACTACTCATTCTTCACTGACGAGGCACACTCTACGAAGCTTTCTTTTCCACTTGACCAGAAAATTGCACAGACGTTTTTAGTCACGTGCGAATACAGCCACGGGTGACTCTATATCTCACTATATCGGTCGGTCCCCGCCTTGCTTTCTTTTGGTTTTGGTAGTAACATTGTAACTATTCGGCCGATTCTAAGAAATTCAAAACCCTCTCTTTCGAATGATATAATTGCTAAGGTCCTCCCAAGGTAAGCCGGAGAATTATTTGGAAATAACCTCATAACTATTTGGCTGATTCCCTTTCAAAGGATATAATTGTCAAGGTCCAGTGAAGGTTAGCCCGGGAATTACTAAAAGCTTTCAAGGTCTTAAGGTCATAAATCAGAATAACTGAGAGCACGCGACTTTTGGTCAACATATCTTGCTCTTATTCATTGAACTCAAAGAACATTTGTCACACTGCGCATTACCTCTAACATTAGCATACGGAAAAAAATCATTCATTGTTACATTAATTTCTTAAATCATAAAGGGAGGCGATATATTCAGTGCAGTAATAGTAAATTGTTTCTCATGAATGTGTGGTTGGCCAGCGGAATGAAAAGAACCAAATTTTATGGAGCAACACCAATAGTTATTTTCAAAATAAAGTTAATCATTCTCTACGATCTTCTTCTAGCGATCAAACAACATCCGAATCTGTCCTAGATACCACTCAGCTGGTTTTAACTCAAAAAACTCTAAACAAGCTTCTTTCATTCCATAAAAGTGTTGAATCGCTGGTCGCGGAGGAAGTGTGCCATTGAGCTGAATAGGCCAAAGTCATTCGGAGCAGCATCAGGAATGAATAGTGGCCCTGGAAGAATCTCAACATCGTCCATCTGTTTGAACTTCTCCATAGTCAACGTGGACGTGTGTGGCCTCGCATTGTCTTGCTGAAACAAAGCCTAACCTTTATTAATGGAAGCAGGATACGTTCTCTTTAGTTTGTGATAAACGCAATTTGGTTGTTGGCAATAAAGCTTATCGTTGATGGAGCAACCGTGTGAAACAAGCTCGAAATGCAGTACTCCTTGCAAATTAGACCAGACAGAGATCATTACCTTGTCAAACCGATTTCCGGTGTGGAACAAATGCTGGGTTTTCACCTCCTGATCGTGATTAACCAAATACACCTACTCATCTAATGTGACAATTGGCCTCCAGAACCGGTTTTCCATTGAGTTATTGAGAGGTTGGCTGCAAATCTCTATTCTATGGGCAGCTTGTGCTTAGATGAGGTCATATGGATCCAATTTGGGCTTCTTGTGAACAAAGTCCATTTGATACAATCGGTTGAGCACAGTCTGATGGGATGATAATCCAATAACTTTTGCAACATCACACTGCTTGTAGAAGGTTAAACTTTCAATGCTGCCACTAAAGCCTGGCTGTTAAAGGGTGATGGTCGTCAGGAACGTGGTCCACCTTCAAGAGTAGGATGCCCAGAGTTTAAAAAGCTGTTCCACCTCAAGACCTTCGCCTGATTGACTGTGCTTTCTAATTCAGTATCGCAAACTTACTTCACAGAATCTCTTGTAGAAAGTTTTTGCTTGTAAGAGTAGCGAATCAAAACTCTAATTCCAAACACATTTATGTGGGTTAGGGGTGGAACAAAGAGCAATAAACGGCGCAGGAGCAACAAACAACAGCAGCGTAAGGAGGCTGGTAGTTTTATGAGTAAGGTTAACCTAGCTTAATGGAGTCGAACGAGTAAGGCTAACCTAATCTAATGTAGTCGAATGAGTGAGGCTAACCTAACCTAATGTTGGTGTTGCTCCATAAAATTTTATTTTCTTTCTGCTTCCTAGGTAAGTCAGGAATTTCTGGACAACCATATATTATACATAGCATATTCTTTCTCATATTCAATTAATATAGTTTAATTATTTATTAACTGTGTATTAATAAAGCAAAAAATTTTTATCTCTTTCCATGCAATCCCCAAATTTCCTCCGAGCATTGAATGCCCTCGTTGGTTTCGGAAGTGAATCAAAACAAAAACAGATAGGTGCTACTGGCATACAATTTACTGAGAGCAATAGAAATGATGAGTACAATTTGAAAGAAACTTGTGTTTATGCATTCTTCTTACCTTAAATTTAGTCTCACTATTGGTTTAAATTTCACCTATAAGATGTGTCTATTTTTTTAAAGAACAAACGAAACATCCGACTTAGAATTAGGGTATAATGGAGCACTATGATTAGGTCGAAGATTCACATTAAACCTGCATTTTATATTACACCATTTCACGGAGCTCATTTTAAAAGTTATTCTTTAACTCATTCGATTCAACTTATCATTCTTACATACTTTGTGACCGTAATATTTTACCTATGATCACTATACAATTTTAATTTACAACCTCAATTTAATTTTATTATGTTCCCAAAGTTTTTTTACAACCATTTATTTTCATTGTTCAAAAATGTTGTCAAAGGTTGGGAGGCATACTGAATATTAACAAAGAAAATCACAAAAAAATAACTATAATTTCACTATATACTATTGTCCAAATGAATAAATCACCCCTCATATATTTATATATATATATATATATATATATATATATATATATATATATATATATATATATATATATATATATATATATATATATATATATCATATTTATTAAAAGCTTTTTAGAATTGATCATATTATTTTTAAATATCTATGATAAGAATTTTTGAATATTTTGTTAATATAATTGAATTACTTAGTATTTTACTAAATGATATCTCATAAACTAAGTGGTTAGTTTTTTTCGTATCAGAATTTAGCTAATATTTCTTATATTTCAAGTTAAACTTATAACTATAGTCAATAGAATAATCTTTCTAAATAAGTAATATGACTAAAACTCAAGGAATTACAGACGCACAGCGAACAAATCGAATTACACAACACCAGAAATTGACCACGCCATACTCGTAAGTCCTTAAATAATTGCGAAAATTTTGTTCCATTTTATTAAATCTGATGTTAGCTTGCAAATAATCATATGTTGCACATATTATACATAGGAATATACAGGATGACCCCATCCCCCTCACAAAAAAAACGGGCGTCAACTTTCGATAGGCCTAATTTCTTAATTTTCTGCAAGGATTGAATGAAACTTTGGTGATAACTATTTTATTGTGTTTAAAAACATCATATCAAAATATGAGTGTGTCGTGGGTTGGCCGAGATTATATATTTTTTTTATTATGTTTAATAAAATGAGTCGTAGTACGTTCGTACTTCAATGATCACTTCAGGATCGGTCTCTAAGAATGCTTTATTTAAACTTTATTCTAATTAATGAATAAAAGGGAAATTGTTTCTGCAATTTACTAATTATTGCCAATTCAACTCGTTCAAGGATAATTTTAAAAAAATATATATAATCTCGGCCAACCCACGACATATTTAAGTGGTGTCAGGTTATTGCGGTTACTACAGAAGAACCCAAGTTTAAGATTATCGTAAAAAAGCCCTTGCTAATAATAAATAATTGCCGACCCGTCGAGGAAATTTAAATAAGTATAAATCAAAGAAGTCTTAAAGATTCAGGGAAATGTATTTACACAAGTAGAAAGATAATTTAACGAAGGGTGATTTGTTTTGTGTTGTTTTTGGAAAGGGATAATTCAATTAAGAGGTTTAGTGAAAGGTAAGGTTAGAGTAGGAAAAGATAAGTGACTACAGTTTGCATACGTAACGTTCGTTGCATCGGTGAGGTTTCGACGAACATAGCCGAATTCTGGGTTTGAAATATTTCACAAACAAGGCTAAATTCTTGGACTAAAGGACAAATAACTCCTTGCCTACGTCCAAGATAAAGAAAGGACGGAAAGGGAAGTAAGGAGAGCACAAGCACAAAGAGAGGCGGAAATAAGGAGAGAAGAAGCTAAAAGATAGGCAGGAGAGAGAATGATACAGATGGAAGCGGAAATCAGGAGAGAAGAAGCTCAGAGACAGGCAGAAGAGAGAAAGATACAGATGGCAGCAGAAGAGAGAAAGATACAGATGGAAACAGAAGAGAGGGAAAATATATTAGAACACGAGAGAGAATTGAGCAAGGACCAAATGGAAGTGCAGTCCGTGGGGTCCAGGCCTGGGACATCTCACCTCCCAACTATGAAGCTTCCAGCGTGCAAGTTCGACGAGGACGACCTATACGCGTACCTCTCGCACTTCGAAAAGATTTAAGAAGTGAACCAACGGGATAGCGAAACAGACGGTATAGCCAGACTACTTCCCCTTCTCATTACACGCGTACGAGACATATTCGTATTTTCTGCCCTCTGAAGCTACAGTAGACTACTCTACCCTTAAAGCAGAACTAGTGGGAGCCATTAACCTAAATCCTGAAGAGTATCGAATGAAATTTAGGCAGGCTAGGATTCAGCCCGGACAAACCTACCGGCAATTTGGGTTTATCCTCAAGAGGCACCTCCAATTTTAATTGGATTCAGCCAAAGTAAGAAACGATTTCGACTCACTCGTCAACTTCATACTGAAGGAACATCTGTTATGCACCCTGCCTGCATAATTAAGGGCCTTTGTCAAGGACCGGAGAGCCGAGTCCTTTGACTATTATTTGTCCGAAGCCAATTTACACTCGTCCAACCACTGGTTATATCCGAGAGAGGGAAACAAAAAAAAGCCCTCGTCCCCCAAGAAAGGTGGGTATCCTCAGAAATCCTTTTTCCCAAAGAAAGGGGGTTATGCCAACCAAAAAACGCAAAATAACTTCCCTAAGTTCGTCAGGAACGCAGTACACAGCAGAAACCCCATAACCTGCTTTAGTTGTGGCATCCAAAGCCACCTTAATTATAATTGCCCCCAATATTCGAGTCTTAAGTCTCCATCGAGCCAATAGGTACATAACCTTACGGCAACGATGGGCCCAGAACAACCTCCTAATACCTCACCTCCATTAACCACATCGAATTCCCCTAACCAGCATGTGAACTTTGTGTACAACAAAAATTCTCCCGAAGGACTAAAATTCGAGACTGGGGCCTTAAATGGTCGCCGAATCTCAACCTTGTTAAGTGAGACGGGGTGCACCTGTATCGTTGTATCAAACAAATTGCTCCTCCCTATCAGCCCCTATCACCAGAAGTTCCTGGTCGTCCAGGATTTCCTGGGTAGACAAACCAAGTTCCCTGTCGTCCGATGCCACATACAGTCGAAGAATTTTTCTGACTGGACCGATGTAGTAGCAGCGCCTATTAGATTCTGCTCTTTAGTAAAAGGCCAGAGTGCGTAGCTCTCTCCAAATCAGGGGGCTCAGCTCGTAGTCACCCGGATGCCCACGAATAAGAGAGCCAGGGTCATATTTTTCGACCGTAAAACACGAGGACGAAGGGCGGAGTTCCCAAGTCTTCGATACGGCGCCGTAAGTTGGACCAACTCTCCCGCCCCCGGAGGGGAAGGCAGCGAAGAAGGAAAATAAAAGCGAAGAAAGGCAAATCCAGTTGAAAAGAAAAGCAGAAGACTTAAATATGAGGATGAAAAGAGAAGCAGAATAATTAAGAATGAGGATAAAAAAGAAGCCGAAGAAAGAAGAATCCAGATAAAAACCAAAGACGAAGAAAGAAGAATAAAGATAGGAAGAGAAGTAGAAGAAAGGAAAATACAGATGGAAATCAAAGCCGAAGAAAGAAGAAGAAATATGGAAAAGTAGCAGAAGATTAAAGAAAAGTAGAGAAAAGAAGAATTGTAGAAGGTTTGAAGGAGGCATCCTTCTATTTGGAATACGTGTACGTGGGTACACCGACATTTAAAATTAGGAAAAATGATCTACAACAAAATATGGTAGACGTTATAATTAAGATGCCGCTACCCCGAACCAAGAGGCAATTGCGTTTTTTCTTGGGGACCACCCCATGCTACCGAAGATTCGTTCCCCAAGTTGCAGTGATAGCCGTTCCCGATAATGATGTGTTAAAAGACAGCCCCTATCCTACGTATGCCCAATCCCCCAAAGTAATTTGGTATACGCACCGACGCGTGTGGAGAAGGCGTTGGGTGTGTCTTGCTGCTATATGAAGATGAGGGCACCCCTTTCCCCATAGCTTATGCCAGCCGAACACTCACGATGCGGGAAAGAACGTATGCAACAGTAGCACAGGGAACATTAGCCATAATGCAATACCAATTTAATATAGCTTACATAAAAGATTCTGAGAATTGTATCGATGACTGCTTGAGCCAAAACCCCGTCAAGAACTAATTAAGCCACTATTAGTCACGGGACCAAATTTGTTCTGTGTTTTTTTCTTGTTACTAATTTTTTTTGTTTTGTATGTATAACTGTATCTCTAATGGTGTTGTTTTTGGGTTTGTATTTCGTATAATTGTTTAGGATAAGTTGTAATTATGCGCACGGGGGAACATAATAAAGATTTAATAAGAGTGGCGGGAATAGGGCGTTCCCACTATCGGTCGATTAGCTTTTGTAAATATATTTTAGTAAGGCTCTTCACGTAGAGCACTGGCGAATCCCTTCCCCCCCAGGATAATCTTAAGGGTGAAGGATTGTAGAGATATAGGAGTTAAACAAAAACTTAAGAAATGGCGACTGTACATATGTATATATCGAGGCCTCCCTTATGGCGAGGAAAAATAATGTAGTAATAACAAAGGCCACTTGGGTTTCCCTTTTTACCCTCTAACCGGTCTTCGGTAACATACAAGAACGGACAAAATTGTGAATTTAGGAGACAGATTCCTGACCTCGACTCAAAATTCCGACCCGCCTAGGGGTTATTAATAAATACGAAAGTCAAAAATGCAAACTGTCGATCTCGCATTACGCTATCCCCATAGCTCTACGACGAGAAAGTGCGGCAGAAGTGAGACTACACTTCTGTCGGATCAATAGGGATCGTTTTTCCCCAATTTCTAAAATGCTAAGGTAAGAGGAACAACAGACACCCAAACGGGAGACCACCCTTAAGTCTCACCTTGCGTGTCCCCTACACCTCTCATTACCCCGCGGGGGTAATTGACGTATAAAACAAGTCGACAGGAGAAAACGAGACTTTTTTGTTTTCGAAAAGAGATAGAAAAGTGACCGGTAGAGAGTTTCTCTACAAGTTAAGAAAGACTAGCAGTTTTTTGTATAATAATATCAAATTGTTACAAGTAGCCTCGGCACAGTTCGAGCACAAGGATCATCAAAGGATCTAAACTAAGAGTACTCTCGACACAGCTCAAGTACCCAGAGATCGTTAATTATTCTTACGCTATTTGAGTTTGACAACCACAAACTAGATAGAAGAAACATCAAACATATTCCACCTTGTTCGGAACAAAACCTTTTGAAGGTCACCAACGGACGCCAAAACCAAAGAATCATTGGTTTTGTTTTGATTCTACTTCGCATATTAGAATTTACGCGTGACGTCACTCGCTCACTCTTCATCTAACAACGCCATCTCTTGAGCAACTTAAGAAATCATCCTTTCCACGCCTCCCCAGAGCAAAATCGAGTGAAGGGATTTCTTTAGGATTCTCTGGTTGAAACCCCATTATACGAGGGGCGGTCAATAAGTTTTGCGAATCGGTAGGGCAAAACAGAGGAAGAGGAATGGCTGTTTGTGGGGGTTTTAGGACAAGTTATGACAAGTCAGGACCTGCAGCCGCACGCTCCTGCCTCGTCTATTTAAGAAGCAGTAGCTGATCGCAGATCGTCAGTCACAAATCTTTCAACAATGGAGAAGGTTGAGCACCGCGCAGTGATTAAATTTTTGACCAAGGAAGGCAAGAATGCAAAAGAGATCCATGAACGCATAATTGCAGTGTACACCGACATTGCCCTTCCTATGCAACCATTGCTCGCTGGACTAGGGAGTTACGCCATTGTCGTGAGCCCCTTAAAGATGACCCCATCGCGGACACCTTTTAGACGTGACCAACGAGCACATTGTGGCCCGTGTGGAGAGGATGATCCTCGAAAATCGACGGGTGAAGGTCGAAGAAATCGAGCGAGAACGTGAAATATAACATGGAAGTGTTATGAATATCATACAAGACAATTTGGCGATTTCCAAGGTATCTGCTCGTTGGGTCCCTAGAAACCCTTACGCCCCATGATCGACTTCAACGTCATCAAAATCCACAAGGCCAGAGTTGCACAAGCTGCCCTGCGCGAGTGCGGATTTGGGGAGCGCAACCATCCCCCCTACAGTCCAGATCTGGCCACCAGTGACTACTTTTTATTCAGCCAGCTCAATGCTGCACTACGTGGACGCCCGTTTGGGGACGATAAATATGTGCAGCTCGCCGTCCAGGAGTGGATAGAACAGCAGTCAGGAGATTTCTGGTTTTCGGGAATTCGAAGCCTCAGGGACAAGTGGCGCAAGTGCATTGAAGTCGAGGGCAGTTATATTGAAAAATAATAAAAGACTTATCGTCATATCTCGTTTCCTTATATCCGAATTGCATAACTTATTGACCGCCCCTCGTATAATATGAGTAAGCTATCCCATTTTTTATGTCCCCGTGCGTTGAAGTAGTTTATTTTGTATATTTTAATTACGAAGTGGAAAGAGTAAATTGTTCTTCGTTAAAATTCACACAGAACCAAGCATTGAGAGAGGGAAATTAAAAACAATTTTTTTTATCTGATTTTTGTAAGTGTGGGTGGTAATTTTATTTGAGTGTATTAATGTTCATTAAAAGTCTATTTTTTGTAGTTCTTTTTTTTAAATTATCCTTAAACGAGTTAAATTGGCAATATAGTTGGTAAATTCCAGAAAAAAATTCCCTTTTATTCATTCATTAGAATAAAGCTTAAGTAAAGCACTCTTAGAGACCGATCCTGAAGAGATCATTGAAGTAGGAACTTACTACTACTTAATTTTATTAATCATAATAAAAATAAATATATATATATAATCTCGGCCAACCCACGATAGAGAGTCTTTCGACTTTTCTTCTTTATTCTAGAGCACTTGGTCGAGATGACCTCCATTTAACTTTGAGCATTTCTTGAGGCGCAGCACAAAGTTGTCAATGACGTCCTTACAAACCGACCAACTAATGGTCTTGATCTCCTGCGTGATCGATTTTTTTAGTTCCGTGATGGTTCTTGGTCTCCCTCCGTACACTCTGCCTTAAAGGTAGCCCCAGAAAAAGAAATCTGGGGGCTAAGGTCTGTGCTGTGAGGTGTCCACTTAAAATCTGTCTTGAGACTGATCGCACGGTCACCAAAGTTCTTTTTCAGCCAATCTCGGGACAGTTTTGAGGTGTGAAAGCTTGCTACATGTTGCTGGAAACAAAACTTCCCTATAAGCGAAAGGGAACTGCGTCTTTCACTCGCTCTTGAAAGTTTTAAGGACCTCGACATACCGCTCTTTGGTGACTGTCACTCTCTCGCCAGATTCCTCGTAGAAGAATGGTCCGATGAAGAAGAATGGTAATCTTGGCTGAGATTACCGTCCATACCGTGCACTTAGGGAAGTGTAGGGGCTTGGTGGCTACCTCATTTGGTCTGGAGGTTCCTCACAAGACATTTGAATTCGAGTTTACCTTGCCTTTAAGGTGAAAGTGAGCTTCATCTGATGTCCAAAGTACGTTATGGAAAGTTGTGGTCTCCTGAAACTTCTCCAGTATCTTGACTACCATAGCCCTTTTCTGTTCCTTGTCTGATGGGGTAAAGGTCTGTTTCGTCTGTATTTTGTATGGGTAGGCCTTTTCATCTATTACTAGCATTTTTCTGCAATTCTTATGGGATATCCGAGGGACTGACTTCGCCTGCTTACAGAGCGTTTTCGAGTTTCCTAAACTGACTCCCTTACGCTCTCGACAAGCTCAGCTGTACGCTTCTATGGGCGCCTTGAATGACTTGGATGGTTATCACTGGCTGCATTGAGGTTCTCCAGTGTCCCATAGTTCTCGAAGTGGTCCACCCAGTCCTGAACTTTGATATAAAAGGAGGCTTTTTTCATATTCGAACTGATGCACGAAAGTATCCTGCACTTTCTTGAACGAGCCTGTCTTGTATTAATTTTTGACGCAGTATATTCTTTGCTGGAACTTCCATTGAGATCTAGTTGTATTCACAGGCGTTGATTCTCTCATGTCCTGCAAAGTAAGGGTGATTAGTAACAAGGATTAACAAGAAAAGTAAATACCCTAGGAGACCTTACGGTCCATTCAAAGACGGTACCTTAGTGAATGAATAAAGGATATATCACAAAAAGTGTGTGCAGACCCTTTTGGGGGGATCACCAGATAAAGCTGGACGAATGCCTAGAATTTAATTCTGCTCCGAGGGAGGGTTTTAATTTAAGTTCGAAAGCTTAGCAAATAGAAAATTAAACATCTATAAGTAATCGTTAATAAATGTACGAATAAACTTACAAACTCTAAACCCTCCAAAGTTATCCCCCCCCCCACACCATAAAAACGAATCCCTTTCAAACAGAGGTCTCCTTAATCTTAAAGGAGGAGTTTACCTATACAAAGATGAGGAAAAGGGAGGGGAAAGGTCAAGGAAAGGAAGAAAACAAATTAAAGGGGTTGGTTTGGTAAGAGATTGCATATCATCTTAATGCTTCCTCCTTTGGAGAATTTATCCGGATTATGTGTAATTGGATCCACTTCTTGGGATAGGATAAACAAATCGGCTGTCTTTGTAAATTGACTTTCCTGTGTTGTATCCTGATTTACATATGAGAAGAGATGGCTGTATTTCAATTTGGGAAACTCGGATTCCGTATATTTAGCGTAACAAATATGTTGAGTGAAATTACAGGGAGTTCACATTAGCCTGGCTATAAGTCGGTGGTTTTATGCCTTTCTATTTTCAAGTCTAGACGAAGGTGGAAAATAAATTATGGTCTTGCAGGGAGCTGACACCAAATAGATGTTGTTCTTAAAAAAATTCACCACATGCATCGTCACACAGTATATTGCGCATATAGCCAAATTGCACCACCGCTATCTCTTCCCTCCTGCTGTTTTCTCACAAACAATATCAGTCTTCCATCTCGGTCCTTCATATCCACATTTTTCTCAGAAGACACAGGTGGCCATACCTTAAGGCAGGAAGGGTTACTGGCTAGAGATTGATGGCAAAACAAGAAACTACCGCTCTTAAAAGCATTTCCTTCCAACGAAGACCAACCAAAGTTCCTTCAGGGTTGACATGCATTGTTATTTTACTCTCTATGTGAACTTCCTTAAACGGTAAGTGGACCTCATCCACGATTAAAAGGAGACAAGGGGCATGATTAAATAATGTAGTAACATACCATTTAATTCACAAAGGCCGTTAACAGATTATGAATTCACATTCTAATATCAGTATTTTTAAACGCACCATTATAAAGTGGCCTTTGAAAATCTTGATTACATTTTATGAGCTTTAGCAGAGGCGCAAGATTGTCTTTGACGATTTATAATTTTCTCCGTTTTGAGATAGTGACCGAGAGTCGCCCCCAATTGACGCATTTCACACAAAAAATTGTTGTAAGCAGCCACAAAAGTTTATATAAGAAGCCGCAATAAATCGATGTAAGGAGCCGAGAGAAAATGAAGCAAGTAGCTGCGACAAATTGAGAAAAAGAGCTGGAACAAATTAATTTAAAGAACTGTAACAAATTGATTTAAAGATTCTCGAGAAAATTGACATTAAGAGCCGTGAGAAATTGATGCAGGGATCTCTAGGAGAAATTGATGTAAAGAACCGCGAGAAATTCTTGTGAGGAGACGTGAGAAATTGATGTAAGGAGCCGCGACATATTGATGTAAAGAGCCGCTAGAATTTGATGTAAAGATCTGGAACAAATTGAAGTAAAGAGCAACGACAAAATGTTGTGAAGAACCGCTAAAAATGGATTAAGATGGCATAACAACTTCATGTAAGGAGCCACGAGGAGTTAATTTAAAGAGTAGGGAAAAACTTTGAGATTGTATTTTCTTCGGTTCTTTTCGTGGTAGGCAGAATTAGAAGAATGCTTCGAAATATGAATCCAGAAACTTGCACTGCTTTAATTGATCAAACCCCAAAGTCGGGGCATATGGTTTAGCAATGGTAAAGACCATGTACGTTCACCCTCGCAACGGAATGAATGGTGTAGCAGAGGTAAAAGCCCTGCTGCGCATGAAAAGTTGAGTAATTGCACTTTTCTATCACAGAGTTTATCCAGCAACGGGGAGTTAGCTCTAACATGTAACAGCATGCTTTCGCTGACATCTGGAGATAGAGTGTCGTCTAGTCCCCAAAGCCCGCTAGAGGTTGTGTGGATATATTTTCTACTCAATCTCATTTTCATCTTCACCATTTTATTTACAAACATTCCGTGTAAATGAGAAGCCCTCGATGTCTTTTGACAGAAAATAAAAAATCCATCAGAAATTTTGAGTACTGAGAACTCTTACTCTTCCAATGCACAAAAGATGAAATGCCATACTTAGCTTTTATTTGAATTAAAAATAACAACCAATTATTTAGGAACAATAAAATTTTTGTCACCAAAACGCGAAAGAAAGGGCAAAATGCACCCCCTCCCACAAAAAAAAATGTTGTAAAGGACTTCTTTTCAGAACGAAGAGATTTGACACAAATGATGCAGGAAAATCCGAGACTTCTTTACTCAAACTAAGAAAAATTCGTAACGGGAGATTTTGCTAAACATGCGGGGCTTGTTCCCTTCGCTCACACAATTACGAAAGTATGAAAGAGAAATAAATGATCATTTTTTATTTCACAACACATTCAAAGTTGGTGTGCAAAAAAAAAATCCCGTTATAAAAAATATATATAAGGTCTTTCAATAAGGTCGCTCGATTTTTAAATGTGAATAAAACAAGTTGTGTGTGATATAGGCACTCAATTTATTCTAAATTTGAAAGTACATTTTATGTTATTAAATGTGGAATATGACGTCGTTCAAATGTCCACCGCAGCTTCGCTTGGTGGAACGTATTCGGTAAGCCCAATTTTCGATGACTTAGGCGAATAAATCTGGCTGAATTGGTGGCATGGTGTTCGTTATGTTGACTTTGAAGACATTAACTGTTTGCGGATTATTCGCATAGAATTGAGATTTAAGGTAGCCCCAAAGAAAGTAGTCTGATGGCGTTAAATCGCATGATCTCAGGGTCCAGTTGTCGTCGCCGCCACGCGAGATGACCCTGCCCTGAAATCGCTATTGCAAAATGTATATCGTGGCGTGCGCAGTGTGGCACGTAACGCCTTCTTGTTGGAACCACATGTCGTCAGTATCCATATCAGTGAGATAATCCAGTTGAGGCCACAAGAAGTTGCTTATCATCGATCTGCAGGTCTCGCCGTTGACGGTTATGGCACTACCATCTTCGTTCTCAAAAAAATACGGACCGATGATTCCGTTAGACAAAAATCCGCACCAAACAGTGACTTGGTTGGGATGAAATTGGTGCTGGTGTATCTCATGTAGATTGTTTTCGGTACAAATCCGACAATTTTTCTTGTTCACAAATCCATTCATCCAAAAATGGGCCTCGTCGCTGAAGATGATAGAAATCATGTAATGCGCGGAACATTTGTCGAACGGAGCACTGAATTTGATAATAACATTTGATGATTTGCACAAACTGTTCAACGTTATAACCTTCCATCGTGACTTGCCAAGCACTACTGAATAGTTCACAGTGAGGTTTCCAGATGTCGCTTTAAAAACGCAGCCACTATCGCCTGACAAAGCTCGAGCGTCCTTGTTTTAACACCCTTTATATTTAAATTCACCGACGGACGCACACACACATAAAAGGTGAATGGATTGAACAAAAATAATCGGTGATGGTAGTCAAAGTGATAAAAAAGCAAAGTTACTCCTATTGGATCATGTGGATATCAGTAGTAACTTGAGACATCTTTAGTGTTGACATACACTTTGTTTTTTTTAGCAGCATATAAGCATTTTTTTTACCATTAAAAAAAAATGACAAAGTACGAACTTGATGAAAAAAAATAATAATGTCTGGAGGGTTTTAACACTGCAGTGAGTTTTCAGACGGATTTGCAGGGAAACGCGCAAGTGTTTCATGTATGCAGTTCCTGATATCTAGATAGGCGGAAACAGTAATATCTATTGTGATAGAACGGGTTGAGGCCGCGTTAATTTCAACCACTATCACATGTTATTTAAAACCACGATGCTACCCACGTGCATCTTCGCTTTGAAGCTTGGCGCCTTATCGCAGCCACCTGAGTCAATGTTTAAACAAGGAGGTTTATCTTCCCCCGTTCTTCCCTTGCGTCGACCTCGCCAGATTGAGTTAGGCTTATGGGCAGATAAGGCATTGTTCCCAAGCTCGGCTTTGAATTCCCTCGAAGCTCCCACTCCATTGTCCCCCACGCCAAGGAGTGTCCCGACTATTTATTTGGAAACTTTACCACTAAGATCAGATTGGAGATCCAAATTTTTGTCGCGAAATATCACTACGACCCACTCTCACCTTGTGCGCCAAAGGACCTAGACCTTGAGATTCACCATTACTTGTCCAGAAAAAGGACAAGTTCCCTTGAGTGCAACGGTTCGAGCCTTTCGTGACGCCAAGTCCACAAGGCTTCCCCTGTTGTTTAGAAAGAGAATAACATTAGAACAGCCATTGTTCGTCCGAGCCCGTTGACAAGAAACATATCTCACCCCCCCCCCCCCTGTTGTTCAGAAGAGAACAACGTAGAACAGCCATTGTTCTTTTGAGTCCGTTCGCCAAGAAACGGTTCTCACCCTTCCCCCTTGTTGTTCAGAAGAGAACAACATTAGAACAGCCATTGTTCTTGAGCCCGTAGACACGAGACGGTTTTCACCCCCCCCCCCCTGTTGTTCAAAAGAGAACAACGTAGAAAAGCCCTTGTTCTTCAAGCCGTTTGTCAAGAAACGGTTCTCATTCCCAAGACACCACGTCAGGATCATTTAATTCCCCCCCCTTCGGCTGGAACTCGCCAGCAGACCGAAAATTCATTCACGTCGCCTTCCTCTGCACAACAAGTATAATTACGTAAGCCGAACGTTACCTTTGAGTATTTAACCCTTTTGTCAACTCTATCCTGTGCTTTAAATGGTTTAGCGAACCATCCCCTCCCTTTAACTTATATCCGTTTTACCTTTTTATATCTTTAATCCTCGGATTAGCTCGATTCCCAACAACCCTTTCCATTCTCTGTTTATGTCAATATTTTCCGTTTTGTGTGTTGTTGATAGTTATTATTAATAAAACTCTATTTTATTAATGATAGCAATATTATTATGCTTGAGCTCAGTTCCACTTCTTAAGCATATCGAAGATACATAATATCTGCCAGCCAGACATCCACGCACTCTAAAGATGATTAAAGAAGTTCCCTCAACGAATAGTTATATATGGTATATCATCGAGAGTCCATTCTACGACATATATAATTTAAGAATGTGTATTGCCTGGCAAGATTATCATATCTGATAAGTGGCTGTATACAAAGGAATTGAATCCCTGCCAGATATGCGGTATGAGCATATGACTTGTAACCACTCGCAGAACATTAAGATCCAGAAACAGGTGCCCACACAAACCAAATGGAATCGCTTTGGGCCAAGGCGAAAAGGAGGAATAAAAAAATGTAGAACCGCTCGTTCTCTGATAAATTCCTATATGTGCCTGTTTTTATGGAGGAAACGGAATAAAGTAAAAGAATTAGTTGCTCATATTTACTGATATTGTAAAGTTTTATCCATTAAATAATGTTTTGCTTTCACTTCTTTTACTTTCTTTAGTTTTTCTTTTTTCACTTTCTGCTAATTCGCCCCCCAAACCTTCCAAATAATTATAACATAGGAATGATCCCATCTCTCGATTTTCGGGCATGCGAAAGACAGTTCAGCGTCCTCAGCCGGCCTTTCAGCCGTCAGGTGTTATATATTCTGAGCAGGAAAATGAAGACGTAGCAGAAGGTAGAAATCATAATATATTATACCAGATTGTTAGAGATCAGAGAGATAGAGAAAGCTACGCGCTCTCGCGCCCTTAAATGGAGAGAGAGACAACAGGCACCTGGGGACCCCTCTTTTGTCTGCGCTAATGAGAGTGCGATATCATAAAACGCCGTGGTGGTTGAAAGCCCGCCATCGCTGAAAGCCGCGACAAGCTTGATAGCCCGAAAAGGTCCTAGTGGGAGTCGGACAAAGTTTCGCCTCGCCGGCTTAGAAACCTTCTCATGATCGTGTTAATAGGGCGAGACTAGTCTCGCCTGCCTATGCGTCGGACCTTGGAACCCTCACTTTCGGACGGAGGGGAGGAAACTCCATTCGACCCCAATATATATCCTCCGGCACCAGAATTGAAAGATTGTATCCGCCGCCACCTGCAAGTCAGCACCGATATTCGCATCCTGTTGGACACTTCACAATTCCCACAGAACCCCTCAAGCTCCAGGCATTCTCGTTTAATTCACGTGAGTCTACCTCGTACTCGTTACACCCGCTACTCAAACGCAACGCGCCCAGTCTCGATTCGTGTTCTACTTGAAAGCAAGATCTAAGTTCATCCCGTAATAGTCATTGTCAGGAGACTATTATTTGAACTTTGCGCAAAGGCAATGATTACTCTCGGAAAAAATCTCCGAGGTAACAGCAACGCGCAACTCCCCTGTGCAAGTGCTCTCTCTACTACCCCCACCCACAGTTTAGCCTCCATCGTTGGCTTCGTATACACTCAAGGTCATTCTAGCGACCCTCAGTTAATATTGTACGTTTGTTTGTACAGCGAATGTCACCCCCCCCCCCAATCTTCCTCCTCCTTTTAGTTGCTGAGACTCGTTTACGTCTAATGTGTTAATGTGTATATACTCGTAGCTTGTTTTAAAACGCCTTTTAACCTTCTAAAGGAATATTAATTTGTGTTTTAGTAAAGTTATTTTTGTATCCCTTTTTCTATTGTCCCGGAACCTCCAAAATATTGAACTGTTTGGCCAACCTACATTTAGTTAATTCGCACTCTGCTTGTATTATAAATCTCGCACGCTCATAGCCTTCATCGGCCTCGGCTGAGAAATGCAGAAAGGGTTAACTTGTCCCTATTTTACGACACAGATGTTACGTAAATAACCTGTTCCATCTTCAGGGGCTACAGAAAATAAATCATATTTTATAACAAGTGTATCAGACAACATTTAACAACTTATCAACCGGAAATAGAGCGCAAAATTGACATAGCAAATAACTCAAAGTAAAATTATATGACTAAAAGTGAACCAATAAGAATAAAGCTTAAAACAAAGGGCAAACAAATTTAATTTACAATGATAAGATATTAAACCTAGGCAAATATAGAAAATATGTGAAAATCAAGCATTTTTCGACTAACCAAATGAAAACGGGGAATAGTTAACTAGCATAGAAAAAATATTTTTTTAAGTACAAACCTAAAATGAAATAAGAATTAACAATGGCGTGCTTTAATTAAGATCAAAGCGGTTGTTCGCTGCCTCTTTGTGCTTGGTTCGAATCTCACCCTAGTATGAATTTTTCGAATCAGTAAATAACATTTTTGTGAAGAAAAAATGATTCCATTTTTTTCTTTCATGAGGTATGCTTGATTTATTTCATCATTCTTTCGCACTCATCAGAGATATACAATATATATATATATATATATATATATATATATATATATATATATATATATATAGATAGATACATAGATAGATAGATAAATGTGAGTTAAGTTTAAGCGTCTACTGATTTTTTTCTTTTTCTTTCAGTTTTAACAACTTCTGTCTTTGGCAATTTCAGCCCTGAAAATATTAATAATCGAACAACGTCTTCAAGTTATCGAAGCTTATTACGAAAATGGACGTTCAAACAGAAACCCATTTTGGGCACTTTGCGATTTAGGGGGTCAACATAATCGACCAACCGGTAGTGCAATTAGGAAAACTTTCGTAAATTCAAACAAACAGGGTTGGTGGCAGATATGAAAACGCCATTCTGTTTTGGTTACGCCGTTCAGCTGAAAACATTGATGCAGTGCGCGAGAATGTGGCCGAAGATCCAAACACCTCTATTCGTCATCGCTCGCAGGAATTGAACCTCTCCACAACAACGTTACATCGAATTTTGACAAAATAATTGTCTCTACACGCTTACAAAATTCAATTGACACAGGAACTGATGACTGCTGACCATTGGAAGCGCCGTACATTCGTCAATTGGGTGCACGAGCAAAGACAAGCCGATGATGATTTTTCGCAAAAAATTATCTTTAGTGATGAAGCCCATTTTCATCTTGGTGGATTCGTTAATAAGCACAATTGTCGCATTTGGGCTGATGAAAATCCCAGGAATATTGTTCAAAATTCTCTGCATCCACAAAAGGTCACAGTTTGCTGTGCATTTTTTGTTAGCGGAATCATTGGGCCGTATTTCTTCGAAAATAATGCCGGAAATTTTGTTACGGTGACAGGCGAGCGATACCGTGCCATGATAACCAACTTTTTATGTCATGAGTTGAATTCTATGGATGTCGAAGATTTGTATTTTCAACAGGACAGCGCCACGTGCGAGGTCAATTGGGCACCACGATCGTGTGACTTGAGGCCTTTAGATTTCTTTCTTTGAGGTCATCTCAAAAGTAAGGTATATGCCAACAAGCCAACAAGAATTTAAAAGCTAAAGGATAAGATGATAAGGCATATTGGTGACATCGAGGAGCAACTATGCAGAGACGTCATCAAAAGTTTTGACCATCGAGTGGAGGTGTGCCGCCGAAGTCTTGGCGGACATTTAGGTGATATTATTTTTCACACATAATTTCCATGACTCAAATAACATGATCCAGTAGTGAAATCAATAAATTTTTGCCTATAACACTGTTTTATTCACTGCTACTAACTTCGATCCATCTTAATGCAACACCCAATTGCTGCAGACATTTTGTTTCTATTTTTTAATGGCGACGTTTCGACTATAATACGGTCATCCTCTTAGGCCTATAAAATATATTCCAAAGCACAATTCTAAAGGTACAAATATAACATTGATAATTTTAGCTTTAAATAGGAAAAATTAGAGTTTGAACAATTTCTAAAATTAGAGTTTATATTTATAGTAAAAAGACCTTTTTATGGTTCTGTTTTTAATTTAAATTAGTTAGTAACTTCAAAAATCACTTAAATTTCATAAGTAGGATTATGAGTTTAGTATTTATATTGAACTATTTAAATAATATATATTATTAAAGGATATACTAAGCACTATTGTATTGTTTGTCGTATTTGCTTCGTCGTAATTTGTCGATAAAATGCAGTTTTTGTATCCTTTACGTTTTTCCAGTTACATCATTTCGATCGATAACGTACCGCGTGCGCATTTAGTTGCCCTCGTATCCACTTCGGTAGTAAATGTTATGGAATACATTATGCGGTATTCTAATGTTTATTACTCTCTTTTCTGCGAAATATGTATGGGTAAATCTTTCTCCATATTATCTGAGCCCGCTCGGGCCGAGTCACATTAAATGTGTCAATATCGGTAACATGATGTAACATTGATGGGACGTGGTCGCATCGGGTGACATTATATATAAAACGGGTCGAGCAGCTCTTCCTTCTACTTATGTATTCTATGCTATTCTCCATGTTAAGTTTTCCTTAAGGTCTTTGTCTTAGTTATTCCCACTCTGACTGGCGACCTAACTCAACCTGACTTTTTCTTTTAAGGTGTCGGCATATTATTGATCTATGAGGGTAAATTTGAGGTGGTGCTTTAAGTAGTAAGATAATCTTTTTCAATTTTACGCGGGATTTCTTGCTACGTGACTAACCGAGATCTTAGTTACTACCGCTAATTGATAAGTAGCCGTGTAACTGGTCTACCACTCGACAGAGTCCGTTGCCCAAAGTTAAAAAAGAAATTCGTAGACCTTCTTCCTTGGTAATTCCTGGCATCATTCCTTTAATCAGCGCGCTGCTACATGTAGAATTTTTGTTTTAGGTAAATCTTTTGATTTTTACCTTCTAAGTTTCATTATTTTACTTCCTTGTGTAAAATATCTTAAAAGGAAATTAAATGAGATTTTCAAAATATCAATAATTGCTTTAAGTAATGTGATTTATTTTTTTTTCTGTATATTCGAATCTTTTATCGAAGTTTCTTCTAAAATAGATTTTCCATTTAAATCTTTGGTAAATGGAATTTACTACTTACCCCTAAAAAGGAATAAAGCAAAATGAAATTATTAAAGAGAATTTAGATGGGGATTATATTTTCGTATTTCCAACTTGCAAAAACTCATTACTTGTGTGCCTTAGCCCCTAGAGCGTAATTACGCTTGGAATAAGACATTGTCCGAGATCCAAAACCCAACAGAAGTGCTGCAACGAATGTCAAACGAACTAAGCATTAGCAAAAGAGAAATTATTCATTGTCCAAGTGAGTACTCAGATTTGACCAAGCCTACAGCGCATGATATTAAGTTCATGGAAGAAGAATCAGCTATGGTTTGCCTAGGAATTATTCCCTCATGTTCGATATCACTATCATTACATAATATAAGTTTTACTTGCATGGAGGTAACTTACAACCCAACAATCTCTGGCTGTGACCTGATATCTGCCCTCGACTTGATATCACTATCTGATTCTGATGACCCAGCTGCACAGGACAAAGACAGCGTTAAACCTCAATGACAGATTTCCCCGTCCCACCTTAGTTCATTTATCGAGTTCAATCACTCAGGTTTTTTTCTGATATAAACAATGCTAGAAATGCCAATACTCGACTTCCTCAACAGCAAGTTGTCTGAAGTCGATTTGGAATTGCTGTTTCCCGCTGACTTTGAAAATTGCTATTCGCGCGAGCTCGAAAACATTAAAACTACTTCATCAACTTCATATTCTCCCTCTGTCTAAATTTGCTGCTAACGAAAGCCATTCGATTTTCATTAAATCATCAAAGTCCTAATGACTTTGAATATAGAATATGCATGATCTGCTTGATTTAGGGCATCTCTTCCTTATTTGCTCTGGCGATGGCTGCATGTTTGGGCACTAGTGGGAGTTTTCCGCCCTGCGGCGCCTGAAAGATACCTAAATATTTGATTTCTAAGAATGTATTCATGATTGCAGCCATCAGAAGGAACCTATAAAATCATTCAAAAATTCCCATTCGTGTAGACTTCACTGTGGCTCTCAAATGCTGAAGAAACCCGAGGTTTGGATTCCACGCTAAAGTGTAATTCTTCACTGAGAAAGAAAATGCCTCACACAGATTACAGATCTGTAAAAAAAGCCATAAAATTTATTCATTTCATTTAAATTTCAAATATATAAAAACTAATCCCTATTTATGTTTCTTTTAATTATTTGAAATCCATACTTAACTCAATGAACATAAGAAATTGTTGCTTCTTAAATTGTTTACCACCACAGAGTTAAGTACAGTGCTGAGGATTTTCTCATAAACAATTAGTTTCGTCCCTACAAAACTCTCCAAATTCCTTCTTGACCAATTGGTTATGTGGGGGTGAGACCTCTCCCAATAAATAAAATAGGAGAGTGGGTATGTTAATACTTCCTTCCTGAATGACTGGTTGTTTGAAAAATAAATTTTTGAATAAGATTTTTGAGGCTTCTAATTTAGACGAGGGTCTCGCTTAGGATTTAAAAAACAGATTGCATTAATTAGAAGTGTATGGAATATAGTTAACCAGGGTTTGAAACCCCAAATATCAATGTTATTCTCTTTTAATTAAGCTCCTATTTAGAATTCATTATTACTAATTATCATGTGTCAATAAGATTAATTCTTTTATAGTCATTCTTTTGCCCAAGTGTTTTCTCCTCCTCCCTGGCTTTACAGAATTTATGTATTTCAATAATAATAACTGCTCTTCTATGGTGGTCTTTACAGACAAAGGAATTGAATAATCAGAAGAAATTATTTTACTGAAAAATATTTGGCTGGTGTAACCAACGTGAGTCTTTTGGGGCAAATTGGTGCACTTGATCTTTACCGCATATTCCAGATGAGGCCGAACTAATGATTTGTAGAGTGGGATTACAATATGCTGCGATTTATATGAGCTTTCAAGATATAAATCCAAGGAACTTGTTACCTCTTTTCCAATCTTCAACGCATTCTTTACTAACTTTAAAGTCGTTGCCTACGATAAAGTCATGATCCTTCTCATTAGTTATTTGATTCAACGTTCGTCAGGAAATTATATAGCTGACACCCTCACGCTTCGTATAGATATGTAATATTTGCATTTATCTACACTAAAAAGCAGCTGCCACTTTTCAGACCACCCGACTACTATATTCAGGCTATTTTGAATTTTGTGCTTGTCTGAAGGGGTTATGGTTTTTCCTCCCAACTTCATGTTGCCAGCAAATTTTGTAACATAACTTTCGAGACTAGTGTCTATTTGACTGATATATACAGGTAACAACATTGCACCCCCCACAAAACCCTAGGGTACAATGATAGTAACCCATCGAGTCCCTAAATGTTATCTGTTGATGATTATCCGCTGTTTTCTTCCACCTAGCTATGCTTTTATCCAATCTAGTAACTGACTACAGATAAAGTGCGCATCAAATTTTTCACTAAACCTTTGTACGGCACTTTATCGAATACTTTTTTCAAAATCGAGATATGTAGATCACGCGGACATTTCTACTCTAATCATACTCATTGATAATTTTATGATATAACTAGTAAGTTTGTCATACAGGACTTGATTTTCATTAAACTATGTTGCGATTCCTCGATAAGGTTATGGCTATTGTGATATCCGAATACTTTGTCTTTTAAGATAGACTTAACCATTATTTAGCTAATTATCTGAAGTTTGTAAGTGATTGCCGATTATAAAGATGGGTGCAATATTTGGAAGTTTGAGATCTTCAGGAACGAAGGCATTTTAGAGCGATGTGGTATTGGAGATGGGGTTGCTAAAACAATCAGGAACGATATCAACCCAGGAAGAATTTAGTTCTATATTAGTCTTCTGTACGACAAGGGATGCCACTATGTAGAGCGTCGTTTGTTGCGGGCAGCAACAGCCTCCATGACACAGAGAGCTTATGCCTGTAATCAGCATAATAGGGTCTGCACTGCGGCCCCAGAAAAACAGAGGTAACAGAAAAGAGCACCCATGACCTGCCACTCACGCCTTGAATAGTAAACTCTAGCCATTTTCATGAGATATAGTGGTGTAATGGACGCCCCTCCACCAGAAAAATGTAAGCAAGTACGTCCCCACCCGAATTGATGACCGTGCATGGAATTCGTCTGACATAGAAAAGACTACGAGTATTGTAAAAATATAACACCCTTGCTGTTATTTGTATTCATTAGCGGCGGGTAGATGGGGACATGTGACATGAGCAAGAACCCGTTCAGATTATACCATTCAGGCTGTCATGCGACCAAGATGAATCACCCATGGTGAGTTTCGGAGGAATGAGGGCTACAGTACATTACTCACTTCAATAGCCCAAGTAGGAAGTTGGGACGCGTTTTCAAATTAGGAAAGGCCCGCCTGTATCTTTATTGATTTGAATCACAGAAAGTTTTGTGAAAATAAACAAATTACTGGACGCACTTTTTCTTAGGATAGAATAAGAAAACAGCAAAAGCCATTTATAAAAAGTTAGCTGGATGGCTAAAACAACTGCCAATGCCTTAAGTCTCAATGATTTACAGACCTTTCAAAAGTAAACTGCCCTTTGCACGGAAATATATTTGGTTGCGGTGGAAGGAGCAATCCCGTAGAAGCTTTACCGTTACAACGAACATAAACCAGAGGTCAGTGCCAAGTCGGTTGATCTTTAAAAAACGCAGCTCCTAACTGACATCCCAGGTATGGATTGCTGGTTCAGGAGAAGAATCAATTACTGAGTTGTACTAGTTTTTGACAGGTGGCTATATTATGAAGATTTTCTTTATATATTTTAGTTGTTGGCCACCGATTTACGCAACTGCATCCAACTCATTAAATGAATAAATAATCACTTGTTAGGATGAGCTGATTCCGTGAACCATTGGTGAACGGGTCAAATGCGAAACCTGGTTTCTCTAACACAAGAGGGCAAAAAGTCTGTATGAAGGGGCGTGCTTCGAGATGCTAGAGCACATGTCGCTCCATCAGTAGGAAGGACCAGGTGGGGTGGAACATGTTGGTACCAACCACATGTTTTGGGAAAGTCATTACTAATGATGAAGAATCTGATACTATAAAATATTTGTCTCAATACCGTAGATGCTATTAAGACCACAATGTTCTTTTCTATTTAATTAATATCTCAAAAAGTAAGGGCATAATTAATATACATACTGATATTTACTCTTTAGTATCTTGAAGAAATGTGTATTCCGGATCGATCATATACGACCGGTATGGGACTGTTATTCTACGAAGACGAGAAAAATACTTAATCCAGAATCTGCAAATGCTCGTAAACCGTAAGAGAACCTTTAATTATGAAAAGGTGTCCGGAAACGGTGAATACCGAACTTTAACTAAACACTCTCGTATAAACTTTGTTTTCTTATTTTCGCAAAGACGCGCCAATTTTAAAATTGGAAACTATGCTAGACGTGGTTGGAACCGGGCGATGGCCTTATTGTGCGAATCCCCAAAGCTGGCTCATTAGAGTTTTAATATAAATGCCCTTTTTCCCCTACCCTTCATAGCAATTCTTACCTCTCCCTTCTTTTCGCTCGCTTTCTTCCATATATCAAGACCAAAGAGGAAGTTGTTATGCAGTGGGTAGCTTCTGTCGGCGGGCTCGAGAGGTAACCTCAAGTTGCACCTGGACGGCCATGATGTCACTTGATCTAACATTTTTAGGACGCTGTCCGGCTGGAAGGTGTTTATGTGTACATCACAAACACTCTCATGGGTCTCTATGGCCGTTTATGAAAATTTGAAAATAAACAAAACTTGCTACAGAGGGTTAAATGGCTTTCATTTCACCATGTTAAGCCGCTAAGAGCTTCTATACCTATACTTGGTCTGCCCCATCACATGCAATATTTTCAGAGCCCCTTCCCCCCGCTGGCAAATTAGAGTATAAATAACATAAATGATCTTCTCCCCCTCCCCTTCATTCTACTAACAATGCTTATCTCTCGTTTCTCTTCGCTTGTTTTCTTTCATAGCCCAAGACCAAAGAGGGAGCTGTCATGCCATGGGTAGCTTCCGTTAGCGGGCTTGAGAGCTAACCTCAAGTGGCACCTGGACGGCCATGATGTGACTTGACCTACCTTTTGCAGGACGCTGTCCGCGTGGAAGGTGTTTATGTGTACATCCTAAACGTTATTATGGGTCTCTATGGTCATCTATGAAAATATGAAAGTAAACAAAACTGGCTATAAAGGGTGAAATGGCTTTCATTTCACAATGTTAGGCCGCCAAGAGACTCCATACATAAACTTGATCTGCCCCATCCTATCCATCTTTTTTATAGATCTGACTGCCACTGTAATTGACTTTGGAGTGGTGGGGAAAGCATCTTCATCCCCAAGAAAATGGGAGATTTAAAAGGTTAGAAGAACAAAAGAACAAAAACCAGGGAATCCATCTAAAACGACCTCTTGGTCGGACAGATAATATTTCTCGATACCCATCAAGGAGTTTGGGCAAGACTAACTGGCCTTGGGACCTACTCAAGGCATTCTTTGGACAAGCATAGAGGAGAACGAAACAAATCCCTCTCTTTTTTTCACCGAGGCAAAATTCACTCGAGGTGGGTTGTCTGGAAACCACGTTCGTTTCATCCTAATAAATAGCATCTTGAGAGTTCGGTGGAATAGCTCCCTAGTTTTAAAAAGTTCACGTAATGTGTGGATTTAAAATGTTGGGCGTACGAGTCGTTCGCCTTTTCTTCGAAGATTTGTACTTTTTGTCAATTAAAAGGTTCTTCTTTATAGGGCAGCAAATTGAGGGCATGCGGTGTGTGTTTTCACCCATTGAGACACTTCTTGGTGCCTCAGTTAAGTTACTCTTTCCAGTTGTTTCCCAAGCCCGCACAATCTGAACAAACCTTTCACTCAAAATTACACTCCTTGCTTACGTGTTTCTATAGAGCGTAACAAAAAGAACACATTTGTCTGGAGACAAAAGTTTCTCTCTCAATGCAAGAGGCTGAGATCTAGGTGCTTAACATGATCAATTCTATTTTCGACGCGTTAGCAACCATCTCAGTAGTTTGAAACGTGACCTTATATAGGCATGCATATTCTCCTTCATTATGAATTTTTAATTTATAAACCTCTTTTAAAATTGTTAGCTCTGTTTCTCTTCGATTTTTATCTTTATGTCATCTAAAGCGTTTGAGCCGTCTTATGGGTTCAAGGGGAGAAAACCGGAGGAACTTTGAGTATTAAGGCGATTTCATCTTGCTTTTTTTTAGACTTCTCGCTAAGTAGATTACCCAGTTCCTGGTTGTTATAATAAATGGCCAGGTAGTAGTACAACTGGTCGATCAGTCGAAGGAGTGCAACACATAGTGCCGAAAAGACTTCTTAAAATGTCTTCTCCATCTTCATTTTAGGGAATCGCTCTTTGACCCAGAACGGGAACCGTTTTTTCCACTTGGGTCATCCATGAGAGATCATAGAGGCAGAGGTCTTCTTTTACGAGGTTGCCAGGCATTTATCGACTGGGGTAGCCTATTAGATAATCTTTGGTTTACGTTCTCTACCCTACCCAAAAGTTTCTCTAGCAGTGTCCACTTGCCGGTTCTGACACTCTGCCCCCTAATTGGGCACTCTTCTTCGCGCTCCCTGAAAGGCTTCATTCCGGGGCTCAGACAGGTTAAAGGCTTTTGGTTCGAACACTTTGCATAACAAAAAAAAAGGACTTAAATTTGATTTCAATTTTATTTATTTAAAAGACCTAATATTAAAGGAAAGGGTTTCAAAGAGATAAACGAAGCTAAACCATCAAAGTTTTCTAGCAAACCGAAAGGGAATTAATCTATCAATAATTTCCAGAGATATTCTCCAGTGGACACACATTTGTGACCTTTAGTATCGTACCATTCATATTTTGGATATATCAAACTCGCAAATATTTTCAAGGAGGCATCATTTACACTATATTCCTGTGCTGAAGAATGTACACCCCCTTCCCACATTAAGCATCTTTTGTGAAAGTTTCTCTCTATGCCCAACTTATTCGTTTCAAATTCATGAAGTGACGTCATCGCCAAAATCGATGGACAACTAACTACCAAAAGCCTAAATTACGGTGGCAGAATCAGGGGGGAGAACTTAACGCGAGAGTTCAATTTCATCAGGTTTCTCCCAAAAATTTATTAGCAGAAATTTAGCCTATAAGTTTAGGTTACCCGCATCTAAAAAGATTAAGTTACCCATAAATGGGTATCTTAAGTATTAATACTCTTGTAATCGACAATTTTCGCCATAACCTTTATATGAATGGGCTAAACAAAGGGAAATAAAAAATAAGGAGGTAAAGGTACAACTAGCACCCCAAAATTCACGTGATTTGGCTTAAAACGTATCTCTTTTTATTGCGCGCGACTTCTACCATCAATTTATAAGTCAAATTCTTCACAAGGAAGACGTGAAAGACATGCTATTCGGTAATTTTCCTTTGGCTAAGAGAACCTCTAAATTCGTTATAGTTGGTGTGTACGTACTAAATACCAGCGTTAAAGATTTTGAGGAATTCCGCGACCTAAGAGCAATTTTAGCCAAGAATGATATCCAAGCCATCTGAGATATGGATTCCTTGGGACTTATTCCTAAAACCTTGTCTATTGCAAGGGAAATTATTTACGATCTCAAATCTTTTATAAAGATCAGGGATGGTAGAATTTTTGTATAGTCTCAACTGAAAAATATTCATCCCAATCTCCCTAATAATTTTGGCATAGCCAAATCCCCTGTTCTAAATATGTACCCAAATGGAGGTGAGATAACGATTTTATTTTGCAAGTTTATAATAACATTTTGCAAAAAGATCTTGCACCATATCCTTATAAGATTTAGACACTGCCGCTTGGTGTGTTTTGCCAATATTGGAAAAGCATACCTTCAAATTATATTAAAGGATGAAGACAAAGCCTGCTCGAACTCTATACCTAAATAATTAATCTGTCACAGCTACATTGTCCATTGGCAATATTTTTATATAGAGTTGTTTTCTTCGGCTCTTGTTGAATGCTTCAGGCGAGGAAATGCTCGGATATTTTTTCTAAAGGTCTTTATGTAGATAACCATGCCTGTAAATTTTCTACTGAGGAAGAAATATTCTTCTTCTATAAAAGAAAAGAGATACATTAAAAGAAGCCAATTTTAAGTTGAGAAAATATTTTTGGAATTATCACCAGTATTACCATTTTTCAGAAATCAAGGTACTCGTAATTTAGCAAAAGAACCAATCGAGAAATATCCTTTGTATCCAAATGTAAAAGGGATAGTTTTAAGAGCCATGTCTTCTATTTAAGACACTTTAGGCTATCTCCTCCCAATTCCAATTAATACAACGTTGTTAATGAAAAGTCTGTGGAAGAAAAAACTGGGTTGAGAAAAGCCTCTGGAATCTCACTCCCAAACAATATGGGATAAGTTGGTTCCACACTTAAAACAATGCTTGAAGTTTATCTTTCCTCTGCAAACTTTACCATCTTAAATTATGGAACTTCACTGCTTTTCTGACAATAGCATTAAGGTTTATGGGGCAAATGTCTATTCTAAATTTGGACAAAATGTATTTCCTGTCATGGTTAAGGCCAAAAAGGTCGAAAATCTAAAACCTGCCCCAAATTTGAACTAAAATCTGCTTTATTCTGAGCTAGATTGATTAATGAATTACTATCTGCCCTTAATAAGAGTATTAAAATAACTTTTAATGTGTGGACCGATAGCAAAATTATTCTACAATGGCTTGTGTTTGATAGCACATATGAGCGCTACAATCAAGACAAGATAGACGAAATTCGAAACTTATCGCATTTGCACGAATTGAAATATGGTGAAGCTAAATAAAAAAGTTAACATTTTGGCCTTTGAATATGGTACCCCGCGAGCTATTTACCTGGAATTGGTTGTGGATAGATGGCTGCAATCCTGTCCACGCTCATACCCTAGATTTAAGGCAAAGTTTTCAGTTTTCCCAAACATACATTCTGATAACGGTTCTACATTTCGAGCAACAACACTATATTTAAACGCTCTACATACGGCTTGCGAATTTATATAAATCAGATAGACTTTCAATCTATGCAGGGCTCATTAGTTTACAAGGAGCGTGGAATGCCTCATAGGCCTAAAAAAGACATTAAGCAGAAGTAGGAAATAAAATAGTATCGAAAGATGAACTTTTGACCCTCGTTACTCAGGTAGAGAACCTTACGAATCATTTTTCCCTACAATAGGCAGCAGAGGAGCTCATGCTTACAACCAACTAAATCTTTATGATTTAATTCTAGGTTTTCTGGGAATTTCATTTCCAGGTTAAAATAGAGGACGAGTATCATGAGTTATGATGCCCATTTGCTCTGAATAGAAGGCAAAGGCAGAGGAAACGGCTACGTCTTGAAGCCTGACCGCGTTGGCAGAACGTATATCTGATGGCGCTAAGGGAGAAACACACGGACCGATGGTATAGGGCTTGTCTACACACGTGGGTTAAGGACGACTTTCATCATCTACTCTGGATGGGATTTATAGTGGAGCTTCATCACGGAAGAGATTGGGAGTCCAAGTTTATGACCCTGAGGACGAAGCCGGGGAGCATGATTCGACCCATTACCAAGATCTTTCCCTAGGAGATTAGACATCCACGTAAGGATACCTCAAACTCAGAATCGTCTTCACTTCCACCTGTGGTTCCCCCTAACTCAGATCCGTGGACAAATCAACTTGCAGATGCTAGAACTACAGAATCTACAAAGTCTCCAAATACAATTGTAGAAGTCTCTACCTCAAATTGATCCAAAGCCAAAGGCCCTACTTCATACCCTACTGGGGGTTTTCAATGTCCTCCCACTTGTCGTGCGACTTTTGTTTGCGCAAAAACTAATTATAACTATTATCTGGGTTACGATGGAAACAAGCAAGTCTACTTTACTTTTTAAAACACCTACCACATTTAACACCGGTGTTACATAGTTTTCCTTACGCTATTACACCACGCCCCACCCGTAGATCATAAAACATTTTTAACTACATACTTTGATGAAAACCTGATATTACCGCTAAGACTTTCATTACACCGTATTTAATTCCATTAAATTGTCTGTTCAAAAATAAAATTGTACTTAGGGATTTTTGTTTAATTTTTTATATGAACACATTTTTTTTTAATTTTAAGGCAATAAAAGCACTTTATTTTATTATATTTTATTCAAATGATAATAATGAACAGGTTAAACATAGGAAAAGTTTTCCTTAACATTGGCCACAATATGTTTTAACTCTTCTTACGTTTGAACAAGCTATTTATTGGATTTTATTTTTACTAATGGCTTCAATTCAACCTCTGCATCGTTTACTTTATGACGCGAGCCTTACCATCTATATCTATGAGGAAAAAATGCTTTGATCTATTTACCCAGTAAAATAGCTTGTTGCTGTCCCAAGGTAGAACTTCTCCTCTTTGACCTCACGTATTAAGGAGTTTTTAAGGGACACTTTATTTGTTTGGTAATACTTATTGTAATTGATAAAAATATTTGATACAGATGTCCCAAGCAGTACCCTAAAAGAGGCTTTTATATCACATTTGCATAGATAGGTCTTTCCTAAGGGTAAATAGTATGCTAACATCTGATCAGAAAAATAAACCAGTTTGTGCGACATTATAAAGGCAATTCTTTTTCCACTCCTAACTTATATTTTACAGCAGTTTTTGTCTTTCAGACTTGTGAAGATGGTCATTTGGGAGCATTTACAAATCTCTCATGTCCTTTCACTTCATTAACTTTATTTTTCTGGGTTTTCCTACACAATTATCTGGTTTCTTTTTAATTTCTGATTAACTTCCTCTTTGGGAATTTGCTTTCGTTTCTTCCTTAGGTTTCGACCGAGATAGGTGTTTTACTTAATAAGATAACACTAGGGAACACCCATTTTTGTTGAGTTAGGTCTGACAGGTGTTTATAACTAAGTTTTGGTGCTGAATCCAAAACTGATCTCCGTTTTTCTCTATCACGTCAAGTTTTTGAACTTTTTCAAATATTGACATACAATGAAACATGAAAGAAACAGGCATGATTGCAATGTTTATTCAACACTATTATGTTTTAACAAAGGATATGGCTACTGTAATTATATAATTATTATTGTGTGCAAGTAGGTAAGGTAAAAATATACGTTTATAGCTCTTTCTGGAGTGTTCAACCTGAGGACTATCGCGTTTGATGCTCCAACAATAGTAAGCAATCATATGTACATCCCATCTACCCTGATAACGTTCTTCCATAACCTTCAAATCTAGGTGAAATCGTTCATCTTGCTCGTCGCTAACAACCCCAAGATCATCCGGAAAGCTGGCAAGATGGCAATGTGGAAAATGTAGTTTAATACTCATGTTGCAACCAAGCGCCTTGTAGTTCTCCAATAGATTCTGAACAATTTCTGTGTAATCACCTGCACGTGTCTTTCCAAGAAAGTTCTTGACGACGTCTTTGAATGATAAGCTGTCGAATTTGTGGACCGTCAAACACACCAGCCTTTATTTTTTCAATTGACAGACCAGGAAATGTCAAGATGATATACTTAAAATAGTTGCCATCAGTTGGCAATGCCTTTACAAACTGCTTCATGAGACCTATTTCCATGTGCAGAGGTGGGAATATTATATTCTTCCCGTCAACGAGTGGCTCATGTAGAATGTTGGGATCTCTAGGTTTAATATCAGATCTTGAGGGCCAATTCGTCTCAACCCAATGCTTTCCTCAAGCTCTGCTATCCCACATACAGCGAAAGCAGGAATACTTTGTGTACCCACGTTGCTGACCAAGAAAGAAGCACACAATTTTAAGGTCAACACAGATGATCTAATTGTGTTTGTCATATTGCAATAACTCAATGACCCTCTTTATTTCTCCGTGTTCTTCACGAAGACAGACAGAATGCCTAATAGGGACTGCACCAAATAAATTGCCATTGTGTAGAAGGACATACTTCAAGCTCCGCTTTGAGCTGTGAATAAATATTCGACATTCATTTGGATTGTGATTGAAAGCCCTAATTCCTTCAGTAAACTAGGAATGTTATGGCAATACACAAAGCCGCTGTCACTTCGAAAGTACTGCAGAAATTTACTTTCTCTGGTTCGAAAGTATGATACTTTTGCTCCTTGTTTAAGTAAGTTTTTCTCATTCAGTCTTGATGCTAAGATTTCTGAAGCTTTTTTTGATAGGCCCAAATCACGTGCCAAATCATTCAACTCGTGCTGATCAAATCCCCTACGAACAGAATCCTCATGAATTTCGAAATCTGCATCATTGTTGTCATTGCGTTCGTCAACATCAGTCAGATCTTCTAGAGGAGGTAGTTGTTCGAAAACTGGCACTGGAATTTCAGCTGAATGAGGCATTGGCCTTATAGCTGACGGTAGATTAGGATATTCTATTTTACTTTTATTTTTCTTGTTAAATCCTGATGTTTTCAGTAAACAAAAGTAACAGTCTTTGTTCTCGCCAAACCATGGGGTTACCAAATGGCAACCTTTCACGTGTTCCTTTGGTCCACATCCGTAAACTCTCGACACATTGCCTGTACACTTTATGGGGGGGGGGGGTGGAGGGGGAAGGCATGGCTTTTTTTTATCACCGAGTTTTACTTTAAAATATGCTAAATATGCTTGTTTGACAAATGCACTGATGTTTGCCCTCTGACTTGGAATGGTGAAACTGCCACAAATGTAGCAGAAGGAATCAGGGTTGTTTAGGCATTTACGACGAGAAGTTGCAGGAGCAGACATGATCTGAAACAAAGGAAATATATATCTATGTAAATAAAACACTAAGATGGAATAGTTAGCAGCTTTGGAAGCTATAAAAAATAGCATACAACGAAATAGAACGTACAACACACACCTCTCACCGCACTGCCTCAATGGTGACTGCACAAACAAGTTGCCACGTAGCTGTAGATGAATTCAATCATAATCAACAGGCAAATCTTATTACAGCTAAGCAGTGGAATTTTACTTCTCTGAGGGGTAAGCTGTGGAGAGAAAAATAGATATCCTAGAATAAAGCTGACTACAAATTTGTAATCAGCATGCTAATTTTAACCTTAATCTAAATCAACACAAAAATCTAACTCAACAGAAATTTTTTTTCATATTGTTCCTCGGTGTAATTTATAAGAATGTTGAAGTGTAAAAATTTTCAACATATATGATGCTCTTATCCTTCATAGTCATTTCCTTTAAAACTTTAGCCGCAGAGTCAGCATGATATAAATTCAGTACATATCTCCCCTGCTCCAATAGATTATGAAATTTCATGTAGTGCATTCGACCGAATATAAATGAAAAAATTTAAGGTCATATTTATTTTTTCTATCAAGAATATACTGCATAAAATAGAGTTCCTCTTAAAGTAAACTTAGACTTAGATCTATCAACAGCTTTTCTCCAGGATTGTACTGCATATAATATTCTTTTTTAACGAGTTTTAGAAGAGAATGTTTCTTGTGAAGTTTGCCATCATGATGAGCTTCTTGATTATTTGCTAGGACGGAATTGCTCTGTTCTTCATCATCTCTAACCACTTCTTTTGATTCTTCTTTTCCTCGTTCTGAGTTATCTGAGGAAATCAGAGTAAATTCTTTTTCTTCGAAATTAACTTCATCTGAATCTGATGAAGATCTTAGCCAGCATTTATTTGGCTGTATAAAGAGTGGCTGTCCATTTTGAAGGCCTATTTAAATAAAGAAATAAATAAATTAATATCTGGGGTGTCCGGGCTAAATTTGACGCGTTTTATAAAAGAAAACAAGCCTTAATATCTCTGCTAACAATAAATGTACATTAAAATTTTACAAATATGAACGAGATTATGTCGGGAGATAGTTTATCCTAAGTAGCTACTCTCAGCTTCAACCAATGCCTAAAGGAAGGCTCTCAAACTCTTTGCGTATGCGTTCTTAACTGTTTCATTGGCAAGATCTTCGAAAACCGTCTTGATCTTGGCCAACAGCTTAGCAATGGGGTTGCAGACAGAGCGATTGGTGTCTTTCTCAACGGCTATTTACGCATAGTAATTCATTGAATTAAAATCAAGGGATGTATTAGGCGAGAAAATGGGGCGGTGAAGACAGAGAAGTTCTCCGACAACCACTGCTGACAAAAGCTAGGGTTTGAACACAATCTACAGTAGCTCCACATAGGCTTCTTAATTGAGCTTAACACCCTGCTCAAGATGGGGGGTTATATATATATATATATATATATATATATATATATATATATATATATATATATATATATATATATATATATATATATATATATATACATATATATATATATACCAGGCAATGAGTTCGCCACTCCTCCCTACGGAGGGAGCTTGCGCTTCGCTACTAAGATTAAAATTTACAATCTAAAAAAAAGCAGCCATGGTTAAATTTTTAGAATTTTTCTGAACTTCGCCAATTATAATAATTTAAAAAATGAACTCTAAGCTAAATTTCCCCCTTTAAAATATCACGTTGCTAAAATATAGTTATAGATGAAGATATATAAAAATAAATTTTCTGAACTTCACCATTTTGTTTTTTGATATTATAAAAGAATTATTAGAAATAACTCTGATAAAAAAAACTAATACATAGCCAAACTAAGATGAAATTATTATTAAAATACCCCCAAAATTCTCCTTCTTAAATTATATATATATATATATATATATATATATAGATCATATGAAGATCTTCCCACCCCAAGTACCCAACTGAAGATCCAACACCCCCACAGTCGTACTTTTTTGTTGCACTAAATATTGTAGGAAATTTGTGTACATAGGTTCTTAAAGAATGAATTATTACACTAAATATAACAAGGAAATATGAGTACATAGGTTATCAAAAGCATTCCTAAAGAAACGGTCACGCTACATAAATTCTTGAAGATCAGAATTCAAAAAGTCCCGCCTGCATCCTCGAATCATGCTGATATGTGCTTTATGTTTGGCCCAGTACGATTCTATGGCTTGAGTGTGGACACCAGTTTGCGGATCCAAAAATTGAGTGAATGGTTCACTGTATTGTGTGTGAAGCCAAGTCCTTGTATATTAACGTATGTCTTCCACTGATTACTGTGGCAGCATCAATTTTATCAACAATTTCCATGTATCCTGTTCCTGATGAAGTGCTGGTATCGACCATTCCAAACATCCACATAGGAGTGTGAAGTCCTATGCACCGATGATGCATTGGTTTGTGAGAAAAACACGATTCATCGATATGCACAACTGTTCCTGGACCACCAAGTTGCACTGAGTTAGCCTGAAGATACCTACTGCCCACTTCCAGGAAAAAAATGTAGCAGTCAATCATTGTCTTCTCAGAAACACCAACTTAACGGCTTTCCCTTGATTCACCAATACGTTCACTCCACATATAAATTGCATGAACTCAGGACTTAAGCGTTAATCTAGAGTTAAAAAAAACGATCCAGTCCTTATAGATACTGTAGATTTATACTTAGCACAATATTTTTTCTGGCATTTCCAAGCATAGCCATCATTAGATTTGGCATACTTCATCCAATTCATTTTACTATCACAAGAGGGACATTTAACTTCACTTTTGAGGATTCTGCGTTGCTTAAGAAAATTTATAACTGTCAGAGAATCTTCAGTTAGCAAGGGCAGCACAACAGTCTTGAAAGTATCATGATCCATGGTACTCTTAAACTGAGTACATTGGCAAAATGTGACTATATGTATATATATATATATATATATATATATATATATATATATATATATATATATATATATATATTAACACAATTCTGGTCATTATTTTTTTTTTTTTAATCCAAAGCATTCGATATTCATCTATTTTTGAACTTGACCATTTTGTTTTGTCAAACTTTATTCGAACTCTTTGAATAAAATTGGTATGTTTTTGCATGTTTCTAAAATCAAGATATTCTTATCATTATTATTATTATTATTACTATCATTATTATTATTATTATTATTATTAGAGGCGAAGTTGAGAATATTAATAAAAAATAGATCATATGAAGATCCTCCTCCAGGCTAAATCATATGAAGATCCCCCCCAAAACCTACTTGCCGGAGGATCTTCATATGATCCATATATACGAGTATATTATTAAGGAATAAATAATAAAGAGCCATCAGGAAACAAATAAATTACATGATTAGTAAAATTTAGCTCATTCCCTAATATTATCTCATAAGTATAAGAAATATATGTAAGGAAAACCTAATTATAGTGAATTATTTATTATACAAGCCCATAAATAAAAATCATTTCCTAGCTATGCCAAATCTGGCCTGATTTAGTAAAACAAACAAACACGTTTTCTAAGATTTGGAGATTGTATTCCGTCTTCAAGAAGGATCCTGAACTCGTCTTCTGGTCCCCCCTTCCCTTTCATCCTCGCCACCATCAGGATATTTGACCTATATATTCCTTCTATATTCCTCGCACCGACAGGGTGAAGGATATTCACTCGAGGGCCGCGTCCGCTGGCTTTCTCCCTTCCTAGAGCTAACCCCATTAAAATTCAAACGAACATTTGCTGCTTTAATCTCATGCTAATCGACCCACTTTTCGACATTTGAATATTTTCTCTGTATAACTGATTTGTAACATTCCATTTAAAATCTGATTAACGAGTAATTAACGCTCCCCGATTGGCCATTAATCTGTATTATGTAAAAGTTGTCCTTTATTTACATTACCTATATTTTCATTATGTATATATTATTTATATGTTAACTTTTGACTCATTAAAAATTATATTCTGCGTTTTCCTTCCTTAAATATACCTTTGAACTGAAACTTAGGAAACTCAGTTAAACGATATTGGCCCCTGTAGTAAATCGCACTCTTATACCTTGTAACCAACGGATTACTTTTACGAAGTGAACGTACTTGTACGTAGCAAGTACGTGTACGTACATTAGAGGATATGTGTATGTATAACTGCATATATAGATATTTCCCTGGTTTTTATATCTTTCCTCCCAACCAATAGATACAGATATATATATATATATATATATATATATATATATATACATTGGTTAGACAAAATAATTATAACACGTGTTAAATTCAATGAATATTCATTTTATATTTAATACTGAGTTGGTCCTCCCTTTGCTTTCTGAACAGCATCGATGCGTCTTAGAATTGATCCATGCAGCTTATTGACTTCATTGAGAGGAATCTAGGGCCATTCTTTTTGAAATACCTTCTCCAGCTGTTCCGTCTGCACTAGGATAGGAGGTATACCTTCTACCGTCAGCCGACTTCGATGCGGGAAACATTTGCCGAAGGCACAAGCTTTGTTTTTCCTTGGCCAATACTATAGTCGTGCACTTATAATCCACGGCTCCACCCTGACACAGACTTTTTTTTTAATGTCATTCACCTGTATGTAGTGGAATTGCACCGTTTATTTGGTGTTATATTTGACCGACCGCTCACCTAGGAGGCTTATATTCGCAGCCTTAGGGTATCTTGTACCCGCGCCATGTATATTCTTTGTCTTATCCTTACTTTGCTCGTTCGAAGCTTAACTATGGATGAAAGTTTTATGCATTCGCCGCGGATTGTTTATTACAGGAGGTATACTCGATCCAGAACGCCGGCCCTCTCCTGGTGACCAATGCCTTCCACACGCCCCCAATTGAAAGATTTTATGTCGATGCTGGAGAGATGCCACTCAATCCACATCGTGCACAATGCATTATTTTCCTGTACGAGCGAGACAGCGCCTCTTTCAGTCGCCAATTGCTCTCACTACATTCGCAGCTGACCTCATTGCTGACTATGCCGCCGAGAGACGCAAGTCATACCTTAAGATCTTTGGGTTTATGGCTAAGCAACTAGTTCGACAGATCGGTATAGCTCTTGGCCCGGTGGTACCCTTAGATCTGGTCAAGACGCCACGTGTGAGGTTACCACCTTTGAATATTTGTCGCCACTCATCTGTTCCCAAAGCTTCTACAGCGCCGAGAGTATTACGTTCAGCTTTTTGGAGCACACTCCGTGTATGTTGGAACCGTGCTAGGGTATACAAATGGCTCTAATTCTCAAGGGAGGGTCTGTTTCCACGCTTTATCTCCTTTGTTTGAATTCAGCGGGGTTCTGCCAGACACTGCGTTGGTCTTTGCGTCCGAGCTGGTTGCAGTAGACATCGGTACGGGAGATAACGCGACATGGCCGGTTCAGAAACCAGATTGTGATTTATAGTGACTCACAAAGTTCCCTGCGTCCTTTCGGGGCATTAGCTTCTCCGCCTTTCCTGGTACATGATATCCGTGACACCACGGTTTTGGAGAGATGTGTAGATGACGAGATTATCTTCTGCTGGTATCATGGACATTTAAATATTTTGGCAAATAAGCGGACCGTTTAGGGCGCCAAAGAGATTGTGAGGACTGGGTGATCAGATCAGCAATTCGCTCTTTTTCACACTGATTACATGGCAGAAATACGGTCAGCTCTCCATCCTGTTTGCCAAAACGATGGGAGACGGTTGAGGGAAACTTAAAATTATGTGCCATTACACTGCAACTGTTCCCGGGATTTAGGCTGCCTTCTGTTGTCTCCGAATTGGACACACTCGCGGGGCACATCGCCATCTGATGGAGCGCTCGCCTGCGCCTTATTGTGACGACTGCATATCCCTCCATACTCTTCCGCAAATTCTTTTTGAATGCTTAGTCGGGGTGATAATCGCGCACGTTACCCATCGCGATACTGGGACGAGCGGCGATGCAAACCGCTTGTCCCTTCAATTTGGGACTAGTTTTGGCACACCGACTTGAGAATTATACTACATTTTGGAGGAGGCTACACTGATGTTCACAGCATGACGTAAAAAAGGAAAATAATCTGATTATAAGGAAAGTTAATTATAAAATAAATCTTAAATGGCTTATCTAAATAAAGATATAAGCTTCTAGCAGGTGGGTTTGTAACAGGGACTGACTCCAATATACATGGTGATGCAGCCACCGCAGGATCCTATTTATAACTTGTCAGTGTGTGAGACAATTGAACAAAACCAAAGATACGGAGATATCTCTTTCAGGTGTTCACGATGCTCTTTAACCCAAATCTATCTAGAGCTTCTTTAACGTTTTACCGAAATATTTATCCGCGTAACAACTACACAGGCGTTCATATATCCGATCTGATTTCTCTTTCTCAAAGACCGTTTCTTTAACCCTCGTGAGGTGGTTGCGTATACTGAGGTTTTGGGGCAACTCCAATGCCAAGAGTGTTGATTAGCCAGTAATTCATCTCAGAGGCCTTTGGTAAATAAGGAAGTGTGACCCTCCTTATATAAGCTCCCTCGCTTGGTCATCGGTGTAGTGGTTTCCTCGTTGCGTTCACAAAATGGGCCTGGTGTAATTTTTACAATAATTTCCAGTTTATATTCTGTTAGAACAGGGTTTCAATTATGTTGTTCGAATAAATACTGAAAAAAATCCGTCTGCCAAACCCGAAACGAGTGAAGACAGCCAAAGATAACCTCACTGATAAGAAGCAACACGAAAGAACTTGAATGATTTGGAAAAATAACAACTAATACCATGAAATTCACTGTGATACTAATTTTAAGAAACAAATAAGCTGACATGGAATGGAAAAGATTAAGAACAATCCTTACGTTAAAATAAACTCGAAAGATTATCTAAGACACGCACTCGACAAAATACAAAGATCAACACCAAGAACACAGCTACTGTAGTCACTCATGGAATTAACGCTAGAAGTAAAAAAAAATACTTATAAATCATTCTACAGAGTGCAGTACTAAACTCTTTCATTTGCACAACATATGGTGCCTAAATCCAGAAAGAAGAAACTACCTAGAGTATAAAAAAAGCCTTATCACTCATTACAAATAGGAGGAGAAGACAACAGCGATGAATGAGAGACCTTCACAAAGATGGGCAAATTACAACTGATAAGCAAAGTTTTCAGCAAAAGGGCAGAAGATATCTAGGGCAAAATAAATCACCTAATCCTGATTTTTTAGGATCAGATCTCTATCCAAATAAAAATTGCACAAATAAGAGAAATCCATGTTTACGTAAGCAACTGACAAAGAAATAATAATCAAAAGTATGTAAAAGAAATAAAACAAAACCATCTGAACTCAACTGACTCCCAAACCGACGAGGACAAAAGTTTTAAATAATCTTAACCAAACACGACACTGAAAACCAATTAAGAGTACTGAACGATTTGGGAAAGTGGATGTCAGCCCACTCTAAGATCTGATTGTGAAACACGAGTGTGTAAAACAAAGAAGAGTTACTCGAAAAGCAAAATTACTCTCAACAAAGGAATTCTAAATCCAACCGTCGTAAACAAACTATTATAAACACATTCGAAGCTACATAAAGATATGACAAAGGCATGGATGACATCCCCTAACGAAAGAAATAAAACAAATTAGAGAGACGCACGAGAATTGTTGGGACTCATAAAAACTATCAGTCAAAAGGAACATAAGTAATCTCAAGGAGAAGATATCCTGAGAAAAGGTAGGGTGAGTGATATATTGTGATATAGATCCCTCTGAAATCTGTATGTTCCCATATCTTTATTTATCTCTCTAATCCTTTTTTTATATTCTCACATAATCTCTGTTCAGCTTGAGTTGAGGGATGGTAGTTAGTAGTCTCTCCATTAGCGATTTGACTGCACGCCTCTCCCTATAATTTCCTTGTCTCAGGCTCACACGAGGTGAGCTGATTATTCCTTCCGTTCCACATGGGACTACCTCTGCTTAATTAGATGAGAAAAATAAAAAAATGAAACTAAAGAATGCGCATCTATAGAAAGAAAGATCCGAGAGAACTATTATATACAAACACTCAGATATTTAATTGGTTGTATAGAGTGTTTGTGTTTCGAGTTGAAGAGACTTTTCTGTTCCTTGAACGTAAAGTAATAAACGTAAGAAGAATTCCTTAAATGTTAATAATCTAAAGAATTGGAAGCTATCAACTCTGTAAACGAAGGTTGGTGGTGAACTGATGAGAGAAGCCTTCAGTTATCTCGACATTTCCCGCCATGAAAATGCCAAAATTCCAATATTTAAAATACTCATCTGCATGAATTCCTCGCTAATTTATAATCGATCCTCCATGAAATTGATGCAGACAAGATACAGCAAATAACACATGGTTACGAGTCAATACTGCACTCAGAACAAACTACTCATGAAGACCACTATCTCTGAACGACTTGAAAAAAATAGTGACACCGTGATATTCCTCTCATTACTTAATGACAAGGCCACCTACCAGTCCATAACAGCAAGCCCAATCCTCCGCTTTAAATAACGAGTTAAAAAATTACATGAATAAACTTTAACAATAAAAAGTGAGTAGTGATGTTCAATATCAGAATACAAAACACGAGGTTACATAATCCTTCCCTTATAAGGGCTGCAAGAAATACACAACCTACCTGCAGCATTGCGCCTGATTTTGTCTTTTAGAGGATCCCTTACTTCTATCTCCTATATATAGTTTGTGGAAGAATTTAGACCTTTAACTTTTACCTCTCCCAGTTGATTACAGAGGAATAACTGATTTCATCAATAGAATCCGAGGAACGAAACTAAGAGACGAAGAGATACAAACTAGTATCATTTGATTTTATTTATCTATTAACATCTATCATATTGAGCCTCGCACGGGCCACTGCCTCCCTTGCTATAAGCAGCAGTGACTAATACCTTAATAATATCCGTTTCAAAAAAACTGAAAATATGAACATTATGGATTTATCTTTGGATTCCACGTACTTAATATATGAAAACAAGATTTACCATCTTAAAAAAGGAACTCCAATGTGCTTCCGTTACTCAAGGGAAATAGCTGAGGTCGTTAGTCAGAGATTTGAAGATATCGCTTTCAATAGCTCTGCTGTACAAAACATGCGGTTCATATATGTCGACAACACGTCCACATTCTACGATAAAAGCTTAGTATATATGTTAATGCGATTTCCTGTCTGTTTATTTAACCCTTCATTAATGGCATCGGTTTTGACATCAAATGTATTCTTAGGGTTGGGCAGCCGGTTGAAAGGGGCGGAAGATAATTTTGCTCTCAGCTGTTCGAAGTGAGAGGCAGCTAATGGGGACCAGGTAAGCTGTCCCAGCGACTTCTGCTTGAGCAAATCACACAAGGGGGATGAGAGATAGGCGAAATGGGGGACGAAGTGGCAGGAGAAAGAAGCAGATCACATGAAGGATCTCAGCAGCTTCTTATTGGACGGAAGGGCATTTCGACAATGGCGCGCATTTTGTCCTCCTAAGGGGCCAATCGGTTGTTCCGAATGTGAATGCCAAGGTAGTCAATCGTAGTATAAGCAAATTGCCAGTTGCTCGGACCGATTGTGAGTCCGTACTCGCAAAGGCGACGCAGCAGACTTTGGAGGGCGATCACGTGATGGTCCTAACCTGGCTAATATTCTTCGCATCATGTGGTTATAATTACTACAAGCCGTCACCAAGCCGAAAGGAAGACGGTGGAACTGCATTAAGTCTTTTTCTGTGGAGAAAGCCGTGTATCTCTTTCCCTCTTATTTAAGGGGAATGCGATAATAAGCTTTTTTTAGGTCCAATTAGTAATGCAGTTGGCCTTTTTAAAGAAATGAAGGTTTTGGTCGATCAAGGGGATAGGCTCAGCATCGAACACGGTCAACGAGTTAAGTTTCCAAAAATCGACGACTAGCATATATAACTCATCTTACTTCTTTGCCAACACCGTAAGGAAAGAGTATTTAAAATGGAAGAGTTCTATAATAATTAAATTTAACAATTTTGTAACTTCTCCGTTGAAAACCTCTTTTAAATGGATGGGCTGGGGGTACGGCTTAAAACGAATAGGCTCCAGGGTGGTTAAAATAATATCATGCTTGAACTGAGTGGCACAGCCGGGAATCTCGGAAATCATGTCTCCAAAGTGACTCAGGAGCTGTTGCAGCTGACTCTTCAAATCGAGGGGCAGCTGGGCGTTAACGTGAAGTCAGATGACTGGGATTCGTTAGCGCTTGGCACAGTGGGCAAGCGGTACTCCTTGTCCAGTTCAATGCAAGCCACTTGCACCACATTTAGCGGATCTCGGGGGTGAATGGTGCCAATCAGATGGATTGCCACACAATGGATGGGTTCAGATATCATGGATCCGTTCTGCAGCGGAGCGGGCCTGACGCATCCTTTTGCGGCTGTTCTATGGTAGATATCACACAAACGGCAATAATCAAGGATGTCATCTGCGCACCGCCCATATTTAAAAATCCTCCGCGCCATTTTTGTATGGCTCAAATGGACAGAGAAAATCTATCATCGGCCGTGTTTAATATGAGGGGTACCTGCGATGGGTAATCGATTTTCACACCTCAGGTAGTCATGTACTACCGCGAACTTATCATCGCTCGGAGCGATCGGGGGGAGCAGCTCGTTCGACACCACAATATATATACACCCTGTATCCCGAACAAGGGTGGAGACCCGGCAGCCGTTTACTTATCCGGTCTCAAACTTCAAGCTTCCTGGGGAGCTCTTCTCGACCAAGAAGTTAACCTAATGGCCAGCGGCAGGAGAAACAGACGGAGAGGGGGGAGGTTCAATTTGCGACGGTGGTGACGCGGGGCAATCACAAATTTGGTCCACTTGATTGAGAGAACTAGGACAGAATTGGTAGTGCTGATGGCAGTTGGTTCTCAAATGTCCTTCAACACTGCAAGAGAAACAAAAGATGGGCCTCCTGGGGAAGTAAGACGAAAGTGTATTCGATGAGAATGGCTTGACGTCACTAGGTTTAGACGAATAAAAATTTCTGGGCTTGGAGGGGCTAGTTATCTTGACAAGCTTACTAGGGTCACGGAGTGTAAATTTTTTTTACCACTTTTATCTTTGGGGGACGATGGATCAGACTTTCTTCCTTCCTTAGGGTTAGCAATTGTGGTTCGCGGCAAATAGATCGGCTTCTTCGATGCAGTCTTTGAAGGTGGAACACCTCCAGTCATTCACAAAAGATCAAATCTCCGAAGAAAATGAAGCCATAAGCTGTTCCTTCAGAATGAAGTCGAATAACGCTTCATACTCGTGGGCAACTTTCGAAGAATCGAGCCAGGAGTTGAAAAGTCTCTGAAACGTATACCCAAACTGTTAAAAAGTTTAGTTGTGCTGTATACCAGCGTGACGAAATTTAACGCGGTTTTAATCTGGCGTCATGTTTATGCGCGGTTAACAATTCCGATATCAACATCGAATGATCGATCGGTACCTTCCAGATTAGGGATATGAAAATATCTCGAAGCTTAGAACATAATAACAGCAGGAGTTTAGCGAAACCATCGGCTTCAATGTTCCAGTTGTTGTTCAACTCGAAGATCTTTTCAAAATGCGTCAAATAGGACCCGAAATCTTCTCCTTACTTGTAAACGGGTAGCGTCCCCAACGTAGTTTGAGGGACGTCCATCCGCGAGTTGTTGAAGAACGTTTGGAACCTCGCTCTACTCATTTCCAGTTCGTGCCTTTGGATGCTTTCTCTTTCTTTTCTTTTTGCTCTCTCTCATTCTTTCTTTATTTTTATTTCTCTTTCTTTTTATTTCTCTCTCTTTTTCTCCTCTCGTTCTTCTCTTTTGTTTTCTCTCTGTTGTTCTTTTCTTTCCGCTCTCTCTCGTTCTTCTCTTTTTTTCGTCTCTCTCTCATTTTTTCTTTTTTTTCCCGCTCTCTCTCGTTCTTCTCTGTCTATCTTTCCGCTCTCTCCGCTCTCTCTTCTTCTTCTTGTATATAGGACAGACAGTTCTTTCCGTATAACCCAAGAGATTCACCTTGTAATTTCAATTGGTCGAATGAAGTCGTGATGGTCGCGAATTCGAACTAAACTTTTTCAAATAAAAACGTAACGGGATTATCGACCCGAATTGACCCAGTATTCACACAGCATGATTAATAATTTCTGTCTAGCAGTTGGAAATATACGAATTAACACAAGAGACTTTAACTTTGCTCACAACACCTAGAACAAAACAAGACTGAGCCTTTCTTGATATGAAAGGGAAAATTTTGATGCGGGAATATATCAGAAGCACAGTCTCAAAACTTATACACGGTATGTATAAAGGCGGGTAAACACAACAATTAGAAAAAATAGTTCGCAAGAATATTTCTGCTTACCTTCTCAATAGCCTAGCTTTCAGCTTTAAAACCTTTAAAAGACCCTATAAACCTGACGCCGGTTAATATATATATATATATATATATATATATATATATATATATATATATATATATATATATATTATGTCGTAAAATGACCCAGACATATACGTCACTTCTACCCAATATGCCTTGACGTTCGAGGTCAAACGGGTGACGTTGACTCAACTTTGTTCACCACAAAGATGGGGGAGAGAAGCGGGGAAAAGTTGGGGTCCAACTTTCCTGAACGAATGCGAAGGACTTACATACAAAAATATTGAGTGCAGTTGGCAGATATTAAACTAATGAAGGCTGCGGAGTATGAGGTTTATAAAAAGTAGGAACAAAATATACTTTAATATTTACACAGTTATACACAATAAATAGATTAAATAGAATTATGGCAATAGATACTCGATGTATTCAAGAACCGAACTAACAGAGCTACTTGGAGTAAGCTCGACGGGGAGGTCGAGAGGCGATACGAGCCTCTCTACATACGCACACGGGTATGACAGCATGGTAGCCACAGATAATTCATCTCAGTTAGCTTGGGTTCGAGGCTTTAAGAGATGAAACGGGGATCGGATGGTTATTCGAGGAACTTTAACCAGTGGAAGTTTAACCTCTAGTAATAACACTAACTAGAAGGAATATTCGTGCCAAACGAAATGTACCGAAACCAAGGATGGGCCAATTGACTGGGGCTCAGGTCCTTTGGTATAATTCTAGCCTTCGGCTCGTAGATAAATGGGAGTGCGATCGAGAATAACATGTTTCTCCACCAATGGTGGGCGTGGGGTAATCTCACCCCGAACCAAAACGGCGCTTGACGGATGGGAAGTACTCCTGCGAAGATTCTTGATAACGCCCTGGGAGACGATCCAAGCACGCGTTTGAGTTTCCAATCCCTCGCTTATCGCAAAAAGCAGTTCTATATTCTGACTGTTCCTACGGTCCTCACTCACATGGACTGACTTTGTGCCTGACCTAGTACTTTCGACCGACCACATGTCGGCAAAGAGCCTTCATTCTCGACAATCGATTTAGTAGGCCTGTTATTTATGTATAAATAATTATATCCTGTCTAAAACATGACCATAATATTTGGTATTCGTTCTTCTTTGTTGGGAAAAAATCTGTATCAGAATGAAAAGCTCGCACTTAGTAGTCATTTATTTTAACTTGGAAAAGAGTTTTTTTCAGAAAGAAAAGCTTGGATTTAGATAGTCTTTTGTTTTTCTTTGAAAAAAAATTTAGAAGGATGAAAATCTCGTAGTTGGATGGTCTTTTATTTTTATGCGAATAAAACTCTTTATCAGAAAGAAAATCTCGCACTTAGGTGGTATTTTATTTTCTTAAAATAAAAGATTCATTATCAAGAGGAAAACCTCGCCCTTATGAGCCTTTTTTTACTTCAGTTTTATTCGACTACTTTTGATAAACGGTTAAAAAATGGTCGTCTCGGGTTAATTATATTTTTATTACGTCTAGGCTGCAAAGTTGCCTACCATTGCCTGTCCATAATTAACTTGGGTGTGAGAAGCTATTCTATGCTATTTCAGGAAGCTTCGTCATAAGAACTAGCTCTCTATTCCGTTTTACCTCTAGCTCTTTAAATCCCCTTTTAAACCACTTTGTTCAAACATATCTAACTTTCTATTCCGTTTCACCATTAGCTCTTTGATCCCTCCTGTGAACTACTCCATTTAATAACGTAATCGATGGATTAATCATACACCTAATTTTTTTTTATAACAATTTTCTTCAACATTATCAATTTTTATCATCAAAGATATCAATATATTTCCACTATTTCATTCTTAAAATCTATTCCTCCCCCAAACAATTATAAAGCAACCAGCCAGACCTGAATTATTCGTTAACCTAAGCAAGCATTAATTATGGATATAATCAGAATATGAGGTTTACCTTTATATCATAGAAGAGAGTAATCTAAATTTTTTTAGGAGAACATATCGTGTTTGGTGAATCTTCTATCAAATTTTTTCGAAATATTTCAAGAATACGATTCTGAACAAAGAGTTTACGCAATTTATATATATATCCCCTATGTTTTTGCTCTCATAGATTACCTCTACTTGAAGAACAAAATGATAAATATCTTTAGGTATAGTAAGAAGAATGAAAATTGGCAAAGTACTGTATCTAGAGTTTAAAGAAAACTAATGGTGTTATGTATTTACTCCGATTGTTCTATTTAATTTTGGTGCCCATCTTTGCTAAGGTATGTTGCAATGTAAGAGATTAAAAATTATAAACGAGTAAAATGGGAGTTATGTTTTTCTACCAGCAACCAATGAAGCAACTGAAAGTAATTATGAAAAGCAGATACCCTCGTTATTTGAAAATGATATCGATAAGTATTTACCTATTATCTCTTGTAATGGTCTTTTCGTACAGGTATTGAATAGAAGCTTCTTCTATAGATTTCCAAACCTCTTTAATTTCCACCTCAAAAGGATTAACTTTAATTAAATAAGGCTGGTTTTAAGTGTGCATATAGCCCTTATTTTGATCTACCATTTTTATAAAAAAATTTACTCCACGCTAGTCGTCGAGCTCACTTTAATCAAAAGCCTTAATTAATTTTCATTGTTCTCTATCTTTATTGCCAATAACCATTAATTAGTGGCAAATCACTAGCAGTTATTTTTAGGGATAATTTTCTTTCTGAAATTCATTGATTTCTTTTGAAATTGCCAAAAGCAAGTTATAGAAAAATTATATATTGATTAATTGAAACGTTTAATTAAATTCTTCAAATTTAGCCAACAATTATATTTAGAAATGCTGCTGACAAGTTATTTTAACATATCAAATAAATGTTATTGAATTAAAAAATTTATATAAAATATGGATATAATGAAGATGACAAGGTTTGCTAGTTACACTAGGAAAAATCTCGTGGAATTAAATTAATACGTTCCAGGGGTCAATATATAGTAAAAACAGTTGCCGTAAATGAACTGTGTGTGCATTGAATATCTGAAGTTTTGGGAGAGCTCATCATGTGAATGTAAATGAAAACGAGAAGATTTTGGAATAATAGAAATTATATCGTCTTTGGAAAAGACAAAATTATGACACTGCAGAGTTTTATATTTAATTATATCATATATTTATATGGTATCATGGGGTTCGTGAAGAAGAGGATATTTCATTAATTACAACCTCTTTTTCTCTCCTTTTTTATTTCTCTTTGAGGAGTGTTATATCAATTTCAGGATCACAGAATGCGCGACAGGCTTTCCTTCTAACCTAAATAACAGTCTAAAGCTGTCACAATTTATGGTGTTTTTAGGGAATATCGCTAATTGATCCTCACTTGTGTCACAGTCTGGAAGTATTCATGGCGTGTGAGTAATTTTTAATGCGTTGATATCCAACTCTGAACATCGCTACTTATTTTTTAATATACAGCCTTCCATCATGCTGCCAAATATATGAATCATTTTCTCTTGCTCTTGGTTTTGTTTTACAAGTAAGAATACCATTGCTGACGACAGAAGTTTGGAATGGTGAGAAATCTTTAAAAACTCAAAGTCACTTCATTAGATGCTACTCTGTATTTGGATGGTCTCAAGCTGCTTCATAGCTGTTGCGATGCATGATATTTTCCATAACGACCTTCATGACCTCCAAATGCTGTATTTTTTTTATAAATAACCGCGAAAATTCGATGGCATTCTTGCTGAAATGTGACGTCTCCTGTGCTCAAAGGCAATACGGTGGCCTGAATGTCTGTGTTCGTAACAGATCCAACCTTACTTTATCAAATATGAGGTAAAAGCCCACCCTCACAGAAGTCAGCATTCGATACTCAAGTAAAAAATGAAAGAGAAAACGCCAACTTGGATAATTCAGGACACCATTCGATATCTTGAAACATTTCCTGGCTTATTTTCGTCAGGGAACTTATTTTCTTAGGAGAAAATGTGCACGTAAAAGATCATATTAGTGGAACTAATGATTGTGTTTAAGAGTACTATTTTTTTAGTGACCACTGTAAATAATATAAATCAGAGAAGCCACTGTATCTGCTACTATACCAAAGCCATCTGGCGTTTTGGCTCAAAAGAATCTTGAGATAAATAATTCTATATATAAAATTCTATTGTAAAAGCTCTCGTCCTTGCCAAAATTTTGGCCATCTTTGTGTTCGACTATAAGGAATATATAGCCCTATTTTCTATTTTTTTAGCGAAAAGCATCATTTTGCTTTAATAATTTTTATTTACCGAAGTAATTAAAATCAATTTAATTATTATCAAATTCCTCTCAATAAAATTTAGACAACATAACTGCTATGTGTGAATGTGGCCAGACGAACCTGGAAAGTACATGCGGATTTAGGTATTTTAGAAATCTCTGTTCAATCTAATCTTGCCAGGCCACGATTGAGAGCATGGATTAGTTGTCATTCGTGTATAAAATGTGTGAAAGTGATCTCTCTCGTATGCCCATGAGAATGTATGGGTGAACCGAACAAAGTGATCAATAATTTCACATCACTGCTCCTTATTTACAGTTGGTCTCTAACATTGTGGATTAGGGAACACATTACATCCTGGATGAAATCCTGAACTCAGATATTATATGTAAGAAAGCTCAAAGGATACAAAACCGATCCTTGGAAAAAACGAGGGGGGAATTAATAGAAAAAATAAAATAACTTAAAAGAGATAAGATGGTTGGAAAAAAAAAGGAAAAGAAGTAGATGAAAGAGAACACCGATTCTTGGAAGAAACGAGGGGTGAATTAGTAGAAAAGAAAATGAGAGAAAAGAGATAAGGTGTTTCGAAAAGTAATATTGTAAAAGAAGTAAATGAAAGAGCTGCCTTTGCTCAAGCAAATATATTTGATTGCAATCAAATTGGAACTGGTGCGAAAGGGCAGATTTTTTAAAAAATGGGGGGGAGGGGAAGAACGCAAAGATGTAGCGGTACCATAAACACAAACATACGAATAAGATACAACTAAAGAAGAGTATAACCAAGAACGAAAGTAGAGAGAAACATTAAACCGAAACAAGTGGATGGAAAAATCAAAATTTAACAAACACAAATAAAAATCTAATAGAAAACTGTCCCAAACACCAACCATTATTAATTGCAATGCACAGAAAAAAACATATATGCATGTGATAGAACGGGTTGAGGCCGCGTTAATTTCAACCCCTATCACGTGTTATTTGAAACCAAGATGCTTCCAACGTGCATCTTCGCTTTGAAGCTTGGCGCCTTATCGCAGCCACCTGAGTCAATGTTTAAACAAGGAGGTTTATCTTCCCCCAAACGCCCCCTTACGCCGACCTCGCCAGATTGAGTTAGGCTTATGGGAAGATAAGGCATTGTTCCCAGGCTCGGCTGTGCATTCCCTCGAAGCTCCCACTCCATTGTCCCCCCGCGCCAAGGGAGTGTCTCGACTATTTAGATGGAAACTTTACCACTAAGATCAGATTGGAGATCCAGATTTTCGTCGCGAAACATCACCACGACCCTCTCTCACTTTGTGCGCTAAGGGACCTCGACCTCGAGATTCACCATCACTTGTCCAGAAGAACCATATCCCTTGAGTGCCAAGGTTCGAGCCTTTCGTGACGCCAAGTCCACAAGGCTTCCCCCTTGTTGTTCAGAAAGAGAACAATGTTAGAACAGCCATTGTTTATTCGAGCCCGTTGACAAGAAACGGTTCTCACCCTTCCCCTGTTGTTCAGAAGAGAACAACATAGAACAGCCATTGTTCGTTTGAGCCTGTTCGCCAAGAAACGGTTCTTACCCTACCCCTTGTTGTTCAGAAGAGAACAACATTAGAACAGCCATTGTTCTTGAACCCGAAGACAAGAGACGGTTTCACCCCCCCCCCCCCCTGTTGTTCAGAAGAGAACAACGTAGAACAGCCATTGTTCTTTTGAGCCCGTTCACCAAGAAGCGGTTCTCAACCTTCCCTCTTGTTGTTCAGAAGAGAACAACATTAGAACAGCCATTGTTCTTGAGCCCGTAGACAAGAGACGGTTCTCACCCTTTCCCCCTGTTGTTCAGAAGAGAACAACGTAGAACAGCCATTGTTCTTCAAGCCGTTCGTCGAGAAACGGTTCTCATTCCCAAGACGCCACGTCAGGATCCTTTCATCCCCACCCCCTTCGGCTGGAACTCGCCAGCGGACCGAAAATTTCTTCACGTCGACTTCCTCTGCACCACTAGTATAAAATTACGTAAGCCGAACGTTACCTTTGAGTATTTAACCCTTTTGTCAATTTTATCCTATGCTATAAATGGTTTAGCAAACCATCCCATCTCTTTAACTATTATATTGGTTTTACCTTTTTAAATCTTTTAATCCTCGGATTAGCCCGAGCCCCCACGACCCTTTCCATTCTCTGTTTATGTCAATATTTTCCGTTTTGTGTATTGTTGATAGTTATTATTAATAAAACTCTATTTTATTAATGATAGCAATATTATTATCCTTGAGCTCAGTTCCATTTCTTAATTATATCGAAGATACATAATATCGGCCGGCGAGACATCCACGCACTCTAAAGATAATTAAAGAAGTTCCCTCAACGAATAGTTATATATGGTATATCGTCGAGAGTCCATTCTACGACATATATATATATATATATATACTATTTAAATTTGGTATCAGGTGTGTAAGGTTTAACGCTATATCTTTGCAAACACTGGTCTCAGTCGAGTAAAGCATAGTGTTATTGGTTAAAATAGTAGAGCATAGTAGTTCCCTTTTGTTTTAACAATTGCAATCCCCTTTTTTTGAAACTTAAGAATCTGGAGTAGCTCAAGGAACTGTTATAATAATTTGTTTGTGTTTTTTTGTGTGATTTTAGTCAGTGGTTATTTAAATCGAGAAACCAAGTACGAATAGGTGAGTGCCCATAATTAGGTAGGCTAATTTCTCTAGAAGGCATAATTCTTGTTGCAAGGAATTTTAGTTGGTTGACTAGTACGCCCCCAAGTGCAAAGATGACTCAGTTCGAAATCTTTAAAGCAAAAGGAGAATCCTTGGGACTCTCCAGAAAAGAACTAATTGAGTACGTTCAAGAGGAGCAAAGAACAGAAAGAGAAAGAGAAAGAGAAATCCAACGAGAAGTAAGAGAAATCCAACGAGAAGAAAGAGAAAGAAAAATCTAAAGAGGAGAAAGAGAAAGAGTAATCCAACGAGAAGAAAGAGAAAGACAAATCCAACGAGAAGAACAAGAAAGAGAAAGAGAATTTCAACGAGAAGAAAGAGAGGAACGGAGAAGACAAGCTGAGCTTCGCCATCAGATTGAATTAGCTCGTGTTGAAGCAGAGATACAGTCCGCCAGTTCCCGTTCCGAAGCCCCCCCCAATCTCTAACTAAAGCTCCCTAATTTCAAGGATGGAGAGGATTTCGGAGCATTTTTAGCCCACTTCGAAAAGATCCTCGAAATCAATAACATGGATCTGGAGGCTGAAGGTGTAGCCAGATTACTTCCCCTGTTAAATTGTAAATTGCGCGAAATTTTTATATCTTTACCATCTGAGTGTACAATTAACTACAGCACCTTAAAAGCTGAGTTATTGGCCGCTCATAATATGCCTTCCGATTTCTACCGCCAAGAATTTCAAGGAGGTCGTATTACACCAGGACAGACGTTCCGTCAATTCGGTTACATTTTCAGAGGAATTTTAAATTTTGGTTAGAATCCTCAAAGGTTGATTCGAACTACGAGTCCTTAACAGACTTCGCGTTGCGAGATCAATTCTTGGCGTCTCTCCCGACGGAGATACGCGCGTTCGTCAAGGATCGTTGGTGCCAGACCTTTAAAGAATGTACCGAAGAAGCGGATGTCTATGCCGCCAGCCATAATTTATACCCAAAGGAGAATCGAACTTCTCACCAATCCCCCTACAAGGAAAGAAGGAAGGATTCGCGCCCCTTCACAGGAAAGCCGTCGAAGTTTCCGAGCCCCGTAAAACCCCAAAATTTCTTTCTCCAAAACCAACAACGGGACTCCAAACCTCCCGTTAAGATTTCTCCTCCATCTCTCTTCCCGAAGCGACCAATCACATGCTTCACCTGTGGTGTAGAAAACCACATGAGCTGGAATTGCCCCTAAAATTCTAGGCTTAAAAGCGGATCAGCCCACCAAGTTCACCAGATTAATGCAACCCCGGCTCCCCCGGTGGTGCAGACCCAAGCAGAAACTTGTCCCCCTCCATCAGGCCACCAGGTAAATTTTATTTTTGATAAAAGTTCATCGGGAACTTTGAAATTTAAGGAGGGCAACGTGAACGGCTGCCGAGTATCGGCTCTCATCAGGGACACAGGATGTACGTGTTTCATCGTGTCCGACGAACTCCTTCCCCCAGTGGACCATAACCACGAAAAATTTGCGGTGGTACATGACTACCTTGGGCGGGCGAACCAATTCCCCGTCGTTGGATGTTACCTGCATTGTCAATATTATGATGGCAGGGCTGAAGTCATTTCAGCACCCATACAATTCTGTTCCGTAGTTATAGGACAAAGCCCCTAAGTAAGTTCCGACCCTGTGTCTCAGGCCGCCCTTCCTCGAGGCCAAGCTAAGAAAGAAGCCCAGGAGCCAGTCCTCATCAAAACCCCGATACCGTCTGAATTCTCGGAGACCCTTAACCAGGACGTTAGGACGGTACAAAGGGAGTGTGAATTACGAACACCGTTAGGTGATAAGGCCCAAGGCTCGGACACGGAGACTGTCTGTGGACCCCAAGAAAAAAGTACCCCCAACGCGCCCATGGAGATACCTTCGTAGCACTAGACGAAACATCGGCGCTTGAAGAATATTACCCCGCGGAGTCCCTTAATGTAATACAAATAGTGTGCACCCAACCTGATGCCGATTACCCTCCTCCTTCCCTACCAGGCGAGTCTTTGGAACACTCTGACCTGGATATTGACGCGCAGCTGACACCACATCAAAAGAGTCAGCTACAAGAACTATTTGAATGGAGTCACCATTTAACCACCCTATTGGCTCTTTTCGAGCGACTGCGCGAAAATTGCCTCACCATTGGCCCCCGCAAATGCCCTTTTGCCCACGAAACCATAAAATATTTGGGTTTCAAAATAGGACAAAGCAAGTTAGGTCCCCAAGAGAACAAGATTAAGGCAATCACCGACATGCCCCTCCCGATTACAAAGAAGCAATTAAGATCGTTCCTAGGATTAGCTTCTCACTATCAGCGATTTGTTCTGAATTTCGCTGCAATCTCGGCCCCCCTCAGCCCCCTTCAAAAAAATAATTCCCCCGATCGTTAACGTTGGAATGATGTCACTATTTCCCATTTTAATCAGCTCAAGAGTAATTGGCATTGTTCCCAGGCTCGGCTGTGCATTTCCTCGAAGCTCCCACTCCATTGTCCCCCGTGCCAAGGCAGTGTCTCGACTATTTAGATGGAAACTTTACCACTAAGATCAGATTGGAGATCCAGATTTTCGTCGCGAAACATCACCACGACCTTCTCTCACTTTGTGCGCTAAGGGACCTCGACCTCGAGATTCACCATCACTTGTCCAGAAGAAGGACAATATCCCTTGAGTGCCAAGGTTCGAGCCTTTCGTGACGCCAAGTCCACAAGGCTTCCCCCTTGTTGTTCAGAAAGAGAACAACGTTAGAACAGCCATTGTTCATTCGAGCCCGTTGACAAGAAACGGTTCTCACCCTTCCCCTGTTGTTAAGAAGAGAACAACGTAGAACAGCCATTGTTCGTTTGAGCCCGTTCGCCAAGAAACGGTTCTCACCCTTCCCCCTTGTTGTTCAGAAGCGAACAACATTAGAACAGCCATTTTTCTGAGCCCGTAGACAAGAGACGGTTCTCAGCCCCCCCCCCTCCCGCTGTTGTTCAGAAGAGAACAACGTAGAACAGCTATTGTTCTTTTGAGCCCATTCGCCAAGAAGCGGTTCTCACCGTTCATCCCTTGTTGTTAAGAAGAGAACAACATTAGAACAGCCATTGTTCTTGAGCCCGTAGACAAGAGACGGTTCTCACCCTTTCCCCTTGTTGTTCAGAAGAGAACAACGTAGAACAGCCATTGTTCTTCAAGCCGTTCGTCGAGTAACGGTTCTCATTCCCAAGACGCCACGTCAGGATCCTTTTATCCCCCCCCTTCGGCTGGAACTCGCCAGTGGACCGAAAATTCCTTCACATCGTCTTCCTCTGCACCACTAGTAAAAAATTACGTAAGCCGAACGTTACCTTTGAGTATTTAACCCTTTTGTCAATTCTATCCTGTGCTTTAAATGGTTCAGCGAACTATCCCATCTCTTTAACTATTATATTGGTTTTACCTTTTTAAATATTTTAATCTTCGGATTAGCCCGAGCCCCCACGACCCTTTCCATTCTCTGTTTATGTCAATATTTTCCGTTTTGTGTATTGTTGATAGTTATTATTAATAAAACTCTATTTTATTAATGATAGCAATATTATTATCCTTGAGCTCAGTTCCACTTCTTAATCATATCGAAGATACATAATATCAGCCGGCCAGATATCCTCGCACTCTAAAGATAATTAAAGAAGTTCCCTCAACGAATAGTTATACATGGTATATCGTCGAGAGTCCATTCTACGACAATGCAACGTGTAAACTTTGAACCACCCGGAAAGTGATTTCCAAAACTTCCCGAACTTTTATCATTTATGTAAATTCAAGATTCAAAGGACAATGCTTGCAAGCAAATAGGACACTTTCTATGCTCGACTTAATCCAATTTCACTGATAGATCTCATCGCTCTTGAAAACCTTCAACTTAGTGGCAAAGAATTAATAAACAAATATTCCAAATTAAACAGAAAGAATTGATTGATCATACACTCACTAAGGAACAAGATAATAGAGAACAAGGACGTTAGTGGTATTACGAAAGATGGAATATGGTGATGACCGTGAGTGATAATAGATAGCGAAAAATTTATGGATGTTTGATGGTTCCAGGATGACGCTTGATAACTAAGAAAAATTATATTATTTAAAGTGAAAAATCTTCTTGTCATAATTGTCCCCAAATTTTCACATTTTTTTTTAAGTCAATGATATATAATTATCTTATATTTTTTGGCCAGGGCTCATGAAATGGGAAATTCCTTTTATTTAAGTGAATTTTGTTAATTATACCGGGATGACATTAAGGCATATAAATCTTGATGCCATTTTGTTCCGATCCATTCTGCCACGACTAATGAAATTTATCTATAGAATTCGTCCTCATAAAAATTAAACTTGCCCCTGCTCTCACTTTGCTCTGTTGAATCCAATTTTCGTTTGCAAAAGAAGGTAGGCAGTCTTCATGAACCTTTAATTTTCAAAGGTTATTTGAATAAATATTTAAAGAATCAATTGAATAAATATTATAAAATGCCTTGAAATTTGACATAAATAATGGCAAACGTATAAAACTAGTTATATACTCCTTTTACGACCAAAATGAAATGTTGTCTAATAGAAGTTTCAAAGGAGAGAAATACACAACAACTGCTACACTTAAGGATGTTGATTATGTACCTTTAGAAAAGAAAAGAGCAATTACAAACGACTGGGCATTTATTCACAAGGAACACTCGACTGATAAATAAATCACTAAAAGAAGACATTAGAGGTAATAACAAAATACTTCAAAATGCGTGTTTATTTCCGTTTAAGGTATTTGTTTGGGAATTTTTTAACACAATCGACGTCCATTTTGTTAATCGTACCCATAGTCTCTTTTCAAGCGTAGAAAAGGTACTTACAATAGGAGAAGGGAATCTGCACAAAGATCAGCATGCCATTCGATTGCAAACAGGACAGTACTAGGGATCATTACTGGTTGTGCATTTAGTGGCCAAATAAAGATAGAAATAGTGATATTACTGGATTTTTTCAACAGCCAGCAAGAAAAGAGTCCTAGGGTGGGGCAAGGAAATACCACCTATTCCACGCCAGGGAAGTATGGATATAAAACAGGATGCAGGAAGTTCGGGGACGTAGGAGTGATATGGTGTGTGTGTATGAGAAGGAAGAGACCCCAGCGGTGGGGTGGTCTCTAGTTTCGACCATTAGTCTTCATATTTTAATAACTTTACATATCAAGTTTATAAAAATCGTTTGAAAAAGTTTCTAACATTTTGTGACTTCTGTTTTTGATATTTTTATTCTCTTCAGGTGATTAGCTAAACCCCCTGAAAAGATGGAATCTGGTAGATAATGAGTGTTGACTTCCCAATTGAAATTGTTCAGTTTTTATATGGTATTTCTTACCATATTAGGTCACGCTTTGCCTCTATATGAGAGCACTCTTCTTCTTCAGATTAATGCTGTTTTTTTCTTGAAGTAAGAAGATAGTCTCATTCAGGATTTTAACCTAAAAATGGAAAAGGGTATTCATATTTGATAGGGTATTGGTTTTCCCAACTAATAGTGCTGGCTATGAAGTAAAGTCTCACAAACGACCTTTTCCAGTCGGAGCAGAGCATCCGGCGTAGAGTAGAACTTACGGAAGCCGCACCGTGCAGAAAACAGATGGCCTCCGCTCTCCAGAAAAATGGCCAATCTAACATTTACCCCTTCTCCATCAACTTACACACGCAGGAGCTTAGATAGATTGGGCGAAAACCACCCGGGGTAAAGTGATCTCTCCCTGATTTACGAAAAGTGAGCACAGTAGCGAATCGTTAGTAATCTGGGAGGATACCCTCTACCCAGATCCTTTTGAACAAATCTTACAGAAATGCTATGCCTTTGTTCACCCAAATGTCGAAGCATGGCGTACTGAACATCGTCTGTACCAGGGATGGGGGAGGAGTCCGCGCACGAAGCGATAGCGAAAAGCAACTCACTCAAAGTAAACCTGTCGTTGAAGGGTGCTCCGCCTCTTGAGGTAAAGTCCAGGTGCCGTCCTTCCGCGACATCATGACGCGCATTAAATTCTGGTGGAGTAGCATCCAGGCTAGAGAATGCAGAGAAAATGGTCGCGAATGATTCCGCCATGGATACGGGGTCTGAGATTGTGGTCCCATTCTCCTGGTGAACGGGAGGGTGAGTCCCCTAAACCCGTATGCATAGGAGAGGATTAAACCTTCTCTCCGGTCGGAGAGGTTTGAATGGTCCCATGTGAAAGCACAGGGGTGAGGACCTCCATTTTATCAATGGAACTACCAGAGGGTAGCTGTAAGGCTGGTAAAGGGGATGGGAAGACAGGTTTGTTATTTTGATTTTCATCTTCTGGCATGGTGACCCTATTAGTGCTATGGGACGCAAACGCCCATCACCGCGCGCAATAGTCGGCTGTGCGAAGGGTGAATAGCGGGGTGGGAAAACCAGCTGCCGCTATTTGAGGTGGACCCGCCATCGACATGGCGGGTCCACCTTAGGCAAGACGGAAAGTCGATAGACTGTGAAAAGTCGAGAAATAAAGTTGATGTGAGAAAGGTATGGGTTGGGATGAAGCAGGTTGTTAAAAATCCACCACCTTTAAACGGAGGTCAGTGATGAGGAAACGTTGTCCCTTTCCCCTCAGCACCGATCCAGGATAGTTGGGTGAGAGGAAGCTGGTCAGCGTCCTCTCTGTAAAATTAGCGGCACACTAGAGAAAGTTGTGGATGAGGTTGTAGTAAAAGTTTAAAAAGTAGGGTAAAAACACAGGCTGTCAGAGAGAAGCAGTTGAGGTTAAGCTTGGGCCGGATGGGGTGCTAAATCGCGTAAGCACTCGACCAGGAAGGCAAATTGCCGCGCTTCTAACGGGGGCTATATTGCAACATTTCCAAATTTCGGACAATACAAAATTAAAGATTCGAGAAAAATATCCATGTGATCTAGTAAAGGTATGAAACTAATTAGAGTAGTGAAATTTTCTAAAAAAAAACACAATGAAATTCAATGTAAATAAGTGTATAAATCAATGCACTTAGGACACCAAATGTAAATGGTTATGTCATAATCTAAACACGGTTAAATCGAAAAAGATTTGGGTGTATTAATTTTGAGCTACCTATGTAAATTTTTCAAAACAATGTTCTGTGACATTGCAAAAAGCAAGCAATCTTATGAGTTACCTAACAAAGATTTTTTTATTCAAATCTAAAGATAATATTATTCCATTATATCAAGTATTTGTCAAACTTCACTCAGAAAATGTAGTTCAAAAGTGGCCTAATCGTCTGCGACTTGGGACGCGTTCATCGTCAAGTGACAAAATTAGATCTAGAACTTCGTATTAAATCAAGTGAAGTCTGACAGAGAAAGAGTCTTTACTTCACTTTCCTTGCAGCACCATCTTCTACGCAGTCATGTATCAAAGTATTTAAAATACTAATCAATAAAAAATACTAACACCGAATAACCGATATTTATTTTATATACCCTTTTCTCGTCCCATATATATTCTCTCCTTCATTTTTCCCTTCTTGGACTGTCCTTAAGCGGACATGAGTAAAGACCTGGGCACAATATTTAAACTCATACGTGTTAATAAAACTCGCGTCACTCCAAAGAAGTTCATGACCTAAAACTCTACCTCACCAAACTCCAACGCTGTCTGTAACATAATGAGACTCGCACCTTTATAAACCTCCGTTATCCTCCTCCCAACTCAGAACCCGGAAGTGGACAAACACTCAGACATTACAAGATTAAACACTCCACTTCCTTTAAAAAGAACATTATGACTTCCCGAGAACGCACAAGAAAGATTATAGGGTGACCCAAAAATTTTAACTGAGCTTTGAATTAGTACTACACAAAACAACAATAAATTTCTTTGTGTCCTGAAAAATTTATTTTGACAACAAAATAATATTTAGTTTGCGAAAGTTTTAATTATTTTTTTTTAGATATTGATACAGAAATGGTTTTGGTGAAGGCCAACAACAACTGTCCTGCAGGAGCTTGAACTGAGGAAAATCCTAAGAAGATTTATTCTTTACCATATCGCCGTTGCAAAACTTCTTCTGGGGCAACGAGAAAAAAATGGGCTAGATGCATACTTTCAGGTCTTGATGATGTCATTAATGATAGTACTCAGCGGGTGAGAAAAGAAGGTTTCAAGTTGAAATGAGTCACCTAAAGAAATACCTTCCCATGGAAGAAGAAAAATTATTAATGGAGAAGAATTATATATTTTTAATGAACTGAATCGACATTAAATGTGTAAGATTATTTTAGAGGGTACAAATACAAGGAATAAAAGGAGTTTTGCTTCACATGTGGTATGAAACACTGGTGTTAGAACTCAGAAGATAGATACACAAAACAGCCTGAAAGGCTTGGGACAACTTATTACATGTGAAGCTTTCCAGTAAACAAAATTCATGTGCAGCATTTCCATCCTCACACGGATTTTTCCATCATTCAGTTTCGACTCCAGAACAAGATATATTTGAGCAACGTTATCCTGATTGTCACCCTCCAGGTAAGGCCCCTATTTTCAAAAATGTCCGGAAATACTAGAAGAAAGATCATGTTAAATCTAAACAAAGGTCGTTCAGGTCGTAGAAAATCATAAGAGCAACAGAAAATATTGAAAATGTTTGGATGTCGCATTGTTAAACTCGACATAAAATGGCATCCCTGTAACATGTTTGCAAGGCACCAAGTACTTGGAACTGATTTTCCACGTCGTAGACTATTTGTTAAATGGCTTCTTTATGAACTTGCTCTTTTCTTGGACAACATTGTGACGAGGCAGACTTTTTCATGAATGAAATGGTAAATGGCCATAATACTCGACAGTATGTGCCGCTGGACAATCTCACAGAATTCAACTTTGGAGAAGTATTTTTCGGTACAAAGTGTGTATCTTAAATAGAAATAAGATGTACCAATGAAGAGAACATACAATTTTATTCATTCTATTATTATCAAAGAATTATGTTGTGTTACATGTCGAATCATATTTTTCATGTAAATTTATTCCTTTTCAACTTCTGATTTTTATTATTTCACTTCCTTGCGGAAACACTTTTTTTCCTCCACCCAAACCATTTGTGCATTAATATCGGAGAAGGAAATTAAATTAAAATTTAAAATCAAAAGATAAAGATTTGTTAGACAAACCGAAATTTTCAGGACCAAAACATCTCTAATATTCTTTAAGTAATACTAATTTAAATTTCGGTTAGCTCTTTTGTGAATCACCCTGTACAAACAAAGCTAATTAGTATATCTAACAGACAAGGGTCACATTCGTACAATACAAGACGTCTCATCTTCAAAATTACAACCAGTATCTTAGTCTATCACTCAAAATTTGCTTATACGCAGTGGTCAACTAATTTCTCATCCACCCGCTTCTCCACACTACAGAAAACACAGAAGAATATCCCATACCATCCTTGTTAATATATCCAATATGGATACCATCCTAATCGAATAATTAATGCTCAAAACTAAATAAACCTGCTAAATCAAGATTATCTCAGACCCTAGCCGTCCCATAACAAAGCCAAAATTAGCCACAACACAATCATCAGACACATCAGGGTCACCCCCCCAAAATAGGCCTGCACACACTTTTTGTGATATATCCTTTATGCATTCACTAATCATCTTTACTTTGTAGGAAATGACAGAAGAAACACCTGTGAACATAACTAGATCTCAATGAGAGCTCCAGCAAAGAATATACTGCGTCAAACATTACTACAAGACAGGCTCGTCCAAGAAAGTGCAGGACACTTTCGTGCATCAGTTCGAATGTGAAAAAGCCCTCTCCAAGAGCAGAATTCAGGACTGGGTGTAGCACTTTTACAACTATGAGACAGTGGAGAACCTCAATGCAGCCATTGATAACCGTCCAAGCCATTCAGGACGACCCAGGAAGCGTACAGCTGAGCTGGGCGAGAGCGTGAGAGAGTCAGTTCAGCAGTCAAAAACGCTCTATGCGCAAGCGGTATATCCCGTGAGACTTGCAGGAGAATGCTAGTCATGGAAGTAAAGGCCTATCCATATAGAATACACACGCAGCAAACCCTTAAAGCCTCAGACAAGGAGCAGAGAAATTCTATGGGAGTCAAGATACTGGAGAAGATTCAGGAGACCCCAACTTTCCTTAACCTCCTTTTAACCTCAGAGGAAGCTCACTTTCATCTTGAAGAAAAGGCAAACTCGAAGTAGAATGTCTTCTGGGAGACCTCCAGACCAGATTAGATAGCCACCAAGCCCCTACACTACCCTAAGTGCACGGTATGGATTTCAATCTCAGCCAGATGCATTATCGGTCCATCCTTCTTCGATGAATCTGGCGCGACAATGACAGTTACCAAGGAGCGGTATGTTGAGGTCCTTAAAACCTTCAAGAGGGAGCTGCAGACCCTGTTTCCGTGACTTATAGATAAGTTCTGGTTCCAGTAAGATGGAGCAAGCTCTCACAAATCCACCCTGCCCCGAGATTGGCTGAAAGAGAACTTTGGTGGCCGTGTGATCCATCTCAAGACTGAATTTGACTGGCCACCTCACAGCCCAGACCTTAGCTCCCCTGATTTCTTTCTCTGGGGCTACCTTAAAGACAGAGTGTACGCAGAGAAACTCAGGGCCATCACGGAACTCAAAGAAGCCTTTGAAGAGTAAATCAGAGCCATTAGTCCGTCGGTTAGTGAGGACGTCATGGACAACTTTGTGATGCGCCTCAAGAAATGCACAGAGCTAAATAGAGGTCATCTCGAACCCGTGCTCTAGAATAAAGAAGAAAATTTCAAAGACTCTCATGTTTTGATATGATGTTTCTAAACAAAATAAACTAGTTATCACCAAAGTTTCATTTAATCCTTGAAGAAAATTAAGAAATGAGCCCTATCGAAAGTTGGGGCCCGTTATTTGGGGGTGACCCTTGTATAACAGCAGTGAATCCGATCTCTATGCCCATATCTCCTCCCCAAATTCACGACACTAAATTCCAACGCACAAAACCATCCCTTTCATGCCGAATACGAGTCACCCTTGTCCAGTCGAGAGCTGTTGCCACCAAACAATAAACTTTTACTATTACTTAACTAACTTGAGCGATACGCACATTTGTTCTAACCTCCTCAAAGATCCAGACCCATTTCAACATATATTCACAACATGCAGGAAAGAATTCCAACTGAGAGAAAACCTCCAGATATAGAGACTGCTACATTTCTGAGAGAACCTTGCCTGTTTGAAGAGATCGTCGAGTTTGCCGGCTTAATATGTGGTCATTAGTCGTGGAAAACGTAAGTAAATACAAGTTTACAAGATTATAAGGGTAGGAAAAATCCTCGTCCTCCACTTATGTCCAGCCACGCAAATTAAAACTTACCAATCTCTCGGAAATAAAGGGTGTTCCAATAACTTGAACTGATTTTAAATGTAAGTTAAGTTTAAGCGTCTAATGATTTTTATCTTTTTCTTTCAGTTTTTACAACTTCAGTATTAGACAATTTCAAGCATGGAAAGATTAACAATCGAACAACGTATTCAAGTTATCGAAGCCTATTACGAAAATGGACGTTTAAACAGAAACGCATTTCGGGCACTTCGCGAAAAATCCTCTTTAGTGATGAAGCCCATTTTCATCTTGGTGGATTCGTTAATAAGCACAATTGTCTCATTTGGGCTGATGAAAATTCAGGAAGATTGTTGAAAATCCACTGTATCCACAAAAGGTCACTGTTTAGTGTGCATTTTTTGCTAGCGGAATCATTAAGCCGTATTTCTTCGAAAATGAAGCCGGGAATTCTGTCACCGTGACAGGCAAGCGATACCGTGCCATGATAACCAACTTTTTAAGGCTTGAATTGAATTATATGGATGTCAAAGATTTGTGTTTTCAACAGGATGGCGCCACACGACACACAGCCAATGCAACAATGGCTTCATTGGATGAGAAGTTCCACGGTCGCATCATCTCTCGAAACAGCGAGGTTAATTGGCCGCCATGACCGTGTGACTTGACGCCTTTAGATTTATTCTTTTGGGGTCATCTCAATAGTAAGGTCTATACCAACAAGCCAACAACAATTCAACAGTTGAAGGATGAGATAATAAGGCATATTGGTGAGATCGAGGAGCAACTATGCAGAGACGTCATCAAAAATTTGACCTTTGAGTGGAGGTGTGCCGCCAAAGCCTTCGCGGACATTTAGGAAATATTATTTTTCCCTCATAATTGCCATGACTCAAATAATATGATCCAATAGTGAAATCAATAAATTTTCACCAATAACACTGTTTTATTTACTGCTAACTTCGATCTGTCTTAATGGAATACCCTTTACTTATCTAAGTGATTGGTAAAGATATTAATAGCATCCTTTACACTATTAGAACTTACAAAGTGATGCAAATGATTAAGCTTGAGTTATTAGACTCAAAGAATTAATGAGATTTTTCACATTATCAAATTCTTCACTATCATATTAAAATCAGAAAAATTTACATATCAAACTGTCTTCAGTGACTGCAAATTGAAGACCTTCCATCTGCATTCAGGTGTTTTCTGTCGCAACTCTGGAACCATATCAGTTGCTCTGTGCTGCACTCTTTAAAATATTTCTACACTTGTGGCACATAAAGACACGAGAATTAGACCGCATATTTTAAGTTTGGCCTTAAGAGAACTTGTAGTTGGAAAAGGATGTCTATAATCCTGTTGGAAAAGCTTCGAGGACAAAACGGATAATTTCTTTCGTCTTTTTGGCACGGTTTCGACATGATAAGAAAATCTACATAAACATACGAATGACAATTAATGCTGAGCCCAAAAGAACCAAGGGTAGGTCCTCGTTTGAGGATATTGATGTCCAAGTTGTATTGGCTATGGTGAGACTTTTTGTAACCGTAAAGATGGTGCTTTTAATGCCGTTTTGGGGTTTTTGAGATAAGTACCCCTTTTGGACTACAAAAGTACAACACGTCATGTTATGTGGATTTGACTCCTCCAAAGCAAACACTAGTACTCCATCGCAGGGTTGTGGACCAGAGTAGAATGTTAGTGTGTGTGTGTGTGTGTGTGTGTTGTGCTGCAAATCTAGGAACAGAAATTATAAGGGTTGTGATGAATGCGTGTCATGATGTGTAGAAGGTACTAACCCCTGTAGTGGAGAGTATCAGCGTATCCACTCAACGGGTATCCAGCTTGTGAAGCTTCTAGAAGTTTTTTTATTTCTCTCTGGGGTTAAACCCCTGCCTAGACGTCAGAATTCAAACGCCGTATCCACTCGTCTAGCGACCACTCTATTTGTTAGCAGAAATATATAAATAATAGCACATAATATAGATGTGTGTACGTGTGTAAGAGGAAGCGAGTTAGTTAGGGCGAAAGAATTATTTAGTAAGTAACCAGGGTGTGTCCGGACCTGGTTGTGTTAAAGGAGGGCCTCATATGAGACGAATAAATTCATTTAAATAGGAGAGAGTGTTCTTGAGTGGAGGGGATCCCAATGCCCCCATTACGCTGATTCCTCGTTGAGCCAATTACTCACCCAATTTACTATGACATTCATCACGGAGTTAAGCCTCTTACCTCTAGGTACCTTCCTTACTGTTTCGTTTACATTCCTTGGTGGAGCTCGGGGAACTACGGGAGGAATGTTTCTATAGCGACCCTCCCCATCTTTTAATCAATTATTTCTGTTCTCGTACTTTTCCATTTTCTCTTCCTTCTTTTCTTGTTCTCTTTCTTTCTATTTTCATTCTATTTACTCTATCTGCGACAAATTAGTGCCCAGCGTGTGGGTTGAACCAACGACGTCGCTATTAAGAGTGACATGCTCGACTCACTGAGCTAGGCGTTATTTTAGCCATAAATTTCGGGTTGCTGATTTGATCTCCACGAAAATATTTCAATGAAGTAAAGGAGTCTTTTATTAGATTTCGTTTGTTTACGAATTGAAAAGTAAAAATGTATTCTTTTTCCCATCTTTGTGACTTTAAAAATTAACAATACCTCTGAAATTGTACAAAAATATCGTGTGACTCGACATTAAGCAAAAAAATAAATTCCTCCCATTAATATGCGGATCACTACCACACATTTATCACATACAAACCCGGCGTCGGCATGCCTAAGGTAGATAGATATAAACCTATATAAATCTAAACTATCTCAAGCCTGAGATAGCCCAAGATATATTCACAAAACGCCCTTCACAAATTACAACGATGATTAATTTCCGAATTATGAAGTTGTTATACAAAGAGAATTTAAAATTGGCTCAATCTAGTAAATAATACATTAGAAAGTAAATAGAACTTTTAATCGAAACCTAAAAGTTTATACTATTTTGACTGAAGTGCCGCAGGTGTCTCGAAATATTAGATTGGGTCGTAAGCTTAAAAAGTTTGAAAACCACATTTTTCATGATTCCAATATAATTTCTATCTGAAATATGTGCAGTTAGTTTACATATTTATGCTAATTTTGCCTTGAAGTGAATCCTGATTATATAATGGTTAATTAAAAGGTTCCCAAATATTTAGATCGCTTGATCCTAACAACATTTGTAAATATCTCATCATTAACATTGAATTGAATCAATAAAACAAGTTTTTAGTATAAAATATAGTTCCATCCTGAAGAACAAGAGTGCAAATTAAGTATAAGTGAAGCAAAACTAAATATTATTCAATGAAAAATACTTTAGAACCATAATATGAGTGATGTGCTCCTTTTGATAAGGATGAATTATATAAAGAGTATGGCACAATGCAGGTAATTATCAACACTCCTGAGAGTGTAGATATCCACAGTGAAGAACATTATTTCAAGCTGTTCAATATATCTGAGCTACCTTTCACAAATAGGAGGAAAGAGAGTGCTTTCATCTTCCCCATCCCAGTCAGCAAAGGCTTCACTGAACGAGTTTTTTTCATTGATAACTTCAGCATGGAAGAATAAGAGAACCCGACTGGAAGTAGGCACAGTCAGAGCAAGAGTTCAGATTTGTACTAACTTTACAAATGAATGCATAGACATGCACAAAGAATTCCCGGCCAAAACAAAACTTCTAGAGATAGCAAACAAAGGAGAAAAATACAAGAAATAAACAATCAACTTTGGAAATATACAGTATAGTTAGTACGCCTGAGTTTGTAAATTATGCACAAGAATATTGTAATTCGGTTAACATTTTATTTCTATAGGAGGAAAAATTTATATAAATATATTTCAATAATAAATTTAACTAGGCTATATGAAGTTATGTATCGGTAATATAATTATAAAGTATGCATGTGCAAAAATTTATATATATATATATATATATATATATATATATATATATATATATATATATATAGTCATATGAGTTGCTGATGACCAGTCTAATCTTCAATTTCACGGTGAAGGTAAGGACACATAGGAGGCTGAGGTACATGTGATTTATTTATGGAACAACGTTGCGGGCGTATCACCCATCTTCAGGTCCCATTTCTGGTACTACGAAAAATTTTTCATTTTGGGGAACATTATATGAGAGAAAAGATGGAGATTAAATTTAGGAAGAAAATTATTGATTAGTTTGTCAACCAAAGGTGGGGGGTAACAATTATTTTTAAAATAAGACTTTAGAGTCTGGAATTCATTGTGCATTAGGGAATAATTGGAGGAGAGATGGTAACCTCTATATATTAGAGATTTAATTGCACTGAGTTTGTGTGACATTTCACAATGGCTGAAAAAATTGATTCCTAGGCCACTAAAGTTAGGCTTTCTGTATATTGAGGTAGTTAGTTTGTCGGTTTTTTCTATAATGACGTCTAGAAAAGGAAGTTGATGGTTACTCTCGAATTCAATGGTATATTTAATGTTGGGATGATAAGAGTTTATAAAATTAAAAAAAATGGTGGGCATTTCTATATTATCAAAAATAGCAAAGGAGTCGTCAACATACCTACGATAAAATATGGGTTTGAAATCTAGAGGGCAAATAACTTTATGAAACATTGCCCTTTAGATTTCAAACCCATATTTTATCGTAGGTATGTTGACGACTCCTTTGCTATTTTTGATAATATAGAACATGCCCACCTTTTTTTTAATTTTATAAACTCTTATCATCCCAACATTAAATATACCATTGAATTAGAGAGTTACCATCAACTTCCTTTTCTAGACGTCATTATAGAAAAAACCGACAAACTAACTACCTCAATATACAGAAAGCCTAACTTTAGTGGCCTAGGAATCAATTTTTTCAGCCATTGTAACTTGTCACACAAACTCAGTGCAATTAAATCTCTAATATATAGAGGTTACCATCTCTCCTCCAATTATTCCCTAATGCACAATGAATTCCAGACTCTAAAGTCTTATTTTAAAAATAATTGTTACCCCCCACCTTTGGTTGACAAACTAATCAATAATTTTCTTCCTAAAATTTAATCTCCATCCTTTCTCTCATATAATGTTCCCAAAAATGGAAAAAATTTCGTAGTACCAGAAATGGGACCTTACAATAAATTATTCACTAGAAAATGCAACAAATTACTTAAAAAATATTTCTTTCATACCAACTTCAAAATCACTTTTGTTAACCCACTTTCCATAGGAAGTTTTTTCTCGTCAAAAGACAAACTTCCTCTAGAAATGAGCAACCGTGTTGTTTATGCTTTTACTTGTGCTTGTTATTTGCAAGAACCTATATTGGTAGTACGGTTCGCTCATTGAAAGAGAGGTTTTGTTCTCACATGGGAATAAGCCATTGCACTGGAAAAATATTGTCTAAGAAGGAAGCTTCTGTAATTAGAAATCATAGTATACAATGCAAGACAGAATGTTCCATAGATAACTTCAAAATAATTGGTCATAATAACAATGAATATAGTCTAAGAATTTTGTAATCCCTACTAATACGTACAAAATCTCCCACACTCAACATAGATAATACCGCTGTTCCTCTTCTTATTTCTTAATTTTAATTACCTCATTCAACAACCAACCAACCTTCTCTTATTTAACAACCAACCAATCAAATTCCTATCCTTCTTTAAGCCACATCCTTTATAATTTCTTCACTTTGTGATTTCTCCTGAACTTCATCGGTAAGCAATATTATACTGTATTTTTTTACTTTTGTGTTTTTGCTTTTTTTTCGTGTCAATAGGGATTACATTAAATTAATAATTTGATTCTCTTGCTTTTTAAATTCCTGAATTATCGGTAAGCAATATTATACTGTAATTATTTACTTTTGTTTTTTGTGAGTTTTTTTCGTTTCAATAGTGTTATATAAGTTGATAATTTGATTCTCTTGGCTTTTAAATTCCTGAGTTATTTTCTAATTTTTGATTTACCTACATAGTCATAACCTAATTATTTTTAATATTTTTAATATTCTTTAACTGTATTAGATTAATTTATGTTTTAGAACCTAAAGATGGGTGATACGCCCGAAACATAGTTCCATAAGCCTCCTATGTGTCCTTACCTTCACCGTGAAATTATATATATATATATATATATATATATATATATATATATATATATATATATATATACGAGGAGCGGTCAATAAGTTTTGAAATTCGGATATAAGGAAATGAGATATGAAGAAAAGTCTTTTATTATTTTTCAATATAACTACCTTTGACTTCAATGCACTTGCGCCACTTGTCCCAGAGGCTTCAAATTCCCGACAACCATAAATCTCCCGACTGCTGTTCAATCCACTCCTGGACGGCGAACTGGACATCTTCTGAGTCCCCAAACCAGCGTCCACGCAGTGCAGCCTTGAGCTCTCGGTATAAAAAGTAGTCGCTAGGGGCCAGATCTGGACTGTAAGGGGAAAATGGTTGAGCTCCTTGAATCCGCACTCGTGCATGGCAGCTTGTGCAACTCTGGTCTTGTGGACAGGGGCATTGTCGTGGAGGAGCAAGAGACACCGCGTGTCAACTTGCCGCGCCGCTTCTGACGGATGCACTTCTTCAACCCAGCCAGTTCTTCGGCGTAATATTGGCCTGTGATGGTCCTTACACGAGGTGCATAGTCCACCATCAACATTCCCTCAGAATCCCAGAAGATGGTAGCCATGATCTTCCCGGCTGAGAGAGGGGTCGGGAACTTGATGGGGGTCGGAGAGCCGCTGTGCTTCCAGGCCATACATTCGAGCTTAGTTACGGGATCCCAGTGATGGACACACGTTTCATCACCTGTCACTATGTGAGACTCGAATCCCGCTGGGTCTTGGTTGTACAGGAGCAGCAGCTCTTCCGAACTTTGAAGACGTTGAAGTCGATCATGGGGCGTGAGGTTTCTAGGGACCTAACGGGCAGAGACCTTGGTCTTGGCCAAATTGTCGTAGATGATGTTGATAACACTTCCATGTGATATTCCAAGTTCTCGCTCGATTTCTTACACCTTCACCTGTCGATTTTCGAGGATTATCCTCAACACACGGGCCACATTGCCCTCGTTGGTCACGTCTGACGGGCGTCCTGGACGGGACGGTCATCTTCAAGGGACTCACAACCATGGCGGAACTCCCCATTCCCGCGAGCAATGGTTACATAGGAAGGGGCGGTTTCGGTGTGCACTGCAACCATGCGTTCATCGATCTATTTTGCATTCTTGCCTTCCTTGCTAAAAAATGTTATCACTGCGCGGTGTTCAACCTTCTCAATTGTTGAAAAATTTGTGACTGACGATCTGCGATCAGCTACTGCTTCTTAGATAGATGAAGCAGGAGCGTCCGGCTGAAGGTCCTGACTTGTCCCAACTTGTCCTAACACCCCCACAAACAGCCATCTCCCTTCCTCTGTTTTTCCCTACCGATTCGCAAAACTTATTGACCGCCCCTAATATATATATTTATTCACGCCGTGGTGGTGACATCCTTTGTGGCCCCTTTTCCTTTTTTCGCATATCTAATATCCTCCTTTTGTTCTTTTGGGGAAGTTGGAAATGTCCAACCTAGTGGGAACTGATGAGAGCTAATGCAAATTTCTAAGCAACAATTAAACTCAGAAGAAGTGACCCTTATGGAGAAAAACGTCAGTTGAAAAGTTCTGCAAGAACTGAAGAGGGCGAAGTATAGAGGCATGAGCACTTCCAAGATGGAAGATTCAATTGCCGATTCGAGATGGAACAAATGCAGGAATAGCTCTCTCAAAACTGATATTATTGAAACTGGAACGAATCCATCACATATTAGGGAAGAATTGGATGGCAGACCGACAGACGTGGAAAGTGTAGTTATTGAAAAAAAAGTGACTATTAAAATGTGACACCCAAATTTCTCTCTGTATCTGATAAGGGAACTGGGATCTGTCTAGATTTATGGAAGAATCTACACATAGCTAGCTCTACAGCGGGCCACATCCGTAGAAGTTCTAACCAATAGAACCTTAGTTTTCCAATGGTTGAGTTATAGGAACTTGTCAGAGAGTAACTCATTTGATGTGTCATAGTCATAAATACTGGAGGAAAGTTAATTCAGAGTATCATCAGCACAAAAATGGAAAGACATGTCCAGGGGGACATAAAGGAGTATCGATGGGGTAGAATGTAGATAAAAACAGTAGCGGACTAAGAATCGAGCCTTGAGAGATAACATATAGTAGCTGAGCAGGCCAAGAAACATCACTCCCGATATACACTGAATAAGTGTATGAAGAGAGGTACGAAATGGACTATCCCGGTGCACCACTAGAAATGCCCATGAACTTCCGTAGGCGACAAAGAAGTTAATGGCAAATGCCACTTACAAGTTAAGGAGTACCGAGATGGAGGGCTGGCCATCATCGGCCTTCCGGCGAAATAAAGCATTTTTATTAGGATACTTACTCTTAAATCCAGACCGATAGACTTTATCAAGACAACAAGAGCATAAGTGATCACATATCCTAGCCGACACCAGCCTTTTAACACCTTTGTAAATGCGAAGTAATTAGGAGTTCTGTTCCAGACTGAACTTCAGAATCAGCGAACCGTGGTTTGAATTAGACCAGTAGGATCCCACTCCAGAGAAAAGTGATAAATTAAAGAGATTAATCAGCTGAGAGAGTAGGACAGTGAGAAACAGAGAAAACACCAAAAGGAGAGCAAGTGAACTTAGAGGAGGCAAGCAAAAATAATAGTTCATCTCGGGTAACCAATGCGAGTGACACGAAACCAGCGGGAAAGACGGAGGGCGTAAAAATTGGAATACCAGATCCGGTGTCGGCAATTTTTTTCAGAGTAGTAGAGGAGTGGGCGGAAGAAATAATGGGGTCAGTTTACAACGGTGTAGAATGGGAGAAAAGAAGAGAGAGGACCTTGAACAACACAGAGTGGTTGTTTTTATGAGAAGCAATATGCTAACGCGTATTAGCTTCCCTAGTAGATCGAAAAGGAGGGAGTTTAAACGTGTGGTGTGAGAGAGTTCAATGAAAGCCACATTCGCATCAGTACTTCACACCCGAGCCATTTTAATTCTCCTCTTACATAACTCTCTGTGTCTCGTCACGCTTCGCAATTTTCAGTAAACCCGTAGGAGGATATTACCGGGGTGAAAGATAAACCTAAGAGGCGTGCAGATCAAGAAAACTATTGAGAGCACTAAAGAGTGAGCGAAAAGGACTTATACGGATCAACTCTCTGGGGGAACGGGCAAGGAGGAAAGGAGAGAGAATAGATTCCTAGCCATTCGTTCGTGATTGATAGCACGAAATCAGGGAAAGGACAATGGTGAGTAGTAGGATGGGCAGCCTAAGGTGTCGGGGAAAGAGAGAATTAGTAATTAATGCTGAATTGATTAGAGATAGCTGTAGAAGAGTCCGTTAATTGGAAGTAAGGTAACTACGGTCAAATGGAATCCTAATATATGGGTTGGAAAGGACAATGATTTAGTAGCGTCGTAGATTCAGAACTCTCTTGGGACGCTTCCACGCTTAACCCCCGCAGTTCTTTATTAAGAATTAATACAAGGAATTCACAATATATCTAACACCTTATTCAACTCATGGAAAATTAGACTATTAGTCTGATCAGCCCATATGAGGTTATCGACTTAAACAATTTCTCAAAATCTGACAAAGGTTCTTGCAATATTGTTTGATTTTACGTGAGTATTTGACCTTAGCTTGAAATCCACAAATAATTAAGAACAGTGCTAGGACGGCAGATGTGGAAACAACAATTACTTTCTGCCACTTCTAACGTTATGCCTTAGTCGTAAATTTACAAAAACCCTCACTCCTCCAACCCATGTAAATATAATATATCGACACTTTTAGCTAGAACTTCATTAGCCTATTGGATTTGTCCTTAAATTTCCACTTAGGTAATGAAACCGATTTTCTAATTTCTTTCTCCGCTGATTTCCTCAGCTTTTGCCATCCTAGACGAAAATTCTATTTTTCCATAAGTTATACATCTTTTAATTTTCATGAATTTAATTTGGGTATAGGAAATTAAGACTTGCATTCACATAGCTTTTATCTCGCTATATGAAAATCATAAACTTATCTTATTTGCAGAAAAACTCAACTGACTTAATGTTAAAGAGTGTTTTGATATCAATAGCAGATTCGCCAAATCTAAAAGGTATTTTTAAGTTAATAAATCTTGAATAGAGAAGAGTCAGGCGCAAGAGAAAATTTTCAAATTTTATCAGTTTTTTGCCTCTTTCTTCGAATAAGTATTTTTGAATTGGATTTGAGTGATGCAAAGGCATTTCAGTCAAAACACTATCACCATCTTGCGAACTTTTACGTTTGGCAGATATTTATTTTTTTATATTTTTTTCTCGAAAATGTTTGGACAATTGAATTGATTGGCTTTAGTGGTGGGAAAATAAATGAAAGTTAAAATCAAAGAGATTTCACGTCAATGGTAAAGATTTTTTTTTAATTTGAAGTGAAAATTACCAATGGCATCTTCCACAAAAGGTTTGTTAAGGAAGATTTGTAGTAGGGGATGAAAAGATGAAGGAATTGTAAATATTTGAAAGTTGTATACTCGCAGATCTTCTCCCAAGTATTTGGGCCTTTGAGGCACGCAGAACGAAAGAAACGACAAATTGACACATGAATAAAAAGGTTAACTCCAAATTCAACCATCTATGGCACACATTTAAAATAATTCACAACGATTGTGTTGTGAAATTTGGAATTAGAAGTGGAAACATTATGTGAAGTTCCTGTATTAGGTGCAGTTCTCGTGCTGAGACATAGAAGAAATTATGTACTAAATACTTTAAATCGCAACTAAACTGTACAAAGAGGTATGCTTCAGGGGCTCTTGTGAATATTCCCCTGCACTTAATTTTTTGTCACTATTTTAGGAGGAAGATAAAACAGAGTGTGTTCTTACTGATGATTGAACTCCAAGTTTGGTGAAATGGTAACTTAAGGTGTAATTAAATAAAATTATGGAATAACACTGAAAAGGTTTAAGAGTTGTAGCACGTGGTCTCTTAAATTGTATTCCAACCCTTGATATTTATCATTCTTTAGTTATGTCTATATTCAGCATCTGGGATTGATAAGCATTTTAATGCGGCTAAATCAGAAGGCAGTGGGGTAGGAAGGAAGAAGAGAACCGATAAACCTCAAATTGCTTTGGTATAATTGAAAGCTCACACCAGAACAAAGCGCTTGGAATTCATTTAATTTTTCTTGTTTTCTTTATCATGTATTTTCATTATTAATTAGAAGGCAGTTAGATGGACAGACACCAACAAACCTTTGTGTTTAATTAGGATTAAGAGCTCACAATAGAAGAAAGCACTTGGACCTGATTTCATCTTTCGTTGTTTTCTTTATTATGTAGTTCGATAATATCCTTTTTCAAAATAAGAACAGTACTAAAAAAAAAAACAAGGTCTGCTGACCGAAGTTGCATGCTTTCACTTATTCTGATGTATGACCGTACTTAAGACTTGCAAAACTTTCAATAATTCCCAAAGTAACCTTGGGAGGACCTCGTCAATTATATCATTTAAAAGAGAATGTAAAACAACATAAGGGTTTCAAATTGCGTTAGAATTGGCCGAAGAGTTATGATGTTATTGCCAAAAAAATAATTCCAGGGCTAACCTTGGGAGGACCTTGATAATTATAAGATTTATAACAGAACTAAAAACAACACAAGGGCTTAATATTTCGCTAGAATCAGCGGATAATTTACAATGTTATTCCTAAAAGAAATAGTAGCAAAACGGGAACCAACGGACCGACCGAGACGCATAGTGAGCTATAGAGTCGCACGCGACTAAAAACATTAGAACCAAGCCAGTAGCGAACAGAAAATTACTCATGTCTAGGATAGTGAGCTCAAATATATTCATGTTAAGAAAAACTAACTTAAAATTAACATCATAGAATAGTAAAAGTTTAAAATATATCATGTTCATTATATTGATAAAATAATAGGTTAAGTAATATGGACCCTCTCGACCCCCCCCCCATAGCTTTGCGTTAAGTTAGTTATCGGATCCTAACTTAGGCTAACAAAAAATCCTAATAGCCAACTTGCTCTCCTTATTCCAATTTTTCCACTACAACAAAACATAACATCGATCCGATGGCTAAAGTGAAAAGTTTCGGTTAAATCAAAATCCAATTTTGGGTAGTTTTGTTCGTAAAGCTTAAGAAGTCTTAATTCTATTTTTTCCAAGCAAAATCAAAATAAATCATTTCAATAATAACAAAGACAAAGGTATCTGGTTTGCTATTTTTGAAACGATCCCAACAATGTCCCATTTTTGTTGATTTGGTCTACAACTCACCCGAGATGTTTTACATTGAAGTAATATTTGCGGAAGCTGCTTAAACTTTTATAAATAGAGGATAAAATGGAGATGAGATGAAAACAATTTTTGCTCACCAAAGGTGGCGTGCTTTCAATTATTCTGATTTATGACCTTACGACCTTCCAAACTTTCAATAATTCCCGGACTAACCTTGGGAGGACCTTGCCAATTATATCATTTGAACGAAAATGTAAAACAGCATAAGGATGTCAAATTTCGTTAAAATGGGCCGAATATTTATGATGTCATTGCCAAATAATTTCCTGGCAAACCTTGGAAGCACCTTTGTCAAATATATCATTCAGAATAAAATGTAAAACAACAAAAGGGTTTCAAAGTTCGTTAAAATAGGCCGAATAGTTAGAAAGTTATTGCCCAGACAAAATAATTCCCGGGCTAACCTTAAGAAGACCTTGGCAATTATATCACCGAGAGTGAATGCAAAACAATGTTATTACCAAAACAAGAAAAAAAGCAAACCGGAGACCGATGGACATAGTGAGTTATAAAGTCGCACGCGACTCAAAATAATGAGATTTCCATCTAACTCTCTCTTTTAGCCAAATTCAAGCCTCATATGCTGAAATGGAGTGGATCCGTAATTCGCACGTGTAAACTACCAAAATTTAAGAATGCATGGAATAGACTCCCCATTAAAATGAATTTGGATTAATGGTTTATTACAGCTTTACGTGATTCACATATGATGAATATGAAATATAAACCCAAAAAATTCGTTGAAAAATATAGGCTCTTAGTCCATAAATAATAAATGATCAAAGGTATAATGTTCCTACTTCGAGAGAATATAAATGGAAAGCTTTGAAGAAGGAAAGGCATCGTCATAACAAATGAGATAATCTGGATATTCACCAAAAAATTTCAAAGAACTAGGGCTCACAGTGGAAGTTTATGCTTGAAAATCCATAAGAAATATTCTTGAAGTGCTTCAATAGTTTACATATGCAAATTTTTAAGCTCGTTAATTGTCTGCATTATGCATTTGGTATCTGTGAAAAGGGGCTAAAAAGTTTCTATGTAAGATAAGGAATCAAATTCCGACAGAGAAACGAACAAGGTCTGCTGTCCAAAAGGTCGCGTGCCCTCAAATTATAGAATATTATTGCATATCATAGTATAGCATAGCACAGCATTGCATAATATAGCATAGCATAGTATATTATAACATAGTATAGCATAGCATTTCACAGAATAGTATAGCATAGTCTACCCTAGCGTAAAATAGCATAGTATAGCCACATACTTTAGCATAACATAGAGGAGAATAGCCTACCCTAGTATAGCGTAGCATTGTCTAGCATAGCATAGCCTAGAATAGGAAATCTAGAATAGCGTAGCTGTGCCGTGTCTAACCAAGCCTAGCGTGCCCTCAAATTATAGAATATTATTGCATATCATAGTATAGCATAGCACAGCATTGCATAATATAGCATAGCATAGTATATTATAACATAGTATAGCATAGCATTTCACAGAATAGTATAGCATAGTCTACCCTAGCGTAAAATAGCATAGTATAGCCACATACTTTAGCATAGCATAGTAGAGAATAGCCTACCCTAGTATAGCGTAGCATTGTCTAGCATAGCATAGCCTAGAATAGGAAATCTAGAATAGCGTAGCTGTGCCGTGTCTAACCAAGCCTAGCTTAGTATAATCGAACTAGCCTAGTATAGCTTAGTATAGCCTAGTCTATCGTATCGTAGTGTATCCTAGCTTAGCTTAGTAGACCCTAGTCTTACTTAGCATATTATAGTAGAGCCTAGCCTAGCGTAGCATTGCCTAGTGTAGCTTAGCTTACTATAGCGTAGCCTAAGCTAATCAGGTATGGCTTATCATTGCATGTCAGAGCCTAGCTAGCGTCGCCTAGGCTAGAATAGGCTAATTTAGCCTAGCCAATATATCCTTGCATATTATAGCCTAGCCTAACATAATATAGGCTAGCTTGGTATAGCCTATCCTAGCATAACGAGGCTTAACATAATATAGCCAAGCGTATCATATTATAGCCTAGACTAGTATAGCATACCATACCCTAGCCCATTAGTCGCCGAGCTTTTTTACTCGAACTCTCCCTCTGCAAAATTACAAATGGTACACATTATCAAAAATAATTAAAATAAAATATTTAAATCTTTTGTGATAATTCAAATAATATATCATTTTAAGTGAAAAGAATTATTCTATTAATATACTTAAAAAATATTAATAAACTTCTACCTATTTATAATTATGATTGATAATTCTCAGTTGTTCTACAAATTTTCATCGACACCCATGGTTTTTTGCTGCTTTTTAAATCAGTTATGCTTTAAAACCTTTTCCTAATTATAGAAAGCAGTGCTTTTATTCATGAGAGACTATTTTATATCTTAAATTTTATGAATATTTTGCTCAGGGCATATTTTGAATCTATAAACTGTATTTTCCAGACAAAATAGGCCTGCTGATTTGTGTGCTTTCAATAACATACTAACTTAAAGCCTTTCCTCGTTTTAATTGAAGGGAGAATTAAAAAAACATAAGTGTATTTAACCCCCCTAAAAAGAAGGCACCAAAAACGGCGTGTTTATACAAATGTGAGTAATAAACAGCCTCTTTTCACGGTCGTCTGTTGGTGAGGCCTAGAACGTAAAGTTACTTTCATTCATAAATCTCGGTCTATAAACAAACAATGACTGACCTAAGCCATTTATGTATTTCTATTAAATGCTGAATCAGTAACATAAGAGTTGGACAAAATTTGACAAATTATCATAGTTATCAGGGCAAATACGAGTCTATGCGTACAATACCACACAAGGCCCTCGGGCGATTACGTAGCAATAAATCGAGGTCGTATAAAAGACCTCGAGCGACTAATACGATAGACTAGAATAACCTTGCATAGGTTATCGTATTATAGCGTTGGTTAGCTAGCCTATCGTAGCCTAACATAATATTACCTAGCATAGCCATCCCTAGCCTATCATAAGTTAGCCTACCCTAGCATAGTATAGACATGTCTGGCCTAGTATAGCTTAGCATAGTTTAGCCTAGTATAACATAGCCTAGCATTAGCTATCCTAGACAAGTATAGCCTATATTAACCTATTATAACCTAGTCAAGCATAGCTTAGTATTGTCTAGCCTAGCCTACTATATGCTATCCTAGCATAGCACAGACCACAGAGTATCGACCAAATAGTTATGTTCCGATTTTCCAAACAAAATAATTTCCGGGCTGACCTAGGGAAGACTTTGGCAATTATATTATTCGAAAGAGAATGTTAAACAACATAAGGGTTTCAAATTTTGCTAGAATCGGCCGAATAATTATGATGTCATTGCCAAAAGAAAATAATTCACGGGCTAACCTTGGGAAGACTTTGTCAAATATATCATTCAGAATAAAATGTAAAACAACCAAAGAGTTTCAAATTTCGCTAAAATCGGCCGAATAGTTAGGTTATTTCCAAAACAAAATAATTCCTCGGGCTAACCTTAGGAGGAGCTTGGCAATTCTAGCATTCGAAAGAGAATCTAAAACAACATATGGGTTTTCAAATTTCGTTTGAATCGGCAGAATAATTATAATATTATTACAAAAACAATAAAAAGTAAAACGAGGACCGACCGACCTACTCGTAGTTAGATGTTCAGTCTCTCGCTACTAAAAATATATAACGAGATGCTTATTCTTTTATTTATTTAGGGCCTGAATGATGTTCTTGTAAATAAAGGAAAACGCATTTGCTTTGACTTTAATGCAAATTCGGGAAATCTATGAATATTTTGACTGTTAACGAGACATGATTCGAAACGTTCACTCCGCAACTTAATTGAATGCTTTGCGAATTTCGAATCACCAGAAAAACATTTATTCCCTTTACTTTTAATTCAGAGTAAATTTTCTATATTACTAAGAATATTTGAAAACTTCCACATCGTTTCGAACCAGCAACGCAACGCTTGCGATGCGCAGGCGTTGACCACTGAACTAGAATGAAGTAAAAGATCTTCTACCTTAAAACTCTTAACTCAGAAAATCACACAAAATGTTTGTTATAAACTATTTTAGCATGTTCCACAATATATTGTATGACATCTATCCTTTTGCATCAGAGTATTACAGTATAATATAGACGTATATATATATATATATATATATATATATATATATATATATATATATATATATATATATATATATATATATATATATATATATATATATATATTGTAATACATATTTAGTATGATATTGAGCAAAACATTTTACACTTTCGCCAACGAGTTGTGCATTTTTTTACGAATCTCTCTGCATCGAGTTTGTTTATCTTGAGGAACAACGATATGTTCCAAGTTATTGTCTGTATTTTCATGGCCAGATGGCTTTCCTATTGCTGTTCTTTCATTTCAACCATATTTTTCTAAGAGTGCATTGTTTACCTGGCGAGAAAAGGACACGTGATCAAATTGTCAACCTGTGCTCTTTTGAATCTGACACGCGTTTTACTCGGCGACGTCTATACACTGCATTATGAGTGGAATATACCACTTATTTACTCTCATTTCAACTCTCTATAGACTGATGTTTTGATCGACATGGTCAACTCGTCCATATTCTGGTTATACATGTAAATCATATTGGGCTGACCATTGGTTAGATCATCGTAATAATTCACCGGAGGAAGTTTTGAAATAGCAATCTCATCCGCAGTTAGAGTACTGAAAAAGATACATTTATATATATAATTTTATATATGATCTAAAGATATATAATTATGTATAACATAGAAATATGCATATGTATAAATAGACAATATTTATAAGCCTAAGGTATTTGCGGGGAATTAATTTGGATAAAAAGAATACAAACATCTAGGCTTTAAAAAATAAACATGAAAATCTATGTAAAGAGCAGGCCTAATTGCCTAACGTCCTATATGTAGAACAGTCACATTAACTAAACGTAGAATTAGACACAACAAAGATAAGAATACATTCTTACTCACGCATTACACTTTGAATCTAAACATATTAACATAAGTAATAACAAAATTATACTGAAACAAAGTTACGTTTATATACTTACGTTTTTGCTGTAGGTAACGGACGTTTGCTCATTGTAAATTTGGGGTGAAATGTTTTTCTTCACAAAATCGAGTACAAAGAGATATATCGCGTCACGATGGATCCAGATGCTTAACTGACTCTTTTTCTATTTATGGTAGCTCTGGATGAAAAATAAAGGAAATAGTTGCCAGATGTCATTTTAGGCGGAGACATTTATAGAAACTTGGCAAGCAGCCTACATATAGCAGGTTAAGAGATGCGAAGAAAGACCTGCCAAATCAGTGGTTAATGCCCACGTTTCGCACATGTGAGGTCACAGGTTGGAATCCCAGTGGAGGCAGAATTTTATATCATTTACTAGACGTGTTTTAGGCGTACCCAAATATCATATATATATATTGTAGGGGAATGGTCACCCCCCCCCCCCCGTTCACTCTTGGTGCAGTCACACGGCGGTTACCGCAAAGACATCCGTCGAAGGCATCGGCGGGTTCAGTGCTTAACCGCAGTGTGGCAAAACCCAGTGGCCTGAAAGACCCTAAAGGTCAAAAAGGTAAGATCTCCCCCAGGAGAGTGAGATCCAGTTTCACGTCAAATAAGAAATTGGAGACGTGTTTCTCCCAATCTTGAAGGCTAACGAGGAGCCGATGCTTGACTTCGTGTGAAAAACCGTTTGGAAAAAGAACTCTCCTGGGGCCGTCCTCAAGCTTCTTCCCCCCTTGCCACTCCCCGAGGTATAAATGAGGAACTCTGAGGAAAATGGTGGTAGTATACGTCAGTCTCTAGATGACGAAGTCTTCGGATCAAACCAAACTACCGAGACTAGAGAGGTAGAATACTTGGCTCGCCAAACCAAGAAGTACCCTGCAAGAGAGGCAGGGCTACCTACCTTAAGGGGCTAAGAAAAAGCTCATCTCGAGCTAAGTCCCTGGTTATCAAACCAAACGATAAGTTAACTTTGGTAAGTTCAACTTACTCTCGCCAGAGAGACTCCTCATATCCTGGTGCACCTTAAACACCAGGGGTATTCCTCGTGCTTGAGGAATTAAGAATAGAAGAAGGAAAGGCTCCCCCTCGAGCCCGTTATTCGTTCGCCACACCGAACTCCTAAGCTAACTTGGTAAGGACTCAAGTTCAAATTATTCTCGCCAGAGAAATTCCCCTCCGTTATACTCGCTCTTGAGGAAGACTGGAATTAAGAAAAAGCTCATCCTCGAGCTAGTTCCGGGTTACCAAACCGAACGTTAAGTAATTTATTCTCGCCAGAGAAACCCCCCTCCGTTATCCTCGCCCTTGCAGAAGACCCTCCCCGAGTTCAGTCCTCGTCCATAAGGAAATAAGTAACGAAGGAGAAAAGCTCCTCCTCAAGCTCGTTACTCGGTGATCACACCGCACTCCAAGTTAACTTGATTTAAGAACAAGTTCGACTTACTCTCGCCAGAGAGACCACGACTGCCTAGGTGTTACATAAAGCACCGTCTTGGTTCTCGTCCTTGAAGACCCCCCCGCCCCCGGAAGAACGTATGGACCCCCCAGCTGCTACCCTCGCCAAAACAACCGTGGAATTCCGCCCATCTACATCTGGACACACGGCACGCGTCGTGAGTCAATAACATTTCTGAGGCCTTTAAACTCCACATGAGTCCGTAAGCCTAATTCTAATATTATTGTTGTGTGTAGATAAAACGTTAACGAATTTTTGTGGGTAAACTAATTAAATTAATTTTTGTTTAGGATAATATTCAGAGTATTGCTATAGTTAATGTATAAATGTTATGTATTCAATTAATAAAGATAAAATATAAGTTTATTTTGGGAATAATGTTCGTTTCTCTTATATATATATCCTTACGTGTTGCAGAACGGCTCTGTTCTTTAAGATATTCTTATAATATCAATATATTAGACTCACCGTGCACTTTCAAGAGAAGCGTAGGGAGCCTAGATAGCCTAGGCCACAGTGCCATTCTTCAAGCAAGCCTTGGCCATTTTACAGTGGTTTTTCAGCCACGCTGTGGTATGGTCTCGTTATTACTGCTTACTAAGGAAATCAAAGAGTTTCTGGGTAAAAGCTTACTTTCATAGAACCTTTTTAATCATGCAGTTAACAAAAGATCAACGCGTATTTGTAGTCACAAACTTTATTAAGACTGGCAGGATTAAACAAGTACAAGATTCATTTAAACAACGTTTTCCAGGTAGGCACCCACTAAGCAAGTACATAATTTGGAAAAAGGTTCGCAAATACCAACATGAAGGAACATGCTTAAATTTAAATAAAGGTCGACGGGTCGTATGAGAACCATAAGAACAACAAAAATTATCTAAAATGTTCAGATGACACTTCTTCAAAATCGACATGTATCACTCAGAAAAAATGGGTTACAATTGTTAAAGTCATCATATAACCACTTTAATAAAAATGACTTAAAATGGCATCCCTATAAGATGCATGCAAGAACCAGCTTCTTGAAACTGATGTTCCTCGTCGTAGAAAATTTGTCGAATGGTTTCTCCATAAACCTGCTCGTTTCTTGGAAACATTGTGATTGGTGACGAGGCAGCCTTTTTCATAAATGGAAAGGTAATTAGCTATAATATTGGGCAATAGGCACCGCTGCCCTCCTCCCCCCCCCCACCCATCCAGCATTCAACTTTGACGCACGTATTTGTCAGCAGAAAGTGTCTCTGTGGATCGCAATATGCGGGAATGGCTATCTTGTCGGCCCATTGTTTTACGAGAATAACTTGAATGGTGCTGCCTACCTGAGCATGAAAAACAAAAGGATCTTCCGGGAACTCTGCCAGATTTATGTCAATTAATTCAATAGACTTTGGTGGATTCAGAACGGCGCACCAACTTGCTGTAAGAACAAAACTAAGAGAAACGTTTGACAACCGCATTGGCGCGCTAAATCATGCAATTGAATGGCCCCCAAGATCCCCTGCCTTAACACCGTGCGATTATTTCTTAGGGCGATATCTAAAGAATAAAGTGTATTCTACTTCACCACAAAGCATCAACCAGTTAAGAGAAAGTATCACACGTGGAGTCAATAGACTTAAGGGAAATCACGAGTTAATCCTAAAAGTTGTTCAATCAATGCCATCAAAGGCGCAACTGTGCTCGTAAAGAAATGGAGGAGATGTAGAAGGAAACGGTGCTTAGAAAATTAAAAAATGAATTTGTATTACTCATATGTAGAGGTGTTTTTGTTAAAAGTGGATTTAAATATATTTGTGGATTTTAAACTTCGAAGTTTCCTTATTTTACCTCTTTGCGCAAACATAATTTTGATCGCCTCCACTAAACCCATTAGTGTATCAATATCGTAAAAGAGAATTTAATGAAATTACCAGAATCGACAGATAAATAGTTGGTAAATTTGTGTGTTTTTTTGCAGGACTCAAAAATCTCTAATAGATTTTGAGTTATAAAAATTCAAATTACGGTTAACTTTTTTCTGGGACACCTTGTATAGATATGAAACAATTTCTTTAATTCAATCTAAGGTCGAATATGTGTTAAAAACACTTTGTAGGAGCGTAATATTTATTGACTACTTTCGCTATGGAGTTTATCATGTTCGATCGCTGACTGAGAATAGATACAGTCGCACTAAACGTAGAATATATATTGAAACGAGAGGTCAGATTAAAATTCCTATTCAAGTTGTGTGAATTTGAGGTCATTAAGGATTTCGTCAATAAGTATGAATTCAACCACTTTTCTTTTGCAAAAGTTCTAACACGGTTAACCTATTTTGACCTGGGTTTGTGTGCCACATCAACATAATCTTTCCTGAAATATAGTTCACTAACGAGTTAGAGCAAGACGCTAAACTGTCATTATTTGATGTTCTGGTAATGAGATCTAACGATGGGACTCTGAACACAACAGCATACAGAAAGAAGACTCACACAGACTGTTGTTTTGGACTTTAACAGTGTTCACCCCCTCACACAAAAAAAAGCACGGTCAACACTTTGTATAAAAGGGCCAGAACACACTGCAGCAACCGGCAGCTAGGGAAACACGAAGAGGTACATCTCATTGAAGTCTTCCGCGCCAACAACTACCCTGACCGATTTATTAAGTCAACACGGAGACCAAGATACAGAAACGAGGATAAAACCCAATGCAAAAGAATCACAGTCCCGTACATACAAAGGATATCATAAATAACAGCAAGATTCCTCCGTCCATACAACATCAATTAGCACACAAACCCACGAATACCATACGCCGGAAACTGACAAAGGTGAAAGACAAACAAACCGTTGAAGAACAAGCTGGGGTTGTGTAGGGAGTTGAATGCCACGATTGCCCGGCGCTATATATAGAACAAACGGAAAAAACAACTACGAACAAGGATAAAGTAACACCAGAGGGCAATCTGGACGAATGACTTACTCTCGGCAATCTCCCGAAATAATAGAAACCAACAACACCACATGAATTCGGGGGGAATCAGAATATCCGAAGCATGGTTATCCAAAGAAACTTGCATTAATCGACACATCGATATTTCAAGCTGCTACAACATTCTGGAATAATACTAGGATTTATTGCTTTCATTTACTGTGCAGTAGTTCATATAATCACTTTTACCCCCTAATTTTTTTTAGATTTATAACGACGTTATTGTGTAATATTGTGTATTATATTCTTTTAATGACTCTTAGCCCATGAAGTCCCCCTTACCTTTACTTTGCCTCCAGACCTACCTAAGCTACTTTACCAGCCACATCCCGGCTCTTAATCATGTGCCCGCATCGCGGACGACACTCGTTTCACTGACCCCTTCTTCTTCTGCCGGTGCGTAAAAAAGGATGCTAGGCACTGATCCACCCAAACCCATCACCCTCCAAGTAAATAACCAAACACTCACAGGCACCAACGTCATCATCGACACATTTAGGTCCCACTGGGACACAGTACCTACACACACAAACCACATGCGCAAGAGCACTTCCAGGAAGTCTAGGAGTGGTGTCGGGCCCACGCTCACGAGCTAAGGCCCGCTTCCATGATACGAATGGAGCTGCTCGACAAAACATCTACACTGACCACTCCCATCGCCGTTGAGGAAACAAAACACTACATTAAAACAATACCAAAACGCGTACTCGGCCCCTCGGGCCCACCAGCCGTATTAATACACAACCTCCCCGCGAAAATGTACCCTACACTTACATAGCTATTCAACGCCTCACTATCCTCAGGCCATTTCCACAAAATATTGAAAGTCTCTCACAAAATACTTCTACACAAAATGGACAAAGAGCCCAAACACCCAAACAATTACAGGCCTATTGCTCTATTAGAGCACCTAGGCAAAATACTCAAACGTATGATCAACTGCCGCCTACGAAATTACCTGGTTCTCCCCCCACCAATATGGGTTCAGGAGGAGCCGGTCCACTTAGACAGCCAGGCATGACAAAAGTCACTCTCCATTAGCAAGAACGTGGAGAATGCATTTGATAAGGTGTGGCACGAGGGACTCCGTTGGAAACTCGCCAACAATACGGAGTTACCCCTCTGCACTAGAAGGCTACTTTCGCATTACCTCACTAAATGGAGATACCACATAAAATACAACAATACCCTATCACAACCTTTCACACCACGCTCAGGTGTTCCCCAATGAAGCGTACTGGCACCCACACTTTGCATCATGTACAAAAACAACACCCTACGCTCACCCGAAAACTGCTGTCACACCTACACACTGTCCTAGGCCGATGACGAGATCATTCTCGTCAGCAGCCGCTGACCAGACGAGATCGCGCACTACGCACAAATAATACTAGACGACAAGGCAAAGCACGACGATAAATGTCTGATTGCCACAAGTCCTCAGAAGACACAGATGACACTCTTCGGCGCAAGAGATCACTGCATGCCTAACCTACAAATTTTATCACACACAAGACAGGAACCACCTAAACCCAACAAGGCTCGACTAAACACAACAGACAAAAATCCTTAGAATAGCTTATACACAAGTCTCTTAGGTTCAATACACACCAGCGCATAATACAAGCAAGAGCCGCAAGCACAGATAAAACGCTGCGCAGCTTCTACCCTGCGGGCAAGAAACTATAGTTGCACCTATATAAAACAGTTGTGTGACCTATTCTCACGTACGCCCCACTGTCACTCGTAGCTGCGAATTTCACGTGGCAGAAGAAGGTTCAGCGCATTCAGAACTCTGCTCTGAAGCGCGCTTGACGCTCTGCCATGTACGCAAGAATATCCACACCTCATTACAACGACAATTTAACACCACTCAATACATGCGCTCACACTAGACTTAGCAAACAACTCGGAAAACTCGCCAGAGACCCCATATACACCTCACTACACACAAGACTGTATGTTGCAATGGCACTGCGCTACTCCGCAGCTCATGACCACCCGCAACCCATACCGTTCTACGCATAAGTTAAGAGTATCATGAATAACGCGTACCCTTTTCTTATATGACTACCTGATTGCCTGTTACACAGTGATCCCTTTCTGTTCTTTCTATATACATCGATTCGATTCAACCTAAACCATTCTTCGTTTGGATTTTACTTTGCCCAATACTATTCTGAAGAAGGACCTTAGTTTGGGTCTGAACTTTTTCGTTCGCATCTCTAGAGATCACTTGTAAGGATGGAGAAGATATAATTGGAAAAGCACTACATCCCTCCTTTGAGGCACAGTTTCACTTGGGCGGTGGTCTCTGGAGGTGCGAATGAAAAAGTTAAATTGATGGAATGTGTTGTCACGGCTTACGTGTCCCGTTAGGTCAGACGGGAGAGCACTGGTCTAGATAACCAGAGGTCTGAGGTTCGAGTCATTGCCAGGCAATTTTTTTTCTCTTTGATTTTTTCGTGGTCACTTCGAGTAGGATCTCTTCTCTCTTGTTTCTGTGTATCACTTCTCAACACATACAGGTATCAAGCGTTTAAGGATGGGGGGACGCGTGCTAGTTAACGTGCAAACCACATGATCCGATAGCTTTCGGTCGCTCAAAGGAGGGATGTCGTGCTTTTCCAATTATATCTTCTCCATCCTTACAAGCACGGTTTCATTTGGGCGGTGGTCTCTGGATGTGCAAACGAAAAGGTCAAATTGATGAAATTTTTGTCGTAGCTTACGTGTCGCTTTAGCTCGGTCGGTAAAGCACTGCTCTAGATAACCCAAGGTCTGAGGTTCGAGTCCTTGCCGGGAAGTGTTTTTATTTCTCTTTGATTTTCTCGAGGTCACCTCCAGTAGAATCTCTTCTCCCTTGTTTCTGTGCATCAGTTCTCTCTCTCTCTCTCTCACTCTCTCTCTCTCTCTCTCTCTATATATATATATATATATATATATATATATATATATATATATATATATGCGGTTAAAAAGCTATATTTTTGGCAAACCAGTCTTCCTCAAAGCCTTCGGAAGGAGCTCTTCTCACATACACGAAAAGGTCTTTCAATAAGGTCGCTTAACTTTTAAATGTAAATAAAACAAGTTGTGTGTGATATATGCACTCAATTTATTTTAAATTTGAAAGTACATTTTATGGCATTAAGTGTGGAATATAAGGTCGTTCAAATTTTCGCCGCCGCTTTGCTTGGTGGAACGTATTCGGGAGGCCCAATTTTCGATGACTTTGTTACATAAATCTGGCTGAATTTGCTGGATGGTGTTCGTTATGTTGACTTTGAGGACATCAAATGATGCGGATTATTCGCATAAACCTGTGATTTAAGGTAGCACCAAAGAAAGTATCTTAATGGCGTTAAATCGCATGATCTCGGTGGCCAGTTGACGTCGCCACCGCCCGAGATGACTGCCCTAAAATCGCTGGCGCAAAATGTCTATCGTGGCGTGCGCAGTGTGGCGCGTAGCGCCCTCCTATTGAACCAGATATCGTCAGTATCCATATCAGGCATATAATCCAGTTTAGGCCACAAAAAGTTGCTTATCTTCGATCTGTAGGTCTCGCCGTTGACGGTTATGGCAATCCCATCTTCGTTCTCAAAAAAATACGGACCGATGATTCCGTTAGATAAAAATCCACACCAAATAGTGACTCTGTTGGGATGCAATTGTTGCTGGTGTATCTCATGTGGATTGTTTTCTTTCAAAACCTGACAATTTGGCTTGTTCACAAATCTATTCATCCAAAAATGAGCCTCGTCGCTGAAAATGATTTTGGGGGGGAAATTTGGGGCAACTTCCAACTGCTCTAGAGCCTAATCAGCGAACACATGGCGTTGTCTATGGTTGCTTACCTTAAGTTCCTGGGTAAGTTGGATTTTTGCGTGTGCAGACCAAAGTACCAACGCATAATTCGCCAAACTAAAGTCGCAGAAAGGCCAAGTTCTTGTGAACTGCGAGAAATTGACTGCCTTGGATTTTCCCGTACACTCTCATTTACGGCAGCGATGTTTTCAGCAGAACTTGCGTTTCGGTGACGTACGGGTGTTGGCTGACTGTTGATCAACCCTTTTGCCTCGAATTTGGCCACCAAGCGTCGAACAGTGGACTCAGCAGGACGATTGTGGCGAGGATAAAAATCACGTAATGCGCGGAACGTTTGTCAAACGGAGCACTTATTTTGATAATAACATTTGATGATTTGCACAAGCTGCTCAACGATATAACCTTTCATCGTGTCTTGTCAAGTACTACTGAACAGTACAGAGTGAGGTTGCAGGATGTCGCTTTAACAACATAGCCACTATTGCCTGAAAAATTTCACCGTCCTTGTTGAAAGACTCTATATATGGTCTCGCAGTTCGACGACGAAGGATGTTACGCTGGACCTGGAGTAGATCCTTTGTGTAATAATGCCACTATTTTAACTGTACCAATTTATCTTGGAATTTTATTATTTGGCTAAGATAACGCTTTCATTATATTAATAATAACAGTTTTCTATGATGGTATATTTGGAGGTATGCCTGTGAAGACTCACTCAGAGCAAGGGCACATACACAAACACTGTCAGATGGCTGACCCTAGGCCACCTTTGATATGCTTTGAGGCAATTAAAGGAGTTGGGGAGCGCCTCCTTGATTTTTATACAGAGTGCGATTTACGGTTGACCGAGATTTAGCTAATGGCTTTCCAAGTTGCAGTTCAAAGTATATATAAAGAACAAGCCCTTAAAATATAACTTAAATATATATATAATATATGAGGCAATATATATCATGTAAAGAAATAGAAGTCAAATATGAATATCCCCTTAATTTGGTACTTAAATTTCTTCCCTCACTCGGTTAAAAAAATCTACCTCTACGTGTAGTAACGTGAGAGTCCAAAGAAACGGCGAAAGAAAGAAAGAATTGCAATATCTGTCAGCTGCCTCGTAGGTGCAGTTAATAAAATTAAGCGCGCTAAAAGATTTAATCCCACCGTGAAAACGCTAATCTCAGTATTATGGAGTCTGCTTGCCGAATCTCCCGCTCACATCGTTGGAGGCCATGGAGAGCGTGGTCGGGAGACAAACGCTAGTCCCGATAAGCGCCAGAAGTATTCCACCAGGCTTGTATGCCTTCCAGCGATTGAGCATCAAAACTGGCCATCATATAAATAACCTGGGTTTTCGATTCTCTGGTTAGATTATGAACCCGTCGCCTTCGATTCAGATCATTGTGTCTGTTTTCTCAAGTTTCCCGGTATTCGGTGATACCTCAAAATCGGATCTCACCAGGCAGGCCCATCTCTTTTATGAATCATTGCTCTTTTAGAGCAAGCCTCGAGTCGTTTTCGTCCCCGAAGGTTTGGCCGAGATTCCTCTCATCTCATCTGGACCCCCCCCCCCACCTCCTCAAGGATCTCCAGTTTCACGTGTGAGACTTCGTGCCGAGCCTCTGCAGAGTCTAGATTTGGAGGTTGTAATTCTATGGAGCAGAGGTGCCAACGTCCGTCTTCAAGAAGGACCGTGAAATCGTCTTCTGGTCACCTCCCCTGATTGCCCATTAATCTATATTCTGTCAGAGTTGTCCTTTATTCAAATTACATATATTTCCCGTATGTATATATTATATATGTTAACTAGTGAATCATTAAAAATATATTTTTTCTTTTCATTCTTTAAATATACCTATGAACTGCAATTTGGTAAACTCAGTTAAACGCCATCGGCCCCCTTAGTAAATCGCACTGTTATACCTTGTAACTAACGGATTACTTTTACGAACTAAACGTACTTGTACGTAGCAAGGACGTGTACGTACGTTATAGGATATATGTATATATAACTGTATATATAGATATTTTATTTTCTTGGTCTTTATCTCTTCCCTCCCAACCAATAGATACAGATATAAATATATATATTATTTACTGAGGTGACCTATTCCTCGAAATATATATATGTATATATATATATATATATATATATATATATATATATATACAAAAAAGGGGGAATAAATTACTCGATAAAGATATTTAATTGTGATAATGTATAATATGACAAAGTTAAGGGGGAGGAGCAAAATTAACGTTAACTCCAACAAGAGATATTAATTCCGATTGGGCGGGAAGTCAATTCCAAAGTGGATGTGGGTGACGATTGACGGGGTATAGTCAGAGGATTACAACACAAGATCGCTTTACCTTAAAGTGTGGTGGTGATCTGAAGGGAGGGTGACCAGCGGCATAGATCTTCGAGAAGATACTTCGGGGAGTCCTAACGAGGAGGACTCGTAGATGGTGGTTTTGAGTACTTCTTGTTGAATAATGAGATTTTTTCTGCTCCAGTGAGATGGAATCTCAAAGACGAGACTGTTCTGCGGTTCGGCAGGGAGTCTCAGACACGAAGGAACGGGAGCTTTGAACGTGATTCGAGATGAGGGGGGCCGCACAGTTCTCCGAAAAGAAGGTGATTCTATAGCTTTCATCTGAACAGGGGCCAAAGCTTCACGAATGTAGATCTGCTGGTGAGATCTTCACGTCAAAGTATGACTCGAACAGGAGTTGCGTGACTTCGCGGGGGAACAGAAAAAACGGTGTTGACGGAAGAACTGGCAGACTCTCAATCTCCTCGAGGAATGGCTGTCTCAGGTTTAAATAGCCAGGTGGCTGGTCTTATAGATAGCCCCTGGGCTTGGCCGTCCATAGAGGATACTCGGTGTTAGTCTATATCAACTTACTTCGAGAGAAAAGGTCGGATAGGAAAGCGAATAGGGTTAGTAAGGCTGATCTCGTGGGTAAATAGACATGCCTGAGAAGAATGGAGTGAGAACTCGGCGTTACCGCAGGGGAGGTTGGAGCGAGGACCGTCCGAAAGCAAATACAGTTGGGTTGGTTGACTCAGCGTGGGACTGCTTCCTTCTTGAAGATTCTAAACTTCCCTTCCCTAGCCAGGAAGCACGTGGTTTAGAGCGAAGGTTTTGAAAGGAGTATTCCGAGGGGGGCTTCATTTCACGCTGGTCTTTCGAGGGCATCTCTTCACAGTAAACAAGACTAACATAAAGGGGTAACGTTGAAAAAAGTTCTTTTGGGGTTGGTGGATGAGCTATCCTGGATTGTGGTCTCTCAGTTCGAGGACAAAGGATGTCACGCTGAAACTGACATAGATCAGTTGTCTAATAATGCCACTACATTAATCCTTCCAATTTGTCTTGGAATTTTTTCCATCTTTCGAATGTATTTGTTTAAAATAACGCTCTCATTATATTAATTATAACGGTTTTCTAGGATGATAAACAAGTCTAACAGCAAGGTGTAGCTTTGAAACCAGTTCTTTTGGGGCTAGTGGATAGATATCCTGGATTATGGTTTCCCAGTTCGAGGACAAAGGATGTCACGCTGGACCTGAAGTAGTGCTCTAATAATGTCACAAAATTAACCGTACCATATATATATATATATATATATATATATATATATATATATATATATATATATATATATATATATATATATATGGAAATATCACAAAAGTTAGCGCGTGATAACTATAAATATAAATATGTACCACGGAAGGAAACTGAATAAAAGGCGTAGGGAGTTAGTACTTTCGTCTATTCGACATTTTCAAACTCACAAAGTACTAACTCCATCCGCCTTTTATTCAGTTCTCTTTCGTGGTACATATATATATATATATATATATATATATATATATATATATATAACGATAAAACCACAGTGATAGGACTAATTTTATATGCGGAATCAGGTTTCGACGGAAACATCCGTCATCGTCAGTAGCTGGTGAACAAGTGAAATATTGAAGTTGCTTAACGTACAAACACAGGAGTAAGTGGCGCTAAAGTGGAAGATGCGAGAATGTAGCGGCATTTTTAAGAAACGGAATTATGAATTTCTTGAATATTCCTTAATATGCAAGAAATTCATACTTCTCGTTCTCAAAAATACCGCTACATTCTCGCATCTTCCACTTTAGCGCCACTTACTCGTGTGTTTGTACGTTAAGCAACTTCAATATTTTACTTGTTCACTAGCGACTGACAATGACGGACGTCTCAGTCGAAACCGAGTTCGGCATATAAAATTAGTCCTATTACTCTGGTTTTATCCCTATAGTTACACGTACGCTACTGTACTTTTTTGGATATACAAGTATAATTGGACGGTAAATTCTCTTCGTAATATATTTTCATGAAGGTGGCTGTAAATTTAGCGTTAATTGTTTTCTTTCAAGTCTCTCGATCTGTCTTATATTCCGCTTTTGTTCGTGAGTTAATTCGTGACTAAGTTTACCAAAATTCATTAGAAAATTAGCAACGAACGATGGCAGGAAACTATTTCATTGAGCCAAACCAAATATTTATTGGCCTGACGCGCTTCGATACGCACATGTATCATTATCAAATGTTGATATTTGTACTTTAAAGAAATGAAAGCAGAGCTTTATATATATATATATATATATATATATAGTTACGAGTATTTAGATGTTATCAAATATATGAGTATACTTATAGTGAATGGAAATTCTTAAACACACAAAGGTAGATTGAAATGATTGCTGAGACTAATTTAAATGGTTAATCTATAATGGACTCAAGATTAAGATGTGCAGAGATTATAATTCGGGATGCGGGGACGTGAGGAAGGCAGAGTTAATTGTATGTTTGTTTGCGTATTTAATTTGCGTTGTTTTTCTTTTATATATAAAGCTTCTAATATGAGTTAGTGTAGGAGGTTTGGCGAATGTGCTAGGATTTCGTTATTATCTTCGAGGCACTTCGGGTATAGTTGTTTTCCATGTTTGTCCAACGTGTGTGTCTGGAGGGTACCATTATATATATATATATATATATATATATATATATATATATATATATATATATATATATATATATATATATGTGAAGTCATTTCGATAAAAATGAATTCCATTTTTGAAACCTATACATAAAACTGCATTAAAAAACGTTATTCCAATCTGTGTAGTCGACAAAGGTTAAATTTTGTTGGACAGTGTTATTAAATAAAAGAATATGAATATACTTTAATAAAAAGTTCACGAAGTCAAACTTTTGCATTGACCCGAAGACATCGTGATGTTTGAAATTCTTTGGCGATAACTCATGTTAAAATTACTAAAGATGTAATTAAAACCCCCACAAATTTAGATTAAGAACATAGATATTTATTTTGAGTTGACTATTTGGAAGAACAATGAGTGAGATAATGAAATGAAAAATATCTCGATTTATTAGAGCATACTTATCTTTCAAACGAAATAATAGACGGAGACAAAGTCTGATCATACTAAATCATGCTATATATTTTTATTGGTTTCTAGAAACTCTTGACTGCTTTAGAATTTATTAAATATTCGTAAAAAATAACATATTCTCTTACCATAACAAATTGCCTTTTGAATGAATGAACGATGACATAAATTAGAGTATGATTTTTACTTTAAATTTAAATGTCTTAATTAAAAAAAAACCCAACTTTTGGCTTATTCAATTCAGAACGAAACTAAAATAGATGCATTTTTAATAAAGCGGGAAAATATTATCATAAGTGATAAAAAGCCAAGATTTAAATGACCCTTTTCCCAAAAAAATACAAGAAAATTTCACCACTTTAATTCAAGTGATGTTACTGAAAAGTTTTCTTCTTTTTTTGTGGTATCTTTGAAATTCTGTGCAAAACTTTAAATTTATTTTTTTACAACCATTACCTTTCAGTTAAAAGAAATTCAAAACGAAAGAGAAGAGCTATGCAAAACCTCCCTCCCTTCCTGCCTAAAAATCTCTGGACTGGGGTAAAAAATAAATTAAATGGAGATATTAAGGATACTTTTCTGACGATATCTTATAATTTCCCACGAATAAAAAAATAGTCAAATAATATAGAATTACACACCAAATCTAACGTTTGAAAATGGTAATGGAATTTCAGGGCACGACGATGTATCACATAATCAGAGTAGCTTCATGGTGACAGATAGGTTACCGTGGAACTCAACCGCGGATACCTTAAGCCTGTCAGCCACCGGGTGGTTGGCCCTAATCCAACCGGGAGCTCAACTTTTGCATGAAGCTTAACTTAACAAATAATTGCTTTCTATAGATTATTATCATTTTAATCCTGCTAGAAAAAACGATGATATCGCTATAATTATTATTGACTTAATAATACTAAAATATATTAACTCTTTGATTGAAATGAAATGAAATTCATATTTCACATGAAGTCATATTTTCAAAACTTGACAGAGTAGCAAAATGGAACCTTAACTTTACAAAAGGGTTTAAATAATTTACTGAAATACTCTTAGCAACTCTCTTTTATCTTAGTTTGAGCTCACCATTATAAGTTTTATGAGTAAAGCTAGCAGGAAAATATTAATGTTGGCAAATTGAATCGTGTAAGAAGAATTTTCCTTATGTGAGGAAAGATTATATTACCATAAAATGCAAAATCTGGAAGAAACAGCAGTTAATGTTAAGCAACAAAATACATACTGTTAATACGAAAGTTCCCAAGATATCGATGTGTGTATTTTCGTCGCAAGGAATTTGACAATGATGAGGTCTGGTGAACCATTGTTTACTTTATCTATCAGCATATTCATTTCATTAGAAACTCCTCGACTTCCCTTATCTCTTTGCTTGTTATCACACACACCCTAACCAAAATATACGCAATCTTGAATGAAATCTGGAACAATGTAAGATATCTAGAATATAATTTCCGTATCGTACAAACTGAAGTTGGCAAAAGTGGAGTTCAAAACGAAAGCATTGGAGCTTAAACTAACGCCGAAAGCCAGTACGCAAAAGAAACACTCATAATTAATCAAATATATGAGAAACATTCAAGAAGTTAGCGGAATATATTAAAAGAACTAAATAAATATTTGAAAAATAATATATTTTGCAACATATATGATACTCAGTTTTATATACTACTCAAAGATAAGATTCTACATTTACTGTATATTCCTACTTTTTAATGATGTCTCTGCTTACTTTCTAACGTTTAAATAATTTAAAATAAAGATGAAAAGAAGGTTTTAATACTATGAAACCATATATATACAAGGGGAGGTCAATAAGTTTTGCAATTCGGATATAAGGAAACGAGATATGAGGAAAAGTGTTTTATTATTCTTCAATATAACTATTCTCGACTTCAATGCACTTGCACCACTTGTCCCTGAGGCTTCGAATTCCCGACAACCAGAAATCTCCCGACTGCTGTTCAATCCAATCCTGGACGGCCAGCTGGACTTTTTCATCGTCCACAAACAGGAGTCCACGCAGTGCAGTCTTGAGCTGGCGGAATAAAAAGTAGTCGATAGGGGCCAGATGTGGACTGTAGGGGGGATGGTTGAGCTCCTTGAATCCGCACTCGCGCTGCGCAGCTTGTGCAACTCTGGCCTTGTGGACTTTGACGACGTTGAAGTTGATCATGGGGCGTAAGGTTTCTAGGGACCCAACGGGCAGAGACCTTGCTCACGGCCAAATTGTGGTAGATGATGTTGATAACATTTCCATGTGATATTCCAAGTTCTCGCTCGATTTCTTACACCTTCACCTGTTGATTTTAACGGATTATCCTCAACACACGGGCCACATTGTCCTCGTTGGTCACGTCTAACGGGCTTTCTGGATGGGGCCATCTTTAAGGGACTTACAACCATGGCGGAACTCCCTATTTCAGCGAGTATTGGTTGCATAGGAAGAGGCCGTTTCGGTGTACACTGCAACCATGCGTTCATGGATCTCTTTTGCATTCTTGCCTTCCTTGGTCAAAAATTTGATCACTGCGCGGTGCTCAACTTTCTCCATTGTTGAAAAATTTGTGACTGACGATCTGCGATGAGCTACTGCTTCTTAAATAGTCGAGGCAGGAGCGTGCGGTTGCAAGTCCTAACTTGTCCTAACACCCCCACAAACAGCCATCCTCCTTCCTCTGCTGTGCCCTACCGATTCGCAAAACCTATTAACCGCCCCTCGTATATAAAAATGTCAGATAGAAAAGAGGTTGAAATGGGGAAAATAGAGAATGGCAGCTTAGAACAGTGGCAGAGAAGCGATAAATAGAGATGGGGAGCTTGGAAAGGACGATGAGAAATAGTATATTGAGCATGGGATTATAAAAAGGGCTTAGAAAAGCATGAAAAAGAAAATAGCAGTTTAAAAAGAACACCGAGATGGAGCAAATATAAAGTGACAGTTAAGAAAGGTTCCAGGGAATAGGCAAATAAAGAATAGCAGTTTAGAAAGCACGCGGAAAAGGAGAAAGTACTGAATAGCAGGTTATAAAGGAGGAAGTAATGAGACAAATAAAGAAAGGCAGTTTAGAAAGGACGTAGGGACGGATCAATTGGAGAATGAAAGATAAGAAAGTAATCAGAGAAGAGGCAAATAGATAATAGTAGTTTAGAAAGGAAGTACCGAAGGAAAATCAAAGAAGGACAGGATAGAAACGAAGCAGAGAAGAGAAAATTAAATAATGCATGTTAGAAAGTACGAAGAGACAAAGCAAAAAAATAATGGTAGTTTAAAAAGATGCAACGAATGCGAAACTAGAGAAAAGGAGATGAGAAATAAAAGAGAAGAGAGGCATATATAGAATGGCAGATTAGAAAGGATGCAAATGAGAGGCAAATGGAGGTTGTCAAGTTAGAAACTACTGAGAGATGGAGCAACAATATAATAGGAGTTAGAAATGACTCTATGAAATAGCAGCTTATAAAGACAAATAGACAATGGTAGATTTAAAAGAACGCAGGAGCGGATCAAATGAATAAAAAGTGTTAAGAAAATACACAAAGAAGAGGCACATATAGAATAGCAGTTTAGAAATTACGCAGGGAACGGGAAATTAGAGAGGAAAGGTTAGAAAGGAAGTAGAGAGTAGAAAAATATAGAATGCCAAGTTAGACAAGACGCAGTGAAGAAGCAGACTGAAAATGGCAGTATAGAAGTAGAGAGAGATAGGGAAAAGAGAGAATGACAGTTTATAAATGGTGCAAAGAAAGAAGAAATAAAGAATGGGAGTTGAGAAATCAAGGGGAGAACTACTACTTAAATAGTAGGCAGATAAGAGCCAAATAGAGATTCAAAGTTTAGAAATGACGCGCATGAGAGGCAAATAGAGAATGGGACTTTAGAAAGGGCGAAAGGGAAGAACAAATAAAGACTGGTACTTTTGAAAGTACGCAGAGGATTTAAATAGACTTGTAGTTTAGAACGGACGCAGATAAGGAGCAAATAGAGAATAACAGTTTAACAAGACGCAGTAAAGTAGCATATTGAGAATTAAAGTTTACAAAGGACAAATGGGGGCAAATAGAAAATGGCAGTTTAGAAAAAATACAGAAGAGAGACAAATAAAGAATAACAGTCGAGAAACGATGTAGATAAGTAAAAGGTAGAGAATGGCAGTTTTAAAAGAACGCAGCGACGGATCAAACAAAGAATAACAGCTAAGAAATAGCACATAAAAGAGGGAAATAGAAAATGACAATTTATTAAGGGCACAACAAAGAAGAAATTAGAGAAGGGCGAGTTAAAATGGACACAATAGGAAGCAAATATAGAATGAAAGGTTATTAAAGATGTAGAGACGAAGCAAATAGAAAAGGACAATAAAGACGAGGGCACATTGAAGGAGTTAAATAGAGCATGGTAGTTTACAAAGGAAGCAGAGAAGTAGTATATATATTCCTACTTTTTGATGTTGTCTCTGCCTACTTAATAACGTTCAGAGAATTCAAAATAAAGAAGAGGCAAATATAGAACGAGCGCTTAAATAGTACGCAGTAAGGAGAATTTAGCGAGAGGCAGGTTAGAAAAGACGTAGAGTGAAATAAAAAATAGAATGACAGGTTGGAAAGGACGTAGAGTCGTAGAAAAGAGAGAATGGAAGTTAGAAAAGAAGCAGAACAGATCAAATAGAGAAGTTTAGAACGTGCGCAGAAAAAAGTCAAATATAGAATGGCAGCTTAGAAAGTGCGCATCGAAGGAGCAAATAGAAAATGTGAGTTAGTAAAGAAGGCATAGATGGAGCAAATATAGAAGAGTAGTTTAGAAAGGAAGCAGAGAAGGGAAAAATAGAGAATGATATTCTATTAAAGACACTGATAAAAGGTGAATAGAGAATGTGAGTTAAGAATGGACGCACGGATGGAGCAAATAAAGATTGGAGGTTAAAAACGTAAACAGATAAAAGGCAAATAGAGGATGGTAGTAAATAAAGCAAGCTGCCTAGTAGAAATTAGAGACTCGCAGGTTAGAAAGGAGGTAGATAAGAGGTAAAAAGAGAAAGCAGGTTTAAAAAGACCAGTGGAACGAGCAAATATGGAAAGGCGGTTTCTAAAGGACTCAGATAAAGGGCAATTACAGAGAAGAGTTTTCAAAAGAAGAAGAGAAGGAACAAATTGAAAATGACATTTTAGGAGAGGTAAATAAATAATGGCAATTTAGAAAGTACTCAGGAAAAGAGAAATTAGAGATGAGCATGTTAAACATCACGCAGAGACTAAGCAAATAGATAATGGCAGAAAGAAGCAAATAGAGAATGGCAGTTTTGAAATGATACAGAGTAGAGGCAAATAAAGAGTAACAGTTTAAAAGGACGCAGAGAAGGACAAAATAAATAATAACATTTATAAAGGACGCAGAAGAGCATAAAAGAAATGGAACGTTAGACAGGACGCAGAGAAGATCCTAATAGATAATGGTAGTTTATTACATACGCAGTAAAGGAACAAATATAAAATGCCGGTTTTTTAAAGGAAATAGAAGGATTAAAAGTGAATGATATTTTATAAAGTGCGCTTGGAGCAAATAGAGAAAAAGCAGGTTAAACAAGACGCAGTTAAGGTGCAAAGGGTATGGATGGGTATGTGAGGTCTAAAGTTTGTGAACAGTTCCTTAATAAGGCAACGGATAAAATTCTTCAACGCATTCAATGACATTTGTTTTCTTTGTCATTTTATTCCCATTTTTCCTTCAATATTTTTATTTGTTGTAATCGCATTGTTAAACGAAGATTCATTCGTTTTATACATTTGTTGTGTCTAATATTTTTCGCTAAATATATAATGTATGTTCTTTGACTTTCTATGAGTCGTTTCTTAATAAATTAGGGAGTTTAGTATACTCAATTCATTCTCTCCTGCATTCCTTACGGTCAGATGATCACTTCTCATTTTTTCACAAATTACACATTTCTTCTTAGTTATTTTTAAACTTTTTTATGTTTTCTAATGATAATTCTGCTACTTGATCATTAAGGCAGTTAAAACTGGGTTGTAGTTTAAATTGTAAGGTATGAATTTCACTTTGGACATAAATTTCTATGATTTGTTGCTTTTGTCATGAGTTTATTTGAATTTGCTTTAGGTATTTTAGTCTTATTCCTAATTAGCCTAATTAATGATCACTACATGGGATGAAGTAACGAATAACAGATATTTAATAATGAAATTTTTCTTTAGGATGAATAGTAATTTTCATTAGTTTTGTTTCCTTAGGTCTAATCTATGTCAAATAAAGGTTAGTTCTAAGCCTTCATCTATAAATTCAAGATCATAAATTTGAAATGCACGCAAATGAAAATAAATAATTCTATCTTTCTTATTATTTATTAATTATTATGTATTAATGTCTTAGCCTTTTTAAGCTGCATTACTACCTAGGCCTTTTAAAGCTGTATTATAGCCTAGACCTTTTAAAGCTGCTTTAATACCTAGTCCTTTGTAAGGTATATTAATAGCTAGGCTTTTGAGCTGTATTAGTGTATAAGCTTTTTAAAGATAAAAATGCCAAGGTATCTTTCAAACTAATAATGACTTTGAAAAATATCCTCCAAATGGTGTTTGACTGCCAAATGTACAACCTACAGACAACCGTTTACGTTGGAATATTAACACATCTTTTTCGGGTCAAAATGCCTGTGATACATTTATGGACATAATTGCTGCAATTATTTCCTGCAATTGTGATCGCAAAAAAGCAATAGCTTGATCAAAAAGAAAAATCATTTCCTACTCTTATAAATGGTCTTAAACAGCAGAAGGCTATGCTTTGCATTCGGTGGTAAATGCAAGAGGTTATTTGTTATAAGCTCATCATTAATAAAGAAACAGAAAATGAAGACAACCAACTTCAATAATTCCATTTATTAATGAAGCTCTTGAATCAAATCATCCATCAATTCAATCACAAAGTTTACTCCTAAATGAAAGAGGTGGAAAAGAATATCAAAGCATTTATTTGTTTGGCACTTTATTATTTAAAAAGACGCAGTTAATTTCTTAGTAAACTAATAAGTAACTTATTATTTCCATCAATATTCTTTACCCTTCTATTTTTTAGAGGAATTAATTAGAGGAATCAAAAATTTTGTAATTTTAGATACTCCTTTTCATCGTACTTCGGTCTTTTCAGTTCTTCACTTTACTGCCATCACACTCACTCTCACTCCTCTCCTGATTCTATCCTCAACGTACTTTTTATTTACTTATATTCTCCTGCATTTTATATTTTCCATCCCGTATATATATATATATATATATATATATATATATATATATATATATATATATATATATATTTATATATATATATATATAAATATATATATATATATATATATATATATATATATATATATATATATATATATATATATATATGCAGAAGAGAAACCAATAGTATTTTGGACCAATTTATTGCGAAACAAAGTTTTGACGGAAACAAATAAATACGGAAAGATACATAACCTAATTGAAGCTTGAAATTTTCATTATGAAGAGCAATTCAACACTAATTCTTGATAAGCAGAAGACTCAACCAATTTATCCTCAAAGATGTCGTTCTATGCCATCCCCCTCTAATTAAATTGTGACTTGTAAATTTCTGTGTCCATAGGTTAAGCATCTTTCTGTAATAATTTAGTTGCCAGCGATTGAAGATGACATATGCCTCCGTCGAAACCTGTTTTCTCAATAAATCGGTCCGAAATACTGTGGTTTTTCTCCTTTAATTACATGTACGTTACTGCACTTATTTTTATAAATATATATATATATATATATATATATATATATATATATACTACCAGACTCAATGATAATATAGTTCAGGTCCTCATTGTATAGCCTCGTTCCTAAGATGTTTAATGCACTTTAATCCAGCTCGATTATTTAGAGTTGCGAGGATTACTACTGTGTTTTTTTTGTTTTTTGCCGACAAAACCTTTTCCATATTTCCTAAACTCTATTTTTATTTAATTTATCAAATACTTCCCTTCTTTCTTGCCTTTTTATTCACAACCTACCAAAACAGCCATAATTCTTACGGCGTTTCTTCTAAAAAAAACAAACCCAATTTATTCCAAGTTTTTTTGACAAAAAAAAAAATTCAGTTCAATATGAAAATGCTGACGGTAATCAGTAAATTCTTTGGCATTTCTTCAGGTCGAACAACTAATGCCCAGAAAATTCATATCAAGGAGATCTTGAACCATTTTTAATATAACGAACCTAACCCAACCTAACCTAAACTAACCTGACCTAACTTGTCAAAGGAGGCTCAATTTTCTGTAAAAGAGGAGTCTATTTTTAACCATTCTTTCTATCGAATTCCACTTTTTTTCTTTTTTTCATTATATTTTGTGAAATCATAGATGCGAAGTATCCTAGGTAACGCGTTTCTGGGTATAAGATTTACGGTTATGAGGTGTCCAATCACCGTTTACATTGCATCGCGCGTAGGGGAAGACGGTCAAGCCAATCACATTCCCATAAGTCCGAGAACTGATATTAACAATCATGTCTGACTATTAAATAAACCAGTTGTAGAGAAACCTTCATATCCACAAAGGTCATTCATTAGCTTCATTCAAACGTTTTTGAACGACTATACCTCCACATTTATAATTATCACCACGGTATAATCTTCAAATCATAATCTAGGGGTCACCTTTCGCCCAAGCACTATAGATGAGGAACCTTTGGTTGCTAAACCAACAGTATAAACCCTGCGGTTCTAACTGACCTCTCGTTGAAATAAAATTTTTCACTATTTATGAAAGATATTTTGAAATCTTTCTTTAGTGGATTTTCTAAATCTTCTCTTGCCATTATTTTGAATGGGTAAGGAAAACCATTAAGCCTGGAATTTGAAGAATAATGAGTTTACAAAATATTCAACGTTTTCGATTTGTTTTATTTAAATTTTATAATAACTTATCTGTCTTTTCTGAACAAAATTTTATCCCGTTCATACATAAAGTACTGAAGTATATAATATATATCTGCTACACATTTTCACCACTTTCATTACTTTCGCATTTTGCTCCTTACTTTTAATAATAAAAAATGGCCGATGTAATATTGGTAAGTTCTGGGTTCTCCAATTAACTAATTTTACTCCATAAACGTGGCTAATTTCCATGTAGAAACATAAAAGTTTGGAAAACATTACTCTTATTTTATTTCCTCTTCACTCTCTGAGTTAATTGGCGATTTTTAGAAATAGTACAGGGGAATATCTACTTAAAAAGAGACCAATCAAACTATAATTAATAGTAATTTAATGCATGAATAAAGAATATTAAATGAATATTATATAAAACGCAATTCAAATTCATTTACACGCAGATAAATTTCCCTCTTGGCTGTCTATTAAATATGAAGCTGAGTTTTACAGTAAAGGAAGAGTCCTTCAAATATGTTAGCTTGCTTAGACACCAAAGTGAAATACAAATCCGAATCTCAGCGGCGGGACTGACGTATCGAAAAGTAGGTAACTGAAATGAGTGATTCTTAATTCTTTTTCCGATGGTAAGGAAAACCAAGTGGATGTGATAACCCCTAAAGTGTGCAATTCAATGTCTACACCAGCGTATTACAAATATTTACACTATCATACATTTTCGCATCGTAGAATGCAAACATAGTCAAATTAACAAACTTGTGAGTAGAGTCACTAAGTTTATTACAACGTAATTCAGGTAAAGTGGTTTTGTCTGTTACATTAAATATCCGACCAGTTAAAGGAAATATAAAAATCAAATACTGGACCCAATTTTATATGTATGAATTTCCTATAGTTTTGCCACCAATTCTTAGCTTCCATGACATAATTCAATGGGGTCGCTATAACATACGGTAGATGCCAAAATATTTGTGCCCCCATCAAAAGATTATTTAAAACCCGATGTTGCTTAAATTTACTAGCGAGTTGGAACTCTTATTTGGCAAAATATTCAATATAATAAAGTGATTTGTGACATACATTTTTAGGCGCTATTTTTTATTCTTCTTTGCGCTCAAAATATAAGGGATCAGTAATATGCACAAATTGAATCCACCCGACAACGGCGATTCGAGACTCGATTCCATATTTACTTAAAAGGAAAACAAATCTGTTTTATCTTTTTAATAAAATCCCCCAAAAGAAATTCTTTAAGAAAAGGAAGTTAACAAATTTAAAAAAGTTTGGACAAGCCCCTTAGTTGGGAGACTATTTTCTAACTTTCCTCAGTTGTATCCCCAAATATTAGTAATTCCATTAATATCTATAACGGACATAGGAAAAACTAAATGAGAGCGTCGCCCTTGATGCACCGTTCTCCAATACAATTAAAAGGGGCTTCCGAATGGATCTCTGCGCTAAAAGACGAAGTAAATCGACAGTTGTCATTAATTCCAATCGTTTATCACATGAATAAACATTCGATTACTGTCGAGGTTTTTTTAATTTAAAAATACACGTAACTCCATCAATATCCTTAATTAATAGATATAAAAAACATTACAATCAATTAATAAAGAGATAGATATGGTAAATTACATAACTGAATACCTTAGCGATTAGCTACTTGTACCCTCGAGTTGCTTTTCTCTTGTACAAGCATTTGGTACCAATGGAAAGTTGAAAATGCTCCATCAAAAGAAAAAAATATGCCATATATAATCCAATGGAGCAAATTCACGAATCTCTTAGAGGAAAAGAATAAGGCTAAGAAAAGGCTGAAGAAATAACGAGAGTAATTTGAAAAAAAAACAGAAAATACCATGACAAATGACAGGACAATTTCCAAATTCTCAAAACAATTATAAAATAATATAAATATTTTCGTTTTCCTAAATGGCAGGTAATCAGGTAGGTAATTAATGGCGCCACCCGTTCTTTTCAATGGTGGAAGAGGCCCCCGGGAAAATAATTAAATTGGAATGATCATTAATATGACATTGATAGCCAAGCCTGAGTTCACCCTGGGATCTGCTCCTTTTTATGTGGGGAAAAGTGAAGGAGGAGCATAGGAAAACCTTCGTAACCCAGAAAGGGACACCGATTTCATCACATAGGATTGTGGATAAAGAAACCAATTTGAGGAGTTCAAGGACGGAAAAATAATGTTTTGTGTGTGTCAGAATAGAGAGGAAGAGATGGCGCTTTTGTGATTGGTTATGTGTCTGATGACATACTTGGAAGGAGCTAGCTGCCCGCCTCATACTCGGCGCACCGCTAATCAGCGGCTAGCTTCCAACGGGTGCGGAGATATTTAATAGTCACTGCTGGTAATCGAACCCAGCGGGCCAAAATGTGGGAAGGCAAAGCCTTATTCCCTCGAATATTGAGACCTCCAACAGCAAGTTATTATAGCAATCCAAGAGTTCACCTTTTAGGTGAGCCAGAGGGTTATTATAATTAGGCCTCTTTAAGCACATAACCTTATTAAGAACCATTATGTAGCGTTCCTCCAACACGCCTGTCGTCGTGTGAAATTGGCTGAGTATGTTGAAAACATCAATGGTTTAGTAAAGAGCTAAACTGCTGAAATCGTCGGCTTGAAATAGTTCTGCTTTGCAATCTTAAATTGGCCAATTAGAAGCTTGCTAATTTCTTAGATTTGTCAATATTTTAACGCCCGTTTCCATCCTTTCTTTTCTCTATAAGCTACGTTAAAAATATAATAGAAGAGAAAGAAAATTAAGTGAGGTGGAATAACGAGAATAGGAACAAAAATGACAAGAAAAAGGAATGAGACATCAACAACCTCCAAGCGAAAATGCTTGGGCAAGATGGCGCATTGGGGTTTTGCAGAAGCATTGCAGACTATAAGTACAGGTAATCAAATGCAGGAATGTAAGTTGTTTTGGAGGGGGCAAAATGAGGAAGACAAATTAAGTCTTCCAAGAAATCTTTAGTGTTAGTAAAAGTAACTATTTAGATATGTGCAGCCCAAATTTAAGAGTAGGTTCTTATAACCAATGAAACAATCATATTTAACATTTGATTGTTATCAGTAAGATTGATTTTATTGAATCTTTGTGCCAGTCATCGGATGTATAACTAGGATTAGGGAATTTGGCCATTGTTCTGATTAAATCCCTCTGTATACACTTATTTATCCAGTAGATGTTTTAAATATTTTAAATTATTACACCTATGATCTCTAAGAATTCTTCATCAAACAAGTGGCGCCCTAGTAAGTACTATATAAAAGATAGATTGTCTATTAATCAGTTATCTAAATATATGTTGATAAATCCTTACCTGCCAGTTGAACACGGTAAAATATTTTCATCTCCTTTGTTATGTTTTGTTTAAACAATGCTGGGGGTAGTTAGATGTTTCTAGAAGTCAATGCTATCAAAATAAATAACAGCACTGAGCGATAGAATCTTTTTTTTTGTTTGTTTACATTACTTTGATGTATTGTTATAGTCAATCACATTGATTGGTTTTTTACTGGCACTGTTATTTGATTTATTTTAGGATACGTTAACTCTCTCAACTCTCACTTTTTCATTTAAGAAGGAACCCTATCTGTCAAAATAACACTCTTATAAAGAAGAAAAATGTAGTTCATTAGATGTCAAGTGAAAGTTTTGACCGTTTATTTCTAACCTTTATTTCTTTGCCATCTGTTTACAGATACATGCAAGAAGTAAATAGACTTAATTACTGAAATATCTCTATTTTTAAAAATAAAGAATAAAATATGTCTTGAACAATGAAATTACATTATTAATACTTTGTGGGATTAAAATTAGTAGCCTTTAGGCCTCTACTCGACTAAGCATAGATTTAATCAGTTTTAATATTAGTGTTTGTCGTAATTATGACCTTGTTTGGCGTATGACATTCAGCAATTCTGACCGTATTTCTTTATTTTTTCTTATTTTTCTATAAGGTCTTATCTTCTATTCATCACACATGTTCTATTGCGTTCATTTTAGAAATACTGGGACAATAAAATCATCTAAGGGCCACTTTTTTCTTTCTATTCTTTTGTCCTTTTTGCAGAAAGACAGGAAGCCTCATCTTCCATGAGTAATCAACTTTATTTTTAAAGGTGATCGTTTGAAAACACTGGTAGATGGCCTCTTTAAGAATCAAAATGTATTTTAGAGTTTATATACCAACACACTAAACCAACTATGATCTTCTTTTTTTTTAAATCGTTCACCACGGTTGGTTTTAACCAGTTTATATTGAACTACTGTGGTGGTAATCTCCAAACTCATACGTGTCTACAATCTGAAAATTGAGCCAACATTAATTTTTAGGACAAAATTTACGATGTGCCAAATTTCCAAAAGTTTGTCGCTTTTTTTTTCAACTGACTTTTTCCTCTTCTTAATATTAGACATTGTTAAAGAAATCATCCTAGTTTCACGTACATAACATACAAGTGAGTGTGGAAAATTTACTACTATTTTTGCGATGATTTGGAATATTCTTGCCAGTTCAGAAGCTTTTAACCAAGGGGTGTTTTCAATTGATCTTCAAACAGCATTGAGCCATCTTCCAGGAAGGCCAGGACAAATGGGGGCTTGACTCTGACGATGTTTTACCCATTTTTTTCATAAATTAACCTATAATTCTTTTAATGAAAGAAAGTGATAGTCCATGATTCCTAACCATAACATTATCTATTTGGGACCGTTCAACCTCTGAAATTTAGTTCGAATTTTGCTTTCTAGCCAAGATTAATAACTGTAAAATTAAGCTCAGCAATGCTAAAAACAAATACTGGTAATAATAATGGCAAAATATAGAAATTAAAACATTTTATCTTAAAATGGCAGCTGACTATTTATTTCTTGCGTGTCTGTATTTATACATATATGTATTTCCCTGCCCTAAAATACTGTACATGTGGAGATATTTTTCATTAATATAAGGTCCTGTTAATTTTGCAAGGCCAAAAAAGTTAAGGTTTTTTTTTCCTTGTTTTATTCATAACTTTTGCTAAAGATAAAAAAACAAACAAATTGATGCAAAGGAAGAAAGCAAATAATCCGCTAGAATGTTTCGTCCCAAATTTCGAATCGAAAATTTGTTATCTTCAAGATACTTGCCGGATATACAGACCTTATTATAATTAGGGTATCGAAGCAAATATAAGATTGTATAGAAAAATATTTCGTTTAAATATGAAAGATTAATTAGCACGTGATTAAATAATGAAACTCTTAATCGTTTTTCATATCATTTTCTTTAATATTCGGCTACCAACGGAAAGTCTATCAAGTTTAGGCCTCTGCTTCTAGTATTTTGGTATTTGGTGTAGTATTGATGGGAAATTAGAATTTTGGGCAGTATCATTGTTTGAGAGTATTTTTAAATAGAAAATGATGAAAGGGATCTTGTTAAAAACCAAAATGATAGGAGGAATGCTTGGGGTTTATGGAGTACAACCACCATAAAAATTCGACATAATTCTCGAAGCTCCAAGGTTCTTCATGGAATTGACGACGATGTAGAAGGCAGAATCTTTTCTCACGATTGAATAGAGTTGATTTATTGACACTAACTTGGATTATTTTAGGCAATTCTTAAGTTTTTTTGGTGGGAGATTGTTTCTTCACTAGCTTAAATGTATTAAAAATGATAATCTGAGCATTTTCTGCTACTGTGATCGACTTTTAGCAGAATGTAAGGAGCAGATCGATTTTATCGCCCCATTAGAATCTATCGTTTACTTTAGGTAACTATTCGGAATATAAATCTCTTATATATCATATTGGGGCAAATTTATAGTATTTTTTTAATCTGTATCAACGAAAGCAACTAATTTCTATAAACATATTCGTTTCATTTAAATGTCATGGTCATTAAAAATGAAAATTAATCTTTTCTTTACTAGATACATCTTAATGGCATACAAACACAACCTTGTACAACACACGCTTAATTTCTAGATATAGCGTAATAGATACTTAGTGAGAGATATTTCTATAAAGGACATGATATTTGCTGGTATCATTTCAGGAAATGTGATTTATTCGGGAATCTAAAAGTATTTCTATCTCCTGATTTCTTGCGGTGAAGACCAATAAGCTCCAAAAGGGAGGAACTTATAATAATCTCGGGAAGAGGGATTTTAAGAAAATCCAATACAATAAATACCATCTAGGTTTTTGAAGTAACTCATTTCAATTACTTCTCATAAGAAATAATAATTCTATCTCGGCCATGCCTTTCGAAGAAGGCTGTTACTTCGTGCAATTGAAGCCCTATGATTCGTCCTCCAGAAACATATGATTACTCTAGGCTTATGTGATCAGTATGTTGCATTTAATAAATACTGAGAGAGACCATAAGCGGGAAGATGATCACAGAGCGCAAAAACGATGACAGAGTGTGGCCAGTTTTTTTTACTTATATTCTTTAAGTATTAAACTTGCTAAAGTTTAGTCTTGTTAACCTTAATCAACGTGCCATATTATTCTTTGTCCTTATTCTATTTCCACTTTAACCTTATACTCTCACGCATCGACTAGCCATAGTTCTAAAGGAAAACTACCTAAAAAGTATAATAAAGATGAATTAGAATGGACTCCGGTAAAGAATAAACGGTAATGATGCAAACATTAGTGAATAGTGTAAACGCACTTTTTAAATGGAGTGATCAAACGAATATGAGATTAGTATTCTCGGCCGTTAAATGTCTATGTAGATTTTTTAGTATCAGGTCGAAATTAAGCAACTATTATGCTTATTATTTCTAAAATAAATGTGTTTGAAAGCAAACGAATTAAAATTTCAATAGACATTATATTATAGTGATAATTTGTTGCCTAGCAAAAGTAGATCCAAAAACATATATTTCATATTATACCTTAATATATTTAAATTCGTTTTTAAAATGTTTAATCCCTCTACTTTAATCACAATTAATTAGAACCCACTAATGTATCCATTGTCCCATTAATTTTAGAATCCTGAGAGAGACACGCAGTGTAGGGGTTTGGTCTACAACAGCATCGAACAGTGAATGAGAGAATCACGAGCAATCAACAGGCACCGAACACTCGGAACGTCAAAGGCGGACTGAAGAATGATTTTCCTCGAACTCAAGCTGTAGTAGCGAGTCGTTGGGTTGCCGATATTACATTCCTGTAAATCAGATTTACTTACAAACCTCTTCGGACGATAACTGATGGCGACCAATGTATCCAGTGTGGTACAACAGAGAAAACCATATAAAGCGTGATAAAGGGGAAGTAATATAGATGAGGAAGAATTGTTCGATCCAATCTCAAGGCGTACGAGGAACTCGAGCATATCCTTTCCAAGAGAGCCTGGAAGGAATCCCCCTCCTGATAAATTCAATTAACGGGTATTAGAGGATTCCATTGGGAAAAGACTGGGCTTTAACAGGAATTATCCGTGACTTCGCTCAACTACAAACGATTGGTAATATAAATATTGCAAAAATGGTTTTCATCATCCTCATCATTTTTGCATCTATACCTTTCAACTTTGTGTACACATACGTCAATATTGAATGAACCCTTCCGCTTTACCTCTCTCCCATAGCTCGTCCTGGATATTTCCCATAAAATGGATTCATTGGTCGTGGGAACCAGGGATTCAGCTTCTCGTCAAGAGTAGACTCTTCTTCCTGCAACCAAGGTATATTAGTATTATTTTCCGTTATTATCAACCACTCTCCGCAAACTTGGTCAGCGCACATCAACGCTACTCTTATTTTTTAGGATCACAGGAAACAACTTCCGGCTGCACAGTTTCCCATGTTAACGCTACATATCTGGGTTTAGGTAAAGTCTTATTTTATTATAATTATTTATCTTGATTCCTCTTTTTATCTTCTCTCTCAATCATTCATAAATGAGACAAAACATTCCACTAACCTTCTGTTTAGCATAAGAGGAATTGGTTCGGGAGAAATGCGCCACCTACTGGCGCCTAACACATAAAGTAGTTCATTTAGGGTCCATTTGCTAGAAGACGTTTAAATTCTTCTAACTTTACCACTTTCTTCATGATTAACTTCGTACCTTTGAGGTGTAGATTCCCTCGTTTTCCCCTTGAATTTACTTTTGCTTTCTTCCTTTCTCTTACTACCCCACTTCCACCTTTATCCGTTGAGCAAATTTCTGTTTGTGCCTGTAATCGGGTATAGATATTATGTCATCATGGTAAAGTAGATATTAAAATTAAAAGAAGGAAGAATAAAGACTAATAAAAGAAAATGTGATAAAATGGAGCATTAAAAATTGGTTAAGGATAAACCAAGTAAAGGAAAACTGTACAGACAAGAGGCTCGACTCAGACATGAACAAATGGGGTCAAGGTCAACCTAGTAGCTATGGCTCAATAAGAACCAATACAACGAGTCTAATAATCTTCCAACCCAAGACAAAGAACAATAACAAGGAAACATATTTTCCCTTTGTGAAGCCATACTTTACCTGACTGGCTCCAAACCAATCTGTTAGCTGACAAAAAACAACAACCCAATTTCATTCGTTATTCCTTGTACTCATTTATTTACTCCAATATTTACAATAATGAAAAGTAAACACAGCCTTCCCCCCTCCACATAAGAAAATAATACAAAATATAACTGAATTGCCAGTCGACAAGTTACACAAAGTGAGACAAAGAACTAGTTCCCCTCAAAAATTTTACACTGAACAAATGAGCTATCGTCAAAAATAATCCCTAACAGAATCCAAACTGGGTTGGTGCTCATTTGCTCATGTGGGAGTTGACGTGAAGACTTAGCTGTAGATCCTAATCGCATGATGAAAAGTATTAAGTTTAAATCTAAATAAATAAAGTAAGCAGCAATTTAAAGAGTTAATTGAATAAAAGTATCCTGTATGCTTACCAAAAATGGCTCGATTATACTTCTCTAAGTCTGCGGGTGAAAAGCCGCTCGTGACGCTAAGGCGTCGCAGGTCGCTGCGAAAGAGATGGATGGTTATTCTTTCCAGCGCTGAAAAGGGAAAGAATGTGGGAAGCAATAGTTATTTCTATCTTTCTCAGCATAACTTCTTCCGAGGTGTACATCCGTCATATTTTCCGGCACTATTCTCCGCGCAACACAATGGTGTAGAGCTGCCTTCCCAAAGTGACAAACAGGAAGGGAAATTTCATTTTACCATCCTGACCTAAGTTGACAATCCTATGATGAATATCTACATACTAACGATATTCAAAATATAAATAAAGCCAAATGACATAAAAGTGTGCACATATGAAGCGATAATCAAGGGTAAAAGATTTCGACTACTTCCTACCTAAATTCTGCAAGGGAAAATCCAACCGGATTAGGATCAACTTGCCCCTCTACGTCACATTAACTGTCTGTTCAGGAGGAGGAAAATTCTCAAAATATTTAATCAAAGAAACGGAAGTGTCTGAAGAAGTAGTGGAAAGGGAAGAGGGAGAACGATTATTAGAAGAAAGAAAAGATTTGACCCCTGATACTGTGTGAACATATCCACCCTTCAAGTTAGATAATAAGGTGCATATTTGGTTTCCGACATCTACTTTATCCCGAGGTCCAGCCTACCCTGGCTTTTCGAGATAGCTATTGATTACCCTACCTGAGATTTACTTTCTACCAGAATATTTAATAATTCTCAATGTCGTGTAAAATAGCACAAAAATAAAGAGAGAATGTAGCATAAGATTCACAACTAAACTGATTAGTTAATATTCGGAAAACTTGAAAGACAAAAGGAAACTAATGAGCTTAGACAATTTTGTAATATTTCATTGTGATGCACTTGGAAACATATTTATTTTCCATCAGACCCATTTTTACTTTCTATTTTCTACTTTTTTTTATTTATTTGATTATAATTTTAACTGAATTCCTTAAAAAATTTTGAATTACAGTCTGATAGTAGATTAGAAGATTCTAAATTTTTTTTCTCGGAACAGTCTTGTTACTTTCAAAAGACGCATAAAGTCAATATTCTGCACTCTGAATAGGTAAGACTCTTCTTTATTTGGTGATTTATTTTGGGTCACCCTTGAATTGAGCTGGATTAACACAGAAAGAAACGTAGATATTTCCACCATCAATGACTTTAAATTAAAAGTCCTTCGGGTAAAGAATTGAACACTAATTTCCTACTCTGTATCTAAACCTTTGCATGCAATATCACTATACTCAGGCACCACAAATGTAGATATCAATTAAAATATAGTGAAATAAATCTTAGTATGTTTCCATTGAGTTCGAAGCGAAGTAAAACCTCCCAATGTATACCAAAACCTATTCGCCAATTCTCTCTTCAGCAATTTCGATGGTGGAAGATCAGCGCCTTAATTGTTCTTAATTCACAACTTTTTACATGAATACTCTGACCTGATTACGTCTCTATAGCAAATACTCGCATTTTATTTTTACCTTTGTAGATTTATCTTGTATTATTCATCGGTAAATTGCCACGACATCACCTTTAATCACATCAGAGATACCGTTTACTCAAACTATTTAATGTTTGTGATTAAGTGTTAACTAATTTATATTGCTTATATCCAATGTATTTTCTTTGTATTGAATTTCCTCTATTAGTGTTTACTCACTTTTGCATTGAGTAAAACCTTGGGGGAGGGGGTTGCTTAAACTATGTAGCTATCCTTTATCTATATTCCATTCATTTCTAGATTTCTATTTTTGTAAGTAAACAATAGGGCCGTATAATATTTTATTTTAGCCAAATGGTAATTATTTTCCTTTCTATCTTTATACGGAACTGCATTTGCGACTCACTGGATGCCCGTCATAAAATGAGAATTCTGTCCCATTAACTAGACTGAGATATCTTATAACCGTTTTCGATTCAGTGTATATGTAAATTGCTTACTGCTTGCTTGCTTAATGTTGTCTATCGTTACCGATGACGACGTTACTCCATACACGGATGATTCTGATGATGTTTGGTTGATGATTATCGTCTTTGGTGAGATCGTTGATGACTGCGGAATCCGCGAAGGTTGGCATAGCCTCTTCCACAGACATCGCAGATATGAGGTCCTTGTATTTGTTGGTGTTGTCTTGCATGGCGGGCTATGGCAGCATTGTGTTTAGGGTGTTGCAAGAATGTGTGGATGAATGAGGATTGTGAGATGTTTTGGCGTGTACCGAAAGTTATGAGTGTAGCGCCTTTCTATGTATATCATCTTAGAAAATAAAAGATATAAAAATTAGACTTCGAAGAATGAAATAATGGGTTTGACTTTATATTTAGTTTGGTTGTCAAAGAACCACTTCTACCCTTAAGAGCAATAAGGCAATAATTAATATATGTTTTGACTGCATGGTAAAAATCATTCTCAAAACACTTGAATTTCCACGCAAGTGGCTGAATGATAACAAGGTTAATGCCTCTGCTAGAAATAAAACTTAGAGGGGGATGCACACTCTGCAAATTCCATTGCCCCAAGAGAAACTGGGGATCACTCTAAGGTCTTCTTTTGTACCTCTTTTAAACTTTCCACTATCTTTTCCACACCTAGATAAACCTAACGATGGGTGGGAACGGGCGTTAAAATTTCTTCATAAAACATAGCCGTCAACTGAGGAATAGAAAAAAGACCACGTTATAAATTAGTATATATTATTAGTCAAATCATCTGGAAAATATGAGATATAAATCGGAAGGGGTTCTTCTGTAGAGAAAAGGACGAGAAATGAAAACATTTAGAGTTTATATGGACTTTTAGGGATCGGAAATGGGTTTACTCTTTTCAAAATACTCCTATTTGCCCAAGCACCCTATTTTGAGCTATGGAGATAGGGCAACAACAGATAGCAGACAGTGATTTCAGTTTTCGGTCTTTTACTGCTAAAGGGAATTTGCTGTTCAAAATGCTGTATAATCGTGTCTTCGCTGATGACATGGCGGCAACCAACTTTGCGTGTGACGCGCCCCATCCACTCGTGAAAAGCATGCAATCAATCAAGAAGTTAATTCAGGGAAATGAAGCCATTTATCCTAAATTATCATCGCATTAGAGGAGGGTAAATCTTTATAAAGCCCACAAGCTTCTATCCATAACATCCTTGGTCGCTTGAAAGATATTTGAGTTATTTTGATACGAGTGTTCAAATTGAACAAATGTTAAGCGCCTTAAGCATTATTTCTTCGATATGATTTGAAAACGAGGTAGATTCTTGTTTTTTCATCAACTTTGAATGCTGTACAAAAGTGAGATTCTTTGCGCATCAACATCTTTTAAAAATAATCCTTACCTTGCCTTAATATGCAATATCAAGAAAAAAACACGCATCATTTTTTATTTCATATTTGCCCAGCAATCTGATAGGATGCTATATGCTGCATCATATCGCCAAACCAGAGCCTATATGTAGTGAGAAGGCTCCATGCACATCTCTTCTTAACCCTCATGGATTCAAAACTTTAGAGACAATTTTATTCACATGCTCCTCAGTCATTCTTCTCTCTATCAAACATTTATTCTTATAATCAGCCCCCTTTTTTAATTAATTATTCTCCCACGTCACTTTTACTCTCTTATATTCTATCAACAAATTTTCCTTTGCATTATTTTATTTTATCACCATATTATCATTCACATTTGACAATGTTAGCTCCAATTTACTCGTATGTAAACTCCTATAACATTTCACACTCAAATGTCTTCCCTACTTGTTAGTAACTAAAGCTCCGATCATCCTCAGATAATTACTTAGCCTTCGAAATCTATTTTTTTAGAATCTGTTTTAGCTATCCAATTAACATTCTAAATACATGTTCGATACTCGAACCATGCACTAATTTTAGAGTATCACCATGAGCAAGAATATCACCCCCACCCTCTTTTCACCCTCAAACACAATAAAGTTAATTTTTTCTGCGTTTAGTTTTATCCCCTTCCTCACACATACCACGCTTCGATCAACAATAAACTACTCACATCTGTCAGTAACAATATTTCATCGACATATACCAGCACAGATAGAACCTATAACTCACAAATCTTCATAAGTTTCACACCTTTTCCCTCCGCCTATCCTAATATCATAACACCAGTCTTAATTCCATGATAAAACACACCACAAATTCCAAAAGTTTATTTAGATTCCCTTTCAGCAATGCTCTAGTACGCAAATGTTTCAAGAGGTGTAAATTTATCGGGTGAAAATTAACTTTTGCCAATTCCTTCACTGAAGTGTTTAAAAATTATTTTGGGGATTGTTAAACATTTAGCCTTTATATCTCCGTTTGAATAAGAACTTATAAATTGCTCTCAGAAAACAACATTTATTAATATTTAACTTCTCACAATGGCAGGTGAGAAGACATTTAATTTTCCTGCATAAAACATATCCCAGGAATCATAAAACAAATTTCTTCAACTTTTTCTATGATTCCTTATTTGACATTAGCTTCCGACCTGCTTCTTGGCCTTTTATATAGCTTAGGCGTTACTCCCTTGTATTCACCCTGCCTGCTGCCTGTGTGACTTGTTTCACACTCTTTTCTATTGACTGAACAGAGGCTTGTCAAGGAAGTTCTTTACTTCCACTGTAGTTAGTTTACATGTCAAAGAAGATTCGAATACCCAGTCACACCAGTATCTCAGCTCCAGCAGTGAAGAAGCACTGGGATTGATGGAAGGTGTCTTTCTGGGATGTACATTAAGTTACTCAAGTGACTGATCATCTCCACTCCTCATGTCAACAATCTTTAGGGCAGCATTTATACTCTTCTCACTGTCATTTGAGTACAAGTGTGTTTTGATGGTGATGGTTGGCAAAACAGTATCCAATACAGCCTTCTTTTGCTGCTTAAGTAGCCTTTGCTGAAGCAAGATGTGTTTGGGCCTTCTACCTAAGAATGTTTTACTTTACAAAAGATGCAACAAAGCCTGTTTGCTGTTGCTAGCCACCTAGAATGCCTGTGGGAAGTTCTCCCGTCATTATGGCCTGTGTGATCTAATACCCGTTCACTTGCTTAGTAGGGAGATCTTTTAGTGAATTAATAATATATTTAAGGTTTAGTTATGGTGTCTAGCATCTTGCTTTTAGGCAAGATCTTCCCATCCAGTGTGGAAGAAGTAATTCTTTAGCGTGGAAGGCACAAACCAACGAAATCAGTGTGCGTTCAAGCTTGCCTTTTACCTAATGCTTAGAACTCTCCTTTCAGCTAGTTGCAACATTTATAAAATCACCTCCACTGACGTTCAGGCTTTTATCATTGCCATTATTCTTCATAAAATCTGCATTTGCCACGTGTCCGACCACTTCCCAATCTTCCCAAGATCTTCCTGCAGGCGGGCAGTATTTCCATCCTTTGCAACGTTCATACCAAGCTTGGTATCATCGGCAAATTTGGAAATCTTGGCAACCATGTCACCGTCCATGTTGTTGACGTAGATGATGAATAGTAGTGGTCCCAGGACAGAACCTTGAGGCACCCCGCTAGTAACGGGCACCCACTCAGAAGACTGTCCATTCACCACCACCCGTTGCCGTCTGACACTTAGCCAGTTCTCGAACCAGTCGGCTACCTTTCCGTCTATGCCCAGCGCTTGCACTTTCCGGAGTAGGCGGCGGTGTGGTACCTTATCAAAGGCTTTCTGAAAGTCTAGGTATATCACATCTACCGCCTTGTCCCGATCGTGCTCACTGAACACGAAGTGGAAGAATTCCACAAGGTTCGTCAGGCATGACCGTTGCCTTCGGAAGCCGTGCTGGGAACTCCTCAGTAGCAGGTTTGACTCTAAATGCGAAGTCATTTTGTCCACCCTGATGCTTTCCATGAGTTTACCGACTATCGAAGTCAGACTAATAGGTCGGTAGTTCGACGGTTGGCTACGGTCTCCTTTCTTAAAGAAAGGAGTCACCTCCGCTCCATGCCAGTCTCTAGGAACGCATTTGGTCCGGATTGACATGTTGAAGATTGCGCTCAGGTGTCGTGACACTTGATCACGCACTTCTTTTAACACTTTAGGTAGAAACCCATCCGGGCCAGGTGACTTATTCGTCATTAGGTCAGTGATCTTCTTTTTGATTTCTCCTTCAGTGAAGTCCATATCCTCCAGCTTTTCCCCTGAGTAGGAATCCGTCGGCTGGGAGATGGGACCACACTCTTCAGTAAACACTAAAGAGAAGTAGCGTTGAGGAGGTTAGCATTTTCTGCATCTGAATGCTTTAATGTCCCCTCCTCATTCCCCAAAGGGCCAATCGTTCGACGGATTGGTTTACGGCTGTTTACATATCCAAAGAACTCCTTTGGATTCTCTTTACAGAGTCTCGCCACTCGGAGTTCCTCAGACCGCTTAGCCACCCTTATGCTGGACTTCACTCTCCTGACTAGCCTCCGGTATTCGTCAAAGTCCAGTTTTCTTCTCCCTAGTTTTCTTCTCCCTAAGCAGTTGGCCGATTGCTCGATTAAACCACTTTGGTTGAACAGAAGACCGACGGGGGCAGTTCAGAGGGATGAAACGCGATTGAAGACTCATGAATGTGGTTTTGAAACTATTCCACGACTCTTCAACAGCATCGCACACTTCTAGCCTCACGTCAGTCAGTACAGCACGGAGGCTTGCAAAGTCTGCTCTTCTCAAGTCAAGTTTCCTTGATTGACTGGCAACAGACCTTACCTTCGGGATCTTGACGCTAAATCTAACTAGCTGGTGATCACTGCCACCAAGCTCTTCGCCTACAGAGAGATCCTCAACGATATCATCCTCAGAGGTGAAGACCAAGTCTAACATATTGTCTCCTCTCGTCGGTTTTCTGACCCATTGAGTGAGGAACTTGTTGTTGGCGAACTCCAGGAGTAGCGCACTTTCGTCACAGGCTGCTCTGGTTTCCCAGTAAACTTGTCTGTTGAAATCGCCCATAACGATGCACACTTTGCCTTGAACAAGCTCACCCGGCAGCTGGTACAGTTCCTTGTCCTTCTCAACGGGTTGGGAAGGGGGTCTAAAGCAGCAGGGTCCTGTATCTGACAGAACCGATCTCTAGGTCAACGCCTAGGAGCTCGTGGTCGGATATAACGTTGGAGTTCGTAGATTTGATTGTATCCTTGACATACAACATTACACCGCCACCCTCTCTGTCTGGCCTATCTTTGTGGAAGAGTTGGTAGCCAGGAGCGCCTACTTATCAATGATGAGGATGCAGCTTGCTTTACGGTGTACAAAGTCCAATATGAGCGTGTAGGCACGAATACTGCATCTTCCTCTGGAGAAAGTGGCTCTTACTTTGTTTGATTACCTATCATAGCGGTCCCGATGGTGAAGTGAGACGACACTCCATATCAAGTCAACTCATGGGACGCTGCATCATTTGATAAAACGCTTCAACATTTTTAAGGTGATTGTAAAGGAAAAGGAAACCAAAGAAGAATATCCCCTTAATTTGTTCCATGAATTCCTTTCCTCTCTGTGTCTTCTAAGTAAAACTCCAGGTGAAGTAACTTTGGAACCCAAAGAAAAAAGAAGAAGAAAGAATTTGAATACCCGTCAGGAAAAAACAAACAATGGCCGTCATATAAATATCCTGGTTTTTAGAATATCTAGAGATTGAGTTTGAGAACCCTTCACCTATGGTTCAGATCGTGTGTCTGTTTTCCCAAGTCCCTGATATTCCATTATACCATCGAGGTCGGATCTCACCAGGTGGATTCATCTCTTTAATGTAGCTTTACTCGGTTCAGAGCAAGCCTCGAATCGTTTTCGTCCACGATGAATTGGCTGGGATTCCTCTCGTCACATCTGGAACCCCCTTAAAGGATCTCCAGTTTCCCATGTAAAACTTTGCGCCCAGATGCGTCAGAGTGTCGAGTTTTGGAGGTTGTATTTCTCTGGAGCAGAGATTCCATCGTACGTCTTCAAGAAAGATCGTGAACTCGTCTTCTGGTCCCCTTCCCTTTATCCTCATCACCGTCAGAATATTCGGCCAAGGGTCACGTCCATTAGCCTTCGTAATTTCCTTGCGCCGACTCGCTAAAGGATTCCCCTTCCTCGAGTTGACCCCATTAAGGTAAAACAACCATTGCTTGTTTCTCCCGTTAATTGACCCACTTTGCAACCACTAAATATTTCCTCTGTCTAACTGGTTTTTGTAATATTCCATTTAATAACTGATGGACGAGCTATTCACGTTCCCAGAATGCCCATTATTCTACATTCTCTCAGAGGTGTTCTTTATTTAAATTACCTGTATTTTTCCGTATGTATATATATATATATATATATATATATATATATATATATATATATATATTAAATAGTTACTTATTAAAATTATATTTTGGTTTTCACCTTTTAAATATACTCTTGAACTGCAACTTGGTAAACTCATCAAACGCTATCAGCCCCTGTAGTAAATCGCACTCTTATACCTCGTAATCAACAGATTACTCTTACAAAATGAACGTACTTGTACGTAGCGAAGGACGCGTAGGTACATTAGAGGATATATGTATATATAACTGTATATATACATATTTTATTGGCTTTTATCTCTTTCCTCCCAACCAATATATATATATATATATATATATATATATATATATATATATATATATATATATATATATATATACACGTATTGTCTAGGCTAGGTGACCTATTCCTCGACAGTGCTGAATCCTTAATCTCTTCGACTGTGTGGAACGCTCTTTTTCACTGAACTAGTATGGAGGAGATTAGTACGCGGTAGATCTACCGGTACCGGTAAGGTCAATAATGCTTGCCTTTCGTACTTGGGAGGGATTCGTGCACACTCAAATGAGGAATAATGGAGTTTCTGATGGAAGCTTGCCTCCTCAAAATCATTTAGTTTGGGTTTTTTTTACATGAATAAAGCCCGAGAGAGAGAGAGAGCTGTTTTCACTCCGACCTTTTAACAAGCCTTTGTTTAATTTTTATTTTTCTCTCCATTTGTCATACATTTAATCTAGTTTGATTATAAGTTAAATTATAATTGCGGTGACTATGACTTTGCAGCCAGTCACTAGATGGGCTACAAAAAGTTCACAGATAAATGCAGGTGTTTTTTCGGTGTCTTCTTGGCGTGGCGAATAGATGCCCTCGAAGCTTACTACAATGGACTGATTTAAGCTTCTCGGCAAGGAAGTCATATTTTTTCCATGTTTTGGGGAGTAAGACTTTTCTTCTTAGTTGAAGTAGGTTTGTTTTTCCAATGTCGGTTGTTTCCGCTAGAAAGAGAAAAGAAATAGCAAGACTACCTTTTGGTAATGAAGTGATAGTGGCTCAGCACCCTCTCTTGTTCACAAAGGAGGACTAAATCGGCCGTAGTTTTCCGTGACCGACCAGAAATTCCGTGTGCCTGGGTGTGTGTTTTGTGTGAAAAATCGGGCTCTACTCTCCTACGCGCGGGCCACAAGAAGTTTGACATCGCAAAGCAGCACAACGTGAGCCGGATGACCGTCCTGAGAGTCAGAGAGAGTCTCAAGTTGGTAACCATTGAGCTGTGAGAAAGGCCCTCGGAAATGTCCCTAAGCTCAAAATGAGTGCAAAAAAAAATCACGGCAGCCACTGTGCCCAGTGCCGTCAAGGAGGAGGGCGACAGGAGTTTGAGTTGGCTGTAAAGGCCTCTACTCACCAACCGTATGCAAGAACAACACCGGGAGCGCTTTCATGGCCTTCTCATTGACTTGAAGAATCATGGCAATGGAATTATCATTCTTGTGATGAAAATCCTTCATGGTTGATTCCGTAATCAACAATAATCGTGTAGTAAAGCTTTGGCGAGAACATTTCCGAGGTCTACTCTGTCCACGAACAAACACCCGGCCTCCATGATGACGCTCGGCATCGTGGCCTTGAATGGAAAAATGACACGGGTGTGGTTGGAGGCTTATTATAAACTCGCTGCGGCCGATCACAAAAAAATTTTGGCCACGAAAGTCCTGCCCTTAGTGAAAAAGGATCACAAAAAAGGTGGCATAAGTCTTTTAGCAGGACGGTACTCCGCCCAATTGGCCAAGACCTTGCAAGAGGGGTTGGGCTCAAACATGAAATTGTGGTCAAAGTATTTTTGGTCACCGCAGTCGCACGACCTCAATCTACTTGAGTACAGCGTGTGGAGGTTTGTCTAGGGCAAGGCCTGTAAGGTCTGCCACAGCTCCGTCAACGAGCTAAAATCCTCCACCAACTACATATGAGCGAGTATGACGAAGGACTTCGTCTGCAACGTGTGGGTGGCCTTTATGTTTAGCCTAGAACGCGTACTCCCCTCAGAGAGCTGCCACATTGATTAATATTACAATTTAAACATATTTACATGTTAAAACAATAAAAACATTTATAACTACATCAAAACTATTATTGTGTCCTTTGTTGAGAGCGTTGTAACGAGTTTAAAAGAACTTTTACAATATCCAGTACCACTCTCGCATAATTTTATTATATCCAAAGCAATAATAAGTATACAATATCTCCTTAAATGCAGTCTTTTCACATTACACATCATGAAGCAGATATAAAAAAAATTGTTACACAGATTATAGAACTCCAATATGTAAGTAACTGGGCATTATTAGCTCTTGTTACTGAAACTAGGCATCCTTCACTGAACATAGCTTAAATTTTATATACCTCATTTGGTTTTCACATTATCTCACAGAAAATGGAATTCATTTCTAAATCCATAATCTCACCACCATTGGGATCCAAAGTTCTCATTCGTTGTTAATCGCATTAAATTTTAGACCAGTTTAATTGCGTTGGGACTTTGTTAACTTCTTCATCCTCACATTATGAGATATTTAAAGCGCGCATAGTACATTAGTTTTATGTTTGGTAGAGCCTAGGTAAGAAAATTTGGGTCCATCCTAAAAAAATTCTGAAATAAAAAAAGTAATCTTTTAGTAGTTTACATAGTAACATCACCAGGCGCATGGGCAAAATTTAAGAAACTCGAAGCACGTGGTGTGTTTAATAATACCCGAAATTGACAACCGACACTGATTTTGGCGGCATGGGTGCCGGGTTGCGTCCTCGCAATGGAAGATATGTTCAAAGGAATTTCTGACACTATCCTAGAAGAAATGTATCAATTGATTCTTATATACAATATCTCCTACTTTTGTGAAACATGAAAATCTTTGTAGATATTTCCATCTTTGTTTTTGCTAAATACTTTTTAACGTATGGACAAACTTCTAGAAACTAGAGACAAGTGGTGTTGTTAGTATAAAGTAAAAAAATTACAACCACTACTTCAAGTGCCTTAAGAGTGGGGAGGTGGGGGCGTGTCTCACCAAAGAAAGTATAATTGAAGTATTTTTCTACCCCCCCACAGAAGAAGTTTATCACTCGATTCCCTTACAGTGTATCTCCTTTCTTTCGCAGAAAAAGTAAATCTATCTAATTATTTTCATCGTCACCAACTTTTGCCTGATATTAAGCGCACTTTACTATACCCATTAGTTTCTTGGAAGCATAGAAGTACTACTGCAAGATGTTGGAAAACTTCTATATAAATGCACTTTGCCATACCTTGTTGAGATACAATAACGAGAGAATATCAGAATAGCACGATTAATGTGAGTATAGAGAACCAGGTCTCCAAACAACCACTAGGCTAATGGAACACTCCTTAAGATCTCGGATCATTAACCATATTGACAAATCCTGTACTGCAAGCTATTACAAGTTAAGAGCTCAGTAAGAAGAGATGAATAATATAATCCAATGAACAGATCCTCAAGGCATGCAAAATCCAGCCAGGAAAACTGTTGAAACTTGCTTTCGCCGGTGCCTTCTGGCGCTCATTAAGGAAAATAGGAGCAGAAACACTTGAGGCATCACTGGATGAAATAAGAGCTTAAATGGATTAATACGAATCCTTGAGGCAGAAGGAATTATTTGACCAAGTTCTGTGCTTCCCGGCTCAGAATTCACAGACATCTATGGTAAAACCAGTGTTAGAGATCAGAGAGAAAGTTGCGAGCTGCCGCACCTTCAGTAAAGAGAGAGACAACAAACACCTGGTCGAATTATTTTGGCTGCACTAATGGAAGTGCGAAATAATGAGAGGCCGTGGTGGTCTGAAGGCTGGCCATCGCAGAAAGCCGTGAAAAGTTTGAGAGCTCAAAAAGTCCCATTTGGAGTCAGACAAAGTTTCGCCTCGCCGACTTAGCAACCTTCTCGTGATCGTGCTAATAGGGCAAAGCTATTCTTGCCTGCCGATGCGTCGGACTCTGTAACACTTTCCTTCGGATTTAGGTATGAAACCCCCTTCGACCCCATTATAAATACTCCAGCGCCACAGCTGAAAGGCAGTATCCGCCGCCTGCCCACCCCGTCAGTATCCTAGGTCAGCTCCCCGTCAGTACTTGCTATTCAAGTTCTGTTTTATTCTGCACAATTCATACAGAACCCCTCAAACTCCAGGTATTCTCGATTAATTTGCGTGAGTCTACCCCGTACTCGTTCTACCCGCTCTTCGACTGCAACGCACCTATTCTCGATTCGTGTTCTAAATAGAAAGCTTCGCAATAGTCATTGTCAAGAGACTATTATTTGAACTTTGCGCAAAGAAAAGGATTACTCGCTCGGACTAAATCTCCGATTTAACAGCAACGCAAACGCGAAACTCTAATTTGCAAGTGCTCTCTCTACTACGCCCCCCCTCCCAAGCGTAAGCCTCCATCGTCGGCTTCGTATAGGCTCCGGGTCATTCGAACGACCCTCGGTCAATATTGTTCGTTTGTTTGTACGGCGTCCGTCCCCGCCAAGTCTCACCCCCCACCTTTTAGCTGCTAAGACTCGTGTACTGTTAATGTGTATATAACTTGTTTTAAAACCCCTTTTAACCTTGTAAAAGAATATTAATTTGCATATTAGTAAAGTTATTTTTGTACCCGTTTTTCTATTGTCCCAGAACCTCCAAGATAGTCGACTATTTGGCCAACATATATTTAATTAATTTGCACTCTGCTTGTATTATAAATTTCCCATGCACATAGCCGTCATGGACACCGGCTGAGACAACCAGAAACACAATAGATAACATTACTTTCTTGTTTCATATGAAGCAACGCAAATTTCATTGAGAAAATTATAGGATGTTAAAGTTAGGTTTTATTGGACTTTTTGATTTTGACTAACATAGATAGTTTATAATGAATTGGTAGGTCCCTGTTCTTAGTATATATGATTTGCCCTCAATAACAAGATAAAATTAGACCATTTACAGGCATAAAAATAGCAAAGCGTTTAACACAAAACATTTATTTTCAAAGTTCAAATTTTTCCTTGTGAGGATTTAATAATTAATTATAAGAATTAGAGATGCTTGCGCATAATGCAAGTGAACAAATTAGCTTTTAATTATGATATGACGTCTAAGTTTTTTTGTTCGAGCCCTATTATTCGAACGCTGGTACTCTATACATAACCTCTTTTATCCGGGAAAACTAAATACGTACTCAATGTCATGGATCCAAGTATGTAGATTTGTTTATGTAGCAATTGCTATAGTGATTACTTACATCCTTGAACATTTATATTTCCCTTTTCTTCCATATATTTTTTAATTATTCTTCTTTTATTGCATTTTCTTCCCGGGTTAAACAGATTTAACGGTGAAAGATATCTTTAAACTTCCTAAATTAAAAGTCCAAGGAATACGAAGGGCGGTCAGTAAGTTTTGCAAATCGGATATAAGGAAACGAGATATGAAGAAAAGTGTTTTATTAATTTTCAATAGCAATACTCTCGAATTCAATGCACTTGCGCCACTTTTCCCTGAGGCTTTGAATTCCCGACAACCAGAAATCTCCCGACTGCTGTTGAATCCACTCCTGGACGGCGAACTGGACATCTTCATCGTCTCCAAACCGGCGTCCATGCAGTGCAGCCTTGAGCTAGCAGAATAAAAAGTAGTCGCTAGGGACCAGATCTGCACTGTAGGGGGGATGGTTGAGCTCCTCGAATCGGCACTTGCGTAAGGCAGCTTGTGCAACTCTGGCCTTGTGAACTTTGATGACGTTGAAGTCGATCATGGGGCGTGAGTTTTCTAGGGACCCAACGGGCAGAGACCTTGGTCATGGCCAAATTGTCGTGGATGATGTTCATAACACTCCCATGTGATATTCCCAGTTCTCGTTCGATTTCTTCGACCTTCACCCGTCGATTTTCGAGGATCATCCACTCCACACGGGCCACATTGTCCTCGTTGGTCACGTCTGATGGGCCTCCTGGACGGGGGTCATCTTCAAGAGACTCACGACCATGGCGGAACTCACTATTTCAGCGAGCAATGGTTGCATAGGAAGTAGCGGTGTCGGTGTACACTGCAACCCTGTGTTCATCGAACTCTTTTGCATTCTTGCCTTCCTTCGTCAAAAATTTGATCACTGCGTGGTGCTCAACCTTCTCTATTGTTGAAAAATTTGTGACTGACGATCTGCGATCAGCTACTGCTTCTTAAATAGACAAGGCAGGAGCGTGTGGCTGCAGGTCCTTACTTGTCATAACTTGTCGGTGTACACTGCAACCCTGCTTTCATAGATCTCTTTTGCATTCTTGCCTTCCTTCGTCAAAAATTTGATCACTGCGCGGTGCTCAACCTTCTCCATTGTTGAAAAATTTGTGACTGACGATCTGCGATGAGCTACTGCTTCTTAAATAGACAAGGCAGGAGCGTGCGGCTGCAGGTCCTGACTTGTCATAACTTGTCCTAACACCCCCACAAACAGCCATCCCCCTTCCTCTGTTTGGCCCTACCGATTCTCAAAACTTACTGACCGCCCCTCGTAAATATATTTAACCTCTTTAATTAAAGAGAAAAATATAGTAATAAACTTCATAAATGGAAAACAGCACTTATCTATCAGTTAACAAACTGGAAGTTTATTGTTAAATATCGTTTAAATTTGTGTTTGCATACTAATAAAAGAAATTAATGTACAGAAATTAATGAATTTGAAGAATCATTGGAAAGATGTTTTAAACCATTATGACATAAAATATGATTGTTCATAATGAAGTTATGCAGAGATATAAATTTAATCTTTATAACCAGTATGTTAAAAACATTTCAATATAATTACTGTAAAAGAACAACCTTTGACCCCCTCCACCCCACACACACACACACACTTACCGGAGACCACGTGATATGGTATCGCGAAATGGACGACGTCGCTTCCTGTTCGAACATTCTCGAATTTTCGACTCCTGAACACGTTAGGAAAATATTTTCCAATCCTGCCAACTTGTCGCAAGCCTCCCCTCTTCCCGGTAAAGAGGTTTGAAAGAGCCGTTCTGTCTCGCCCCTTGCTAATAAATGATGAATCAACTCCGCCTCCGGATTAAGATTACTGGAGCTTGTGACTCCTTTGCCCAAACTCCCCCTTCCCCTTCAGAATCGGGCATACAAATACTCGGGTTATTCTTTAGTTCGAAGATTCCAGCCCGCACCTCAAGGCCGTCCTTATCGTCTCGTCTCGTGAGCATTCGTCAGACAGCAGACTTTCTCAGCCGTGATTCTACCCAAGTCAATTGGTAGCTTATGTGAAGGGCAAGCCTTTGAATTTGCGCAACAGTCTTCCTTTGTTTAATCAAACCGAAGCAAATCTCTATCGATTACCTTTGAGGAAGAATATTCCTCTTTCAGTGGAATTACGAGAATTTCCACATTCCCTGTCGAATATTATCTTTGAAGTTTGGCAATCTTCATCGGAAGGTTGGTTCGGATCGTGTCCAACCTGCCTCATTCGGATCGTGACCCCACTTTCCTCATCGGATGTTTCCCCACTCGCCTCATCGCAAGAAGGACCTTCCTCGAATCATCGACTCGTAAGACTGGAATCTCCTCCATTATTAGTATTGTCAAGTTTTTCCCTTTTAATCTGAGCCTAGTTATATTAATCAATTAATTCCATTTGAGAATCCCTCCTTATAATAATTATCAAGAGACTCTTTCAATTTAAATAATTCACCTTTGAGTATTATTATTATAATTTAATCTTTGTAAATAAAATTATATTTTTGTTGTTTCATCTTTAACTAAGCTTGAACGATACTCTCGGCCTATTCAAGCAAATCTCGCCAACCAAGTAAATTTCTCGTTGTATTTGAAACTGAACGCCTCAAGCTTGACATCCTAGTCAGTCGTTAATCTCTGCGAACAGTCTTTCAACGGTTCGTGTTGCAGTAGGTGATTAATTCCCCCCGCCCCCATAATATAGGAGTAGTGTATGGTATAGAGCGGTTGTACCACGAGAATTACCCAAACGTTTCACAAATGTAAATAAAAACTCAATTGTAATTGTGAACCAATAATCGAAAATCAATATAATGGCTGAAAAAGGTTAATGCGAAATAAAAAAATTCAAAATGCATTTTCCTTTTAAATGTAACATCTTTGTAATTAAGCATTGTCGCACATTCCTCTAATGAGCAGCACTCCGTGACATCAATAATGTGAGGATTCATCCAAGTTGTTCAAGCAAATGCAGTTAAGACCATTGATGAGACAGGTTTACAGAATTATAAACCAGCAAAACTCTAATTTCCACTCGAGGTTAGTTAAATGACAAGGAGAAATGGTGTAGTTCACAAATGAAGGACAGATAAGAGACGTAAATTGTTTAGCCATGCAGATGCAGATCTTTGAGTGAAAGTAAAGTAAGGTGCCTCAAGCTTTCTTCGTAAGATCTTTATCTATGTTTAATTATAATTAATTTCGTCGCTCGACGCTAGACGCCTCTTAGTATTACAATGTGCTTTTGCATGGAGAGATGCGAGAATTGCACGACATTCTCCAAATGTCGTCTTACGGGCGCTTTACACATACTTGGGAAAAAAAATAACTTTCTTTAATAATATATATCACGTTCAAGGCCATGCCCATGACTCAGCTTTCCTTCGAAATACCAGAGACAATTCCCAAGAAGTGCTCAGTAGCGTTCCTGCTTCCGCACGAGATTTTTTTTTAATAAAAAGTATTTCAGTTATCAAACTATTTCCTGCCATCCATATTTTTAGTTTCTGAAAGTAAATAAACATACAATTAAATTTGAAATAATATATGTAAAAATTGTGAAATGTACCACCTGTGGTACATATGGCATTTGGAAGGAACTCTGTCTGTACCACCGGTGGCGCATATGGCTTCGAACGTGTTTTAAACGCCAAAGGTATTCTAAAACCCTATTTGCTCTTTGTGTCGCAACAGTGCATTGGTTAAAATATTAGATCATTCGAAACTAAGACACCTAAATCGTTTTACCTGCTGAGATTTCAGCAAATCGTCGAACAGATTTCAGATACATTTATGGGCTTACGTTGGTTATGGTAGAGGTAACTGAGCTAAGCCTGTTGGAGAGTGATGTGATTAACAAGGGGCGATTTGTCACTTAACTTTTGGCACCGCTCTTAAGGCAGACAAACAGTTTGCTTGATCCGGCTGGGTAGCTGCCTAGTTGCTTCCTCAGTGAATGGTTTATATTCACAAGTTTACGACTGCAAAGAGAAAGCTCTCTTTTGCTTAGTAGGCTGGGTAAATTGGTGATCAAAACTTCCACAAAAGGTAAAAGGAATTTAAGAGCTGGATTCAAGCGTCTTTATTCAGCGGGGGCGTAGACTAGTAATCAGGGAATGAACAAAAAATATCTCTATCTTTTTGGTCAAAGATCACCAAGATAGCAGAAAGGAAAAATGTGTATGGAATAGATGTAGAGAGAGATAGGTAGGAAAATGTGTTTATAGGAAGAGAAGATATTTAGCAGGTTGTCTCGTAACCTCAGTTTTCCAGTCTCTTTTTTCCTCTTGTCGTCTCTTTGATTACTCAAATAAGTGAGTCTAGCATTCGAACCTTTGTTTTCATTGACAAACCTTCTCTGTGAGTTAAAAGATCTTGTGGCTGCATTATTCCTCGTTATTCATTTCATTTTTCAGTATTTAAATTTCTGTCATCTTTGGAAAAAAAATTTTCATTGTTCCTTTTAACTTTTAATATCATTATTTTGGCCACAATGGATCGTTTTTTATTATTAATTTGTCCACTACGGATCTTTTTTTAATATTAATTAATTGTCCACTATGCATCTTTTTATCATTGTTTTTTATTTATTATTTTTACTTTATTTTTAGTATCATTATAATTTATAAGCATGGTAGATCACCTGCCGCGTCTGCAGCTGGCTACTTTTCAAGTGTGGGTCGAGGAAGTCTTCTTCAAGTTTTAATTGTTGGGTAACTTCTTCTGGAAAATATTGATCTATCTTTTGCCATATTTCCTTTGCGCATTTGTGCAGAGTGACATATATTAGTTCAATATCAGTGATTTCAATGTAATCGGGTCCTGAAGAGTAACATTATTTATAAATCTTGTTGCTTTAATTTGTACCGCTTGTGTTTTTCTCATCTGTGTCTTGCATCTAGACATGAAAGGGAATAGCGGGATACAGCACTAGTGGTCTACCAGTGAAAGCAGTTTGAAACGGAACAGTGACTCTAACTTCCTCTTGGCTGCACCATTTTTTCCTGGAGTGCGCAGCATATCCGCTTGATGTCAATTTGAGACCAATTACTCGGCCATACCGGGAGTATGCGTAATGTTCGTTTTGTACCAGAACTTCTGCTGTCTTACGTCGTTCAATCGGGATCATTCTAAATTTGTTGATATTTGTTCTGATCTTGTGTTCTTTCTAGTATATGTTTAGATTCTAATTTTTCCTCTCGTCCTGTTGGCCGCATCTTTGTGGTTACGATAGTTACTGGTAATAAGGTGTGTTATATGGTCTGTCAGTTGAGTATATTGCGCTAATTCGTGGTTGGGGTGAGGTAAGTCGCCCGTGCTTATTGTATACAAGGTACGACTAAGGCATCCTCCTTGTTGCACCCGTCTCTCCAGATCGAAAGGTTCCACATAAATATCATTTATATTTAAGATTGCCTAAAGATCTTCTAAATAGTTACAACATATTCGTACTATATTCTGCTCCATCTCGAGATTACTAATTTTAATTTTGAGTGTCAGTAGTGATACCTCAAAAGAGCCGAGTACACGTTGCAAAGCATCAAGTCTGCATTGCAGTCTTTGGTGATGGCGATAGCAATTCTTTCTGTGATCAGTGATACTGACGTTTCTATGCCAAGCTTTCTCTTGAACCCATGTTGTTGATCATTATACAACTCGTTGGAACCTAAGTAATTCCTTAGCTAAGGAGTTTTTCCATGAGTTTTCCCATGAACTCTAAGAGTGAAGTAGGCCTATAATTCCTTATGTTCTTCTTTTGTTTACCAGGTTTCAGCAGGAAAATATTTCAGCCCTTTTGAACTGGTCGGGGAAATACCTTGCATTAAGGCAAGCACTAAACAGCTCCAATAGGGCCTCGTTGTTATTCAAAGAAGCGTTCAGTAGTTGCATCTTCGGAATGCCGGTTATTCTTAGTGCTTTTTGTTTACAGCTCTTTAAGGCAGCCTCATACTCCTCATAGGGAAAGGGCCTCCCTTCCTCTTGTGCGCTACGAGTTCCATATACATTATGGTGTGGAGCGAGCTCATCGCCTTGCGAGTACATCCTCTTCATATATCTCATCAAAGTTCTCATTTTCCTTCTCGTTTATTCGAAATCGTCTTCGCCAATACTCCATGAAGTTATGTTCTATTTCACGGTCTTCTGTAATTTCGATGCCGTTAACTTTGATGGTGATTCTATTCTTAGAGGAGAGTACCTTTAGTCTTTTTAACTGGCTCCAAAATTTCTTTGGTTTCCTTTCTGTGTCGATTTCAGCTATGACATTGTGTCATTTTGGGCCTCATTTCTCACTGGTAAGTTGCTTAATTTCGTTTCTTAGTTCTCTTAATTCCCGGTAGCGATGTGCTGTGTTTACATATATATTGATGTCTTTGATGAGGACATCCAGTTGATGAATTTTGTAGAGCATATTAGTGTCCCACCTTGGAGCTGGGAGTACTTTGTATTCCGTGGAGAGTATAGTTATGCGGTCGGCTTCCACGATCTTAGTTATTAGGTGATTAAGCTGTTCGTCAATGTTCTCAAGCGTAGCACCATCCATCTGGCTTATTTGTGTGCTCTGAAGATATTCTTTGTATGCAGTCCAGTTTGCTTTAGCTAAGCATCTACGTCTGAGAATTTTTACTTAGATTAGAGATTTTAATATTGTCGTTATCATGCTGACGTGATCGGATGGGGTAAATGGGGCTGGAGTTGTCACTTGATTATGGGTGAAGTTGGGATTCGTTAGTTCTATGTGAGCTGTAGTTGAAGACCTTCCGGGGTGCAGGTGGCAAAATTGGGGCCTTCTCTTTGTACTATGTCCCTACCGATTAGGAGAATTAACGAATTCCCAGCACCGTTGTACGCAGTGGTTTATCCAGCTTCTCTACAGCGGGCATTTAGATCTCTTAAGAAGATAGATGATGCTTCTCTTTTAAACGGTCGTATAAGTTGGGGATTGGTAAGTATGAGCACCTTGGTGTCCGATATCCAACTGCCACCGCAATATCATCATATGTTATATTGATCTTTATAGCTAAGTAAGATTTACCTAAGTCTCATGTGAAAGAATAGAGTCAAGGAAGCCCCACTTGGACCCTCAAACCCACATGACTATCACACACGAGGTCAAAGGAAGAGAGAACGGGCCTAAATACCACACGAAAAGGCTTTGAGGCAATCTTGCCAAAAACCTACCATCTGGGAGCATGCGAGAGTAAGTGAAGACATCCGTTATCACAAATTCTTGGGTGGAAGACGTCCATCCCGCAGCTCTGTGTTTACCTTGGGAGAATCCCCTTCGTGTCCGAAGGTGATTTTACCCCAATGTCAGCAATCTCCTCTGGATCAAAGCAGTACAGGCTCGCAATCCAGAACAAGACACATCTCTTCTCGATTTGGCTCCGCTTTAGTCTCCACGAGCGCAAAGGACAGAAACTTTCCCGTCAGAATTCCGCCCCAGTCAATTGGCGATTCTCCAGTAACTGCCGTTCTCGTTCATCAACACAAGTACTCCCTCGTCAAGGTATTCCGAAGTAAATCTAAACCTTATTCAATTCTTTTCCTCGAATTGTAACCCTTCCCTTCATCATCCAAGATGTCGACGCGTGCCGATCCCTTTAACCCAGGCATCCCCCCAAAATATCCATTTGTATTTTGGCGCAGCACAGCCTCTGAAGACTCAATCCGAGCGTGGTCATTTACTTGACTCAAGATCATTAGCTTGTCCCTTTTACCTGACTATTAAGCCCCTAAAATCCAGGCTAATCCAATTTTATTTTAATTGTGTAAATATTTATTTATTTCTTGTTGTGTTATTAAATATTATTTTTCTACTTCTCTTTTAAATAACAAAGAACAGCATTCAGCTATAGCTAATAATTAACGGCCTGTCTGCTCACGCATTTTGTTATTTACCTGCGTACACGGGGAACAGTTTCTCTCCATTTATTCCTCCTCATTATATTATCCCATCATCTGGTAACGAAGCCGAGGTCAGGTGTCTTGGGCGTCTTTTCGCTTTATTCCTCACCACTCGGTCAATTTAATCCCACTCCATAGATAGATATATATCGGCTATATCTTGACATATAGTAAATATATATCTATCTATATTATAAAAACTAGTGTCAGGTTACGCATGGTTTTTAAAAGATCATCTTTTAAGAGGCCTTTTAAGAATTTGGGGGGGGGGGGGTATTTTCTATAAAGGATGAATGTTCTGTTTGTTTAAAAGTGCAGTAAAATAATCTTTCCATGTATTTCTTTTTGTGTGTCCATTTTGACCGCGCACATTTCCTCTGTTCATTTTTGTTGTGAGACTCTGCGTCTCAATTTTATTCATCAGCGTAATTCTGAAGGCTCATTTAGGATTGTGCATATTTTGTTGTTTTTTTGTGTGAGTTTTAATTGACAAGGCAAGGCTCTCGCATTAATTAGACCAGGTCATCAACCTCGTTGCATTACTTGCCGTTAATTTGATTTTTTGGGGGGAGGGGGGAGTAAATTTCCTTATCACATGCAAGATGTCGTCTTTCGAGCGTTTCAAGCTCTAAAGCAGAGTCCCTTAGCTTAACAGGCAAGGATCCTCTATTGTATATTCAGGAAGAGGAAATGAACGAAATATTAGAAAAAAGAGTGAGGGAACAAGAAGATAAAGAGAGAGCAGAAAAGAAGCAAAAGAACAAAAGGAAAGAGAGAGAGCAAAAAGAAGAGAACAACGAGGGTAAGAAAGAGAAAGGCGCTAGCATGAGCTTAAGCTAAGCCTAGCGATGGTCGAGACTCTTTCTATCAATTTTCGCGCTGAAATTTTCTAGTCAGCATCGGTAAAGCTCCCCGTTTTTAAAGAAGGCAAGGATTTCGGATCATACTTAACTCAGTTTGAAAAGATTTTTCACGTGAATAATTGGGACATCGAGGCAGACCGTGTCGCCAACCTTCTTCCCTTACTTAGTTCGCAACTCCCGGGAATATTTATTTTTCTCACCTCTGAAGCTACGATAGATTATTCCACCTTGAAATCCTAGCTTCTGGTGGCCTATAGCATAACCCCGGACTTTTATCACTCCAAGTCTCGTGACGTCCGAATCCAGCCAAACCAAACCTTCCGCCAGTTTAGCTACACCCTCCAAACTTACGGTTTGAGTCATATAAAATAGCCCATGACTATGACTCCCTAGTCGACTTTGTCCTGAAGGACCAGGTCTTGGCTTCGCTCCCTTTAGAAATTCGTTAATTCGTCAAGGATCGTAGATGTTAGACCTTTAAAGAATGCATCGAAGAGGCGAGCGATAATTATTATCCAAAGGAAAATAAGAAGACTTCCCTATTGTCTCCCAAGGCAAAAAGTAACAACCCGAGATTTCCTCCACGCAACCCTAGTAAATTCGTTAAGGTGACTGGCCCCTCAAAACCTAGAAATTTCTGCCCGTAAGAACCGCGGGATACTAAACCATTTGCTTCAAATTCTCCTGCGTGATCCTTCTCCAGGTGGCCCATTGTATGTTTCACCTGCCCCCATACCTCCCAAGTAAGTAGTGCTTTTGTCAACCAGATACACCAAGTGAGTGCTTCTCCCGCGCCATCATCGTCGCGAGTTGATTCCCTCGCTTCTCTCTTTGCTCCCAATTCATGCAAATATTACGTCGATTTCCTTTCCGATAAAAGCTCTCCTAGAAGTCTGACTTCAAGACCGGAGCAGGAAATGGATGCTGAGTATCCACTCTTGTCCGAGATACAGGATGCACCTATATAGTGGTTTCTGATGAGCTGCCTCCCCCAGTAACCCCGGACCACGAATATTTGCACTATTCCATGACTACCTTGGAGGGGCAAACCGCTTCCTCATAGTACATTACCAAATCAAATGCCAATATTTCACCGGCTGGGATGAAGTGGTGTCAACGCTTATAAAGTTTTGTTCCGTGCTAGTAAGAGAGTGCCCCCAGGTTTCTTCTAACCCCGTGGCTCAACCCGTCGTCACACGATCCTAATCGAGAAAAAAAAGTGAGATGCCCGCTCCACTCTAAGCCCTCTGTGATTCCGAATTCAGCGGCGTTATTACGAAGGGTTCGTTCAGAAGCAGAAGGAGTGTTAGTTCCTCCTTTGCCGGTGTAAAACAGCCCAGAGCCACTTACCAGTGGCATTATTTGCCTACCAAGAAATCCCCCATAGTACCCTTGGATTTGCCCCATTTGAGTTGTTGTACGGGCAAAATGTTTGTGGTCCAATGATTATTTTAAAGGAACTGTTCTCCAACCGCGAACACCACAACGAGATACAATCGTCGTCCTCGTATTTAATGGATCTTCACCGAAGATTAGAGAAGTGTATTGAGATAGCGTACCAGAACGCAGACCTGTATTTGGGGAACTACAAGACATACATCGATGTCAAATCAAAGGAACGAAGATTTAAGCCCGCTGAGAAAGTATTGCTGCTGCTCCCAACCGAGAATAACAAACTTGTTAGTTAATGCAAAGAGCCCTTTCCAGTCCTCGAGAGCGGTGGCCCAGTTGACCACTTGATCAAAACACCCTCAGGAAAAAACCTCTTCCACATTAATATGCTAAAGAAGTCCCATCGCCGAGCCTGTGTTAATACATCGTTTCCATCGAGAAAGAGTCGTCTATGGAAGCCACCTACCCAACAGACCCACTGGCGCGGCCGTGTTACCACCTTCTGCCCTAGATATTGACGCGCGGCTGACAGCTGCTGAGTCAGTTCGGGGATGTGATTTCTAGATTCCCGGGATGTGCCCCCCAGTTCAAGCATGACATCGCTCTAAACACTCAAGAAACAGTTCGCTCAAAGCCGTAACCCCTACTCATTCACTTAAGACAAGCTAGATAATTTGGTTAGTTTAAATATTATTGAGCCCTCTTATTCTAATTTTTGTTTCCCCATATTAATGGGAAAATCAGACGGCTCATATCGTATGTGCGTTTATTTTCGTAAACTCAACTCTATCACGGTATTTAACGCCGAAACTATTCCATTAATCGATCAGAATCTCCACTTTTTTGAAGAGGGCAAATTTAACACAGAATTAGACTTTGTAAGGCCTACTACCAAATTCCCCTGAAAGAAAACGTAAGGAAATATATGACTTTCCCAACGGATAAAGGCTTGATGCAGTTCCGCCGGTTCCCCTTAGGCCTGGTTTGTAGTAACTGCACAGGATTTTCAAAGGGTTGTGGAACGTAACGTCCTACGTCGCCACTTGAGATTAGGAACAACACCTGATCACCCTTCAAGTCCTGTTGCGTCGTCTGCGTGAGCACATCCTCATGATCGGCCCCAGCAAATGCCATTTCGCATATGGTATCATTAAGTACCTCGGGTTCTACATCGAGAATGGCCAGCCTGGCCCCCAAGAAGACAAAGTCCAAGTCATCGTTGACATTCCTCTTCCCTGTAATAAGAAACAGTTAAGATCTTTCATGGGATCTGCTTCGTTTTATCGGCGGCTCGTTCCTAATTTTGCATCTCTCTCCACCCCCTTATGCAACCTCCTTTAAAAGAAATCTCTTGACCACATTATATGGACTCCGAAAACAACTTTCCACTTCCAGCAACTAAAAGGTAAATTGCGTACGCTCCTATTATTAGATTACCTAATCCCAGTAAGCCTTCCGGAATCCGGACTGATGCGAGCAACGAGAGCATTGGCTGGTGCTATTGGAATATGGAGACGATGGTGAAAGCCACGCGGTAGCGTACGCGAGTCCCAAACAACTCCCACTCGAAAAGAACTATCCTGTAATAGACTGACAAGATCTGGACATTGTATGGGGTGTGCAGAAGTTCAAGTTATACGTTGCAACGAAAGAGTTCGTGATCGAGACGGATTACCGACTTATCTCATATTTTGGTAATGTTAAAAACAGTAACGGAAGAATCATGCGTTGGAATTTACTCCTAAAGGAGTATCGGTATAAGACTATGATTATAAAAGGGTAGGAAAATTGTCTAGCCAACAGCCTCATCCGAAACCACGTGGGTCCTAACCCGAGCTAATTGTAAAAGAGACCTTTGGGGAAGTGGGGTATCCCGATTGATTCCCTGAATATATATTTATGTATGTTTATCGTATGTCTGCAAAAAGAGAACACCCTTGTATTTTTGTATTATTTTATGTCGTTGTACCGTGAACCTTTATTGCCCTAGGAACCTTTTGTACATATATCTCCGCTTATACTCGTACGATCCTATTTATTTACTTATATGTTTCTATTGTGTTATGCTGTACCAAGTATTTATGCCTTGTTTTTTTCCTTCCATGCATAATTTTGGTCACTAATAAACGGAGGTCAAATTTTCGTTATTCTTTTTTTGTAGCGGTTCAATTAAATTACTTTGATACCCGGATTAGTCATGCGCTTTAGCCATGTAAATCTGTATCGAAACAGGTCAGATATTTCTGTATTAATTGTTACCTCGAGACCGGGAATTTGGAACGCGCCTTTCCCAGTCAATCATTTTTTTTATGCCCCTTTTCCCCAAAGTTGAAAAGCGTCATCTTTCGGAAGGGAGGAGATGTGAAAGAATAGATTCAAGGAAGCCTGACGTAAACCTTTAAAACTCATGTGACTATCACACACGAGGTCAAAAGACGAAAGAACGGGCTTAAAAACCACGCGAAGAGGTTTCGGAAGGCAGATGTATTTAGTTATGGAAGTTCTCCCCCCCGTCCAGCCATGAGACAATATTACCTCTCACTCCTATTTGGAAGCATGCGAGAGTGAGGGGAAGACATCCGTTATTACAAATTCTTGGGTGGAAGACGTCCATCCCCCAGTCCTGTGTTTACCTTGGGAGAATCTCCCCCCAAGGCCGGGGGGGAATTTTACCCCATCTTCAGATGGTATTTAACATCTGGTTCGTCCGAATAATAGCAGTACAGGCTCGTAATCTAGCACGAGATACATCTCTTCTCAAATTGACTCCGGTTTCGTCTTCGCGAACGCAAAACAAGAAGCTCTTCCGTCACAATTCAGCCCTAGTCATTTGTCGATTTTTCAGTGTCTGGCTTTTTAGGGTCACCCACAATATCTGATCTCATTTCTTTTAGACCTGTGTTAGATTCTAAAGGGTGTTATTATTTTATATTCATATCACTCACCTCGGATGCAACAATTGATTAGTGGACGTTGAAATCGGAGTTACTATCGGCATGCGAAAAATACCGTCAGTTTTGGTACAACTTCCAGCGTCACCTCAACCTTTGGCTCAATGCTTCCAAAGTGCCGCATGACTACAATGCTCTCCCCCTTTCCCCCACCTCGGTGACTTCTTCCTGAGAGACCAGTTGTTGGCTGCACTTCTGGCTGAAATCAGAACTTTCGTATTTTTAGAATGCTCCAGGTTGGTACTCCGTAGATGCAGCAGTTTCTTCTTTCTTCTGGGGCCCATAGCTGAAAGTTTTTTTCCTTGTTACTTCTTTCTTCTCCCATAATTGAAATTCAGGCACAAAGGAATCTGTGCATTCTGCGATAATGTTAGACGCTTCATAGCCAACAATATGCTCTAAAATGGCTAATGGGATATTTATATTGGCCAAATGCATTCCGTGGTATTTTGATTTAGAAAGCTTTGTCCATATTTTGGAATAAGGGATTCATTCAAATTTGGGGTATTGTCCTTTCTATATCTATCAAGAAGAGTGTCCTGTATCTTTCAATGTAAAAAAACTTCTAGAACTAATCTATTTTCTGTTGGGACCAAATTAAATTTTACTTTCATATCTCTGTGCGTTTTTTGCTCAGCTACTGAAATATCCAGAGCTATGTCTTTTTGATAAAAACATCATAAATCTGCTCCTTGGGATTTTTATCTGTGCTTGAACAGTGATGAAAGCTTGCTAAAATATTATTTCTTATTTTCTCACTGGGGAGATTTATTGCAAAGGAATAATAATGCACTAATTTATCAATAACAGCGCCCGTTATTTTATTGGCCTCTCCGAGTTGTTTCACTTATTTTTTTCCTGTGGCCTTTTCTGTAATTTTACAATGATCTGCTTTTAATTTTCTAAGTTTTGTTCCTAGTCTTTTAGCAACACAATTAATACCTTCTTCTTTTACACTGGGTATTTATCGTTGAGACCATTTCCAAAGTTTTTTTTGCAAACTACTTTATGGGCGCTACCATCTCCATCTCCAATCAAAGCTATATATCTAAAGCCCTTATTTTTCGATCGGGGCCATATTCTTCTAGCAACTTCTTGTTCCATAGAACCAGATTTACCATCAAAAACATTTTCACATCATTAGCATGTGTGGCTTGTAAAGCTTCATATTTTAAGACGGTAATCTTCTCAGAACCTAGCTTCTTTTTTCACATACTACAGATTCTACAATAATTTCATAATCTACGCAGAGTCCCGCATGTAGTTCTACGACACATCCTACTCCTATGCGAGATTGATGTCCTCTTGTCATCCACGAACCATCATAGGAGACTTCTATATTCAAAATTCCGTCTGTATCAGGCAGGATATTTAATTTTTCACTATAATAATAATAAATCGATTTTTTTAATAATATCTTTACACTTATCTACCTTTTTATGCACAAATGATTACCATTTTTTTTAGTTTTTATAAATTTTCATTTACTCATTGGTTTCTTTCTTTAGGCCACTCTAACTCTTCTTAGCGTGTATAGCCAAGATCTTTGGTAATGCAATAATAGGAGGCTCTCATTAGTTCTTGTTTAGTAATTTTTTTATTATCCACATACTTTTCTTCTAATTTTTTAACACTCTGATTCATGATTTAAATTTCAATAAAATATTATCATCGCAGCTGCTTCAAATTTTATTGAAGAACTATCTCTGCATTTCTTGGCGGGACAATTGCGATTTTTTTTTAGAAATTGTAATAAACCAGACAGCCTATTTCAAAAAATTATATCATTATTTGAATTTTTGAAATATTTTTTACAATATTTTTGGGGGTATTTTTGCATATATTTTTCTCTTTCTCTATACGATATTTTTTTTTACTTCTGCTGTAGGATATTCAGCAGGAATGGGTTTATATTCTTCTATGTGTTCTACTATTTGCTCTATTTGAGTTTTTTCCCTTCATTCTTTTTTCTAGGTGAGCTTTTAACATTTTAAAAAAGAATTTCTGCATTTCACGTTGTTTGCCCATTTCTCCGAATCAAAATTTTCACCTAAGTGTGCTGGCGTAATAACATCGCACGAAACAACTATTTTCACACAACTTCAACGACTCCTAAGAGAATGAGGAATCAAGCTGAATGCCCGAAATAAATTTATAAATTTTTCGTTGAGTGGGTGGAATCAGAGGCGGAGCAAAATTTCTATTGGGCTTAAATTTTGACGTTACAAGATGTCAGCCTGTAACTCCGCCTGTCCACATATTTCGACATAAGACCGATTTAGCCGAGGATTATAATGCTTTGGGAATATTTTCCTGCCGTCGGTACATTCGGGAGATTATACCTGGGTCAGAATTAGGGATTAAAAAGTACTTATTCTATATTTTAGATTTTAGGAACTAATAGACATTGAAAGATAAATCTAAAGCCATAGGAAAGGCCGTAAAACAAAGTTAAAGCACATGTTTAAACCATCTTTCTATCTTAGTATTCTGAATTTTAGCGAATATTTTAGTGAAAAGCGGACCTTGCCCCTTAATGTATACAATTTTAAATTGGAATTCTCGGAGAGAGGGGACAATTATTGTTCTTAACGTTCCGTAGGTAAGAAAGGGATTTATAGTCAGTCTCGAACATGTGAAAATTCTGATTGATGAGAGGAAACGGTTCGGCGCCGAATACAGTGACGGAGTTTAACTTCCGGAAGTCGATACACATCCGGTAAGATTTGTCTGACTTCTTCATCATGACGACCGGGGAGCACTACTCTTACTCCAAGGGCTCTATAATACACATCTTCAATATCTTCTCTACCTCCTCATTGAATGCTTTTCTTAAGTGAATGGGGAGAGAGGGGGTACGGCTTCGAACGGACAGGTTCCTTGGTGGTGAGCCAAATATTGTGTTCGAACTGAGTAGCACATCCAGGAATATCCGGGATTAGTTCTATGAATCGGGTGAATAGCGTTTGTAACTGGGTCTTCTAGGGAATCGGAAGCTGAGGGTTTATACTAAACTTGGCTGATGGGGAATTGGGGGTATTTGGTAAGACGTGAAGAGGATATTCCGCGTCTTGTTTCACGCAAGCGACTTGTACCCCGACCATGGGGTCAAGTGGGTAGTTGGACTCCAAGGCGGATTCTTCGTCTAGGGCCACAAGTTGGTTGGCAAAAGGCAGTCGATGGTACATTTTAAGCATGTTCACGTGGAATAGCTTAGTGCCAGACGGGGTTTGGATTAAGTAATGAACGGGGCCGCGTCTCTCGATCACTGGCAAGGGGTCCTTCCATTGGCTCAAAAGTTTGTTCTTAGTAGGGAGTAGTAAAAGGACTTTGTCACCTGGTTAAAACTTTCGTTCATGAGATTTAGAGTTGAAGTAGGTTTTTTCTTGCCCAAGTTTGTATGGGAGTTCTGGTGTTCAATCTCTGCGCACTTTTCCTGTCTTAGATGTAGGAGATAAGCGTAGGAGGATTGAATATCCTGGTCTAATCTCGAATTAGAGAAAAGCTCGTTTAGAATGCTGAGGGGTCATCTAACATTACATCCATTCAGTAGCTCAAATGTGCCAAAACCTAAGGTACAATGGGGAATTTTCCGCTATGAGAAAAAGGTTACCTGCAAGAAACGGTACCATTCTCGGGGTTGTTCGGCGCACAGTTTCTTGAGGATAGATTTAAGGGACCAGTTGAGCCTCTTATACATCCCGTTACCAGCTGGGTGAAAATGGGTGGTAAAAAGGAATTTCTCATCAGGAGCTGGCTGACGTGAATTGGCGGCCACAATCATTCAAGATTTCCCTTGGTAATCCAACGCAGGAGAAGATGGAGATTAGTGCTTCTGCGCAGGAGATGCTGTCTATATTCTTCAACGGCACGGCCTGGGGAACGGGTGTAAAACTCCATTAAATTTAGCACGTGACTATGCCCTTGCCTCGACGGGGGGTCTATCAGACCGATGAGATCAATTGCGTCAGGGAAAAACCGCTCTTAGATTAGGCGTCCTCTCTGCAACGGTGCAGGCTTAACTCGCCCTTTGACGGCGTTTTTTTGGCCGATGTCGCAATACCTACAGTATCGAAGGATTTCTTAATGGGCACCTGGCCAATAAAAATATTTGAAGATCTTCTGGTTGGTCTTTGTGTGACTAAAATGGCCTGAAAATAGGCTGTCGTGGGCAGTGGTTAAAAGGTATCCTACGTGAACGCAGAACACACAATACTCGCGTCTGGGGTTTACGGTTTTCTGATCACGCACGGTAAAGTGAGCGGTCCGTAACTTGGTAGGAGATCACCTTGGCTCCTTGGCTCGCTTCTTGCTCTTTTGACTGGGCCTTGCCCAATGGGGTCAGAGGAAATCACAGTTATTCTGGTTCCTTGCGAAGTCTTCAGTCACGACCTCCTTGAATTCTGAAGAACGTGAGGTTTCAAGCTGCGAGGTCATCTTCGAATCTTTTACACTTGCAAATGGGTAACCACAGTTTGAACCATGGATCGACTGGAGATCCGTGGGCACTGGCCAATGAGGACGGAGCAAAATTTAAGAGGGGATGCTACTACTTCTGCTCGGCTAGTGAAGTACGCACAATCGATGTAACACTCAACGATGGGAACCGATTGGCGCACCCCAAGTAGTCGTGCATGACGGCGAATTTATTATGGTCCGCGGCTACTGAGGGTAGCAGCTTGTCCAACACCACTATGCAGGTGACCCCGGTAGTGGAGTGGAGACACAGGAGCTATTAATCGTTTCGGATTCGAACTTAAGGCCTCCAGGGATATTCTTATCCTACAAAAAAATTAACTGGGGTGCTCTAGGGAGGAGAAGATTCTGATGGTGTTGATGGAGGCACTGACGTAGAACAGGTCTGGTGTACCTGGTGGGAAGAGTTATTCCTGAACTAAGACTTCTCGGGAAAGATCGTTTTTACGTGGCTCTCCACCCAATAGGAAAAATAAATGATGGTTCTCCTCGGGAAAAATTAAGTAGGGGGGGGGGTATGAAGAGAACGGTTTTACATCCCGGTGTTCGGAAGAAAACAGTTATTTCGGCTTCGACGGCCCAGTTACCTTGGCAAACTTGCTTCCATTTTGCAGGATGAATTTACCTTTGTTCGGGTTAGGTTTGGGGAAAAGGGGGCCGTGTTCTTGCCGTTTTTCGGTTAAAGGTTGTGCCTTGCCCAATAAGTGCCGGCATCTTCTGTAAACTCCTTTAATGTGAGGAACTGCCGGTGATTCAAAACTGGAGATTCAAAAACTATATAAATGTATATATATATATATATATATATATATATATATATATATATATATATATATATATATATATATATACATGTATTTATTCGTATATATAATTATAAATATATAGTTTGAGGAGGACTATGGCTACTGGCGAACATCCTCGTAAAAAAAGCAAGGGCAAAGTGGTACCTCTTCGTCCTTTGGAAAGCCACTATCTGACTCCGACTCCGGATCCATGAATTACAAAGCTTCTAGAGTTGGTAGGTACAAAAATAAATGCTTATAATTCAATACGTACTATACAGATGTGATAATAAAAATGTGAAAAAATATAATAGTCATGCAAAAAATAGTAAACCACCAGTCCTGACGCATAATTCCAGAAAATTTCGCTGTTTTATATTTTTTAATTACTTTTTTCATAAAAACAAGATGAAAATTATTGCATATACGCAAGCTAAAGACTTGTATTTTTAATTATGGAAAAAAATGAAAATTAAAAATCACAAAGATTTTCGGCCTCAAAAAGGGAGCCTGCCCCTTAAAGGTTCCTAGAATTGCTTGTCGGACAACTTAAGCAGAAATCCCCTGGATTTGTCTCCGGAATAATTTCCCATTAATTAATTGTAACGTTAACTGGATTACTTTTGTAGATATTCCTGAATAATTCTTGTAGTTTTGTGTAATGCCTTATAAGAATATATGACATTATTTATTTTTATTGTGTATATATTTTTTATGATTTCCCCTGCTCGTATGCACCTTTTTTTTGTATTATGGAACCTTTCTCTTTTTTTAAAATATCCTTGTATGTCAGCTCTGATAACTATTCCTGTCTGTCTTATTATATTATTACTATGATTATTTTTTTTTACCTTGATGTTGTTCTGTAATGGGAATACCAAGCATTACCTGAGTCCCCCCTTATTTGACTTATTTTTGTGCAGAGTACCCGGTACCATCCCTTATGCATTTGTGTCTATATTGGAAATTTCGCCGTGTAATTACCCTATGTCACTGATGTCACTTCTTCCGGAAGTTCCCTCTTGGGATGGAATGAGATGTCCGATATTGGCAGAGCACACGAACACCAGAGGTGGAGTCACCTTTAACACTCGATTCGCCAGTGGCAGACAACAGCTGAGAATCAAGGAGGTACCCATCTTTACTTAAGTAGATATTCAAAAGGAGATAAGGAAAAACATACCAATAAAGATATCTACCCGATTATATACAAACCCAACCAACGAATTAACCAACCAAGACACCAGATTGATACCCTAATAAGACAACCGAATTTAAACAACCTAAATAGGAAGAAACAACCGACTAAGAAGACAACACAGATCAAAAGTGTAAACAGAAATAATGCGAACAAAATGAACTCAAAGTGTAATAAGTGAACTATATTAAAAAGTTTAACAAAAATGATAGTGAAGTGCAAGTTAACAGTAAAGCAGAGATAAAACGAACATAGCAAATTAAAAGTGTAATAGGTGAACTATAATATTAAAATGTTTAACGAAAATGATAGTGAAGTGAAAATTAATGGTAAAACAAGTGAACAAAGTGAAGCTAAAGTAAAAAAGTCATAACAACAAGAGAAAGTCAAACAAAGTAAGAAAAGTAAAAACAAGTAACATAAAAATACATAAACAAAGCTCAGAGCTAAGATAACTCAAAATGGCATGAATGCTACAATAAACATATGGATGAAAGATGAAAAAATAAGGGAACAGAGATAAGGCGGTCCTCCCGCCTCTGTAGGAGGAACATAGGTGCTAAAAGGGTGAGAAAAGAAGTAGGAATGACGAATGATGAGTAAATGCAGGACGGTAGTTCGGAATCCACGTTAATCAGCAGGTTTTCCTTGTCCCTCAGGCAAGGGTATTTCACTCTTTCCACCTTTGACTACAAATGTTGCTTAATCTGCTTCCTCGCCAATCTGTCCTCTTTTAACTCAAAACTTTCTATCTCCCACACCTATAAACCCTCTTCTAAAGCTTGTTACAGACTTCCCATTAAGCACTTCACTATCGGATCACTTGAACTGAGAGTCAGAAGTGTGGGGAGTTTCTCCAGGAGCAAGTCAGCCGCGTGCTTCCTTTTCTTCTGTTCTTCCCCTGATCGTGGGAGGGGTACAGAGGGGAGGAGCAACCGCGAGCCTTACCTTTTCTCCCCCTAAAAAAAAATCAAAAAGATGACTGCTTTTTCTGAAAAGAGTTTACCTGAATTGGTAAAGGAGGAAACCCTCATAGATCTCCAACTACAACCGTCTTCTAATTTAAACACTTCGAATCGTAGGTGAAGATAAGCCCCTGAATTCTAGATCTATGCTTGGGTCCATCTACGATCGCTTGAGCCCACGCAAAGATTCGAAGGCGCGAAACTCGTCCACCCAAATTATTCTGCTCCCACAGCAGCACATCCCATGTTCAAATAACCTTTCTGACACCATAAGGTCTTTAGAAGCCACTTGTCTCTGGCGTGTCCGAACCTCGGAAGGAATCCCTACATGGTACGCGAAGAAGGTGTCACGTTCTCGGGCGCAATGGTCAAGGCGGTAAGAAGGACCCTGATAGACATTTATTTAGGCAAGGCAGATAAGTTTGAAAGAGGGAAGATATAGTACACGCTCCCGCCATAAGGGCCTGCTAGGAACGAAAAAAGGAGTCACCGCGGTTGTGGCCGTCATGGATGTGGATGTGTCAATTGGATCTGTAATTTTTTCGACCATTTGACTGAACTCTCTAAGGTTTTTTAAATTTTTTTGACGGTGACTATCATACTTTGGACTATTTCTTAGTTCTACAAAAATTCATGTGTAGCGAGTTTATATATTTAAAATATAAGCAACACTGCTAGTAACTCACCGTAGTGTGTAAATTAATTCTGACTTTATTACAAAATGATACATCAGGAGATTTTCACGTGATTTGGCCTGAAACAAATTAAGTTTGAACGCATACTGAAGAGTTCGTCTTCATGATACCAGTTCTTAATTATATTATGTATTAATTAGCTTCTGGTCAGTCAAATAATCTTCTATTTCGATTCTGCGTTTGATTATTCCCCATAAATTTCGATCTAAATGATGTCCGAAGCATTTCTTAACCAATATAAAAGAGTAATTCAACTCGCTTCAAAGAATAGGTGCATTTTTCTGTAATTATGGTACAGAGAGAAATCACCAGGAGTTCTTTTATATGCCGCTGTTTATCACCCCCGTCCAGGGCATTTTAAACTAAAATACCGCAAAATATCTTATTTGGGATTATTTTAGCTCTTATTAAATTTTTTCTGGCACAAGGTGTTTACATTTGATCTCTCTCTCTTACTCTAATCTCTCTCTCTACCCATGCACTATAAAATGCATTCGTTTTTGAAAATACAAGGCGTTTCTAAATATTTAATATATTATAATTTAAAAATCTAATACTTTGCTAATTCTGGTTCAATTAACCTCAATCCAATTTAGTTGTTTTTATCTTTTCAGGTGTAAAGATGCGTTTCACTCGAAAATAGAAAGCGTTTGGGGGTTAGAGTATGCTCAAACATAGTCGAGAGAGACTATGTAGCTTGCATTTGTGAGAGAATTCTTTAAAAATGTACCAACAGCAATGTCGATTTGGATGGACATGACAAGAAAAGTACAAAGAGTCAGGCTGTTTGAGAAAATGTAATGTATATGAACTCTTGCGAAAATGTGTGAACTCGTTTATAGAATCTACCTACCTTCGAATTTCTCATTAGGATTTTAAGAAATAAATTTTCTATTGGTCAACATTAAGCCTGTTCAGTTTCATTCGCCTATACTATGTAGTTTCTGGAATATTTTGATCTCAAAGGATATGAAATATTTATAAACATCTGTTTTCCATCTTTCGTAATAACGTACTCAATCTACCTGTATTATCATTGTAACAACAGTCAATATTGTTTTATAAAGGCATTCTGGGAGTTCTGTTAACTTTACAAAGCCTTCATTGAACAGAGGAAGAATCAATATTTATCCCAGCTAAAGTCAAAGATCCTTGGAGGTCTTTGTATGTTTTCTTGAGTTCTTTCACACTATTCGTTATAGTAAACTTATCCAAACCTTTTTCCACCTTTTTCTTGACCCAATGCTTCGGATTTACCAATCTTCAGCTATTTTTAGAATATTATCAATAGTTCAGTTGACTTTGTAGTGTCTTCAAAGAGCTACAATATTTGCACGCTTACTAAAGATAAAATCCATTATGAGTTTAAGGGGTAATTAATACTAACACGCACGAAAAGACTTTAGAACATCTGGCTGCATTCAGCTGGAAAGATTGAGTGGATTAGTTGCCAAATGTGATTATTACACTATTTTGTAAAAAAAACAAAAAACTTAAATAGTTTGGCCAGAAACTAAGATGTAATGTAGAATAATATGTGAATTTTTCCCATTTGCTTAAGGTTTAGGGGTTGGTCTTTAATCCATATTAGTACGCTGCCTCCTATTCTGTGCTTTTAAGTTATGTCAAGAAACTTGTATCTACGGTCTCAAAGAGGTTGTTTTTTTAAATAAAGATAATATACATGGACAACTTTATCATAGTGAAACCTTGAGCTCATTTACTGAAAAATAGCAACCAAATTAATAAAGCATAAACTTCCGCGCCAAAAGGCATGCTATGTTTCTCTTAGTAAATTTTTGACCTCCAGAGATGGGCTGGGAAATTACCAGGATCAGTCTTTATGCCTTTTTCGAAAATATTTGTCACATTTGGCTCTTTAGGTAACTAACGTACTCTTGCTTCGCTATTACAATTCTTAACATCGTACACATGGATTATAACGGTTTGCTTCTTAATTCTTAGTTGTTCAGATAGAATTTATCGGGCAAAGGCACTTTGAAATTTTTTATTTTTTTAGCATAAAAACTAATTTCACTTTTGGTTATATCAATATTTGAAAAAAATAGTCTTTGTCAAAATTTATTACTTTTATTATAGGTGGGTTATATATATATATATATATATATATATATATATATATATATATATATATATATATATATATATATATATATGAAGAATTAAACCACATTCTCCGAAGACAATTTAATTCAGAACAGTTTCGGTGTATCTCACACCCTTTTTCAACTGACACTGGATAGAAAATATGAAAAAAAGTGCTTGCAAACATAACACAGGGTCAGGTCGTGAAAGATCTCTTTTTTTCCCCAATCCCCTACTTGTGGCTAATCAGATGGGGAGGCGGGGTTAGGCCTTTAACATATTGAAGGGCTGACATTGTACTATTTTGTTTATTTGCTTGCGTATTACAGGATTAAAAGAAAATTGGCCCTTAGATAAATTTAAATTAGGAACTGACGATAACAAGCTTTATTCTACGATTCTTCTCTTAACATAGTTAGCCGATTTAAATACCATTTTACTTCCATTGAAATCAATCGAATGATTCAAGTCTCTAACATGACAAAATATTCCACTGCTTTTGCTGCCCACTCTAATATCTCTTTTGTGTTCATACAATCTCTTGTCTAGATTTCTCCCCTTTTCCTCTATATAAACTTTATGGTAATCGTTGCAGGGTATTGCATATACTCCTATGTTATGATGTTCTTTGGGTTTCCTGGCAATCATCAATTGGTTTAAGGAATTATTATATTTATAGGCTAGATTAATAGCCTATTTTCCAAATATGTCCTTTAAACTATTTAATTTATTATTAAATGGCAATTTTATACATTTGTTGAAGTCATTAGTGCGGGAAGGCTTATTACCATAGAATGTTTTCCTAGCTGCAAAATGGGCAGACAATATGAAACAATCGGGGTAATACAAATTAAAAAAAATGGTACTGATAATGACAATTTCTTCATCTAAATAGGAAGGATGACATATTTTGTATGCTCTAAGGAAAAGGTTAGAAATTACCGATTTTTTAAAAGTATTATCGTGAAAAAAATCGGTTAATTTCTAACCTTTTCCTTAGAGCATACAAAATATGCCATCCTTCCTATTTAGATGAAGAAATTGTCATTATCAGGACCATTTTTTCTAATTTGTATTACCCAGATTGGTTCATATCGTCTGCCCATTTTGCAGCTAGGAAAACATTCTATGGTAATAAGCCTTCCCGCACTAACGACTTCAACAAATGTATAACATTGCCATTCAATAATAAATTAAATAGTTTAAAGGACATATTTGGAAAAGCGGGTATTAATCTAGCCTTTAAATATAATAATTCCTTAAACCAATTGATGATTGCCAGGAAACCCAAAGAACATCATAACATAGGAGTATATGCAATACCCTGCAACGATTACCATAAAGTTTATATAGAGGAAACGGGGAGAAATCTAGACAAGAGATTGTATGAACACAAAAGAGATATTAGAGTGGGCAGCAAAAGCAGTGGACTATTTTGTCATGTTAGAGACTTGAATCATTCGATCGATTTCAATGAAAGTAAAATGGTATTTAAATCGGCTAACTATGTTAAGAGAAGAATCGTAGAAAAGAGCTTGTTATCGTCAGTTCCTAATTTAAATCTATCTAAGGGCCAATTTTCTTTTAATCCTGTAATACGAAAGCAAATAAACAAAATAGTAAAATGTCAGCCCTTCAATATGTTTAGGCCTAGCCCCCCCCCCCCTGATTAGCTACAAGTAAAGAATTAGGGGGAAAAAGAGGGGATCTTTCACGACCTGACCCTGTGTTATGTTTGTAAGCACTTTTCTTATATTTTCTATCTAGTGTCAGTTGAAAAAGGGTGTGAGATGCACCGAAACTGTTCTGAATTAAATTGTCTTCCGAGAATGTGGTTTAATTCCTCATCTTTTCTTGCGATATTGCATTAATTTTCATCATATATATATATATATATATATATATATATATATATATATATATATATATATATATATATATATATATATATATATTCGACAGTAAAACATTGGCAAAATTCTCATTCAATATCTGGACCACATTTCATGTCGTATAATGCCACTTTTTGATTAGCGTTAATCATTAAATTAAAGTACTCTCTTTTACCAACAAATATGACCGGGGTTCATGCACAATTGTCTTTACTTCTATAAAATTCTGCAATGTACTAACCTCATACTATCGCAATATGAATATATTAATGTTCTTGCTAACTCACATGAGAGACTGGATCAGTGGTTGCCGGATGACGCTGGAGGGCTAATCTCGCGCTTTGGAGGGTTGCCGTGGCCGATGATGAATTTCGTAGAGGTGGGATGGTGGAAGAGAGGTAGTGCGAAGTCAACTTCTTATTGCAAATTTGCCTCTGGTTAAGTTAAGAAGACGGAGAGAGTTACGGTGCTCTTCGCTCCAAGAGTCCTTTTCTTAAGGACTCTTGGGGCGAAGAGCACCTTAATCTGATCCTCTCTTTTCTCACGGAAATCGTCTTGTCTGGCTGAAGGATAGATCTTCACGAACTGAATCCTTTCTTTCTTATCGAATTCTAATCCTATCTCTTTTTTTTTCGGGGCTCATTTATAGGCCGATCACCGCCCCATCTAAGGGGAAAGGGGCAAGGCCACAGAGGGAAGCGCGAATGGAGAGTTCGCATTCTGGTGAGAGCGAGAAGTGCAGAGGTTGGCACTGAGGTGCCCAAGTGGGCTTGCTTATTAGAGAGACTCTCAACCGCCACACTCCTTGGCGTGCCTTTTGACTAGCACCGCTTTTTGCGGTGACATAACCACGGGTTTATTGATCTCATAAGTAATTTGATCGTTAGAGCGGCGTTTAAGGGCCTTATGTGGTCGCCTTAACTCAGATGGTTGCTCCAACTACCTAAGCGGCTGGAAGATCAAACAGCGCTGGCAGTTACTGTTATTCGCCGGCTACCGTTCCTACGATTCTCCTCATGGGGCTCGCTTCTCCGGCTTTCTCTACAAGGAGGGGGGAGGACTTTAAGGTCTATGTCTTCTAGGCCCTCCGGGATGCTTAATGTAACCATTTCTCTACATGTGAATTTTTATAACTTTGGCATCATGACGAGGCCTGATGCAATCTCTGATGATTGTTTACATTTTTATTTCACATTTGCTTTTACTTATGTTTTGAAAACAGCACTAGTTTTTTTTGGCGTTTGAATAAACAACGATAACAAAAGTATCGTTATTGACCTCTGGCACTATTGTCTGTTTTGTGAAATTCTATACAATCAAGTATGTCCCAATATGCACTTTATTTTCAAACTATTTATCTACAACATCTGTTTTAAGGCATTGGAACCCCCTAGGTTTATACAGCAAATTAAATTAATTATTGTGAAAAATTAATTGTTATATTTTTTCTGCTCTTTATCTAAATAAAAATTATATTTCACTTTAAAAGTTTTAACAACGAGCAAAAAAAAAGGTCAATATTTTATCATTAAAATTTAACGATGAATTGAAAGTTCTTATAAATTTGAGGTGCGAATTAGCTCTAGGGTAATCTGTTACTGTGCCAATTTTTCAATCTTTTGACACAGAAATTATAATTTATAGTTATAATTTATGACGCTACTAAGACATTAAATTCATCGGGGGTTTTCCTAAGACTGCATGCGTATGTAAAAACGACAAAGTTATATTAGATTACCATATAATTCTTAGTTTCATGATTATTGCATTATAACAATCATCAATCTCTTATGTGATCTCCAGTCTTTGATTCAGTCTTTGCAAAATCTATCATAGCCTTATTTAAATTTCTTAACCGAGATTTCCCCCTTGAGGTCTCTAGAATTGTTTGGTGCCTTTTCCATCGTTTCATTCGAAAATTATACGCTAATAAAATTGAAGTTACCGCATATAATTATTATTTATTATGTCAATAAGGGCGAAGGCTTTTCTAAAAGAATAATATGATACTCTTTCGTTTGTCTTTGTGACCTATAGATCAAGATAAAATATATTTGATTACTATTTATCAGCAACTCAACAGCTAAAATTTCAAACATATATTTTTAGTAATATTATTTTATTATCGCGAATAGTGCATTTATTAAGTATAAAATAGCGCCTCCTTTTCTTCCAATAAGGTCCAATTTAGTGTTTTCTAGTCATGTCTTCGCAACTGTGATAATATCAAAATCTTAGGACTCTAATATGACCTACATTTTATCACTTGTGTTCTCAAAACTTCGTGCATCTGTAAGAGCACGACCAAATTTGTATTAGATTTTCAGATATATGATAATATCTATGAATTTTCTGTTGTAGCAAAGAACATTTTCTTCTATGCGCTCCACTATCTGGTGCAGTCCAGCCAGGTAATACATGATAGCATTATTTGAAAGTCTTCCTAGTCTTGCCGAAACTCTCGTTCAGATGGAACTCTTCTGTTGAGAATAGCTCGCCTTGCTCTTAAGCTCGTCTCATAGATTCATAAAGTTCATTCCATCCTAGCAGAGAAAGAAAAGGAAGTTGTTAATATATGAAGCTCTTACATAGAAAACATTCTCTCTACCTATTCACAAAATAAGACCTGTGAAAGTTACGTTCCCTTTATTTTCCTTTTGCTTTGTAATCTTTGGGTGTTACGTTGCCCGGATTTACTCGGACCATTTAGAGTAGATAAAATATTATTACCGTAAAGGTGAATAATATGACCTGTCACTGATAGATCCGTAAGGGAAATTGTGCAGTGATTCGACAGAGCTTAAACTCTGCCTCCTAGATCACAGTAATTCACATGTTATATTGTTTTTGTCGGCATAATTCCTCTTGTGAATATCTATTAATAAATACCACTACAAGACGAACCACAACAAATCACTTTCATTATGACCTAAAGCTAAAACTCAAAACTTGATAGTAATTCTTAGTGGCAAACTAGGTTTTTGCTCTATCGGTTTTAATAGATGAATCATACTAAAAAATTCAATCTCGGCTGAGTATCGCATGATTCGTAGGCTCTCTTATGTGGCCAGATAAGCGGCTTTTTTTAATCAAAAAGTCATTATGACGAACGTCGCCGATGGCACATTTTCAGAAAAAAGTTAACCTATATTTAGGTTATATATATATATATATACATATATAATGTACATGGCAAAAAAAAAAGCAAAAAACAGACTTCGAAAAACAAACAAACACTTAGGATACAAAAAATCTAAACTAGAAGGTCTTGCTCCAGCCTCTGAGAGAGGCCCAACTCTCTGAGGCGCACGAGCATGCAACCAACGCAAAACAAATATATACAGTTGAGGATGTCCGCTTTCCTTCCAAAATTCAACTAATTCAATTGTACAACAACCAGTTGTTCACGAATCCTTCCCATGTGCAAAAGATAAGAGATAACAAACCAGCTCTTCCCGTTATCGAAAAAGAGAGCATGCGTGAATCTCACTCAGGCCGAGAGACTCAACAGTCTGGGGGATCACATAGTCGTTACATTAAGTGTGCAAGTTGGTGCTCCTTCAAATGGCCCTCCGTGCAACCAGTCTACTCGATTTGGTGACGGGGGAAGACAAGCTGAAGTCGTCGGTACATTTGTGGTAGCTCCATCCTAGCTGGCAGCGCAAGGCGCGGCCAGCTAGAATGGCTAACCTGAATCCTGCCATGTAATCAATGTAGGAAGAACAAAAAGCTGATCCGGTCGCCCTGTCTACTTGGAGTGATTCGTGCCATCATCGGGGCGCTCATTTTCTGTAATCCCCACATGACCCGAAATGCAGCAGAATACACTCTCTAAATCCCTCTGCCCCGCAAAATCTGTGGCGTAACGCATACTGCGAGCCGGATGCCGCAGTTTTGCCTCAAGAGCAATTAAGGCACTCGGTGAGTCCATATTAATCATATTTTCTCTCCTAACTTGGCACGACGCTGAATCTCCAGCACCGAGCGATGTAATATATCCAGACCAGCCATGAGAACAGAGGCAGCCCCTTGTTGAGCTTCGCCGCTGTAGTTAATTAAAACTCGCCTTCTGCCAACGTGGTGTCGTATTACTTCCTCAATGCTACCATGATGAACACAGAGCCTGAAATTCCTGTTGGTAGAGAAGAACTTTAGCCTTTAACCTTCTTAGCTTACGCACTCCATGCAGCTATTATCTGAGTTAACATAATGGCCACTATAGACACTTGTGAAAAGTATACTTCAATTAGGGTGGTGAAAAAAGGGAGAAAAACAAAGGAAAAAAACAAATCGAGGCTGAAAATAAAGGAATATGAAAAAAACTGAGGGGAAAACAAGGTTTGTTAGAAAAATATTAGATTTTTTTATTCTTTAAGCAATCATGGCGCCTTTTTATAAATAAAAGTATGTAATAAATGAATTATTAGGAAGCTTTTAAAAGTTGATCAAGTGGAAGCAAGGAATCGCCCTTCAGCAACTCGGTCAAGTTAAGTAGGATAATATTGGGATTAAATTAATTAGTTGTTGAGGATACTTTGCATTTTAACCTCTATAACTATACCGCCATTAAAACTTTGAAATGGATAAAAATAGGCAACACTAAGTATTTTAAGAAGTCAACAAAATAATCCTGAAGAGAAGAATTATCAACAAGCTCTTGTAAGCATATATATATATATATATATATATATATATATATATGAATAACGTTACAGCCACGAGGAAAATGAAACAACGGAGAACTGCGAGGCCTTTCAACTAATGGTCCTTAACTAGTAAAGGACCATTAGTCGAAAGGCCTCGCAGTAGCCTTTCTGCTAGTATATTTATAGAATATAGCAAACCCAAAGACAGCAAAAATAAGATAAAACGGAGAAAAAGTAACCAGAAATAAGAGTGAAATATTAGCTTATGGTGTATGTATTCAGGTATGGTAGTACTCTCAGCCGGAACATCATAGAAAGTTTCAAAATAAATATGTGCTAAACAAATCAGAGACACAAAAAAGTCAGATACTAAGCAGCCAGAATGTACATAGAATTAATTTTATCATGAATATGGTAGTAGATTTTAAAGGTTGGACAATTACTCCTTTGCGAAAGGATAGAAAATAACAATTGTGTTAATCCATAATTTTCATTTTTATACTGTATTATAAATATCTAGTAATGCAAGTCATTTAGTAATCATGATAAATGAACGAAAAAATATTTTGAGGTTTCAAATGGTTTTAAGTACATACATATATAATTTTCTCACCGCCTTGTGACAAAAATAGAACTAGAATTAAGATTACTTTACAGCAGAGCCATCATATATAATGGCTGTATTAAGTTTATGTTTGAACTAATGATATTTCCACGACCAGTTCAGATCAACTCCAGGTAAGCTACTAGCAACGACTAACACGTATAATATTCAGATACAAGGCAGGTAGAAGTTTTTATGGAATGTCATCTTATATTAATAATTGTTTGAGATTTCTTTTTTGGAGGAAGGAACAAATTCAGTTAATTTGCGTGATGACTATAAAAATCGCCGTCACCTGTTTCAGCCAGATTTGATTCAAGCTCACTTTCTAAATTATTTTTTTTATACGAAATACGAACTTGACCAGTTCGAGAAATGAGATCGATCGACAAGTTACGAGCATTATTAAAGTCTAGGAATTTGAGATTTTTTGCTATCACAGAAACATTGATCGAAAGACCTAACAAGTATTTTAGCTCATTTAAACAAGATAGTGAAAGATTTAAATATAGACAGAGCTCAGATGTTTTAGCTGTTAGGATCACAACAAGTGGAATCAATATTAAAATTTGCAGTTGTCTAAAAGCCATCGAGACAAGCAGAAAATGAAGATCATACTTTTGCAAACACTTGAATTTTATTAAGCAAATTGATTACTGTTGTATGCGGAGATTTTAACTCCCCGAACAAAATTTCGCCAAAGTAAGGGATAATGAAAAATAAGGTCCACTGCAATTTATCAAGAAATAGATGAACTACCGTGTGAAAGCAATGTTTTGGAAATAATATTGATGCCGACAAGAAGTTAGTAGAGAGTTTATATGCTGGCCAAAAATAGGTAAGAAGCGAATATTACATCATTTATTTTAATGCAAACATTCTTGTAAGAATAAATGATACCTTTCAATCCATTCATGGCTTTAAAAAGTTTTAGCTTTAAATTTTCATTCCTCAATTGAGATTTTTTTATTACAATGAGCTCTTACACAGTGGTAACGACCAGGGAATTTCCGTTACATTTCTTTCTTCCTTTTTCACCATTAAAAGGCGCTATTGCGTCCTAAGCAAGTATTTTTTCAACAAAATAAGGTTAATTTTCTTCCCGAATGCTTAACTAAACGTACAAAATATAAGACGAAATTAGTGCTAGTAACCATCACTCTTTGCTTCCATAAATAACAAAAGGAAAAAATAACCCTTCTATAGCTATAAAATAACTACACAAAGAAACCAACAATCTAAACATAATATCCAGTAACTAAAAAATTTAGAATAGAAACCAATTCTTTAGTAATTATAAATTAAGAATTTCAGAGGAGAGCAGAAGTATAGAGACTGATGTATTCTTAAATATTAACAATATTGATGTACTTACATAGATAGTAACTTAAAATTTAATTTTTATTTGTTAATAATACACTTTTAATTACCTAATTTGGCAGGCACCAAAAGTTAAATAGTTATATAAAATAATTACATAAAATTCTAAGTACATAGACCTTTACAACCCTTTTTAAATTTTATTATTGGAAACTTTTGACACTAGTTGAATTATTCCAAATATCGAATATCCTGTTAGCGAGAAAAACTTATTTGCGTCTGTAGTGAAAGAGTTTTTTATAATTTTGAGTGAATCAACAAAGGTAATAAGTTTCATCTAAGTACAAAATAATCATAAATGTTAAATTGAACCGGCTGTGATTTATTTTGAAAACAAAACAGGTAATTAAAATCATTTCTCTTTAAAAGTTTGTAATTTAAAACCGATAATGAGGTAGCAAACGAAAAATCAAACAAACCAAGTTATTTTCTTTTCAATAATGGTTTAACATAATTACAATATAATTATGTATTAACATAGTTATTTTCTCCATCTGAACATTTTTATATTAAGGGCAAATAATTTGCTTTTCTGACTATTAGAGAACAGAGACTATTAAAATTTAAATAACTTAACACCATGATTGTCGTTTTTAAATAACTTAGTTTTTTTATAATTTGTTATCAATAACATGTTCAAAAATATATATTTACTCAACTACACCAACTTACAGTTACCTTGGAAAACCTTGATCGAGGGGCAAAAAATTTATGCGTTCGCATAAAAATATCGGCACCACCATAAAAATGACTCCTAAAAGTTCATTTTACATACCTGTAAACATTTGTGTCATTTTTCCCTTCTATTTATCACCTTCTGGGGTCGTGTTGGACTGATTTCCGCCAATTTTTGAAAGAACCTGTCATTTATATCAAGGATCCATATATATTCGTGATGCCGTACCTGAGCAAGACCAGGGAACGTTTATGAGTATATCACAGCTTTTTTTATGTAGCCATGTAAGTTTTATGTGGGTTTCAGATCTAGACTGTTCCTAGGCTATTCCAAGTCATGGATCCTCTTCTCCACTAAAACTCACAGATATTTAATTTGACACTCGTTGAGATAGAAAATATTCAAAGACCTCTTATTCAAGATGGGTTTTTTTTAACTTTTGGAGTCATCGCTTTGTTTTGGAGAAGAAACAACGACCCTCCTCTTCCCATGGAAGCACGAAATCAACCCCATACTATTGTAGATTCTGGATTTTCACCGTTCTGTACGAGTACTTTTCATCATATCGGTCAGAGTTGCGATGTTGTCAAATGGTACCTGGAACCTGCTTGAAGACTTAAAACGTCGATTCGTGCTTAAAGATGACTTTACACCACCGCTTCGGGTTTGAATTTTAGCTTAGTTTGTACGCCGATTAAAATTCGCTTTGAAAATTTGAGTAAAACACTCCGTTTATAACCCTCATCTGCATGTGAATAGCGTAACGTAAAGCATTATAAAATAATAGTTTTAAATAAAGGATGAAGAAGAACATTCTGCTGATTTAATTTTCTCATATTATTATTATTTAGATGATCAAATACTGAGTTTGTAATGAAATTTTACTAAAGCTGAAAGATAAGAGGAATATTTGATATGTTTTAAGTCAGTCGTAATTTTAGGGAGCTAGACAGATCTAATTTAATAATAACAATTGGCGTAGCAAATCTGCACCAAATTCTTAAAAAAACACTAGTCTAATACCTTCAAGGCCCGTATACCCATTTACATTGATTGATTTAATTATTGTAATTATATTATTTGATGTACATAATAAAATGGTGCATAACTGTTTTATACACATTGGAAAACTCTGAAATTGAATTACTATAGTCGTAATGATTGAAACATAGTAATTTGCAACTACATGTACCATGCCTGCATTGTTTGATATAGTGACGCGATCCTTATTTTTAGGCTGTAGAGCGATCAATAGGATAGTAGTATTTCCCCACTTCCTAAGATATTACTTCGAGAGAGAAAGCGATTCGTTACCCCCTCGTCCGACTTCAACCTTTTTGAAGTTGCCGCCAGGTCACTGAGAAATTCACACCGAGGCATGACGCTGAAATTGAAGGCAAACTCTCCGCCGTCTTAATCTGGGCTCCCCCGGGTCGGGAGATTACTCTAATATTTTGTAGGTTCGCCTTGAACAAATTTTTATGGTTCCAGCCGCTGGTCCTTCGTCTGACATGCTGATTCCTCCTTCTTACACTTTCCCGCAAAGAAACGCTCGGTTTTCACGGCTGATAACAAGGGTTCGAGAAGGCCTCTCTTTCTCTCCCTGTTTTGGAGAACTCCGAGTATATATGCACCCTCCCAAGGATTACTGACAGATTTGGTTAGATGACACTTCCCTGAAAGGAGTTCGATTCAACGACGCTCTCTCCCGAGAAGTGTTTAGTGACGGTCGCAAGTTACGGAAGAGCTGAAGACCACACTGGTATCTTCGAGTCAGGGAGAAGAGTCTCGTGAGGCAACGTTAGCTTTCATCAACCGCCTTTATATCAAGGATTGGAGAAGCAATCCTCCGAAGTTCTTCTGGTGACCTCTTGTTAACAAGAGGCCCGATAGCTTGCTCAATCCAAGTTTGGAGAAGTCATCCCCCCCCCACCTCGAAGTTCGACCAGGGACCTCTTGAGGACAAGAGGCCCGATAGCTTGCTCGATCAAGGTTTGAAGAAGTCACCTCCCCCCTTCGAAGTTCGTCGGGTGACGTCTTGAGGACAAGAGGCCCGCATCTCGCAAAATCCAAGTTCGGAGAAAGTAGCCCCACCCTCTGCGTGTTCTCGGCTATCCCCGTGAGTAATCAAGGTCACCAAGACCTCCCCACAAGTTCGCCCCGCTTGACTCTCGAGGTTCAAAGAACCTAAATTGATCATTACCTTAAATTTCCCCTTATAACCATTTAATAACCCTGGTTATCCAATTAGTATTCAGAACCTAATTCCGTCCTATTCATGTACCTATATACTCGTATATCCATATTTATTTTGTGCCTTTTATTTAGTGTGTATTAAAATATATTTATGTCGTTGTGTTTGGATTATTCCTTGGTCTCGCAGCTGCAGCTATATATTCAAATCGCAATCTTAGAACAATAACAGTTGCTGCCTACCATAAAGCCTTTCTGCGTATATTCCCGTACAATTGGCCATACTTCGACACAGGCCAACAATTTCATACTTGTTATTTACTCCTCCATCTACGTATCCATAAAAGTGTAATATATAAATGCCAAATATGTATATTATCAAAGGATAATTCTTTATATGATACAAAGTTTTCAAATACAAATTAATGCTTTGAAAATTCCTTTTTATAAATTTTCTATTTTTTCTACATTATTCGTTTTTCATTATAGTCTAATTAATTTAAAAAGCGAAATTATTTTCCGCTATTGCTTAATATTCTTACAAAGAGAGATTTATAATTTAATTAACGGTAATTAAATGTGTTAGCCAAACTTCTGCGAGTGTAACTTACCAATCAACCTGTCATAAAATTTGGGCTTCAAAGAAGCCTCGAACATAACGGAATAGTGTATGATTATAGATTTGAAAGGTGCATATATTTGCTAATATCCATTTCTAGGTAATTGCTTTTTACTTCGTTTTTATATTATCTAAGAAAGAGATTAAGTTCATTTAACTTATTTAAGATAGTTCTAGGATTTAATAAAACCACATTAACATCAAGATTAACAGTTAATTCACATACCGTGAGATTCATTTCGATTACTTTGATTAATATTACTAATTCCATTGTAAGTCGGACCTTCGCCAAAACATTGGTTTCACTAAAATTAATCGTGACACTTCTATCATCAAATGAGTCACACAGGTGTTTATCTATGTTCCGCAGGCCTAATCTAGTCAAATTATTCAAGTCACCTAAAATATTATGTAGTCCATAAAGTAATGGCGTTTTTCAAGCTGCAAGGTTTAAAATAAACAAACAGGTAAATACTAAATTTACCACTTTACCAACGGATAACAATGCCATTTATGCCTTTACTTTAGAAATTTAAAAACCTAAAGTCAAGAAATTAATGGCATTTTTCTCACAATGCCATCTCTATAACAAACCAACAGACTAAATCAATTTGCAATATGGTTTATTGTATATTTTTAGAGAGTACATAAGTTTAACACGAGCTTTATGTTGTTTAACTCTAAAATCTGGTTATTTTTAATTTACTGACCCTAAAACAAAATGAATAATAAAGTAAAAAGCACTTTCGCCTAAGTTATAATTATGGGTTCAACTTGTAAAAAATGATACTGAAACCGCAAAAAAATTCACTGAAGCGTTTAGACAAGGATCAGTACCTGTTCCTACAGTACAGCGTTGGTTTCATTGGTTTGAAGAAGGGATGGGAATCTTACAGATATTCAATGTTCATGGAGGAATCGATTATTTGCAGATGATACACTAATGGAAGCAGTCGAGCCAAAGCCTTATATATCAGTACCTAAGCTCGCTGGAACAATTGAAGCATGCAAATCATTCTTTTTCACCCATTTTTCTTATATCTGGGAAAAGACAAAGGATGGATAAGTTTGTATCGAATGAACCGACAGATGACCAACAAAATCGTCTCTTCTAAATTTGTTCAACTTTATTATTAAGAAACCGGAATCATCTATTTCTTGAAAGAAAAGTTACTTGTGATGAAAAATTGATTTTTTACAACATGAAACGGTTTGCACAGTGGTTTGACCGACAAGAGCAACAAAACATATCCCCTAGCCCGCAATCATCAGTAAAGTGCACAGTGACATTATGAGAGACTCCATCTGAGATTATGCACTATACTCGTAACTTCCTAAAACAGGGAGAGAGAAAATTCACGACAATGCTCGTCAAAATGTGGAAAAGGTGACGCTTCAGAAATTTAATGACTTGAGAAGTGAAGTTATGCCTCATACAAACCTCACTCCTATAGATTTTTATATTTTTAAACATCTGGAGGCCTTTGTAAAGAATATATGATTTCAAACGCAAGCAAGAGCAGAAGAAGCTTTTAAAAGTTTTCTTGACTCGAGTCTTGAATACCTTTAGAGTAAAGGCATAAATGACATTGTAATAATACGTTAGCAAAAGTCTATTTAATCACAAGAAACCTACTTTGATTAAAAGTGAATATATTATTTACTTTTTCATTTCAAACCTTGCACCTTAAAAAAACGCCATTACTTTCTGGACTACGTAATAACTGGTGTTTACTAATAATTAATCATATACTAATAGAACCAAAAAAGATATAGACAAGAGGAAAATAATAGCGTGACAGAAATGGGTTTACGGACATTATCTGAGATTCATCGCTCATAGAATAAGTTTTTCGTTGATAAGATCCTACTACCATCCTGATTAAATTCTATTCATTTATTCCTGAAGCTAGAAATTCTAAAAATTCTTTGGAAAGATCAAAATCCCTTACTAATTCATTCAAATGAACCTTATTAACGCATTGAGGTCTTAAGGTTAAATTAGTATTGAAAAGCTTCACCAGATTCCTGTTTGTCATAATTATTTATCATATCCTTATCGTCCTCAACAAAGAATCAAAGAATTGACACATGTATTTTAGCTAAATTGAGAAGCAATGGACGAATGACCTAATCTTAGCTTGAGTATGATAATTTTTATTATTGAAACTTGAGAACAAATTATCAGCTTTCCTCTCCTTCCGTCTGTTCACTGTCGTAAATTATCAACACATACTTCTCTATGTTATTGTAAGCTCATTTCTTGTTGTGATCGCGAAGTTTTAATAAAAGTAAGGAAAATAAACATTAACAAAAGCACTTATACTCACCCCTTGACAGGCATATTGAACCAACCACATATAAAACAAAACATCTGCGATACTTCCATAAACACTATCTCCAATCAGCGTTCATAATCTCCACCGCGACAAATAACGATATTGTAAACCCCTTTACACTCACTGACTGCCGAAACCTGACTACCAGCCACGCAATAACAAGAGTCGCGCACAATAGCACACAACATGACTCAATGTTGTGGGCATACCTAGAATAAAAACTGCTATATATGTATATACATATAGATCTATGATACATACATATATATTAATTAACTGAATTATATATAAAATAATACGGGTGAGATGAGTTTAAAAATGCTTTTAATCGGTTTCATTTTGGTACAGAGTGATTAAAAATTGGATAGGCTATAGAAAAAGCTTGACACGATAGGCAAAAATCAATGACTCTTCGACTTCAACACCACCAAATGAGTAGGAAAATTGACTCGGAAACAGTCAGCAAAAATTGTGTTGACAAGTGTTATGTACCTTGTATTCCAGCTTTTCTATTTCACGAGGTCGTTTATTCATTTGAGTTACTTTTAGTATTTTTATGATATTTTCTTTTTACTTATCTTTTAACATTTTTACCTTGTCTTCAAGATTTTTTTCTTTTATTTGCATTTTAAGCAGAAATTTGCAGCATTCTTTTTAACATAACATAACATAATTTCACGGATGACAAAAGCCGCAAGAGCCTATCAAAGGGCCTATCTGTCAAAACTCACCCACATAATGCAAGTATAGGATTGTGTTAGATCATGCATCTACAATATACAATTTAAACAATCCATAGGATTGTGTCTGATCATGAATCAACAATATACAATTCGAACCATACACAGGATGAGTCAAAAACAAAGAGCATCATCATCAAAACTCGTTAAAATCTAAATCAATCGTAGTATACAATAATAAAGACCTGCATCCACAAGAATGAGTCCAAAATACCCCGCAAAGTTAACCCTTCCTCCCCCAAAAATCATCTAATCTGTGTTTGAAAATATTTAAGTTTGGAGTGTCTACCGTCTCAGATGGCAAACTATTCCAATAATCTACCACTCTATTGATGAAAAAATACTTTCTAACATCCAACCTGTACCTTTGTTATTATATTTTTTAATTGATGACCCCTAGTCCTATTACTACCTTCCAACTCAAATAACTTGCTAAAATCCAACTTATCCATTCCAAAGCAGATTTTAAAAAGCTCAATCATATCTCCCCTCACACACCTTCTCTCAAATGAGAACATATTTAGTACCCTCAGTCTATCTTCATATTCAAGGTGCTTCAGGGAAGGCATTATTTTTGTCCTTTTTACTTCCCTTTTTAAAAATTAGCACTACATTCGCTAATTACCAATCGTTATAGTATATATCTCCCCAAGAGCTACTGCAATACTATCTACACCTTCTTTGAGTAAGCTAGAATGAGTGTTGTCTGGGCTAGATGACTTACTAGTATTTAGCTCGAATATAAGCCCTTTAATTACTTCCCTGTTCACATTAACGCTATTCAACACTACTTTTCTTGGCCTAGAATTATCATCAATTAATCTATCTTGATTTTCTTGTGTTAATACTAAAGGAAAATGATCAATAAAAACCTCTACTATTTCCTCATCAGATTCTTTAAAAAACGCCTTCTTATCTAATAGGCCCTATTTTATCACTGGTAGATTTTTTATCAATTTTATAATAGCTAAAGAATTTTATTGGATCTTTATTATTATTTTGAGCTATATTAATTTCTGCTGCCCTTTTGTTCTTCTTAATAATCTTATTTAGCTCATTTCTGGTTGACCTATAATGATATAAATTCTCAAAAGTGCTTTTTCTCTGTAATCTCTGGTATGCCCTTTTCTTCTCAGAATTTTCCTAGCTATCTCGTAATTCCACCACAACGGCCTCCTTCATTTCTTCCTTATAGCCTTCATTGGAATACACTGCTCCTGGACTATGTTAATATAGTCTTAAAAGTTCACCACATCTCATAACTATTCTTCCCCCTGAATTCTATATCCCACCTAATCTGATTTAGCAAGTTTCGTAATTTATCGTAATCTCTCCGATAAAAATTTGGAGTTTTTGTGGAGTTTGTTGAAGTTCTACCTTTCATTATTCCTAAGTTAAAATGAACCATCTGATGATCACTATTTCCCAATGCTTCCCTGACAGTCAATTCCTGAACCAAGTGATTATCATTTGAAAAAACAAGATCTAAGATATTGGCACGCCCTGTTTGCTTATTAACAAATTGAGTCAAAAACTTATCTTCAAAAATTATATAAACTTACAACTTGCTCTATCCCTTCCTATCATATTTTCCCAGTCCACAGAATTTAAATTAAAGTCACCAAGAAAACCTGCATCTACTTCACATCCTTTCCTATTTCTCTGATCATTAGTTTATCAATACAGTCTGTCTGTCCGCGTTGTCTATAAAAGGCTCCCAAGTGTATTATCCTATTTTTACTAACTCTAATATCTATCCACAGTGACTCAACTTCTTTTTGCTTTATAGAATTATTTAGATTTGAATAAATGCTATTTCTGATATAAATAATCAAACTACCACCAGTCCTATCTCTCATTTGACTAATGTACCTATCAAAATCTTGTAGTTCAAATTCACTCACATTGTCATTAAATTTACTTTCATTAACACATGATTCTATTACACATATTATATCTATATCTTCATCAATAATATAACTAAATAATTCATCTTTCTTATTTCTAAGACTACGAGCATTGATATAAAGACAACACAGCCCTCCTGTCCCTGAAGCACCTCTTTTAGAATGTATACCTTCCACTCTATCTCCTATCATCTCTTTCCTTTCCCTGCCACACTATGTACTCTTATATTTCCCTGACCATAATCAGTAACTAGTTTTCCGCCTGCAAAGACCCAACGACACTATCTAACTCCTGCCACAACACGTCAACGCCAGCCCGGCTTAGATGGAGTCCATTTAATGCATACAATGCTACATTCCCGCAAAACTCATTCCAAACATCTACAAACATTAATCCCGACTCCGCACACAGTCCTTTCACATACTCATTCAGTCAGAGCATCGAATCTGATAGTCAACTTAACAGGTTCCATGTCCCTCTTACTCACAGACCTAACCTGTCCTAACCTATCTATTCTATCCATATTCACCCACCATTCATTCTCACTCACATTTGTCAATTCTTTCTATCCAGTCCCTACTCTAGGCCTATTTTCCACCCTCCTGGTCCCAGCTACATTCTTCATGCGTACACTTGCATCCCTTCTCACTTCATTCAACAACTCACTTAATCTCTTGCACTCATCACGTAACCGACTCACCTCGTCTATCAAAGCCACATTTGCACCAGTCACATAACAAACCGGGCATTCAAATACATTTGCTCTTATTTAAACACCACAAAAACCACAAACTACATACACACTGCTTACATAAAAAGGCATACTCACTTCAACCAAAAAACAGCCATACTAAGAAACTTTTCAAAGTATAATTAAAAATTCCTTTAGTATTATGTCTAACACTCAAAGTTAACTATCTTCCCGAACTTAAATATATTACACCGAAAAATCCAAAATGAAAAAACGTCACTGAATAGAGAGATCGCCGAAAACCCGTGCGATCGCTACTGATGCTACTGCAATTTCCTAACATCAATCTTTTCAAATTTAAATTACTTTATAGGGGCTATCTTTTTATTTTATTTTATGATAAACTTTCATAGGCTTGTGTCGTAGAATGACTCCCGACGATACTATATATAACACTATTCGTTGAGGGAACTTCCTTAATTATCTTTAGAGTGCGTTTTTACTGTCTGGCGGCCGATATTATGTATCTTCAAAATGCTTAAGAAGTGGAACTGAGCTCAAGGATAATAATATTGCTATCATTAATAAAATAGAGTTTTATTAATAATAACTATAAACAAAACACGAAAACGGAAAATATTGACAAACAGACTGGAAAGGGTCGTGGAGACTCGGGCTAATCCAAGGATTTAAGGGATCAAAAAGGTAAAACAAATATGGAGTTAAAGAGATGGGATGGTTCGATAAACCATTTAAAGCACAGGATAGAATTGACAAATAAGGGATCAATACTCAAAAGGTGACGCTTGGCTTACGTAACTTCATTAGGGTGCAGTGGAAGGTACTTGAAGGAATATTCGGTCCGCTGGCGAGTTCCAGCCGAAGGGGGGGGATAAAAGGATCCTGACGTGGCGTCTTGGAAAGGAGAACCGTTACTCGACGAACGGCTTGACGAACAATGGCTGTTCTAGGTTGTTCTCTTCTGAACAAAGGGGGGGATGAGAACCGTCTCTTGTCTACGGGCTCAAGAACAATGGCTGTTCTAATGTTGTTCTCCTTTGAACAACAGGGGGGGGGTGAGAACCGTTTCTTGGCGAAGGGCTCAAAACGAACAATGGCTGTTCTAATGCTGTTCTCCTTGAACAACAGGGGGGGGATGAGAACCGTTTCTTGGCGAAGGGCTCAAAACGAACAATGGCTGTTCTAATGCTGTTCTCCTTGAACAACAGGGGGGGGGATGCCTTGGGGACTTGGCGTCACTAAAGGCTCGAACCTTTGGCACTCAAGAAATATTGTCCTCCTTCTGGACAAGTGATGGTGAATCTCGAGGTCGAGGTCCCTTGGCGCACAAAGGGAGAGAGGGTCGTGATGATGTTTCGCGACGAAAATCTGGATCTCCAATCTGATCTTAGTGGTAAAGTTTCCATATAAATAGCCAGGACATCTCCTTGGCGTGGGGGAGAATGGGGTGGAAGCTTCGAGGGAACGCACAGCTGGGCCGGAGAAAAATGCCTTATCTGTCCATAAGCCTAACTCGATCTGGCGAGGTCGGCGTATGGAGGCGAACGGGGGGGACGATAACCTCCTTGTTTAAACATTGGCGTCCGGTAGCTGTTGATAAGACTCCAAGCCTCGAATCGAAGATGCACGTGGGTAGCCTCATGGTTTTAAATAAAATGTGATAGAAGTTGAAATGAATGCAGCTCTGAACTCGTTCTATCACACCCCTCCATTCCAGGGGAAGTTGTCACTTCGAAAAAAAAAAAAGAGAGAAGGGACAACGATAGAGCTCCGTTGTAGGGAACTCGTTTTCTTGTACCAACCGTATCTTCCTGCACCTAACTATTATTACCTCAATACATGATTATTTGATCTTTAGATTACAGGGGAAAATAACCTTTAATACAACTTAATAAAAAAAAGGAATGGAACAATGAAATGATATAAACTTAGTACATACGGGACAAAATAATTTATACGTAAATTAATAACAACAAATATATATACATCAAAAAAATTAGACATTGAGCGTTACAAAATTCAGACATATACATTAATTAATTATATTACAAAAGAATCTTAAATTAAGTCGTACAAGACGGTATATACCTACATGGAGATACTAATCCTATGAATACAATTGTTCTACGCTATTCGGTAACGCATTCCTACTGAGTGCGTCAGCGACCTGGTTATCGGAACCTTTGATATAATTTATTTTAAATTGATACTCTTGCAAGAGTAAACTCCAGCGCATGATGCGGCCGTTTGAGTGTCTCAAATTCCTAATATAGGCTAACGGACGGTGGTCGGTTCCTATTCGAAGTTCTTTACATATCAAGTACAGCTTGAATTTGTCTATGACCCAGATAATTGATAGAGCTATCTTTTCTCTAGTGGCATATCTCTCTCCGCGTGGTAATAATTGACGACTAGCATATGCAACTGGATGACTCGTTCTGTCATCCACGTATTGAAGGAGTACACCTCCAATGCCCTCGTTGATCACGTCGGTCTTAACCCCAAAGGATTTTTCCGGGTTGGGCAACTTAAAAATGGGGGCAGAAATGAACTTACTTTTGAGCTGATTAAAATGGGAAACAGCGACATCATTCCAACGTAAACGATCGGAGAAATTCTTTTCCTGAAGGGGGCATAGGGGGGCCGAATTTGCAGCGAAATTCGGAACAAATCGCTGATAGGGAGAAGCTGATCCTAGGATCGATCTTAATGGCTTCTTTGTAATCGGGAGGGGCATGTCGGCGATTGCCTTAATCTTGTTCTCGTGGGGACCTGACTTGCTTTGTCCTATTTTGAAACCCAAATATTTGATGGTTTCGTGGGCAAACTGGCATTTGCTGGGGCCAATGGTGAGGCCATTTTCACGCAGTTGCTCGAAAAGAGCTAATAGGGTGGATAAATGGTGATTCCATTTAATTAGTTCTTGGAGCTGACTCTTCTGACGTGGTGTCAGCTGCGCGTCACTATCCAGGTCAGAGGGTTCCAAAGACTCGCCTGGTAGGGAAGGAGGAGGGTAACCGGCATCAGGTTGGATGCACACTGTCTGGATTACATTAAGGGACTCCGCGGGGCAATCCTCTTCAAGCGCCGATGCTTCGTCCAGTTCTACGAAGGTATCTCCATGGGCGCGTTGGGGGTTCTTTTTTTCTTGGGGTCCAGGGACAGTCTCCGTGTCCTTGTCTGGGGCCTTATCACCTAAGGGTGTTCGTGATTCACACTCCTCATTTTCCGTCCTAAAGTCCTGGTTAGGGGTCTCCGAGAAATCGGACGGTATCGGGGTTCTGATGGGGACGGGCTCCTGGGCTTCTTTCTTATCTCGGCCTTGAGGAAGGGCGGCCTGAAACACAGGGTCGAAACTTACTTGGGGGCTCTGTCCTATAAGTACGGAACAGAATTTTATGGGTGCTACAATGAATTCAGCCCAGCCATTATAATATTGACACTGCAGGTAACATCTAGCGACGGGGAATCTGTTCGCCCGCCCAAGTTGGTCATGTACCACCGCAAATTTTTCGTGGTTAGAGACCACTGGGAGGAGTTCGTCGGACACGATGAATAACGTACATCCTGTGTCCCTGACGAGAGTCGATACTCGACAGCTGTCCACGCTGCCCTCCTCATATTTCAAAGTTCCCGATGAACTTTTACCAAAAACAAAATTTACCTGGTGGCCTGACGGAGGGGGAGAAGTTTCTGCTTGGGTCTGCACCACCGGGGGAGCCGGGGTTGCATTAATCTGGTGAACTTGGTGGGCTGGTCCGCTTTTAAGCCTAGAATTTTGGGGGCAATTCCAGCTCATGTGGTTTTCTACACCACAGGTGAAGCATATGGTTGGTCGCTTCGGGAAGAGAGATGGAGGAGAAGTCTTAACGGGAGGTTTGGAGTCCCGTTGTTGGTTTTGGGGAAAGAAGTTTGGGGGTTTTACGGGGCTCGGAAACTTTGTCAGCTTTCCTGGGAAGGAGCGCGAATCCGTCCTTCTTTCTTCTCGTTGGATTTCTTTTTCTCGTTCTTCTCGTTGTATTTTTCCTTCTCGTTCTTCTCGTTGGATTACTCTTTCCCGTTCCTCTTGTCGGATTACTCTTTCCCTTTCTCTTTCTACCTTTTTTCTTTGAACTTCTGCTTTAATCCGAGCTAATTCAATCTGAAGCTCAGCTTGTCTTATCCGTTCCTCTCTTTCTCTTTCTTCTCGTTGTATTTCTTTTTCTCGTTCTATTTCTCTTCTTTGCTCCTCTTGAATGTACTTAATTAGTTCTTTTCCGGAAAGTCCACAGGACTCTCCTTGCGCTTTAAAGATTTCGAACGGAGTCATCTTTGCACTTGGGGGCGCACTAGTCAACCAACTAAAATTCCTTGCAACAAGAATTATGCCTCTATAGAATTAGCCTACCTAAATATGGGCACTGACCTATTCGTACTTGGTTTCTCAATCTAAATAACCACTGACTAAAATCACAAAAAAACACAAACAAATTATTATAACCGTTCCTTGAGCTACTCCAGCTTCTTAAGTTTCAAAAAAAAAGGGGATAGCAATCGTTAAAACAAAAGGGAACTACTATATTCTATTATTATAACGAATAACACTATGCTTTACTCGACTGAGACCAGTGTTTGCAAAGATATAGCGTTAAACCTTACACACCTGATACCAAATTAAATAGTATATATATATATATGTCGTAGAATGACTCCCGACGATACTATATATAACACTATTCGTTGAGGGAACTTCCTTAATTATCTTTAGAGTGCGTTTTTACTGTCTGGTGGCCAATATTATGTATCTTCAAAATGCTTAAGAAGTGGAACTGAGCTCAAGGATAATAATATTGCTATCATTAATAAAATAGAGTTTTATTAATAATAACTATAAACAAAACACAAAAACGGAAAATATTGACAAACAGACTGGAAAGGGTCGTGGAGACTCGGGCTAATCCAAGGATTTAAGGGATCAAAAAGGTAAAACAAATATGGAGTTAAAGAGATGGGATGGTTCGATAAACCATTTAAAGCACAGGATAGAATTGACAAATAAGGGATCAATACTCAAAAGGTGACGCTTGGCTTACGTAACTTCATTAGGGTGCAGTGGAAGGTACTTGAAGGAATATTCGGTCCGCTGGCGAGTTCCAGCCGAAGAGGGGGGATAAAAGGATCCTGACGTGGCGTCTTGGAAAGGAGAACCGTTACTCGACGAACGGCTTGACGAACAATGGCTGTTCTAGGTTGTTCTCTTCTGAACAAAGGGGGGTATGAGAACCGTCTCTTGTCTACGGGCTCAAGAACAATGGCTGTTCTAATGTTGTTCTCCTTTGAACAACAGGGGGGGTGAGAACCGTTTCTTGGCGAAGGGCTCAAAACGAACAATGGCTGTTCTAATGTTGTTCTCCTTGAACAACAGGGGAGGATGAGAACCGTTTCTTGGCGAAGGGCTCAAAACGAACAATGGCTGTTCTAATGCTGTTCTCCTTGAACAACAGGAGGGGGATGAGAACCGTTTCTTGGCGAAGGGCTCAAAACGAACAATGGCTGTTCTAATGCTGTTCTCCTTGAACAACAGGGGGGGGGGGATGCCTTGGGGACTTGGCGTCACTAAAGGCTCGAACCTTTGGCACTCAAGGAATATTGTCCTCCTTCTGGACAAGTGATGGTGAATCTCGAGGTCGAGGTCCCTTGGCGCACAAAGGGAGAGAGGGTCGTGGTGATGTTTCGCGACGAAAATCTGGATCTCCAATCTGATCTTAGTGGTGAAGTTTCCATATAAATAGCCAGGACATCTCCTTGGCGTGGGGGAGAATGGGGTGGAAGCTTCGAGGGAACGCACAGCTGGGCCGGAGAAAAATGCCTTATCTGTCCATAAGCCTAACTCGATCTGGCGAGGTCGGCGTATGGGGGCGAACGGGGGGGACGATAACCTCCTTGTTTAAACATTGGCGTCCGGTAGCTGTTGATAAGACTCCAAGCCTCGAATCGAAGATGCACGTGGGTAGCCTAATGGTTTTAAATAAAATGTGATAGAAGTTTGAATGAATGCAGCTCTGAACTCGTTCTATCACAGCTTGTTCACTTGAGAGTTTTGAATTCAAGTTAAATAGCAAATTTTCAACACTATGAAACTTTAAGCTTACTTTTTTACATATGTTCCTACTTTTTAACTAGAGTGGAATCAGAACATAACTATTATACAAACACCTAGGAATTGCGCAATTGAAATTGTTTTTACTATCAGAGTGTTGTATCCTCACGGATTTAATGAAGCCATTGCTTGCAATACTCACAAATTAGTGCTAATTCAGATTCAGCGAAAACTGTTCGGATTGGGGGAAACTATCTCTAAATTCACCGGAAATTTAATCTGTCAAGTCACTCATGAGGCTGAAGGCAGTGAGTGGGTTAAGAGTAGATTCCGTTGAAGTTTTATTACTCAGGTAAGATCCCTGAGTGATAAACTTTTAACTCGATATTTCACCAACAATGGATATCCTTCCCCTTCTATATACAAATGAATATCCAATTTTTTTTAAAATATATATTTTCCAAATTTACCAACTATTAAAGTACCTAAAAACAAAGGATATTTAGTGCTCCCTGAACTTGGCCGAATAAATAAAACCGCTCGCACCCAATTCTCTAAAGTATTAAAGAAGTTTTATTTTCATGCTAAATTTACTATTGTCTTTGTTAATAAATTTAAATTAAGAATGTTTTTCAATTGTGAGGATAGACTCTTGCCCGAGAGTAGAAGCATGGTAATGTATAATTTTAATTGCCCGGGTCGTATCTTCGCCTTCAGCGATTCGCCAACATAGCATCAGTTGTAAAGCACAAGTATCTATTAATAATTTAAAAATTTAGAATTATACTCAAGACCCTACGTCACTCAAGATTTTAGAATCATTATACAAGGTGTCCCAGAAAAAAGTTAACCGTAATTTGAATTAGTATAACTCAAAATCTATTTGAGATTTTAAAGTCCTACAAAACGAATAAAATTTACCAACTATTTATCTGTCAATTCTGGTAATTTCATTAAATTCCCTTTTACGATATTGATAAGACTAATCGGTTTAGTGGAGTCTATCAAAATTATGTTTGCGCAAGGAAGTAAAATAATGCAAATTCGAAGTTTAGAATCAACAAATATATTTAAATCCATTTTTAATAAAAACACCTCTTCATATGGGTAATGCAAATTTGTTTTTTGTTTTTCTAAGCACCGTTTCCTTCCACATGTCCTCCATTTCTTTCCAAGCACATTTGCGCCTTTGATCGCATTGATTGAACAACTCTTTTGATTAACTTGTGAGTTTCCTTAAGTCTATTGACTTGACGTGTGATACTATCTCTTAACTGGTTGATGCTTTGTAGTGGAGTAGAATACACTTTATTCCTTAGATATCCCCATAAGAAATAATCGCACGGTGTTAAGTGAGGGGATCTTGGGGGCCATTCAATTGCATGATTTAGCGCAACAATGCGGTCGTCAAACGTTTCTCTTAGTTTTGTTCTTACATCAAGCTGTCTATGAGCTGGTGCGCCGTCCTGAATCCACCAAAGTCTATTGAATTAATTGACGTAAATCTGGCGGAGTTCCGGGAAGATCCTTTCGTTGATCATGCTCAGGTAGGCAGCGCTATTCAAGTTATTCTCGTAAGACAATGGGCTGACAAGAAAGCCATTCTCGCATATCCCGATCCACAGAGACACTTTCTGCTGACAAATACGTGTGTCAAAGTTGAATGCTGGCGGGGGAGGGGGAGAGGTTCAGCGGCGCATACTGCCGAATTCTATGGCTATTTACCTTTCCATTCATGAAAAAGGCTGCTTCGTCACCAATCACAATGTTTTCCAAGAAACGAGCAGGTTTATGGAAAAGCCATTCGACCAATTGTCTACGACGAGGAAAATCAGTTTCAAGAAGCTGGTGTCTTGCATGCATCTTATAGGGAAGCCATTTTAAGTCATGTTTAATGATGCGGTTAATTGATGACTTTGACAATTGTAACCTATTCTTACTGACTGATACATGTGGATTTTGAAGAAGTGTTATCTGAAGATTTTCGATATTTTCTGTTGTTCTTATGGTTCTCATACGACCCGAATGACCTTTATTTAGATTTAAGCATGTTCCTTCATGTTGGTATTTGCGAACATTTTTCCAAATTGTGGGCTTGCTTGGTGGGTGGCTACAGTTTGTGATTACAAAAACGCGTTGATCTTTTGTTAACTATGCAATTAAACTTTGACACAGACACGCTTTGATTTGCTTAGTAAGCAGTAATGACGAGACTATACCACAGCGTGGTGAAAACCCACTGTAAAATGGCCTAGGCTTTGCTTTAAGAATCGCACAGTGACCTAGGCTACCTAGGCTCCCTGCGCTTCTCTTGGAAGTGCAAAATGGCCTAACCTTCCTAGGCTTCGTTTCATTATTTTACTTCCTTGCGCAAACGTATTTTTTATAGCCTCCACTTAACCCATTAGTGTATCAATATCATTCAAGGGAATTTAATGAAATTTCCAGAATCGACACATATATAGTTGGTAAATAAAACACCTTTTGCATGACCCAAAAATCTCTAATAGTTTTTGAGTTATACTAATTCAAATTACGGTTAACTTTTTTCTGGGACACCTGTTATATCAAGTAATACAATCCTTCTCCCAATAGCGACTTATCTCCTTCCCCCTGTCAATTACGGATTATCAAACCAACCAATAATTTGTCCGGTACCGTAGAACAATTTACTTAGTTACTTTCTTTAGCTACGTGGATTAATTATTGTTTATTAATCATTTTCTTTTTTAGGTATTTTCTGTGGTTTTAATTTATAACCTCAACTTTAGTTTTTAAACTTTTATTTTAGATTCTCTATTTACAAATTCCGTTTTTATTTTATAGTACCCGAAGATTGGCGCGTATAGCCCAAAACGTCAGTATGTATAAATACTGTTTTAATATTATTTACTTTCATCCTGAGCACATATATATATATATATATATATATATATATATATATATATGTATATATATTTTAAGAGAACAGAGGGGTTGCGCGTTGCCAGGCGTATACGTATTTTTAGGATAAATAAGCAGGTTAAATTTAGGAAGTTCATTACTATATTATAACTTGTTGGTACCGACGTTTCGGGTAGGAACCGATTCTCAAGGATGTGAGATTATACGGGGGCAGCTTGCGCTTCGCTAGTAAGATTATAATTTTAAATCTAAAAAAGCAGCCATAGTTAAATTTTTATATATTTTCTGAACTTCACCAATTATAATAATAATTTTAAAAAGGAACTCTAAACTAAATTTCCCCCTTTTCAAAATATCACGTTGAGAAAATATAGAGTTATAGAATATATATAAAGAAATTTCCTGAACTTCATTTCTAATTCTGTAGGTTTTAAAAATTTCACAAAGAAATTCAATACTTATATTTATTTCTGACCTTCAGCGTTTTGTTTTTCCCTAACTTTATAATTTAAGAACGGGATTTTTTTGAGTATTTGAATAATAATAATTCCATCTTAGTTTGATTATGATTTAAGTATATTTTAAATTTATATCAAGGTAATTTCTAAGAATTTGGTTAGAATTTGAAAAAACAAAATAGTTTATTTCAGAATAAATAAATATGATTATCCAATGCTTTAAAATGTTTCAAAATAAAATGAATTACAATTGGTGAAGTTCAGAAAATTTATTGAAATTTAAGTAAGGCTGCTTTTTTATTTTATCTATAACTATATTTTAGAAACGTGATTTTTTGAAAGAGGGGAAATTTAGTTTAAAGTTCCCTTTTAAAATTATCATAATTGTCGAAGTTCAGAAGATTTATAAAAATTTAACCATGGCTGGGTTTTTTTACATTTTAGATTTTAATCTTTGCAGCGAAGCGCAAGCTTCCCCCATAGGGGGGAGTAGCGAAGCCATTCCCTGGTTGATATTATAAAAGAATTATTAAAAATAACTTTGATAAAAAACATAAGTCATAATCAAACTAAGATGAAATTATTATTCAAATACTCAAAAAAATTCACTTCTTAAATTATAGAGTTAGTGATGATGATGATGGTTAGGGTGTTTCATATTTTGTGAAGTGTAATAATTTTATCAGCACGGGTTTGCCTTTGGACCTTTCTTATAAAAAGTGCTTCGTGCAAGATGTTAGTGAAATCGAACCATGTCAACAGATCGCACACTTTTGTCTTTTTTGTGGTGTCCAGTGAGAGCAAGGGGTAGTTTCGAGGTGAGGGTATTAATTTTCCTTTCCGAATGACATGTTGACGTTTTTTTCAGATCATGGCTTCCACACGAAGTAAGAACCTTCTCTGGCTCCTGGGGCAATCACCGAATCCAGATTCCTTGTGAACCCGTCTGCCTTCGCGGGAATATGTCCTCTTGGTCTTCCTTCATCACCATCAGGTGCAGAGGGTGACCCTCTTGAGGGGGCCAAGAGTACCCCTCTAAAGCTGCATAAAGTGTGGAAGAAAGCGAACATCACTGTCAAGGCGGAGCACGTTATCCGTCCTAACATCAGGAACTTTCACAATGAGTACGTGAGCCTCAATAAGGAAATCTAGTGGAAGACGCCTGCTGCCGTGACAAAGAGGAAGGTGTGGAACGGCGACCTACACGATGTCTTCGATATCGCGAGTGGTAAGATCACTGAGGCCAACGTCCCAGAATAATATTTGACCTTTCTGGAACTGCAGAATGAGGACAGTCAGTCCTGTTCAATGGGAAGTGTCGATAAATTCCATGTGTCCGTTGTCGCCAAGAAGGCTGATGGAATGAAGAAGGGGTAGATGAGGTAGAGGAAGCAAGAGGCTAAAGTGGAGAAGTTGTTGAAGAAGGTTTCTACTGGATCATCTGTAGAAACGGAGAAGAAGGTTGTCCAAGAACCCAATAACCCCAGCGCCCTGACGACAGGTTGGGACCGGGAAAACCTTTTAGATTGTCAAGCTGCTGCGTCCTTTGTTGCAGGAGCCTCAAGCTTGGGGCATGAGGTCTTGGAGATTTCCTCCTTTGCCTCCACGGTGCATTGGATGAGGAGAAAGAACCGAGAAACTGAAGCAAAATGCATTGAGAAGAAGCCTTCCATGATCCGGCTTCCCTTGTTCTCTACTGGAATGGCACACTGATTCAAAGTGCTGCCACAATTCAGAAAAAAAAATTCCCTCAGCTTCTTGGAGTACCTATCGCTATTGATGGGACCGGGAGAGAATTAGAGGTAACTGCCATTCGGCTGATGGAAACATATCAGCTTGCTGAAAGATCATCGCTCTCTCCTTTGATACGATTCCGTCCAACAGTGGCATGATTAGCGGAGCCTGTACCATAATTGGAAATTCCCTTGGAAGACCTCTTCTTTGGCTAGCATGCCGGCATCATATTCACGAGGTGGTACTGAAGAACACCTACGAACTCCTCTTCGGCCCTCCTCCAGGTCCAGAAATTCCTCTGTTCAAACGATTCCGAGATAATGGGACTTCTTGGACAAGACATCCGTCGGTACTCTACATGTCACCAATGATGCAGCAGAGAGAGGAGTGGCACTGATCAAAAGACTCCAAGCCCGAACCAAAGACGAGCAACAGAAGCATTTCCTCCTCAAAGTTGTTCATCATGACCGCAAGGGGGTCAAGATAACAAAGGCTGAGGTGGTCGCTAAGTTCCCTCCTGCTCCTTAAGCCCCATCCACCAAAGACCTGATTGCCCTGCTCTACTTACAGAATTTTTCACAACTTTGTTTGGTAATTTTAAGTTAACTACCTTTCGTTGCAATTTTTTGTCTTCTCCTTCAATTGATTTTTTCGAAGTTTCATTTTAAATGTGGAATCTTGACAATCTGTGCGACCAGTAAATATTGAAGAATCAAACCAAATTTTTGCATAAAGTATTTATTAGCCATACGAAACAAGGGAACACCCGTGCTGAAAAATATCAACATATTTCATTTTTTTACCCTGGTGAGTGAAACACCCAAATATATATATATATATATATATATATATATATATATATATATATATATATATATATATATATATATATATATCCTTTCAGGCATTTGCCTCCAACTGCTGACAGTAACGCTTTATCATATTTCCGAATTTTTGTTAGTCTTTTGCAATTTGTTTCCGATTTTTAGCATATTTTTCAAGCCAATCTCTTCATTTTGTTTTGTGTGTTCTTTTGAGTCGTTTTTTATCAATTGGATGCCAATCGTTAACTTTTATGGTCTACCTATCTTCTTGGAATCTTGGCATATGGCCCGCCAAGTTATCCCCATCATACTTGGTTCAAAGGCTCTTTTTGCCTTTCTAAGTTTTAATGGAAGTATTTTTGGTCAGGTTCCAAGTTTCTGCTGCATAGATCATATTTGGGATTATGCATTGATTGTATACTTTTCTTTTCAGGAACAGAGAAATTTTGCTTTTGAAGACGATGCTTGCCGTTCTAATTGCGTTTCAGCCTCGAGTGATTCTCTGTTAGATTTCCTGTAATCCGTTAACCCATATATATATATATATATATATATATATATATATATATATATATATACGAGGGGCGGTCAATAAGTTTTGAAATTCGGATATAAGGAAACGAGATATGAGGAAAAGTGTTTTATTATTTTTCAATATTACTACCCTCGATTTCAATGCACTTGCGCCACTTGTCCCGACTGGTGTTCAATCCACTCCTGGACGGCGAGCTGGACATCTTCATCTTCATCGCCTTGAGCTGGCTGAATAAAATGTAGTTGCTAGGGGCCAGATCTGGAGTGTAGGGGAAATGAAAGAGCTCCTCGAATCCGCACTCGCACAGGGCAGCTTGGGCAACTCTGACCTTGTGGACAGGAACATTTTCATGGAGGAGCAGGACACCGAGGGTCAACTTGCCGCGCCGCTTCTGGCGGATGCACTTCTTCAACCCAGCCAGTTCCTCGGCGTAATATTGGCCTGTGATGGTCCTTCCACGAGGCGCATAGTCCACCATCAACACTTTCTCAGAATCCCAGAAGATGGTGGCCATGATCTTCCCGGCTGAGGGTTGGGTCCGAAACTTGATGAGGGTTGGATGACCCTGTGCTTCCAGGTCATGCTTCCAATTTGGTCTCGGAATCCCAGTGATGCACCTACGTTTCATCACCTGTCACTATGCATGACTCGAATTCCGCCGGGTCTTGGTTGTACAGGAGTAGCAGCTCCTCCGAACTTTTACGACGTTGAAGTCGATCATGGGCCGTGAGGTTTCTATGGTCCCAACGTGCAAAGACTTCGGTCATGCCCAAATTGTCGTGGATGATGTTGATAACACTTCCATGTGATATTCTAACTTCTCGCTCGAATTCTTCGATCTTCACCCGTCGATTTTCGAGGATCATCCTCTCCACACGGGCCACATTGTCCTCGTTGGTCAGGTCTGACGAGCGTCCTGGACGGGGGTCATCTTCAAGAGACTCACGACCATGGCGGAACTCCCTATTCCAGCAAGCAATGGTTACATAGGAAGGGGCGGTGTCGGTGTACACTGCAACCATGCGTCCATGGATCTCTTTTGCATTCTTGCCTTCCTTGGTCAAAAATTTGATCACTGTGCGGTGCTCAACCTTCTCCATTGTGGAAAATTTGTGACTGACGATCTGCGATCAGCTACTGCTTCTTAAATAGACGGGCCCGTAGCGTGCGGCTGCAGGTCCTTACCCCACAAACAGCCATCTCCCTTCCTCTGTTTTGCTCTACCGATTCGCAAAACTTATTGACCGCCCCTCGTATGTCTGTGGTTTCAAATTTCTCGTTGTCAATTGTGATGTCTATCATGTCGATCTTTTTGGTCAGTTTGTGAGAACATTTGATTTTCAAGATTTATTTTTAGGCAGGCCTTTTTCTTTCATGGTAAGTTTTGGAAACATCCTTTGAAACTCTTGCAAAGTAGCAGATATAGGTACAATATCATTTGAAAATCTCAGGTAATTGATGGAATGCCCATGAATTTTAATGCTTATGTTTTGCCAAGTCAGCCTCTTGAAGATTTCCTCTAGACAAGAACTGAATAATTTAGAAGAGAGTGCATATCCTTCTCTTAGAACTTTGTGTAATAGAAAGATTCTGATTCTTTATGCAAACTAATGAGGGATCAACATATTTTGTATATATGTTCAGTAGTGTTATGAGCACAGGTGTTTCTATTGAATCAAATGATTTCTGATAGCCGACAAAGATCAAGTATAGAGGTATATAGTATTTTGATGTTTCCTCATTCAGGTATTATTTGCTATTGTGACAAAAAACAACTACTTTACGCCATTGTAATAATTAAAATGAAGACACAGCCATGCGCGGAAGCGTCAGAAATTCAAGGAAGTATGGTATTGGCTAATCAGTCAGAATACGCACGCGAGATCTTCTCCAGATATAACATAGCATGCTGTCAGAGAGAGAAGGTTGGCCTGGAGCTTTTCCCGTGGACGTTAGGATGGCTAAGTAAACAGCTGATTCTCCACCTGGGGAAAGAAACGTGTGCTGAGTCTATTCGATGAGAACAGCTGATGCTTGTCCTGGGGCAGGAGGGGAGTTTGAAGTCGGGCTACGAGAATCCTTGACTTGAAGATGTTGGTGAGGGGATCTTGGATGAACGAAAGTTATTTCGATCCGTGTGTTATAAATTCGGGCTTCTCGATGATGAGGATTGACGAAGAAGTGAATCTTTTCTCGAGTAGGCCCTTACGATAGTATTCCTCAATGGTGAGGGGTATCTTTGTTTTTATTCAAAAAACTGAGATAGGGGATTTTTCTAAACGAGAATGGTATGAGTGCGGATCTCGATACCACTTTTCTACTCTTTTAAGAGACCAAAGGAAGGGCCTCGGGAAGAAAAATCCGGCTCGGTTCCAATCTTTTCTCGATTCCTGGTTATTCTTCGGGACTCGACTTCTTTTCTCGATTGCTACGCAAATTCTCCTTTCATTTATCAAGATCGAGCTATATATACGTCGATTTTCCCCTAGGGGAGGGGATGGGAGGGGAGACGAGGGCCCACAGTTAAGCCTCTCTCCTAGGGCATAAATTTTCAATGTTGTAGCAATTAGCCCCTTCTGCTTTACACATGGATAAAATTAGATTTCGTCTATTTGGCAGAAATATACATAAACAATCGGAGGGGAGAGTGAGCTTGTTCATATATTTTTATTTTAAAGGTTCTTACACTCCCCTCTGTTTATATTAACGGACTACGAAATCTGCTGAGTGAAATCCTTCTTTGCGAGCGACGCCCCAAGGGTTTTGGGGGCAGCGGGGAAAAAGAGAGGAGGGAGGTAAAGTCTTGACTTCATGAAACACGTAACAGTTGACGCTGTATAAACAAACTAGCGGCTGTTTTTCCTAGTGATATTTATTCCCCGACATATATACTTCGGCAAAAACTTTGAAAAATTAGTACAATACAGCCCGGTCTTGGTTAGCAGCCAAGTACATTCTCGTACGCCCTGCCCCGCCTCCCAACGGCTTCCAGCTACGAAGGCGACGCGTCATCTCTCACCGGGCTTACTCGTACTTAAGGCCAGAGACCCGCCCGACAAACGATAGACACGGACAGGCATCTATCACTCGGGTATCGACTTCGTTCTCGTCTGGAGTACTCCATCGCTCATTTCTCAGTGAGGTTAGAGAAGAAGGAATTTTCCAAGTGGAACTTTTCAGTGGCCTGCTTACTCGTCGTATCTAAAGCCTCCAGTAAATTAGGCTTTACTTGAGTCCCCGTCATTTGCCCTCTTCTTCCCTTTCTCTGAAAGCAATCACCGTACATCCTCTCTCGAACTCTCGTCCCCGTCTAGTCATTTGTTTCCCCCCTTCCCGTTCAATACCCCGGGTCTCATCTTTTTTATTGTCATTTATTTAGTTTTGTTAATCAGTTTCCCTAAACGTAGAACCTCTAGAATTGATTATTTAAACCAACCTCTCTCGATTTTGATTATTGAACCCTCGCACTGGAATCTATATCCCTGTTTTGGGTCACCGTACGACACATGCTATTGGCTAACTAGTCAGGCCAAAAGTAAGCTAAATGTTAAAGAAAATTCGGCAAATTGTGTGGAAAGATTCAAATTTAGCAAAATAATAACATATTTTCGCAAAATGGATAATTACCTTATTATTAAGTTCCGGAAGGTGAAAATGCCATCGATTAACATCATTTTAAGGATTAAGAACGTTCATGCCTTTGAAAATTTAAAAATCGTTAATGGCTTAAAACGAATATTATCCTTAAAAGGAATAAGTTTATGAAATTATAATTTTTCAATATTTGCTCACTATTATTACTGCTCTTGTTTGTTTATCCCAATTATTATTATATTTCCTTATTTCATTCTACATTTACCCATAACACTATATTTTAAGAACTGGATTTTAGGGATATTTTGAATATGAAGAGATTTTTTTCCCCTAGTTTGGTTATGACCGAAGTATATTTGAAGTTTTTATCCAAGTTTATTCTAAGATTTCATTGAGAGTTTTAAAAAATAGTGAAGTTCAGAAATAAATATGTGTATCGAATGTTTGGGAATTTTCTAAAACAAAAGTAATTACAAGTGGTGAAGCTCACAAAATTGATTAAAATTCAGATATCGACGCTTTTTTAATTTAATTTTCGTACATTCTAAGTTTTCTTCGATGTTATTTCTAAAATAGCTTTTCAATTTTAATCTTTATCAGGAGTAAATAGCGTTGGCTTTGGGAAGTCCAACGAGATCGATGATGACTATGCACTCTTGAGGGCCTCAACCTGCACTGGGTTTAAACGGATAGGAATTTGTGCAGGCTTCGGACCCGTATCTTGACCGAGGGGAGAAGGATCCTGGTGACAGGCGAGGCTCGAGACGGTGCAATGGTTAGTAGGCGCCAGGTTGTGTCCAGACACCCAATGGCCTGCACTTTAGTGTTAAGTGCCTGCTTTGAAAGCCTTCTCGCCACCCATCCTGGCAGGAGGAGCTAGTGCTTCGAGGCAGACCTCCCTAGTTTGGGATCAACCCTGTTGCTTGTGCACCGTTGCCTACTATACTTTCCTATTTCAGTCCAGTTTCCATTATTATTCCTAAAAACGAGTAAAGCAAAGTGAAATTATTAGAGCAAATTTAGATGAAGAAAAAAAGAATCGTGAGGATTGTTTTTTTCCATATTCAAAAAGAATTCCGAAAAAAGATTTTTTTTTCCTGCCTTCAGGTCTAGAAAATAAGCAGCGATATGAAAAATAAACCAAGAATAAATTATTAGGAGATATATACTGGAAACTTTAAAAAAAATATTTAGACCAACAGCCGTTGGCAAAGCCTGATAATCCGTCGGCCAGAGACCGAAGGTCTGCCAGCAAAGGGCAAGCTCCTCCTATAAGGAAGAGAAGGATAGCCGCACCTTTTGTATGATTTATAATAAAGTTTGATTTGGTCTACAATCCTAAGTAAATTTTAGGGTGTCATCATCATCATCACTAACTTTATAATTTAAGAACAGGATTTTTTCTTGTATTTGAATAATAATTTCATCTTAGTTTGGTCATGACTTATGTTTTTTAAATCAAAATTATTTCATATCAAAAAATAAATGGTGAATTTCAGAAATAAATATAAGTATCGAAATTTGGTCAATTTTTTACGACCCAAAGAATTACAAATGGTGAAGTTCAAAAAATTTATTTTTATATATCTTCTTCTATAACTATATTTTAGCAACGTGATATTTTGAAAGGGGGGAAATTCAGTTTAGAATTCCATTTTAAAATCATTATAATTGGCTAAGTTCAGAAAATTTATAAAAATTTATCCATAGCTGCTATTTTTTTAGATTTTAAATTTTAATCTTAGTGGCGAAGTATAAGCTCTGCTCGTAGGTGGGAGTGGCGAAGCCATTGCCTGATAGTCAAATATAAAAAACCCAGTGATTTTGTGGTTTATGCCCTCCCTCTAGCTTTTGGATATTATATATATATATATATATATATATATATATATATATATATATATATATATATATATAATATCCTCTAAAGTCCGTTTTCTTTTCGTTCCCTCTATCATTCTGACTCCCCCATTCTTTACCGATAAAGGAAGAAAGACACTCTGAAGATGATCGCATAGATCGAAAGCTCAGCAAATAAAGTCAGGTTTGTGTTTTACCAACGACATTTCATTTAAAAAATAGATGAACGTAGAAGTTGTTTACTATCTACAAGATGACATAAAAAGATAATAAGAAAAATGGAAAGTTTCCAAGGAAAATTAATAAAGCCGAAATATACTATGGTCTTTAACAAAATTTGCATATATATATATATATATATATATATATATATATATATATATATATATATATGTGTGTGTGTGTGTAGGTGTGTAGGTGTGTATGTTTAAAACCAATTATTTTTTAATGTAGACAATGTTTTTACTTGGGAAAATTTAAAAAAGGTGGTGGGGGGTGCGGTTAGGCTATTGCAATCTCATCATATTGTATTATATATAACTTTTAAGGTGCTTTAGAAATGGTGACGCTTTTAAAGCATCCTTAGCTACTGCCCATGAAGATGACAAGACCCGCATTAAAGAGGAAAGAGGATGACACCATGAATTGGCAGACTGCTTACAAACAGAAGAAAACTGATAGAGAGTTTGCTATGAAAAATTAAGGAATTGTCACTGCATCGTTTGACATCCAGAAAGTTCTGCCATGCCCAATGTTGCAGACAGGAGTTGTCTACTATAAGAGAAATCTTGCAGTGTACAATCTAACCATTTATGAAACCAGTATGGAGGGAAATAAAGCACACTGTATGATGTGGGATGAAACAATTGCAAGAAGAGGTGGTCAAGAAATTGAATCGTATGTACTGAAATGGTGAGTGGATTGTTAAATGACATCAAGGAGATAAGACTCTATAGCAATTCATGTGGTGGCCAAAATAGAAATCATTTAATTGCAGCTATACTTATGCATATGTGTAGGTATAAGGGGATAAAAATCATGCATTCCTTTTTGGAACCCGGACGTACACACATGGAAGCTGATACCATACATGCCGCCATTAAAAAAAAATAAGAAATCTGCTAGACACATTATTGAGGTCCCAAGGGACTGGATCACAACAGTCAGAGCAATTTGCCAGTTTTTCTTCCTGTGCTTAATGTGAACGGTTTAACTGAGCACAGTGAACCTCTTTAATGATAGTCTGATTTGGCTTAAGGACTTCAAAATAGATTATATAATTCATATCATTCCGTGGATGAGGCTCCTTTTTCCACTAAGATATTTTTTTTTCCCTAGAACAATTCCTTGTCATTAAGATTAATATTATTTTACATAACACGCTTTTCGTACCCTTTAGCAATACTACTGAAAAAATGTTCACTTTTTAGTCAAGAAAATAGAGATAAACAAATGTTGAATCCCTGTTGTAAGTGTACCACTGTCTGGTCGTTAGGAATCTATTGCCCCAGTCGTGAAACCTTGTTTATATCCTTTAAATGAAGTGAACAATGAAATGAGCTTAATATATTTTTTCAACCATTTGTTCAAAAGTTACAGTCAGATTTTACACTCTAAATTTTTAAAGATCTTGCGAAATTCCATTTTTTCGGAACGGAGTTCATCTTTGGGTCTAACGTTTCTGGCGCGAAATTTATGAGACTTTCTTTTGAAATGGCTCGCACTTATTGTTCGTTTACCTTCTACCTATGTGACACAAACTTGCAGCTGTTACCTAAGCATTATTGCCTTTTTTAACATCCCAAAGCAAACGTTGTTTATTTTTTTTTTTGCATGTCGATAATATTCATAACTTAACCATATGTCCATTAAATTAACAATATCGGTCCAAAAGTAATAATCCAAAAATGATGAGACAGGTGCTAGGCTTCGAATTAAATAAAATATGCTTGTAAAAAAGCGAACCTTTCGATTTTTTTAGTCATAAAATAATGATAAACGTGCACAAGGATGCATAAGTTATCGAATGGCCTAATAATATAATATTCGAAATGTAAAAATATGATTTTAGGGAAATAGGTGAAATGACTATACACAAAATTTTAAGTAGGAATTAGAACCCTCTGTTATGAATAAAAATTATGATATATTAACAAATGTTTTATAAATTTTATATCTCATTATTCTCTTTGTAGGAAGACCTGATCTAGAAATTGTATGAAATAATTTATTATTAGGGTCTTAACCCACCAAAAACAATGGGTGAATCTTACTTCTAAAGTAACAGTACCCACGCATTTAAAGCAAAAAAGTAAATTAGGTATTTCAATGCTAGAAGCAAAGAAGTCTAACTTATTAACTTTAAAACCAAAGTCTTTGTGCTACTTAAAGTATTCATTGCATTTGGGGAACTTTTAATAGATCGTTAGAGTTCACACTAGAGTAGGATATGGAAATCCGACCGAAGATCACGCACGCCGGGCAAAAATCGGAGACACACTAAAGTCGTGTATAAGGTGATGATATTCTCAATAGTGGAGTGAATAAGGCCTTGGATATTCTCACTAGTGAATTCAGTGGATAAAGGGTTGAAGATTCTCACTAGATTAGGATATAAGGTTTAGGGTATTCTTAAAAGAGTAGTGAATAAGGCGTTGGATTTTCTCTTTAGAGTAGTAGATAAGGCTTTGGATATTCTCTTTAGAGTAGTAGATAAGGCGTTGGATATCCTCTTTAGATAAGTAGATAAGGCGTTGGATATTCTCTTTAGAATAGCAGATAAAACGTTGGATATTCTCACTTGAGTAGTGAATAAGGTGTTGGATATTCTCACTAAACTAGGGGATGAGGCTTTGGATATTTTCTTGAGACTAGCGAATAAGTCGTCTGGTTTTCATTACTCTTTGCTCTGTTCATCTCTGACGAAATCACCGGAGAAGGGTTACCTTTTGTAGATTGTTATACCAGGTATTCGGATGAGCCTCACGTCTTCCCTCTAAGCTGGTGTGTTCCCCTTTTCCCTCTATGCACCCACCTCTTTCTACGAGTATCTCTTGATTATTTTCTATAACTAGGATAAAGGATCTGGATACGCTGTGTAGTTCGCTACATATAAGGGGTGCCCGTCCTCCCGGCTTGACTTAATGCCCGAGTATGGTAATAATAGGCGATTATCCAACAGCTTTTCCTATTACAATACAAAGAGATTTCGGTGGCTCGGCGCACTTTCGTCCTGTTAACAGAATCTGGGAAGTGATGGTTACACTACGCGGTCCCTAACTGCTGCGAGGGCCGAAAACACCCTGGGTAAAGGAGGTATTAGGTGCAGGGTTGACGAGTCTCTTTAACTGCTTCCAGTGGCCATATAAGGTGACTACGTCAGCCCTATCCTTTATGGGTAAAAGGGAAAAGGCAAAGTCACCATTGCTGCAGGTTGGGTTATCAAAACACATGTTAGCTCACAGCTTCAGGCCGAATATAAGTAAATTATAACATTCTGCAGATTTTTGATGCTCCAGATGAGAGGTTAAATTAAACAATACGACGAAATTAAAAACATATTTTTCGTCACACACATACACGGTTGCTTTGGCTTCCTTCATCTCTAGGATATAAAAACACATCATACTTCCTCCTTCATCTCTAGACAAATATCACACTTCCCTCTTGAAACCTGGCGAAACGGACTTTTACATCCGCACTTCCCTTACATGCAACAGCTGACCCTCCTTTTGAGCAATAAAATTGTCTCTGTCTGAGGAATGACAAAACGCATTACTATCACTATTTTTGTACCTCTCCATTTAAAGGAGAACCGAAGGAGAGGAATCAGATTTCCAACGGCTTGCCCAAAGATTGTCACTCTGATCTTGATGTGAATTTATTTATTCAGTTTACGGACCTCGTCCACATTTAAAAAGGAAGTAACAGTGCAATTTCTTATCATCGATCACTGAATGAAATATGAGCTGAATCGTCCAACCGTTGAGAATAAAGACATAAACAAGGAAAATTGGAAAAAAAACAGGCATTAATGATAGAGCAGAATAAAAATTCAATCAATAATGTTAGAGCAGCATTTTAATTCTATCATTAATGAGGAAATAATTACCAAATGTCAACATACGTTATCTCATTCATTGTATTATTATTTTTTAACACAGGGAAATGACTCTCTGCCTCGGTAATGAGGACTCGAATTAATTTTATAGCTAGTTATATTGAAGAAAAAAGACCGAGCCAGCAAATATATCCCTTTAATAAAGAGTTTTGCATCAGCCTCCTTTATTTTTCCCCATTTTCCTTCTTCTAGTATTTAAAAAATAATTGACTCTAATTTATCTACCATTAACGCCTTGAATTTTGATGCGAATGAAAAATTGTGCAATATCGACAATAAGGAAGACGTTTATTGGTACACCGATGACATGGATCTCAATAATCTTCATTCTCAGGATTGAAATGACTTTCGTGTGTAGAAACCTGAAAACAATCACATTTGCAGATTTTTCCACTAAGAAATAAAAGTTTTGATAAAAATTGACTATTAATTAACAAACCTATGAGGTTTATTTCACTTTTGAAATGGATTTGAATAAGTAATTAGTGGCAGGATCGTGGAAGGAAAAGAAAATTATAGATAAATTTATGGTAAACATCTTTTATTAATCAACTTCTACCTCTAATTGATCATTTAGATAACTGTGCTCTTTTTCCCTTTACAATATTGGATGAAGTTCTCTGATTTGTATAAAGATCAAAATGATAATCACCAGCCAGCCCGAAAGCACCTGGTAGTGGTCCTGAGAAACTGAGAAACTGAGTGGACTGAGAAACTCTTCGGCAAGGTTTAGGACTTAAGAGTGATATGCAATGTGTATAAAGTGAGGAGGTATGACGGCAGTGTAATGATTGGCTATATGTGTGATGCTTCGTATGGATTGAGCTTTCAACGCTCACACATCAGACTGAGTGCACCGTCAATATTTGATTACCTCTCTACATACCCTGAAGTATTTTGTGAGCTCTATCTAGGTGATGGAATTGGTTACTGGACGTTGAAATTCAATGTTTTATCTATTAGGCTAGCGGGAGCTCGTTGTAGAATGGCAGAATGCCTAGAAACCCTTTAACGTAGTTCGATGCATCGTTTCTTGTTCTCTTCCTCATTACTTTGTACGTTAATAATCTTAATAATGAAAAATTTATTATTTTCAAGTTCAGGATTATTAAAGTAAACAGTGAGAAATATTAAAATCAAGGGTAAAGGGGGGAATGAAATTGGGCTATATAAAGATAAAAGGTTGTCTTAAAAAAAAATCGGTTACACAATAATTAATTTACTACAAAATGAAAAAATATAACCTACGTCCGGCCAATTCAACCATAGAGTTATATTTAGTAATATTATCACATTTAGGAATACAATCACTATCCTGCATTCTTATTGGTCATCGTTGGTCGCGTTACTGAATTCAAAGTCGCTAATTGGATAGGGGTTTAAAAACTAAGAATGCCTACCTTTTTCTAACTTAATCTTATCTCTAAATTAAATTTTGATAATATAACTAAATTCCAAGCAAGGAACAAGTCTTTTTTAATAGAACATCAAATCAAATGTACCCAAGAAGGACTAAATACCTGAGAAATGCATATCATCGCTGCCAATATGAGAAATAGAAGGATTGTATCTAACTAATCATTTTCACAAAATCTTTTTTCCTGTTGGCTTTCGAAAAAATTCTATGGAAGCCATTCTCGCACGAATATACCCATCTCATTCATCATGACCAGCAATTTTACCGCATTTACTCGTTAATTCGCGAATCAGGCGCTCCACCAATTGGAAGTTGGTGGGAAAAATGGCAATTCAAATTTGGTGGCAATCAAATCATGAAGTTCAGCGATGATGAGATCGCAAGAGGTTAGACACGTAAATCGTAACTGAATCTCAATCGATGAGTTCAGCAGTGTTGTTTGCATTGAAGTTAAAGGGAGAAGGAACGAATTTTCTCAGCGACCTGTCACCAACATTGCTCCCTTGGCGGAGGTCCATCCATAATCTTGCAAACAGCGAAGGTGCAAAGATTTGGATCATCGTCGCAGAGGAGAGAGACGAGCCGAATTTCTTGGTGTGCGTTCCATGATTTGATGCAAGATAACATCATGTCTCGCGTTGATTGAGGAAGAAGGTTGAGACATTTGATTTGAAAAAAAATGTGATTGGCGGTGTCAGAAAAATGTGGTTGAGTTTTGATCGTAAACCAACAATGTATTTAGTTGGTGACTACGTAGAAGATGAGAGAGTGCAAGTTTTTCTTAACTTTACCTTTAAAAGGATGCTTGGAGAAGTAAGTTGAACCAAGGCGACAGGCTAAGGCCAACCACTTGAAGTGGGAAATGGGACCTGGCTTCAAAGATTCAGTTGCGGATTAATTTTCCTGCTGTTAATGGATTTGAGGACAAGGTGAAGTTACGTCTCATGAGAAGACAAATCCAACAACACTTCATTTGTCATCCTAATTTCTGGTCTATCTGTGTTCAGTATGAACTTTTCATCACATTCTAACTCTTCCACATTTGATAAACACTTCCCTATTTGTTGCGTTGAATGATTTATTGTCTGTCGTAGGTCCGTCGAAGGTTTGGAATTGATGACGAAGACCGAGTTCATTTCTATGCAGGTCACAAATTGACCAAAGAACTTTTTCACCTCGTCTATCCTCAATCTTTATCAAGATCCCGCCATCTCTCTCTCTCTCTCTCAGAAAACTACACGTAATTTGCTGTCAGTCACCTCGAGAAGAGAAATAGAGGCTAAATTATCTCGTTCGTTGTGTTGGGATATCTGAGAGTGTCAACGGCTTAGACAGTCCAATGATATTATTTGAGCCACTTCGAGAATTAGCCTGTTTGCTTGCTTTAGGCATTTTTGACAATATATACAATTTACATATGTCAGTTGTTAGAGTCTTCACATTTTTTTTAATTATGGAGTAAGTGATAAAATGTGTGGTAGGTTTCATAGGGGTGAAATAAGTTTGTGGTATACCCATTACCCAAACAAAGGCAATACCCAATCGAGAGAACATCGTTATTCCCAAGCGGAAGAAACTGCAAGAGGAAACATACGACCATTTTGCACTTAAAAATATCACAAGGAACATGATGCAAAATCAAGACCATAAAACCGGATTAGAAACTAAAAATATAAGAGGGGAAATGATCAGATTAAGATCGACAAGATCTTACAAAAGTAAAGAAGTAAACAAAAAAGGCGAATTACCCGAAACTAAAATTTGAAAGAAACGACAAAATAAGAAAAGCGCAAATAAAAGCAGCGAATTGGCCAAAAATAATAAACGAAGGATTAAAACAAAACAAAAAGCGTAAAGAAAAGAGGCGAAGTGCCCAAGACTCTAAAACGAAGGAAAACAACAAAATAAGAAAAGCGTTTATATGTAAAAGGCGAAGTGCCCAAAACTTACAAAATGAAAGAAAAACAAAACAAAAGTAAAGCGTAAATAAATGATCCGAGGTGCCCATAACTGTAAAACAAAGGAAAACAGAAAAACGTAAATAAAAGAGGCAAAGTGCCCTAAACTAAAAAACAAAGAGAAAAAGAAAATGCCCAAGTAAAAGCTGAACTATAACATAGATATATGAAAGAAAACGAAAGTCTCGGCGTGTGCCACATAACTCATTACTGAGCGGCCTGGCTTAAATTTCAGGATTCCCATCCTCCAATCAGAGTTAGAGTTTAAGATAACTGTGAATGAATACATTTTTAAACGTGACGAGAATTTTTTAGGCCGATCCTAGCAATGTTAATTTTAATCGCCTCTATGTTTATAATCACTTTCTATTCTTGTTTTTTTTCTTACCTTTGATATTACAAATGTTTCTTCTAATCATTTCTATATACAACTCATAGTTGTGACTTTGGCCTCCCTTAATGATTACTTATAAAATATAAGAAGTCCAAATATAGGCTATTTAATTGGCACGCTAACCATAAATAGTTAACACAGAAAATAATAGTGTGACTTACCAAAAGGAAGACGTAAAAGATCAATGAATAATTGCAGCATCAAATTTAAAGCATTTGCAGGACATCGATCCAAGCAATCAAAGTTTTTTAGTTGTCTTTCTATTTTCTTTATTTACCAGCGCCAAAAGATTGTGTCGAGCTATAAACGACTATCCGTGTGTCTATTTGTATACTAGATATCTATAATAGCTATTAACGTGTTTCTATGGAATTGGTAAAAGATTGAACCTGTGGCAAAGGATTTGATTAGATAAGCATGCTTGTTAGTTACAAAAGAAGACATTATTTTGTCACTTCATTGTGCAACCAATATTTAATTAAGCATAAAAGTTTCGATTAAATACATATCTCGAGGTGTTTAAAAAGAGCTAAAAATAAAATATATAACAATTAAGATATTTTTTCTCTAAATAAATTATTTGAAGAGACTGAAACAGATCAAGCTAGCAACATTTTTTTACATAAATTTGAGTCGCGAAAAATAAGAAAATTACAAATATGAACAACTTCAATAATTTAAATTCAAATACCATCTCTACCTTTTTAAAAAACGGCGAATTGTTAACACAAAACTTTTGGCGATTCGTTGCTATAATGGCGAAAAATTATATAAAATGTAGTCAATTACTAAAATGTTCATACTTCTTTTGTTTTTGAAGTTATATCCATCAAATGATTCATTTATAAATAGAGTGGATAAAATTTAAAAAAATAGACAGCATTATATTCATGAGTTAAATCTTGCGAATAAAATAAATTTAAATTTAAGATAGCGGATAATCAAGATAATGGAAAAATGGTTTATAATTGTCGCTTTTGCTAAAATCTCATATTTCGATATTTTAGCCCGATGATGATTAATCTACAACAAAGTTTGTATAGCGCATATTTCTTTTCAAGGCATAACTCTCAAATTATAATTTCAGATTAAGTCATATGTTTTAGACAGATTAGCTCACCTAAATTGCGTGACTAGAAGAATAAACTTGTTGAAAAGTCATTATTTGGCTTATTTTAGGCTTAGACAATAATGAGAGATGTTGAAATTTAAGGTAAATTAACGCAAGCAAATTTTTCTTGGCCATAACGGGAAAAATGAGAAGTTTTTATGTTGATGCCACATAATAATTTAAGATAGTTATAAGCTTCTTTACTCTTGTCGTTTGTTTTTATTTTTATTTTTCTGGGTTTGTAATTTTATTTCTGGAATCAAAATATTTTTTTCGGATTTGAAGCAACTCTTCTTTGCGAGATTTCCGCTATCTCAATCTGTGTTTTCTTACAATCAGCTTTTCTTTCCTATTTCCAACTACATTTTCAGTATTTTCCCACATGTTCATTTAGCCGCAGGTAACAGTGAATATCTTTTTCATTTATATTAATGAATATCACAAACCAAACGACAAATATTAAATAACATATCTGAATATTTTTTGGCATCCAAACATTGTAACCTCACATATATATTCATTGGCCTTCTCCTTCAACTTCTCTTAATTTTCAAAGGTAACAAGTAAACGATATCATGTGGTAAATTGTAATACCAAATTTGTATTTATCCAGTCTTGCCAGACTCAGTTGGTTATTTTTGTCTTTTTGTAATATAGTAATAATAATTTTAACCATAAACTGATTAATCCAACTTATTTATGTGAATTATGGACAAGCTCCCTTTTGTTATTATCATTTTTCGATTTATTTCAATGTAGAGCCAATTTATTGAATTATAATATCACTTAAAATGAATAACATACAGTTGCAGCATAGAAATCTATCGCCCTCTGCACATAAAAAAACCCCTGTAAATACACACATTTATAACCAAACTACGAGTATCTTCCTCAAAATTTCCTCTCAGTGTTTACTCAACTAACTCTCCCCTTTAATAACAATTAGGAGCTATTTGAGCATTGAATTAGGCGAAATATTGAAGTACGAACGACCATTGAAGTACTGAAAATATTAGCTCAATGATCAGCTGGGAAACAAAGGGGAGTGTTGGCGGTGACATTTTTATCGTTCATCTAAACTCAACAATTTTCGATTGGCTTTAGATCTGGGCTGCGCACTCACTCGTAGATGAGGGCAATATTTTACAAGAAGAGTAGTTTTGCGCCGTTATTGAGGTGTGCACGAAGCTCCATACTACATTACAAAAATCGGGACATTGGATTTGAACAAAGGGAGAAGATGATCATCCAGTACAATTAAACGACTATTACCTTTTATGATAGTTTTTAGTGGACAGAAACACAAACACTCCAGCTCCCATTACTCCAAAAGAAACCCCACACTATCACCTAGTCAGGGTGTTTTACCCTCTCTACACAACATCGAGCATCGTAGCGGCTGATATTGGAATCAAGTTGTACTCTTCTTAACACTTTGACTGTCAGACCCACATTAGGAATAGTTAACCCTGTGCAATAATAGTTTTATTTACATGTATGCAATCATTTTAGTCTATAAATATGTTACGGAACAAAAGTTATTCTCTAGTTATAATAGTTAGTGAAAGATTTTTGATTATTTTTCTTAAATTTTGGTATATACTCTGGGAAGCATGTCACCAAATTTATGCTGACGAAAATAAAATTTAAAATTAATAAAGCTTTTAGTTATTATTATTTTAGTATGGCATATTATACATATTTGAATGGATCTAAATGCTACAGTTGAATGTAAAATGTTAATAACCATATTAGGGAGCGATGTTACCAAAATATTGGTGATAAATCACACCTTCAAGAAAAGTACTGCAAAATGTTTGGGTTTTTGTTTAATTATTTACATAATTTTTTCTGTACTTTATAATATAACAATAATATAAAATATAAATATAATCCTTTTTGAACATTATAAGGTATGAATAATGGATCAGATAAAAATAAAACCTAGGGAAATAATAGGGGACCTAGACTGAGTTCTGAGGATCACAGCTCCGATTTCTTTGATGTAGATCATGTTGATTCCATACAAGATCCTGATTACATAGAGAAATTTTCTTGATTTTGCGATAATAAAACTGATTTTTGGTAGCAAGGACTAGTTGACTAATTTACAATAGAATAAAAGAAAGAAGCAGAGAGAGGGGGTATAGAGAACACTGATGTAGGAGGTAAAATTGGTTTAGAAACTTATATGCAAACAATAATTACACCCATTGAAACCTTTAGTTGGTAATTGATGAAGTATTGGATCTTAGGTTAAAACAAACAAATCTTTTGGGAAATCAATAGATTGATCGTAGATCAGCTCCGAACACAAAATCACATATAAAACAATATTCTAAAATAGAAGCATGGAAGAAAGATGAAATTAACAAAAAAGAAAAATGTTTCTATGAATAAATTTGTTTTAAACCCCTCTCACAGAAGAAAAATAATGTCAATAACCATTTCCAAATTCTATTATTTAAATTTGTTTCATTTTGCAGACAACAATACAATATATTATTATAAATTTCTATTGTGTAAAAGTATTATTTTTTCTATATTTTATTGATATCTATATTATTATCATATATAAACATTATAAAGTATTAATTTCTTATATTTATCTTTATATATACAAGTAAATATTTCCCCAACCTCAATTCTTTACCCCACAATTAGTATTAGCATTATCCTTTTTCTATACAATCTAGGAAGCCAGAGGATTAAAAAGAATATCTCACAGCTTTTCAGATACATTTTTGGCATAAAAAAATGCATAGCATCTAAATAAAACTTTGGTGACGCAGCTTAACCTATATTCGGCATGTCAGCAATTTTTTGGTCATTTGCCATCCATATTTGAAAATTCCATGTCACCAAAAAATGGGTGACAGGGCAGTCAATGTGTTAATGACTTTAAAAATACTTTGGTATAAAAACACCCAATTATTCCAGTTTTTGGTAGCAGAGAGAAGATTTTTCTTGGTGAACTTCATCCTTATCTTCGCCAACAGGTAACTGGAGGATTCGTAATTTGTCCTTTTAAAGACGATGCTAGACTTGCGAAAGGACACCTGCGACAGCAAATTGGGGCGATATTTTTTCAAATTAGTCTCTCTAAGGAAAATGTCTTTTAATATCTACTCGTATCTCAGCAGTATTTTTCCTCCTATAATCATTTTAGCCACTGATAACAGTGGAACTTTTTTCATTTAAATTAATAAATATCACAAATCAAATATGTAATAACTTATCTAAAAATTTTAGACAGCAGAACCCTGTAACCTCATATATGTTTTCACTATCTTCAGAAAGAATTTGAATTAATCAAGAAATATTTAATACAAAAAACAGCTTTTAGTTATCTCTTTTTCAAAAGTTTTCGGCTTTTTTTTAACAAATTATACAAGTAACCTCTCCAAATTGTAAATTCAACAACAAGGATCTGTATCACTACAAACTTCGTACCCTCCTTTCAAATATTATTAATTAATAATTTTGAACTAGGAACTTCTTTTAGTTTTATGGAATGACCAGCCTGAGAGGAGCTGATAAGTAGTGTATAAATTTAGTTTTCCAAAGGACCATTATGGCACTTATTACACAGCCCTGCGTTTGAAAAAGAAATTTGGCTCTCTAGATTTTTTTAAGCTGATTCTTATGTATTTTAATCCAAATCTGGCATTGTTTTAGTTTTTTTCAATCGGGGAAAGTTTTTTGGCCACAACCATTTTTTAAATATTAATATATCTTATATATATAAGGTAATTTTTAAAGTTAAAGTTTGAATAAAACTGTGAAATGGAGCAAATTTAGTGATATAATTGCTATAATTTGTGATTATATACAATGAAAAATTAGAAAAACAAAGAGGATGCATTATTTAGAACAATCTTTCCTCCATGCACTTAATGTCCGTATGAAACCTTTCCACCCGTTCTTCACTCTATTCTCCACATTTTTTGAGAAGTAGTCAAGATGCGATTTTGAAGAGTGGAGCTTTACAGACAGAAAATTCTTCATAATTTCAAAAGTCTGAATTAATTGAACAGAATTTCAATTGGGACAAATGCTACTTTATTTCCTATATATAAAAGCATAGCCTTTAAACTTCTGCTTGATGAGTCTATAAATATGTCTCCATCTATCTGTTTTACAGGGAAAGCCTTGGATTCGTTAACAGAGAAAGATTTCGAAGCTCTTCATCTCTGCTACGGTACCAGTAATAGGGTTTTTATTGACCTAGTAAGTTATTTTCACGAAGTCTTCAACCAAGTAACTAGGTTGATTCTTGATAAACCCGTCTCTTTTTTAAGTTGCTCAGTTGGGCTTGATTTAAAGTATTAGGTTGGTTTAATTCTAAACTTGAAAGCATATGTAAATGATAAGGCAGTGTCCATTTCTCCATATTTTTCAGCACTCTCTTTTAAAATATACAGATTAACGGGTGATGTTGGTATGGGTACCATTCGCACGTGTGGAACTGGTCGTAATATCAGAAGGAAGATTAAGTTTAATAATATGTTGAATATTTTTCCTGTTCACTCCTTAAATAAAATGACCTAAAGTTAAATATCACTGAGTAAAAAAAACTCATACGATCTATATATTAAAATTATATAGTAAGATATTATTATAATTAATTATGCAATACACATCTTACCTATTAATTCAATGAGGCCAAAATCACAATTTGTCACATGATTTTTACTTCTCGCCACTGCATCGGTATCTCAAAGGGTAGTGAAATTAATTTGCCTTAATTGCATCTTCTGAGATTCTCAACCCACGTCTTGCAACAGAAATGAGGAGCGAATTTTTTATCTTGATTTCCGAATTTCATCCCAAACTATGCGTAGTAACTTGCTTTCACGAATGGCGCGTTATTTTCTATTGATGTCCAGACATTGTTACTTGCCCAGAGATAAAACAAATCCTAATTGGATCATTTTTGCATTTTCTATTAATTTTTAAAATCTTTTGAAAAAATAGAAAAATATTTGAACATTTATTATTCAGAAATAAATCGGCAGTAAGGAAAGAATTTAAAATAAAATAATTTTAGAATAGAAAAGTATAGATTTTTAGTAAACTATTCACATATGCATAAAAAATCACAGAGAGTATAAAATTTTGCTCATTAATGAAAAATCACAAGACTTAAAAAAAAATAACAAATGATAGCAATCATATAAATGGCAATTATGAATCTAATTATGATAGACAATGCTAATGAGTTAAACACTTCTTTTTTTCTGACAGAGATGCGCTCTTTATACACAACCATATTCGCATCTTTACACTATATCCAGAATGTTGTAGAATTACGAAGTATGATTCAATGCATAATGATTGTTGTATGCTATAGAAATAACATCAAATAATACTCAAAATTTGTAATTATATGATCAGGTGCTATGACATTTACTAAATATAATGAATATATTTCGGAAAATAGCGCAAAACAATTAATATTTCTAGTTTGGGGAAGAAAAAAGGCCATTGCCAAAATATTTGACCTGATTAAAAAAAATAAAAGCTGGATTGGAATTCAGTGCATTGAAATACATAAGAAACAGTTAAAAAAACATTGACATAAAAAATGCCTCAGACCGCGGGGAAAGACAACGCGTCTTTCCCAATTATTATAAATCCATGTATTAGTTTTGTTATTGCCAATAAAGAAAAATATCCTCATTAAAGTCAATTTATATTCATGTAAAAAATAGATCTACGAAAACCTGAGAGATTTTTGTAATTATAAAGAGTCTATTTCCTTTCCTATTCATTGGGTCCCTCTTTATAAAACCAAAACAATACAATGACTTTCGCCCTCCGAGTTTTATAATTTTATAAGCTTCAAACAAATTATTTAATGTCGCAAATTGTCAAAGCAAGATTCCCATTCATGTCCTACTCAGCTAGTTAGTATAGGTATTTTTATCAATCAATGTATACACAAACTATACTTAGTAAATATAAATTTATCCCACTTTATTTGGAGCCAATTTATTCCTCTATTTTTTCAATCAATGCTCTTCCTCCTCTCGTATATATATATATATATATATATATATATATATATATATATATATATAAATACATAGCAGGAATATGAAGACCCAGGTGATTATTCTAATCATTTATTGGCCGGACATGTACGACCTGCCACAGTCGTTATGTAGGCCAAACTGGCTTACAATTCAACTGCAGGATCGCGAAGCACTTGGGTTTGTCTCATAGGACTGGTGTTCCCATTTCTAAACCTGAAGCCCCTTCCATCAGGCAACATTCAGAGTATCACCATCATCCTCTTAATTCTAATTCATTTACTATATTACCTTCAGCCTTAACTTCTCTCGATTTGAAAATTTTAGAGTCACTATATATCATTAAAATAAATCTAAAGTTAAATAATTACGCCTCCTCAATTAAATTTTTCACAATATAACCAACCAACACTTCAATAGATTAACTAGCCAACCTGTCCTTGGTGAGGCATCCATACACTCTCCATATCTCGAGCGGCTTCTCATCTAATGAAATTTTATCAAAATGTGCTTCATCACTATCATTTTCCAACGTTGCAAGACCAATGTGGGGATAGAAAAGAGGATTTTTCAGCCAGATGGTGCACCTTGTCACAAAGTATAAACAATAACAAAGTTCTTGGCTGAAAACTACATCGAACTTCTTTCGATCGTGCCTGGAAAATTCACCAGATTTGAATCCAATAGAGAATTTGTGTGCCATATTTAAACTGGAGGCTGATAAAGAGAAGCCATCCAATTGTAAGCAGTTACAGATGCTTATTGAACAAAGATCAGTAATAACCGTCACGATACGAGTATAATCACAAATGTGGTTTGCAGTCGGCTAAATGAACGAAGCATTCTTGAAGACAAGGGACATTATTGTAAATATGGAATGGGTGAATAAATTGACTGTATTTAGTAGTAAAATGGGTTTGGGATCTAAATTTGTATATATTTCTTATTTAAATTTTGATTCAAACATACTAGCACAAAATGCAAGGTTTGATTAGTTTTATTAATTTTCTTATAAGAAAAAATATATTTGTCTTAAAACTTTCGTCCATCCCTGAATGGAAGGTTTGTAATTGGATTAGGATTGACTTTATTTTGTCCTTTATTCAAACATTTATAATTAGTTGCTGACACTTTTTTGGTTTTCGGCTCAATAATCTCACGCACAATTAATTTTATGTAATGAGCTTTTTGAGATACTAAATAAATGTAAAAAGTCGCAATTGTGTGATGGTCATTAAATTCATTATTAAAATGCTGGTATTCATGGAATAACTTTGTTACTAAGGAATGAAATTTTTGAGAATAAAATACGTTCCAGAAGGAATGGTCGCTGAATTTATTAAAAATTTAAGTTTTAAAATTCATAGGAGGTTTCTGTATTAATTGTGCTTGAAAGTTTTTGTTCCCAAGACGTTCCAGGTTTAGAAGAGAGATTAGGACACAGATAAATAAGAAAATAACGAAATTGAAAATTTGTTAAAATTATAGAGGAACATTAGATTAGAAATCTTAACTAGTAAAAGATGAAGGCTATTGGAGTAAGCATCTCATCATAAACTGCCAATCCTACACAACCTAATATATATATTCCCCAACAAAATCAAACTAATGCGATGTTTGACGGAAAATTTTAAAGATGATTCTACTCAGGTTTAAAAAATCCTGCCCTTATGGAACCTTCCTTTACTCTCTCATCAAATCCCTTCCTTTTCACCTGACAAGCCACTAGAGCTTATATATATATATATATATATATATATATATATATATAGTAGGAATAAGAAGCCCCAGGTAATTACACTAATCATTTATTGGCCGGACGTAATATTAACGATATCAGTTAAAAGAATGCATTAAATAATGGCTAAAAAAGTGGATGAAGACAAGTTAAAATAATAAAATTGACAATTATTGAGATTAAAGTTAAAACAACAATAAAAATATATAGATTTAATTAATACTTCCAGTGTAATTTTAAAAAAATAATAAAAAGAAGTGAAGTTATAACATAAACTGTTTTGAATATCAAATATTAAAGTTAACTGGAGTCGAATAGACGAAAGTCCTAACTCCAATCTGCTTTTAATTCAGTTTCCTTCCCTTGTACATATTCATATATATATATTAATATAGTACAAGAGAAAGAAAAAAAATGGACGCGAATGAGCAATGAGACAAGGAACAAGAGTTTTTTAGAGGCAAGAGAAAGGGACATTAGAAGAAGACTAGAATCAAAGAGAGCAGAGGGCGGCACAATGAAGGCAATCCTTTACAGAGAAGAGAGAAATGCTGTTCGGGAAATTGTTTTCACAAGTAAACAATGGTTCCCCGAAGCGCATGATTGACAAATAACTCTAATCAATTTCAAATAATCACTTCAAAGATGTGGATAAAACGAAAAGTAATCAGGGCGCAGTAAACAACATCAAACTGTACTACAGAACTCAGATGTCCACGGCCTATAAAATAGATGAAAAAAATTCCAAGGAGATTATTAACGAAACATCAAGTTAAGAATCAAATTGATAAAATTCAATGATTATTTACTATTAAACAACAAGCCAACAATCTCCTTATAAAAAAACAACAGCTGCCAAAACTCCTCGAATCTCAAGTCAACCGCCCCAATAAAGACTGCAAGCTTTATAATAACTCTAAATATATTGGCATGTCAATTACCACACTTTCGAGACGTTTAACAATGCAGCTACAAAGCGGAGGACTTAAAAATCATAGGGAGAGCGCACATGACATCAATCTAACAAGAGATATTCTAGTTGACATCACCGTAATTAAAAGAAAGGACGGAAATAAAGCTAGGATGAACATCTTAGAAGCTATTTTAATAAACGAAGAAAAGCTAACCATCAATAGTCAAGCGTTAAGCTGGAATCGAACATTAAAGTTTTTTTTAAATTCTACTCACCGGATTGGCTGGTTTCCTATAACGTTATGACCAACCAGGCGGAATAAATACCACCTAAAAACGGTTTTCTTTCATTCACTCTGATTCCGATTCCACATTTCATTACTAAAGGATAAAAAATATATCAAGACGCTCCGAAGATAATCGAATAAGATCGAAAGGTTAGCAATTTAGTTTGTTCATTACCAAACCAATTCACTTGAAAGAGAGATGACTACAGGACAAGTGATCTACTATCTACAAAAAGGAATAAAAAAAACAGTTAGAAGAAACGAAAGTTGCCAAAAGAAATTAACTAAGGCGAAATGCACCATGGTCGTCAACAAAATTTGCATTCAAGAAAGAATGCTACCCATCTACACTAATAAATAAATATATATATATATATATATATATATATATATATATATATATATATATATATATATTTATTTATTAGTGTAGATGGGTAGCATTCTTTCTTGAATGCAAATTTTGTTGACGACCATGGTGCATTTCGCCTTAGTTAATTTCTTTTGGCAACTTTCGTTTCTTCTAACTGTTTTTTTTATTCCTTTTTGTAGATAGTAGATCACTTGTCCTGTAGTCATCTCTCTTTCAAGTGAATTGGTTTGGTAATGAACAAACTAAATTGCTAACCTTTCGATCTTATTCGATTATCTTCGGAGCGTCTTGATATATTTTTTATCCTTTAGTAATGAAATGTGGAATCGGAATCAGAGTGAATGAAAGAAAACCGTTTTTAGGTGGTATTTATTCCGCCTGGTTGGTCATAACGTTATAGGAAACCAGCCAATCCGGTGAGTAGAATTTAAAAAAAACTTTAATGTTTGATTCCAGCTTAACGCTTGACTATTGATGGTTAGCTTTTCTTCGTTTATTAAAATAGCTTCTAAGATGTTCATCCTAGCTTTATTTCCGTCCTTTCTTTTAATTACGGTGATGTCAACTAGAATATCTCTTGTTAGATTGATGTCATGTGCGCTCTCCCTATGATTTTTAAGTCCTCCGCTTTGTAGCTGCATTGTTAAACGTCTCGAAAGTGTGGTAATTGACATGCCAATATATTTAGAGTTATTATAAAGCTTGCAGTCTTTATTGGGGCGGTTGACTTGAGATTCGAGGAGTTTTGGCAGCTGTTGTTTTTTTATAAGGAGATTGTTGGTTTGTTGTTTAATAGTAAATAATCATTGAATTTTATCAATTTGATTCTTAACTTGATGTTTCGTTAATAATCTCCTTGGAATTTTTTTCATCTATTTTATAGGCCGTGGACATCTGAGTTCTGTAGTACAGTTTGATGTTGTTTACTGCGCCCTGATTACTTTTCGTTTTATCCACATCTTTGAAGTGATTATTTGAAATTGATTAGAGTTATTTGTCAATCATGCGCTTCGGGGAACCATTGTTTACTTGTGAAAACAATTTCCCGAACAGCATTTCTCTCTTCTCTGTAAAGGATTGCCTTCATTGTGCCGCCCTCTGCTCTCTTTGATTCTAGTCTTCTTCTAATGTCCCTTTCTCTTGCCTCTAAAAAACTCTTGTTCCTTGTCTCATTGCTCATTCGCGTCCATTTTTTTTCTTTCTCTTGTACTATATTAATATATATATATGAATATGTACAAGGGAAGGAAACTGAATTAAAAGCAGATTGGAGTTAGGACTTTCGTCTATTCGACTCCAGTTAACTTTAATATTTGATATTCAAAACAGTTTATGTTATAACTTCACTTCTTTTTATTATTTTTTTAAAATTACACTGGAAGTATTAATTAAATCTATATATTTTTATTGTTGTTTTAACTTTAATCTCAATAATTGTCAATTTTATTATTTTAACTTGTCTTCATCCACTTTTTTAGCCATTATTTAATGCATTCTTTTAACTGATATCGTTAATATTCCTTCTCCTTCTCCTAGTGAAGGACGAAAACGTCCGGCCAATAAATGATTAGTGTAATTACCTGGGGCTTCTTATTCCTACTATATATATATATATATATATATATATATATATATATATATATATATATATATATATATAAGCTCTAGTGGCTTGTCAGGTGAAAAGGAAGGGATTTGATGAGAGAGTAAAGGAAGGTTCCATAAGGGCAGGATTTTTTAAACCTGAGTAGAATCATCTTTAAAATTTTCCGTCAAACATCGCATTAGTTTGATTTTGTTGGGGAATATATATATTAGGTTGTGTAGGATTGGCAGTTTATGATGAGATGCTTACTCCAATAGCCTTCATCTTTTACTAGTTAAGATTTCTAATCTAATGTTCCTCTATAATTTTAACAAATTTTCAATTTCGTTATTTTCTTATTTATCTGTGTCCTAATCTCTCTTCTAAACCTGGAACGTCTTGGGAACAAAAACTTTCAAGCACAATTAATACAGAAACCTCCTATGAATTTTAAAACTTAAATTTTTAATAAATTCAGCGACCATTCCTTCTGGAACGTATTTTATTCTCAAAAATTTCATTCCTTAGTAACAAAGTTATTCCATGAATACCAGCATTTTAATAATGAATTTAATGACCATCACACAATTGCGACTTTTTACATTTATTTAGTATCTCAAAAAGCTCATTACATAAAATTAATTGTGCGTGAGATTATTGAGCCGAAAACCAAAAAAGTGTCAGCAACTAATTATAAATGTTTGAATAAAGGACAAAATAAAGTCAATCCTAATCCAATTACAAACCTTCCATTCAGGGATGGACGAAAGTTTTAAGACAAATATATTTTTTCTTATAAGAAAATTAATAAAACTAATCAAACCTTGCATTTTGTGCTAGTATGTTTGAATCAAAATTTAAATAAGAAATATATACAAATTTAGATCCCAAACCCATTTTACTACTAAATACAGTCAATTTATTCACCCATTCCATATTTACAATAATGTCCCTTGTCTTCAAGAATGCTTCGTTCATTTAGCCGACTGCAAACCACATTTGTGATGATACTCGTATCGTGACGGTTATTACTGATCTTTGTTCAATAAGCATCTGTAACTGCTTACAATTGGATGGCTTCTCTTTATCAGCCTCCAGTTTAAATATGGCACACAAATTCTCTATTGGATTCAAATCTGGTGAATTTTCCAGGCACGATCGAAAGAAGTTCGATGTAGTTTTCAGCCAAGAACTTTGTTATTGTTTATACTTTGTGACAAGGTGCACCATCTGGCTGAAAAATCCTCTTTTCTATCCCCACATTGGTCTTGCAACGTTGGAAAATGATAGTGATGAAGCACATTTTGATAAAATTTCATTAGATGAGAAGCCGCTCGAGATATGGAGAGTGTATGGATGCCTCACCAAGGACAGGAGACAGAACTCGTGAACGTGCTTCCCTTTTCTTCGTCTAAGAAAGGATTTTTCAGAAGCTCCAAACAAGCGGAATGGAGCATTATCGGTGAATATCAAACACATTATCTCGTCAGGCCTGGAAAATCCAAGGGATTTTTCTATAATATCTTCTTGAAAGAACCAAGCATGCCAGGTTGAGGGGATGCTTCAGTGTGTTCACAAGCTTCTAACCACGGTCTTTCGCGTTTCAGTCATATTCTGGGATAGAAGTTGGACCTTCTCACGTAAAACTGCTTGATGAGAGATTCTGACCCTCATTTGTTCGTAGTTATGGACCTTATTGGCTTGCTTGAATCTTTGTGCATGGTGGCCTGGCTCTTTTCGGCCAATTCATTAGTTCCTTTCGTATCAGAACACAGACTTACATGTACGCAAACAGCAGGTTTAAAACACAAATATCATACAATCCGTACAAAGAAAATAAATGGAGAAAAATAAAAAATATCAAGAGATACGATACCTGATATCCTGGAAACACAGAGAAACACAGACCGATCTGTTTATATAAACCAAATAGAAGACAGGCAAAATTGGCGTAGTCAGGGTAGGTAAGTATTCTAATGCATCGTGATAATAGATAGAGTTGTATTGAAATACAGAAATGTTATCTAGACATAGTATCAGATTGCTAGATTTACTGAAATAAAATATTATTTTTCAGGAAAAAATTTATAGTGGCTTGGCGGCATATGAAAATGGAAAGGTAGACGAGAATACACTGATATGAGTAAGACAGTCTAGATCAAAGTGTTAAATTTTGGAAGATCGCTTGGTAAAATCACATGTAGATGTAAGTATTATTTTATATTTATGACGATTTAAGCGAACAGTTATGCAAATATGCACCCTATTATCTAAATGTTAACTGTAGCTACAATTTTTACAATACATTTTTCCCGGAAATATTCCAAAAGACCGATAAGGGCCAGATAGAAATTTGTTTAACTACACGCATCTTCTGGTGATTACTTCCACAACCTTCGAATGTTGTGCAGAGTTGCGTCTCTTAAAATAGTGTCAAATATTATTTGTATCAAAATGTAAACCATCTATAGGAGAGCCGTTCAGTAGAGTGTAAAAAACAAGTCTTAGAGGAATATTGAATTCATGAACCTGGCCAACTCTTTGGTTTAAAGTTTCATGAACACTAATAATGGCATGGATAGATTACGCCGTTAGAATGAAGTAATGGCAGGTGAGCATAGAGGTTACTCGGTGACATATGGGAGAGTTTGTTCACGATAATAAACGCGATGTGTCAAGAGTGCAATTCCACTCTTCTTCAGGGTGACGGGTTTTTATAGTTAAATGATGCCCGTAACACTCAATTTAAGACTACCTAAATAATGGAGTAAGTGAAGACTATCCAATTTCTACTTTTCCTTTTACCACTCTCAATTTTTTACTAATGCATCCAATTTATCGATATGTCTGGCCACATATATTCTAAACTCTTTGAGTTTCATCTATTCTTTCAGCTTTTAATTATAGCTTCTAATAATACATACGCTGGTTGAGAATGTGTATAAACTTTAAAATGCTAGGCGGTAGTTATGACAGACAAAAATTGACCCTGAAAAACAGGTAATATATATATATATATATATATATATATATATATATATATATATATATATATATATATATATATATATATATGTATATATATATATATATATATATATATATATATGCAAATGCCATATGAGAATACACACAGGAATATATATGTTGTCGATGAATACAGAGAGATGTTATCCATATATAAACCCAGATGAGGAAATTTACCCCTAAACATACATATAAATTAAATCTTGGCAGTTTTGTATATGTGCAAAGCAAAGGCTGGATGAGAATACATAGTATATACATTTATCTATTTTTGGTTGCATCTTTAGCATCGAATTGAAAGATAGATATCGCATTGTATGTTGCTTCTTACGGAGGTTTGGGGCTTGTGTTTTGACTTCTATTTTTCTGGAGTAGAATATTGGTGTGTATTAGGTGTGTTTTTTCCTTTTTATTTATTAATTAATAGATAATAATAAAGAAGTGCGCATATCTAGAGTTTTTAGGATCTGTTTGTTGGTGACTGTAGAGAGGCGGATAAGGATAACAGCATATACATGATTACCATGATGAAAGCGTAAATCTGTGTCGTTAATGCTCTCCCTTCCGTATCAACGAGGTATCAACCATTATAAATCTTGCAAAAAATTTCATCCATCTTGTCTTCCCCACTTTTCTAAGGAGCATCCTCTCAAAATTCCTTTGGTTATCTGCTAATCGCTTTATCGCCTTTTTAATGAGTAACAGCTTTCTTCATCGGAAATTGTAACAAAACATCTTCGACCTACAAACGTTTTTATGCTACCTCCATTTTAATTACTTTCTTAATAACCTTTTCTTGCAATTTTATTTTGGGGAAGTTGATAAAGCGTAAAGTGTTTTAGGCAGTCATTCCCTCTGACCTGGTTTGCGGGGAAAATATGAGATTTTGCAAATAAATATGGGCCTTACTCAAATCCATCCCTGATGATAATAAAATAACAATTAAGTTTTCTATATTAAAATTTCTTCCTCGTTGGTTGTTTCTTTTAATACGTGATAACTTATTACTTCCCTCTCTCTCTCTCTCTCTCTCTCTCTCTCTCTCTCTCTCTCTCTCTCGCTCCCGATCTCAAAACAACGACCTTGCCGTCGATGAGAGAGCTTGCGCGATCTGCTTGAGTTAAGCTAGCTAAGCTGAGGGGCCTTTAGTCCGGCAGGGTCACCCATGCTAGTAAGGTAGCTTTGGTAGGATCCAGACTAAGGGTTATCAAACTTCTCTACAACATCTTTGATGCGTCTCCTTGCATCACTATACTTATCTCTTCGATTATTTTAGTACTATGTTTCACCAACTCTCTTCAACTGTCAAAATAACAACAACAAAAACAAACATTCCTCTCTATCACACATAAGTTGTTTAGTAATAAAGGCCTTACCAGCTACCTTATGCCGTGTGAGAAGAGAAGCTTTGGAACCTCTTTAAATAACGCCCTGGAGCACTCATAGGTTGCAAGAGACTGGGATTGAAGGGATCTGAGGCGTTTGAGGTACGAATAATGGAGAAATTCTAGGTACCCCTTAGAAGCTTTTTCCTAACGTATAATGGCCTTACTAGTCCCCTGTGGCCGCTACTTGGTGAATAAAGGCTCAACTTCTCTTTGGTGAGAGAGCTTTTGTGCCTTGCTGGTTTCCAGATCAGCTAAAGACCTCGGATGAAGTCGTGGGCACTTAGATTTACTATTTGCTTTAAGTCTTGCCGTTCTAGTTGATTAGTAGGGCTTAGTAGGAAGATACTTACACCTCAAGCACCCCTGTGGAAAAATCAGAGATTCAGTTTATCAGGGCTCTCATGCTAATCAGTTGGGAGCTGCGGCACGATTGGGGACCTCTGGCCCAGTGGAGTCCCTAGGGTTAGTGTGCTTGGTCAACAGGCTTTCTGTTGACCGAACGACCGAAAACCTCCTGGAAATAGGTGGATGTGATTAGTGCGAGAGAAAATCACACGCACAAAATCTTTTTTAATGCGTATGGTGCCAGAGTTTCTAAAATTGCGAAGAAAAATGGTCCACAGTTGCGCAAGTTAACCTACAGAATCTGCGAAGTTTATAGATGGAGTGAAGACTTCGGGGACAAGAGCTGGAAGGAGCTGCCAGATGCCGTTAGTGTCTGTGACTTCTGCAAAATGGAGGAGCGCCTGGGTGAGAGCATCGCTCAACTGAGAGATGAGAACTCTGTGCTCAAAAGGGAGGTTCACCTCTTAAAATCAGAGAAGTGCAGATGTTCAGGTGAGTGCGAAGGAGAGAAGGCCTCAGACATACAAGAGCAGGAGTCTTCTGCTGCAAGACTGGCTCAAAGAGCCAAAAAAAAGAAAAGAAAGACAAAGAAGGGAAAGAAGAAAGAGGAGAAATTAGAAAGAGAAGAAGATAAAGTAGAAAGAGGAGAAAACAAAGTGGAACCAGAAGACGAGAAAGTAGAAACAGAAGAAGAGAAACGAGAAACAGAAGAAGAGAAGACAAAAGAAGAAAACAAAAAGAAGAAGAAGTAGAAAAATGTATAGGAAAAAAAGGAAACCAGCAAGTGGCTTCCGAAAGGAAAGATTCAGTTGTCTGCATACAAATGTGCAAGGGTCCCCCTTATTGATGATTCTCAAGCGCGGGGTCTGCAGCCCCTGCTAGCGGCCCGACTTCGCACTAGTGTGGATGTAAGCTGCCTGTTAGGCCAGAGTAACCCCCACATCAGAGGAGAGGCTGAGAAATCTCAGATTTCTAAGAGCTCACTCGTTGCTCTGATGGTAAGTGGCAACGACCTCTACATGAGAGGAGGTAGGGTAGGCCCTAAGAATAAAATTCTCCACACAGTCATGGGAGCCGTGGACGGCTGTGGGCTGAAAACCCGCATGCGTATTGTGGTCAGGATGCTCCCGATGATAGCTCCAACATGGACCACTTACTCGAGGAACGTCTCTTTGAACCGGCGCCTAGCAGTTTGTGTACGGCACAGGGGGTCTTTTTTGTCGACCCGTACCACACTTTTTATGCTAGGAATGATCTCTATCAAAGGGATGGGGTACATCTTTCCTTTAAAGGAAAGGCCTTTCTGTCCAACATGATCCAGGATGTCATAGAGAGGACCCAAAGGAGTATGCGACCCACAGTGAAGGCGGACGTGCACCAGTACGCCCGCGTCAGTCCTGGCACGTCCTTTCCGTAGGTCGCTAAGAGGAATGCCACCGCGCCAACAAACAAGCCGGGAAACGGAAGAGGGTAGGGAGTACTACATTCGGAGACCTCCTGAAAGTTCTTGCGTTTAATGCGAGGTTGATCAGGAACAAGTTTCTTAAACTTCGTGGCCTCGTAGCGACAGAAGAACCTGAAATGGTAGACATAACAGAGCCGGGGGTAAAAATCTCAAACCAAGATTTTGAAGGTGAATTCACAATTCCCGCTTAACAACTTTTCCAAAAGGATAGGCCAGACAAAGAGGGTGGTGGTGTGATGTTGTATGTCAAGTGTACATTAAAATCGACAAAACGCAACATTCTATTCGACCGCGAGCTACTAGTTGTTGATCTAGATATAGGGCCTGCCAGATACAGGATCCTGCAGCTTTACAGACCCTTTGTCCGTCTCGTTGAAAAGGACAAAGATCTGTATCGGCTACTGGGTGAACTTATTCAAGAATGTGTGTGTATCGCCATGGCTTATTTCAATACTCAAGTTGACTGGGAAACCAGAGAACCATAAGGTGAGAACACACTACTCCTGGAGTTCGCGAACAACGAGTTCCTGACTCAATGGGTGAGAGAACCGACGAAAGGCAATAACACCCTCGACTTGGTTTTCACCTCTAAGGATAACATCGTTGATGATCTCTTTGTAGGCGAAGAGCCCGGTGGCAGTGATCACTGACTCGTCAGATTTATAGTCAAGGTCCCTAAGGTAGAGTTTGCGAGTAGTAAATCAAGGAAACTTGATTTGGGAAGAGCAGACTTTGCAGGTCTTCGTGCTGGATAAACTGATGCGCGGCTAAAAGTGTGCGAGGATGTTGGACTTAGGTGGAATAGATTCAAAACTACGTTCATGATTCTTTAATCACGATTCATCCTTTTGAAAATAATTCATGAGTCTTCCGTTCAACCAAATCGGTTTAATCAAGAAATTGGTCAACTGCTGAGTGAGAAGAAAACGGTGTACCAGCAGTCAAAGATTTCTGGAGACTTTGAGGAGTACCGCAGGCTAGCTAGGAGAGTGAAGTCCAGCATAAGGGCGGAAAAGCGTGCGAGGAGCTCCGAGTGGTAATACTTTGCAAGGAAAATCCCAAGGAGTTCTTTGGTTATGTAAACAGCCGTAAACCAATCCATCGCACGATTGGTCATTTAGTGAATGAGGAGGTGGCATTAAAGCACTCAGATGCCAAAAATGCTAACCTCCTCAACGACCACTTCTCGTCAGTGTTTACTGAAGAGTGTAGTCCTGTAGGGGTGCGATGAAGATGTATAAGAGAAAAACTTCCTTCCAAAGCGAGAATATAAATAGCCCATTAAAATTACCAAATCAGGACGGACTACGCCGTGGCGTAATGGTAGAGTGCTTGCCTCGGGATGCAAAAGACCCAAGATCGAACCTCAAAGTCCACAATTTTTACAAAGAAAATCCCAGAAGAAAACGGAAAACGCTTTAAGGACAACTCAAGAAATCAACTCAAGAGAAAACCGCTGTCAAGGAAAACGGAAAGAAAACGACTTCAAGGGCTAACTCAACTCATCTCATCAAGACCTCATCAAATCGTCAAGAAGCAAGAATAACTCATCACGTCATCAGAATTGGAAGGAATCTTCACATCGTCGTTAAAAAGGAAGATACATCAAGAAATAGAAGATCAAGAATTAACCCAGCCAACTTAAAAGAGTCAGATGGAATCTCAGCCAACCCAGCTTAAAGAGGAAAGAATTACTATAAGTCAGATAAATGAAGTCAATGTTCGAGGGGCATCTTCAGTCTAGACATAAAACATAGATAGGAATACAGAATATATCAAGATGGATAATGATAAATAAGAAAAGTTATAATATAAATATAAATATGGACCCCCCTCCCCTAGGAACTCGATTAAGAAATCCAATACTAGTCTCTCTCCAATCCTCAAATTAGCTCCGCGTTCGAGAAAGGGACCTGTGTAGGGGTGCGACGAAGATGTATAAGAGAAAAACTTCCTTCCAAAGCGAGAATATAAATAGCCCATTAAAATTACCAAGTCAGGACGGTCTATGCCGTGGCGTAATGGTAGAGTGCTTGCCTCGGGATGCAAAAGACCCAAGATCGAACCCCAAAGTGTACAATTTTTACAAAGAAAATTCTCGAAGAAAACGGAGACTACGAAAAACGCTTTAAGATCAACTCAAGAAGTTGACTCAAGAGAAAACCGCTGTCAAGGAAAACGGAAAGAAAACGACTTCAAGGCCTAACTCGTCTCAAGAAATCATCACGTCGTCATGAGGCAGAAGAAGTCATCACGTCATCAGAATTGGAAGGAATCATCAATTGTCGTTAAAATGGAGATTCATAAAGGAAGAAAGAATTACGAAGATCAAGAATTAACGCAGCCAACTTAAAGAGTCAGATGGAATCTCAGACTACAAGAATACATAAGTCAGATATATGGAATACAATGTTTGAAGGGGCATCTTAATCTCAAAGAAATAAATATATTCGTATATAGAAATCTCAAGCCTAACGAATCTTGTGGAATTCTTTCACTTCGTTTTCAGTGAGTACGACCAGAATAAGGCGGTGGATGTTACCTACTTAGACTTTCAAAAAGCCTTCGATAAGGTACCACACCGCCGCCTCCCCTGGAAACTGCGTGCGTTTGGCATAGACGGAAATGTAGTAAATTGGATAGAGAACTGACTAAGTGGCAGATGGCAACGGTTGGTGTTGAATGGACAAGCTTATGAGTGGGTGCCCATTACTAGCGGTGTTCCTCAAGCTTCTATCCTGGGACCACTATGGTTCATCATCTACGTCAACGACATGGACGGTGACATGGTCGCGAAGATTTCTAAATTTGCAGATGATACCAAGCTTGGTATGAACGTCGCAAAGGAAGGAAATTCTGCCCGCCCTTAAGATGATCTTCGAAAGATTGGGGAGTGGTTGGACATGTAGCAAATGCTTTATAACGTCAACAAATGCAAAGTGATGCATATCAGCCACCGAAACCCCCAATCTCAGTATATCCTTAAGGGCACTGCTCTTTAATCCAGGATACTGAGAAGGACATGGGTGTAACAATCACTAGTGACCTGAAGTTCTGGAAACAGTGCATAGAAGTGGAGAAAAAGGCCAAAAGGATGTTAGGCTATATAAATCGATAGTTTTGATATCGAAACAAAGAAATGGTACTCTGTTTGTACAATTCACTTGTCCAACCGCACCTGGAGTACGCCGTATAATTTTGGAGTCCTTCGTTTCGAAAGGATATCACGAGATTGGAACGTGTGCAAGCCATGGCAACCAAACTTATTCCCTCTATCAGACACAAAAGTTACCACGATAGATTAAGGGAATTAGAGCTGTTCTCGTTGGAGACCCGGAGACTGCGTGGTTAGCTTATCGAAATGTTTAAAATACTCCAAGGCTTTGACAATGTAGACTACACTGATGTTTTCCAACTTGTTGAGGGCAGAACTAGAAACCACGGCTACAAACTTGAACTGAAGCGTTACCACAGCGATCTGTGTGGGAAATTTTTAACATACAGCATCTCTGGTAGCTGGAACGCACTTCCAGTTTAAGTTGTCAACAGCAATTCTCTTGATCAGTTCAAGTCAAGACTGGACAAAGTCTTGAAAAGTGGCCGTTTGGGCACGTAAGCCGTTGAGCAGAACTGTGCCTGCTCGACTGCTAGTCCAAAGGTACACTCTCTGAATGGGCCCTCAAGGTCTTCTAGGGTATTTCTTAACCTTGTAGCTCTCCCCCCCCTCTCTCTTTCTCTCTCTCTCTCTTTCTCTCTCTCTCTCTTTATTCCCTCTTTGGCCAATGATCGTTATAGATGGCGCAAATTTCAATTCACTCTTCATTTTATTTCTTTCGGATCTCCTCTTGCAAATTTCGTTCGTGTACTTTTATTCTCGTTTCAATGGCAGAAAAGTAAAGTCATATCAATACAGACCACGAAAAAAGGTGGAGAATTTCTAGAATCATGGTTTTCGGGCCAAAATTATTCAAATAGACGGATTGATATTAAAAATTGGTACAATGCACTGAGATAAATTTTCCTTGTCACTTGCTTTTTTGTTATTGCACTGAATGTTTTTTTTACATTATTATTTTAATTACTACTTCTATTTACACGTTTCATTTTGATTATCTAATCTGTAGTGCGCCTTTGTTTATCCATTTTTACTTAATTATTTTGTATCTTCTTTGTTATTGTTCTATGTGGAGGTTAGCCCAAGAGAGGTCAAAGGTGCAAACATTCCCAGACATAGTCTGGCCATATCACCTTAGTTGATGACCCCCAGAACGTTTAATCAGTTTGAAACCCTGTCGGGCGACCCTCCTCCATTGTTTTTGGTTATCATTCCCCAGGGGAAAGCCGAAAACGTGAACTATCACGACGACCTCTCCCCCCAAGACGCTGTGAGACGCCCGTGATTTGGGGCTGTTTACACAGCTACATTCCAAGTCTCCCATGGGAAGCCAGGTGTTCTACGCCTCTCTCTCTCTAAACTCGTCCCCCGCAGAAACCCACCGTATTTATGCAAGCAAGTCCATTCATTTTCAGCGAGAGTTTCTTCTGACGTTCCTTCATCAAATCGTTCTCCGTTGGATCACCGTGTCGAGCTTGTGATCCCTTGAACGGATCTTACCTTCGTAATCTCACTGTTCAGAGACAGATTACTCTCCTTCGTTATTCCCAATTCAGGGGGCTAACCTGGATCAACTCTCCGATCCTTCCCTCCACTCTACAAGGTCCTTGTACCTTAACCTCAACCGTGAGACAAGAGCTAGGAAGTCTGAGAAGTCCTTCCGTGCAGTCCCATCTGGTCGCCGCGTCGACACCAGTCCCTGGAGCAGACTCCCCCCCCCCCCCTGCTTCGTGATTCCCATTTGTAGGGGAACTTAAGACCTGCTCTACGCTCATCTTCTACTCTACCAACTCCCCCCGAGGCTTCGTCTCGACCAGTAACACCATTGAATTTGCCGCCGCAGAGGTAAAACCAAGGTTCCAGTCCCGGGATTTTCCGTCCCTTTAATTCACTTCCCGAAAACCTCGTAATTCCCCGCGTTTAATAAAGATCTTTCAAGTGATTTTTACAATTCCCGCGCTATTCTCATTTCTTCCTTGCCTGCCTGTATTAACCGCTGGTCACTTATTCATTATTATATTAGTTTGCTTAGTTTTCTTGATCAATAATAATTCTATAAGTTATGTGTATATTAAAGATTATTAATGTAAGACGTTTTTCTTTCAGCAACAACTAAGCTGAAACGGCAATCTCAATTTTTCCCTTTTATTGGCCAATCTTGGATTAACGCACTCGAATATAAATTTGGCACAAGCCCTTAGCTGGGACTTGCCGGCCTTTTTAAATACCCGTGGGCGCGACTCTGTATAGAGCCTGACACCACAGTGTCGTTCCTCGACATTCTATAAGCTCTCAATTATTGATATACATATTAATAGTCCTTTTATTGCCTTGGACTCTTATACATTAGTCACATTTGTATATACCTCCTCCCCTTCTTTGAGACATGTGAGAGTAACTTCTTTCTTATATTATTATGTAAACTTTTATTGATAAATTATGCCAACATGAGCTTCCAATGTACCCGACTCCCGGCATATGGTCTCACATTGTCCTCGCCGTCGCTGTGGATCTGTTATTAACCCCTCCCTCTCTCTGTTTCTCTAGATATATATTTGGTTCTCCTTGCCATCAATTTCCATTATATATATATATATATATATATATATATATATATATATATATATATATATATATATATATATATATATATATATATATATATCACACAACAAAACTGAAAAATAAATCATAATATATATGAATATTAAACAAGAGCTCCGGACTCAACCGATTGGCCTGAGCCTATTTGTTGAGTGAGCAAATTTTCACAGGTCGGTTATATTATCGAGTTACCAAATCTTACTCTTCGCCCCCTCTACAAAAATTCCCGTAAGACGATCTGATCCGATGTTTCAAGTTCGGAAAGTTCAAAGGGTTACAATGGATATCTACCTTTCATTCAACGAAGTGCGCAAGTTCGGCAAATATTCAAATTAAAAGAAAGAATCTACCTCACTTTACAAAGAATAATATATATAGACCAGGCAATGGCTTCGCCCCTTGCCCCTATGGGGGGAGCTTGCGCTTCGCTACTAAGATTAAATTTTCTGAATGTCGTAGAATTGCTCAAAGTCTGGTCCAATAATTATTCTAGTCCTTGATCTGGACACACCGCTTTTGTTTAAGTCGATGGTATTGAGACCCTATGACTCAATCTACGATCATATATATATATATATATATATATATATATATATATAGGCGTTAATTCCTACTGAACGTGTGAAAGCTGGTTAGAGGCGAGTTGTGCCACGGCCAGGATTCTCACTATAAAAGTCCCACTTGTTACTGGGTGGAGGTTTGTGTTTGTTAAATTCTAAGAGTGCATAATACAGGTTGAATAAATTAGCCGAAGGGATTCTTAATTAAAGTCTTGCCAAGGGTACGTCAAAAGGAGGAGCCACAAATAAACACACATACAAAAATAAACTTTACTTTGCACAAAAATAATAATTAGAAGCAATAGTTAAACGGGAATTTAGGTAAATAAGGATGAAAATATTAAACCAGATTAGTCCGGGTTGACAGCAATTATAAATAACAATATCATGGAATGACTCACTTGCATCTCTTTAAACATGGAGGGGAGGATAACACTGACGTTAAGCGTCAAGATTTATAATGACTCAATGGGAGTATCAATCACTGTTAATTAAATAGGTAATTTAAGAATAGTGGGACACTGGGTTACAGATTACCATTAATTGTGATGGATTTGAGAGACGACTACTCAGGTCCAGACGGGGTGGTTCAGGTGGCGTTAAGACGAGTTCTCGGGGAGAGGGGGGATAAGACGACGGGTTAGGGGCTGCTGACTGAAGTCCCAGTTATTTCACTCCTAACTGGATGTGACACTAACAAATAGTAACTTCCAGTAACTATTTGGATGTTCCTTTTTCTTTCTCAAGTTACGTTGAGCAACAGAGCGTATTCTTCTAGTCACAGACTCTGTGGGGCGGGATTTGCATCAGGAACACTTTGAGACAGCGACCAAGTTAACTCAGCGGCGCGTTGGCAGTCGATACGTTACGGCAACGACTCTAGGTCAACGTGAAGGTTACGCAAGCAGGTTTGGGACACTGCTCTAGAGGGATGAACGGCGTTGTCATTTATACCGCGGACTGTGTAGAATCGAGAGAGAGATTCCATTCACGACAATTTGCTTATCGCAGCACCTTCTGGACAATCTCCATGGTATCATAAAGAAGGCAAATAGAATTTAGGCTTCTCTGTGAGATAGGCCTTCTTTCGTAGGACTTCCTGTCGCCTGTTGGGGAAGGGGGGGAGACGAAGGTCAACTCAACGACAAATTTCTTTCGTTGCCACGATTGTCTGGCGGCATGCGAGTATGTACGTTCCATACCCTCACACTGAACTTCACCATTTGAAATTTTAGGGTTTTTAACAAATTCACAAAATTTCGATACTTATATTTATTTCTGAACTTCACCATTTTGTTTTTTGATATTATAAAATAATTATTAAAAATAACTTTGATAAAAAACATAAGTCATAACCAAACTAAGATGAAATTATTATTCAAGTACTCAGAAAAATCTCCTTAAATTATAGAGTTAGTGAAAACTAGGCAATGGCTTAGGCACTCGCCCGTAATGGGGGAAGCTTGTGCTTCGCTACTAAGATTAAAATTTAAAATCTAAAAAAAAGCAGCCATGGTTAAATTTTTATAAATTTTCTGAACTTCGCCAATTATAATAATTTTAAAAAGGAACTCTAAACTAAATTTCTCCCCTTTCAAAATATCATGTGGCAAAAATATAGAGTTATAGAAGATATATAAAAATAAATTTTCTAAACTTCATCGTTTGTAATTCTTTGGGTTTTAACAAATTGACAAAATTTCGCTACTTATATTAATTTCTGAACTTCACCATTTTGTTTTTGGATATTATAAAATAATTATTAGAAATTACTAAGATAAAATCATTATTCAAATACTCACAAAAATCCCCTTCTTAAATTATAGAGTTAGTGATGATGATGATAATGATGATGATGATGATATTTTATTTCTTACAATTTTAATTTCTAATAATACTGAATATATGTTTACATTTTAAAAAACTGTTGAATTGTAAGTCCATTTTAATCTATTTAATAATTAATATTTAGACATAAAAAACAGCTTCAATAATTTCTAGGTTCTTTGGGGAGTTATTGCACTAATTACATCAATTTCCGTTTATAACTCTGCTTAATTAGCACAATTTTGATTAGTGTGGTGTTTTCACGTAAATATTTAACTCTTGCTAAAAAAAATGTTCTCTATTAGTAGAATAACTGTCTGGTATTCATAAATAAATATTACATATCTGACAAAATTGATATAATATAAAATCATTCTTCCAAACGTCTCTCATGTTGTTGTTTCCATTCCTCCAAATCATAGTATTTCTTATATTAAACTTTTCAAAATTTCTAATAATAACACCTTATTTTCTTCCCTTGCAGATTTCCTTATTTACGCAGAGTTTAAACCAACAATTTCTCCCTGAGTACATAGCCTGAAAAAGAAATGGGTTTAATGGCAAAAATCTACTATAATATTTTTGCACAAGATATCAATTGCACTGTGATCACAAGGCCTAGGGCATTGTTTAAACTAAATTTAACTTTGAAATTGAGATTCTTGTTTTGCGATATTTTTCTACATCCGTGAAAAAACAGTTGGTTATAGCTTTTTACATTTCCACCCCATAGAGATTTTAGCGATCTTTTGAATCATTTAATTCAAGAGGAGACTGTTGATGGCTTGAGAAAATTTCCGAATGCATTCGCTTCAAGAATCGAATTCTTTCGCCATTCTTTAATAGAGCTTTGTTGGCGACAGAACCCTTTTTTTCCATAAAATATTCTATTTAAATTATCGGGTACTTCTTTTTTTCATTGCTCTACACCAGCAGCCTTACCTATAAGAGGAACATTATTAATGCCTATTTGATTTTTAAACTTGCAAACTAAACCCGACATAATAAAAGTTTCTTCAGTTACTAAAGCAGTGAATTTCTGTTTCATTTTGCTATTTTCAATTCTAAAGTAAATGAGTAAAGCTTCGTTTCTGTTAATTATGGTTCCTATTCCAACTCAGCTGATCTCTTTCTTTTCCTTTTCACTTCACTAACCTCTTAATGTCTTCTTCTTCACTGTTGTTAGTGTTATTTAAGGGTGTCCAAAATTTAAACACAGCTAAAGTCATCAAAGGATGGCAACGAGTTCTGCTTATGGGTTGCGCCTTTGTTGTGTGGTCGGAGGAGTCTTGCTGTTATCTACGATTCTTGGTTATGCAAGTTAGTGTGATCCTCTTGGACAGCAATCGCGAATGCATAGATCGAAATCTTGCCAGATAATATCAAGAAGTAAATAGACAACCATGGTTTAAGATAAAATGTATTAATTCCTAATTTTATCAGTTATTATGGCCCATTTTTGTTTCCACCTTTACAATATTTAACAACTAGCGGCCTTTTTAACTAAGACCAAATATAAGAAACGGAATGACTGTGCTGAAGAAATAAGCCTTTAGGAATTAAGCACCCTCTAAATTTTTTCTATTGAAATTTTTTTGTAGCAGTAGACGGGTATTAGTTTTAAGACTAACAAAACAAGAATTTGACATAAATAGATTTCACTCAACGGCAAAGTATAAGGGCTTTTCTCTTACGGGGTGGGAAGACTGGAATGATAAAGGTCAAAGTGATTGAATATATTATCAATATCAACTTAAAAAAATACATTTCTATTCTAAAATAGGTACTAGGCCAGTGTTTTCAAATGGTTAACCAAAAAAAATTAAGTTGTTTATTCATCGAAGTTATAGCTATATATATGTCATAATGCAAAAGGACTATAGAATGAGAAGACCAAAGCAGCATCAAACGACTTCGTTGGCCGAGTCATTCCTCTGATATGAACCCAAATTGTATATGTTTGTGGAATTCAAAACAAAACCTTAAGGAAAAGTGGCCCAGAAAAGCAATATAGTGAATATTAATGATATCATACGCTAAATATGACTAAAAAAACACAAACTCTAATCTGATAACTTATTATTCTATGCCAAGGCGAGTTTCAGGTCTATATGCCGCTAAAGAGAAATCCACAAAGTATTATTAAAATAATTTCATTGTTTAAAATGTATTTCATTCTTTAAATTTAAGGATAAGATATTAGAGCAATTAATCAGGAATCTATTGATATTTTGCATGTACATATGTACATATAAGAATATAATGAAGACATGAATACATTACGCACAATTTATATTTGTCAGCAAATGAGAGAGAGAGAGAGAGAGCGAGCGGGTGCGATCGAGTCACGAGAAGGGATTCCGAGTGAAGTAGCTTTGCTTCCAGAACTTCGGTAAACTTCCGGAGCGATAACGCGCCAGAAACCCGTCCCATTTATGGCGTTATATCCTTTACCGCTGATTCTCACCATGGAGGCTGTGAGACCGAACCGATAACGCTTCCGTCGGCAAATATTGGAACTTCTGGCAAAATAATATAAATTCTCCACCCAGACGATAATCGAGGATGTATTCTTTGACCTTTCGCACCGCGAGCTGTCTCCCCGTTGCTTCCCAGTAATACAGAATTTATTCACGCGGCATCATAAGAGGTCTTTAAAATCATTCATTGATGACGCGCAATCCTTGAACGAAAAATACCAGTGCTATTCAGTCTCGCAGCAGGAATCCATATTCGGAACGACAAAGAATAAGTCTGGAATATAGTGTTCAACCCTCCTCCTCGAAGAATATCTTCCTCCGAATACCTATACTCGTATTCTTCTCCAGAAAATTGTAAGACTTATATTTTCCTTCATCGTCGAAGAAGTGTGACGCTCTCCGACGAAGTGTCTCACCCCGCGATCGCCTCCCGATCCCTCTCGGGTAATTACTGTAATAATTATTGAGCCTCGTACGCCTAAGACTTACCTCATAGTTAACCCCGTTGTCCCTCGGGTAATTAATGTAATTATCGAGCCTCGTACTGCTAAGACTCACCTAATATTCACCTCCCGTTTGCCCTCGGGTAATTATTGAGTCTAGTACCGCTGAGATGAATCTTACTTGTCTTTTCAATTTCATCCAATTAATAACGGTGTTAACTAAATCGCATGTATATTATTCTGTAAATATCTATTATTGTTTTTATAAGATTAAAAGGCTATTTTGTTCTCTTGTTTAAATACTCCTACCACCAAAGCCTTAGTAAATAATATCAATATCGGCCACGAGTAATTTATTCTCGCCATTTAAATCCCTATCGCACTCTCGGAAAATCTTGTCCTCCAAATCGGGGCTGTTGTCTTTCCTTCACTGCATCATTGGGCGGGAAGTCATAAAGGGTTCAGAACGACTACCTGAATTCTAAGAAAATAGTAAAGAAAATTAAAAAATAAAGCAAGTAACGAAAAGAACTATGAGTTATAATGAAGAAATATTCCAATGATAAGAAGCTTTTTCATTTTCGGTCCATTTAAAAGATGCGCAGTATGAAAATGGAACTTACGAAAAAAGTCTTCAGCAATATTACACTTATCAACGTCTTGAAAAGGGTAAATAATATTTAGAATTCTAAACGAACATTTTCGGAATAATAGCACTGTTAAGTTGTTCTCTTCCTGCATTCAATTTGTCTTGCTTTTGACAGACAGATATATATTAACCCATTTTATTGTAGTAACTTTTAGAGCACAAAGAGAATTCGACAATAAAATTCGCCTACATTTTTAGTATAATTATTGACCAGCATTTTTTAAAGAGTAAAACTGAAATATTTATTTTATGATTTCGATCTCGGAAACTGCTTCCAGGGTTTCTTATTCCACATTCTGCTGGAGTGAAAATGAGCCTTTACAACTTCTCCTACAACGAGGGCCGGCCAATGGTGCCTTCAAGGAGGGCAGCAATATTTATTCTAATTTTCATGTAAACTTTATTATGCCGTCGGCAGAATTCGCTCACGATCGATAAGGGTGGCACAATTAGCTAACATTCAGTGGTTAGCAATATTTTTCCTTTCACTCATGTCACTCAGGATCAAAATATGCACATTTCAATAGATATTTTTCTTCATGGAAGTGGTTATCAGCGCTGGCGTCTGATCCTTCTAGTACAAATTCATCTAGTCAGCCTTTACTTTAATATTTGATAAAAAGTTTAGATTGGCGTATAAAATTTCTTTTTTTAGGCATATTTATTGCGTGTTTTGAATAAGGTTGAAATATTAGACGAAAATTAATTATTAAGTGGCTTTGAAGTGAAATTACCATTAGGGAGAATGACATCTTTAAAGTTTATTTAATAAATTTTAGCAAGCAAAGTTATATAGAAAATAAAGCGAAGGTATAGAAGTGTCTCTCTTTTTCGGGGCAAAGGGTCGCTGACCGAGTCATCTATGCGTTAGGATGGTCTTCGTTGAGCAAACTTGCCATTTTCTTCTGGTGCCATTTTTATCTATCAGGTCACATTGTGGTCACGCCTGTCATTTCGGCTTAGACTTGTTATCTACGCGTAGACTGGTATCAATCCTCTAAATTCTAACTCATCCAAACTTGCCAGATCAAATATCAATTGCGAGGAACCCCCGGTACATCTACCATATATATATATATATATATATATATATATATATATATATATATATATATATATATATATATATATACATATATATATATAATAAAACTCGTCAGAAATAATAATATTAAATGTTCTAATATCAAACACAATAATGGTTTTTCTGTCATTAGCTCAAACGATCTCGAAATTTATAATATATTCTATTAACCTTTTGCGTTACTCACGAAATTTATTAAAGTTTGTTTACTTGGCTTCCAGGTCTTAATGAATAAAAGGCTCGGTTATAATCTATCCATGTGATCCATTAATATATCAAAATAGGCTACCAATATTATTGCGGTCTTCAACAAGGTCTGCTAACCAAAGTCACGTCCTCTCACTTACTATGAATTATGACCTTACGACCTTCCTCACTTTCAATAATTCCTGGACTAACCTTTGGAGTACCTTATCAATATATCATTCGAAAGAATATGCAAAACAACATAAGGGTTTCGAATTTCTTTATAAGCGATGGAATAGTTATGAAGTTATTGACAAATAATTCCCAGGCTAACCTCGGGAAGACTTTGGTCATTATATGATTCAAAACAAAATGTAAAGCAACATAGTTTTTTTAAATTTTGTTAGACTCGGCAGAATAGTTACAATGTTATTACCAAAACAAAACAAAATGGGGACCGGCTGACATAGTGAGATATAGAGTCCGACACCAAAGTGAAAACTTAAATATCATTCATGCCTAAGTTTCCGTGTTAGGCCAAACAATAATTTATTAAATTAACATTTCTCTACCATGTGATCGCAAACAGTCTACTAGATAGTAGACCTTTTCTCTTTCTTTTCCATATTTCTCTAGGAAATATTAAAGATTGATATACATTCATTCCCAGCTTGTTAGTGATGATACAAAACTGATCAAAACACCTCAGTGCCTTCTAATTACTAATTGTATCTTTTTCTAGAAATTTTCTACCGCACATCATTTTTTTATTAAATCAACTTTGATACTTTCTCACTTTTCAAACAAGGGTTCATTACCCTCCTTCCCAAATCTGCTTATCTAACTTGTTTGGCATGTGATCTAAATTTTAATCTTTCACTTTAACTCAATCAACGACCCAATATTCTTTCGCATATATGTATTTGGGAGGATCTCACATTATTTCATAAGCAATTTGATTCGTTCACTATATTTAAACCTCTTTAGAGTAACATCTAATACTCAATTAAAATTGATAGTTCTATTTTTTAGAATTAGTCGATTGTTTTTTCATTGTCCCTTACAAAAATTAATGTTGCATAATCGTAGCTGAATATGTTAGCCAATCCAATATTTCCACTAAATATAATCATTAATTTTATCAAATAGTACAATTGTTAACAGTTTTAACAGCTGTTAACACTAGTTAAGCCAATCATATTTTTTTCTCTTAGTCCTCATATTAACCTGAAGATTGCTTATCTTTGCCTCATCAGCATTTTGGACCAAGGGCTTGTAACTTATTTACTCGATGTCATCAATTTAAACAAAATTATCATGAAACCATTCTGTAACCTCATTTCATATTTAAAGCAATTGATCTACGTTTTCTTTATCTTTTCCAAACATAGAAAATGTAGAAATTGGTCAGTTTGGTCTCTATTTTTTACCCAGGAATCATTGCTCCAAAATAGACATATCGTAAATTCTGAAGTATACATAATTATAATTTTGAAACTGAAAGGAAACTTTAAATTACAGGTTGCCTTATAGAGTAGGTATAAAAGAGAACGAGTATTAAGAAAATGTACTAAATAAAAAATTTCATAATTATTGACATATAAGGTTATTTTAATGAAGACAACCATTTATTAACTGTATTAAAAGCGAAATTAAAAATTAGGTGGCTATTTATTCAAGTTCGTCCTAAGGATTAACATACTCGTAACTAGAATTACTGATTTCAGATTATTCCTCATCATCATCTTCCCACGGTGTCTTCTCCATCTCTAACCTTGCTTTAAAAATCCAACATTTTATGCATGATGTTGCAAGTCTCTGCATGTTGAATATGAAGATTTCGTCAAAAAGGTGCACAACATATTGATGGATCACATATATTAATTATTGCTTTTTGTGTGTATTTTCTGACCTTTAAGCGTCTATATTTTAGTCAAAATAAATATCATATTTAATAGCTTATTTAAACCCATATTATGTGGCTGAACCACGGATATAATGCGAAAGGTATGCCTGCAATACAGTGGTTAATATTTTTTAATGTTCGTAATTTTATCAGTGAAAGCTTCTCGAAATGATTACCCCAGTGACAAATCAACTTGGCTTTCTTCTTCGTGCATTATCAAGCCAAAACTAAATTCTACCTTCGTTTATCCATCGAGTTATGTCAACAGGTAAATTAAAGCCCTTCAAAGAATTGTTCCTATATAGCAATGAATTTCATTCGAAAATAACAATGTATTTACGCTTCGTCCAATTTGCACGGAAGATTAGTATGTAAGTATACTTTGTCTTTTAGTGGCTAATATGTAAAATTTATTGAAAATGACCTACTACTTTTGAAATCAATAGTTTCAGCGATTCTGATTTGATATCGTAGAAAGCTGTATTCATTTCTTGCTTCAATTATAATGTATCTTGGGGAATTTGCCTTGAAATTCCGCATAATTTGGAGTGTGATATTTTTGGGGGGTCTTAACACAAAGTTATTTCGCTTTAACATACAAAACACCAGTTTGGGGTAGTCTTAGGTTCATGAGTTCAACTTGGCGAAAAAATCCTGCACAAATATTGATTACATATATAAGTATGCAATTTCTTAGCGTGCAATACCAGGTTTTTTCTTTAACCAACTGTTCTACAAAAAAATTAATCTCTAGTTAGCGACAAAATCGAGTCATTAATGTACATTTTCACTTATTCATTCTCCTCAGAAATTGTTCACGATAATTAGCCCAATTACGCATTAGTTTTTTTCCAGAGTTTGAAAACAAATTTACTGCTGCAAAATTATAGGTTTCTTATTTGAAATTTTCTTCACATTCATTTATTCTCATAGATTTCTTATTAATGTATATAACGGTCTTTGTAATTTTACAGAAAATATTGCTATAAAATGGCCATCTCTCTCTTTTTCATTTCTATAAATTACCCTTTATGACTATGTAGCAATACCTTATCTTAATTCTGAAGAATACTACCACCTCTAAGTAACTAAATAACGGTTTTAAGCGGTCTTTTTACTTTATCTAGCTAATTTTATTTCAAATATCCGCATTTTTACCTCATTTGCTGATTTAACAATAAAAATTGGAAAAGGTCTATTTCTTTCTCCGCATTTTATTTAATCTCTTGCCGTTACCAAATTGGTTTCTTATGCCTATAATTTTATAAATTTGGCTGATACACAAATAGCTTGAATATCCTCAATAATGGGTTTAAAGCTATTTCATTTTTCGTTGTCCTTCTTCTCTCGTATTTTCGGCATGCAATCATTTAATACAAACAAATTACGAAGTTTATATATAATTACTCTACCTAAAATCAGGAAATATTACTTTGTTTTTAACTTTATGCTCATTAACTTCAAGTGTAAAAAGAATATTTCTAATCACTAATCTAATAAAATCACCCACTTATGAGGTTTAACTACCTGATGATTGTTTGTGTGGGAGACCTTTCAAAGACGAGTTTGATTAGGAAGAGTAAATGAGACGACAAAAATTCCAAGGGATGTTTATTCCAACATTTCGCCCTTTTCCAGCCTCTTTTAAGCAACTGATATTCTTGGAATAATACCATTGTTATATAAAATTATTAAAATAATCAATTACCCATAGCTGGTCAATCGAACATTGCGTGAGAATTTTATCAATTAATACTCCAACTTATTCAACTACTCATAGCATTGCCTAAATTACGTTTGCAATTTATAAGATCGACCAACCCTTTATTTTCGTTTTAGTTACCAAAAATAGGTAAATAAATTTAGTGTATTAGGAGGTAGTTAAATCAAAAACTGGCAATAGTCTTATCCGGATTGGCTCTATTTTTAAAGTTAACCGTTTCCCCTTAAAATTTAGTTTTGCCTAAATAGGGCATATATTCGCTCATTTAAGGATAGCGTTTTGTCTATAAATTTTACCCTTGTACAATATTATGATAATTTAGCTAATTTATACTTATTTTCCAGCCTCACTTCCTCTCTTCTTCCAGTTGGGTGGCCTTGGCTAGGTTACAGGTCCCTTTGGGAGGAGATATTGCGCATAGTGCCTACTTTTGTGAGGTCCTAACAAAAACAACAAAGGAAACACAGGGCAAAGAAAATATTGAAAGCGATAGGCCTGAACCCCAGGCTCTTGCATCCCTTTGCAAATCTCCCACACAACTTTCTTTTTTCACCACTTCTTTATTTTCGTTTATATTCCACACACGCACTTTTGTCCCCTAAGAACACCCACACACTTCAAATTGAGCAGTTTATGAGTAGGTCTTTAATGTTTTCTAGGATTTGATTGCATCTAGCGCATGTTGGTGTATATTTTACAATTAACTTTTACATGATTTTTTAAAAGTCACAAAAGTAGTGCCTAAGTCATGATAATATTAAATACCCAACATAGTGTAGGAATGAAAATAAAATTCATTCCAGCATTAAATATCAGGTTGGAACGAAAGTAATCTCTGATTTTAGGGTATATATTAAAAGTTTTAATAATTTATGACTGTGGACATATTTAATTTAAACTCAACCTCCATTGTTTCCTAGCACGTCAATCCATCTATCACAGAGCTTATAAATGCCACACTTGTAAAATTCTTTAGGCTTTGGTGGAAAATATGAGTCCAACTCGTTTTCAACCTCTTCTCTTGATGTCAACCTAAAACTATCCAAATGTTTCTGTAATTCCCTAAACACGTGTGAGTCAGAAGGAGAAAGGTTAAGAAAGTATTGAAGATAGAGCAATATTTATTGTCGAGGTTCGAGTGAGTGGGTAATCCCAGTCCCACTTCCTGGACATATATTTTATTACCGCACTGAGGTGAAGCGGAGGTGAAGCGCATCCAATACACCTACCTTAGCCACTTCCGGTGCGTACCTTTTTTCATCAAAACTAAGATGATGATCCCCTAAGTGTGTTCCCCACTCAGTAAAAGCCAACCATGGGTGGATCGGTCTATCATTTAGACCCAGATTCTCATTTAAAAACGGGAAACCTACCTCCTACAACGTCTTTCATTTACTACATCATCTCTTGAAGGGCTCTGAATGGATTTTGTCGTTATACTTTGATTAACACCTTTATGAAAATCATAAAGTATAACATGTCTAATGTTATCTTTAGATGGGAGATCATAGGGGTAAATACCGAAGAACTTTATGAACCATAATTTTTCTAATCTGAAATAAAAAGATATAAATTACTCATTGTCCCATTCCTAAACGTTAACTAGAGGCACTACTTTAATAAATAGTATCTAAAACTTTATTCCAGAAAATCGGATATTACTTTCCTTCTAACCTCATATAATTAAATTAAAATACCTACTAATTAAAAGTCACCGGCGACTCATGTATTAAGGTGTCACAAGGTTAATGTTCTTTTTATTAGAGTACATATATGCCTTCTCAAAAGGATATTATGTCGTGGTATGACCAGGTGTACATCAACCGAAATTACGGCTCCACCTAGTGATGGCTTTAAGAGTGCTTTAAATACACAGTTGCTAGGCCAAGGAATATTCAAACAGGGCTACAAAAATATACTTTAATAGGACTAAAGATTACATATACATATAGTGCAAGTTAAATGCAATTCAATTAAATATTGACTGTTCACTGCTAAGGTGATTAATACTATCAATTAAGTTTGAACCAAAGGATAATTAATTAAGTAATGATTTTACAATTATGCAAGTTCTAGAGCAAAGGAAATTCTTAAGGTTCAACGCATTAAAAGTGGGAGGAGCGTAACGAAGCGGGGGTCAAATACATTTTATATTCATGTGCAGCGAGTAGGACTAGGTCGGTAAGTTCGACCTTGAACTTGTGGGCATCTCACGGGACGCTCATTTCAACTTCGAGAAACTGAAGTTGGAGCGAGGGGGGATGGGGCTCTTATCTTTAAGAGTCAAACAAAGGGTGCTTCGGGGATTGATTTTCCGGTCCTTAAAACTTGAAGACGTGAGAAGGGTTGAAGCGCGCCTAACTATCTCCACGAACCACACTGAGTGACGAATAGCTCTTCCTTGCCTCTTCGACAATCACTCAATTCTTCTCTGGACGAGAATGTAATCGATTCCCTCTCGACTAACAAAAACGTTACGGCTAACGTACTGGACGGCGGCATCAAACACAATCTGCATGTGAACTTCAAAGTCTCGAATGTATACTCAGAAATTATCTAGACGGGAAAAAAGATTTATTGCCAACAGACTTCCTTAATTGCCTTGGGTCGCGAGAAGTCGCGATGGCCCATTAATGGTTTTTCCATTGTTTTACTTTTCACAGTGTATAGGGCAGACGAATTTAGAGCCGTGAACGGCGAACTGGGGAAGTCAGGGGCGGGGGGGGACGATTTCTTCTCTCTATATTATTCTTCAACGCATTAATTTTTGGAAATCTAATACATTTGTTGTCGAAAGGATTGTTTTAAATTTTCTGTATGCTGTTTAGAAATAATTGTAATCACACTTAGACCTTTTTTTAAACTCCAGTAATGGCTTATACCTCATTGCGTGCGTGAAGATCTTATAATCTATGAAAAGTACAAATAACTGTTGTTTATGTACCATATCAGTTGTCTGAAGGAAAACATGTAGATATTGCTTCATTTTTATTGTTTCGAAGTGTTTTAAGTAATTTTCGGAGATAATCTTTAGCGAAGATGTAAATTTGGTTCATTATTGCAATATTAAGCGCAAAAGGCAATGGTTTGATCGTGAACAAAACTGCATTAATACTTCTGGACGTGTAATTCATCAGCAGAAGGCTATGATTTACTTCTGTAGAATGATACATTGTTTGAATAATATATTTTTGTTAGTGAATAATACATTTGCGTTTAGTATTTGTTCTTTGGTGGGAAGATAAGTGTTTTCTGTTGTTGGGATGTGATGCCTAAATTAACTCATCTAGTGAGTTGGTGTTTTCAAAGTGTGATTTAGTGTGCTGTTCTTTCATTTTCGTCAGTGTATTCCTTTTTTTATATAATTCAAGGACCTTTTATTATTTAACCGTTAATTAAAGTATAATGACTGAGCGCGTTAAGTTAAGAGAAATGTGCATGGCAGAGTGTGAGTATGAACGTGAGTCGTTGGCAATTTGTGTTGGACGTGAATTGGTAGGAGTGGGGATGCTCGTCTTTGTGTGGCTGCGAGAGTGTATGTTGAAGCTAAAAGAGGGGAGAGCGCGGGATTTGGAAAGAATATTTATGCTGGAGGAGTAGGAGTTAAGTGCAAGGAGAATTTTTGGGAGCGTAAGGTTAGCCCATTTACAATAATTAGGAGTAGGATTATTGACAAGAGTAGTGAGTGGAGAGAGGTAAAGGGAAGAAATAATTAGGTAGCTAGTGAGGCATCTCCTGTCCCTGATGGAAGTAGACCTAGGTAAAGAGAGTAGGTCTGTGCCAATTACTTTGAATCAAATGTTCAGTATTTTAAGGGAAGGGGGGACAGAGTTGGAGGTGAAGCAAATGAAGTGCATGTGGTGGGTAATTGTAAAGTTAAGTATTTAAAAATGCTTTTTTGTGAACATGAGCACAAGAGAAGGATGAGGGATTGTTTTCTAGATATACCTGTAGCGGATATGAGTGAGAAAATTTAAATGATAGTTGATGGAGTTGAGAGGGATGCAGTTGTTCTTTTACATGAGGATGTAAATGACATAGGGAAAACTAGGTCGAAGGAGCTAGTGCCTTGATATAGCGATTTGTTATGAAAGTTTTCGGATAGTAGTAGGAATTGCGTAGTGGCAGGAATTTTACTTAGGCTTAGAGTAGGCAGTGAGTGGATGTCGCGCGCAGTTGGGATAAATGAGAGAGTGAAAATATTGTGATAGTATGCGACTAATATTTTTAATATATGGAGTGAGTTTTTTGAAGGGTCGATTTGTATGTAATGGATGGGTTGCACTTGAGTCGCAAGGATTTGAAAGTGTTAGTGACGCTCTCGAGCGAGCAAGGTAACTGAATGAGGCAAAGTCGGGGTGATGGTTTCAAATGAATTTTAGTAAGGCTTTCGACAGGGTTCTACACTTACGGCATTTGAATAAAGTTAAACGCATGAGATCAATGGACGTATTTTTAGGTTGATTCAGTCGTGGATGAGTAACCTACAGCAAAAAGTTAATGTAGATTGGATTAAATCTTAGCGGGGGAATGTTACTAGTGGGGTTCCTCAGGGATCATTTTTGGGGCCGTTGTTATACTTGATTTATATTACTGATCTTGACTTGGGTATATATAGCGACGTAAGCAAGTTTGCCGAAGATACGAAGTTAGCTAAGATAATAAGATCTAACCCTCGTACTGAGGTATTACAAGATGAATTGATCGTATTTAGTATAGGTAGATTTAATCCTCTGAATAATTATAAACTGAATGGGAGAGCTTTAGGAAGTTCAGAATGCGAAAGAGACTTGGGTATCCCGGTAAGTTCTGCCCTCCGGCCTAGAAAGCAGTGCATAAGTGCTAAGAATAGAGTTAATACGGCATTGCAAATTATTGGGAGGAACCGTAAGTAATAGAAGTGCTGATGTCATTCTAAAACTGTACCTGGCATTAGTTAAACCTCATCTTAACTTTGTGGTGCTATTTTGGTCATCATATTATAGGATATACAGTATATGGCTTTGCTTCAATCTGTGCAAAAAAGAATAACTAAGATGATTCATAGCTTGAGCTTACCTTAAAGGGGAAGGCTACATCGGGTGAAACTGTACGGGCAAAAATGTATCAGATAAAAGTGTGCCGAACGAGAAACTGTACTCGACAAACTACACCGGAGGAAACTGCATCGGACACATCTGCACCAAACGAAACTGCATAAACTATCTAATTTTATAGATGATGACATAATATTTTCTGATCCTAAGTATATAAAGGAATCTTTTAAGCTTCAAAGGATACCAGATAGGTTAGTAGATTGTACCTATGAATATGGAAAATAAATTTTAACCATGGATGGTTAGAGGCGATTTAATGTGGAATAAAAAATTGGAAGTTTAAACTACAATATAAAGGTACATGATCACAAGTAGGTGATAATGAAAGTTATTTGAGAGAAGTAATTTAAAGTAAAATAAACAAACAACCATATATGTATATAAGCAAGAAATAAAGCAAAGAGCTTATCAGGGAAATAAATACGAGTATGAAAATAAGTTGGAAAAATAAAGTAGTGATTACGAAGCTATATAATTCATATGCTCTACCACACCTGGAGTAATATATTCACGTTTTGTATTGTTATTATAGATGGGAACTTCATACCCTAAGTGATAAACAAAAGTTTTGAGACTACTAGAATTTTTCCATGAGGTAAAGTAATAGTTTTAATCAAACGTTGCATTTTGTTTTATTGCCTTTGAATCATAATATGAAGGTGAAATATACAATTATTTAGAGCTAAAACACATTTTATTAATAAATGCAGTAATTCATCAGCGCACTCAGCATAGAAAATCATAGCTCTTTTTCTTGAGGAATGCTTCAAATCGTTTTGGAATGCTGGAGACTAGATTTATGATCATATTTTGACAGATATTTCTCCCTTTTTGGTCAATAACCTTCGTTAGTGCTTCTAATTGGATAGCTTCTGTTTATCAACCGCCAGTTTAATTATCACTCACAAATTCTCTATTGGTTCAAATCCGGCGAATTTCGGACCAATGATCAAAATGTTCTTGATATTGTCAGCCAGGAACTTTGGTATAACATTTGCTTCTTGACAAGATTCTGAGAAAATACAATTAAAATCTCTAATTTGTCATGAAGTGTTTGGAAAAGAGGATTATCAAGCACATTTTAATACCATTTTGAGTTGATGACAATGCTCTAGGGAAATATTGTTAGTGTTTCATCTCTATTAGATGAAAAGAAGCCCAAGAAATAAAGACTGCCCGGTTAGTTTATCAGTACACGACACAGGATTCTTAAGAGTGATTCCTTTTTCTACTCCTAATGAAGTATCATCCAAAGGCTCCAAAGAGCGAAAGGGAACCTCATCATAGAACATTATTTATCTCCAGTCTTCAACAGGAGAGACTGTTCATAAGGTTCTTCTTGGTGAGATGAGGCTTCTTGGCAGCCCTTCTCGACTTAAGAACTTTGCGGAGCTCTCTCTCTGCCTCCGTGTGCATGCTAAGGGGTTTACACTTACTTAAATGCAATCGTGAGCAAGCTTAGCACTGAATGAAAACACGTTCTTTTAGTTTCCAACTTACTTACAGGCACATTTGTCTCCGGCAAGTCACTAATCAACTACGACTTACATATATAGCGGAAAACCATGACCGTATATAACCGTAGCGCTTTGGCAGGATGTTATCGGTTCCAGCACAGTTTTTTCACCCAGGGATTGAAGCCTTCGATAATAAAAGATTCATTTACACAAGGGTCGACAAGGACGTTCGCCACTAGGTTCACAGATGCATATACATAAGCCAAACGCTCTGAACGATTCGAGAAGATCTACGTTGACGTCGTAAGAAAAGACCCACGATGCCGACAAAGACTTTTCTACTCGTACTTACTAGAGTAGATCGCTTTACGCATTGGCTAGAAGACAATCGAATAGTAACCATGTAGTCCTAGGTTTTTGTTACTTCATGAGAGGCAGAGTTTTGTTTCCATTTGACCATCACGATGGATTGATGTGGGCAATTCAAGTCTTACCTTTGGCAGAACTCTCTCATGCCCTAAGCATTAGGCATATAAAAGTAACCGATGGCACCTCTAAAGTAGAGCCTTAAAAGATTGTAATTACAGAAGCTAAAGCGGAGTCTATGAATTGTCGCCAGTAACCCCTTAATGGAAGCACACTACTTGGTATTTCTGGGTTCATGGGTTATACAATGAAGTAGATGCCAATTAAAATTAATAAAAATAGCACAATTTTGATAAAGAAATTGTTAGAAGATACAAGTTTAGGCAATAAGTAATAGGCAATATTAGCGAACTTTTCCAAAACAAAAAAGGAATAGATAGATGTTAAAATGAATAGAATTTTATTAAATGAGATGATTTTTTAAATGGAATTGACAACATAGTGTTTAAATATTTGTAGTGATTACATGAAATTTTCAGCTATAGTGAAATCCACCATACAATAAGTCACCTTTAACCTGATTACTTTAAAACAGCAGCTCCCTTGGGTAGGGAGCCATACTTCACATAAGGATTGTAGCTATAAGGAAACCGATAAGGATACATCATTTAACACCTAATATTCCATTCTTTTTCCTTCAGGAATTTCAATGTTTAGGCGGGGAGGGAATTGAAGAGGACGCTGATCCGCGACTTTTCTCAGAGAAATTATATGCAAACACACACAATTCACATGCGACCAAGATAACATCCGCTTGGGATTCAGCCTACCTCTCTAAAGTGAGTGAGAGAGAAACGAAACATCTCTGTTTCTCCGATAAAATTCTTGCCATTTGCCTTTCCTTTCTTCTAGAAGCACAGTTTCATATAACCCGAATTCTTTATAAGGAAATAAATTTGCTTCTCGAGATCAATCATGGTCAGTCAAGAAGATTCATCCTATTATCTCCACGCCAAAAGACAAGGTGATGACAGCTACCTCAAACTGTGGGGCTTCGTCACTCCCAAAGGTCCATGGTGTCCATTATTTGCTAGCCTAGCTTCTCACCTTGACAGAAATTTCTACATGTCAAGGCAAATACCGCCGCTAAGTGTCACATTTTTACATCGATGAGTGACTCCAAATGAAAGCCTACTTTCTACATTGCTCGCCAACTTTTCCACTTGCGTTTCTATCATTAATTCACTAAATAAAAGGCTTATTGACTTCGCATAAATAATTAAATTTAACATTCCATAAAAAATATAATTAGGAATTCGTATATAATTTTAGTGTTGTTAGTGTCAAAAGTAAAGAGAATAAAATCTGGGCATTAAAACCGATTTAATTCTTAGTACGATTCCTATTGAAGTGAATAATCCATTATTTATATGCAACTATCGTATTAAAAAAATTCAATGATTACGTTAAAGTAATTATAATTATTTCCCATAATAAAGCTTAAAAGCCAATCTCTCTCTTTGCAATCCTCGAAAGTAAAGCGTATCCATTCAACTTGCTTCAAATACATTACGAGGGGGCAATGCTCTGGATACTTTGGGAGGTCATTCAAAGCAAAAGCAAATAGGGTTTTAATGGAATACATTTAGTGCGACTAGTAGCCACAACAAATGAATAACTATTCATTTAATTACACTATGTTAGATTTATGATCCCTACCAAACTATAGTCTGAATATTCTTTCTATGGGAAATTATCTCATAATATAAAACATAAAATCAGTATATTGCATAAATTAACTTTATTATTTTCATGTTATTTTATCGCCATCATTAATCAAACTCGTTCAGTAGGATTACAGATGGCAGGTGAGATATGCTTTTAAAGAGCCATTTATTTGCAATAAAATTTCTTTGCAATTTCAGTCTAATTGTTTGACTATGTTTCTTTGCCATATAATAAAATATTAGAAAATAAAGAAAAAAAACAATTTCAATTGCACCTCGAGAATACTATCAGACACTATGAAGAACATATGCCCTGTCAGTATTAGATATACAATGGAAACGGAAAGTAATAACACCCTTTCCTTTAAAGATATTTTATTAACTAAACAATTATAATAGTCTAGAAATATTTTGTATGTAGGAAACTCACTAATACGAGCTTAAGATTAAACCTGTTCAGTTGTACGGATCTAAAATACAAAATTTCATTCATTATGACACTTTTTTACCGCGCAAACATTCTTTGTTTATCTTAAAATCCTATTGACAAAGAATTTCAGTACCTCAAAACCTTGTTTTTGCACATTTGTTTCCCATCATATTTGCTAGAATAGGCAAGATGCATATTTTGAAATAGAGTGTAGTGTCTTGAAATATACATTATAAAACAACAAAAATATTTCAGTTAGGGTAATTTTACGAGTGTCAGATTTCTCGGCGAAATTTTATATAGGTGGTGGTTAAATTATTTTGAATACGTGGCATCATAGTCAGTTGTCTTGTAACTTTCACAATATACAGTTCACATATTACCCTGCTATCGCCTAAGTTATAATATATTATGTCCTTTTATAGTTAAATTATTTAGTTCTAAATACATCAGCCAATTTACCTCTGCAAGTTTACGACATAATAACCTGACCAACCCAACTTTTACCAAACTGAATACTTTGAAAATTAAACCACTTTGACTAAAAATAGTAAGATATTTTCCACTTGTTTTTTGTTGTAATTTAAACATTAATTTGAAGATTATTTATAACAAAGTGAAGGTCCTGGGTGGGGTCATACAACTGTTGGCGGCCGAAATTCTTCCGAAAATTTGGTGAATTCTTTTGTTGTTTCGTTACGATAGTCTACCATAATTACAGTAGAATATCGGTATTAATTATCACTACATCTTGAGTCGTAATTCCTAACAGGCCAGCAATTTGTTTGTAAATTTGTATCATTTGGGTAATATTTTATGCGTAATTGCCTTTGTAACTCATTATCGTAAGTCGCGTATATAGCATCCGGTTCAAAAGTCTTAGGGGTTACATTATATATTTATTTTATTGTCCAAGTGCTCTAGGGAAATATTGTTAGTGTTTCATCTCTATTAGGTGAAAAGAAGCCCAAGAAATAAAGACTGCCCGGTTAGTTTATCAGTACACGACACAGGATTCTTAAGAGTGATTCCTTTTTCTACTCCTAATGAAGTATCATCCAAAGGCTCCAAAGAGCGAAAGGGAACCTCATCATAGAACATTATTTATCCCCAGTCTTCAACAGGAGAGACTGTTCATAAGGTTCTTCTTGGTGAGATGAGGCTTCTTGGCAGCCCTTCTCGACTTAAGAACTTTGCGGAGCTCTCTCTCTGCCTCCGTGTGCATGCTAAGGGGTTTACACTTACTTTATTGCAATCGTGAGCAAGCTTAGCACTGAATGAAAACACGTTCTTTTAGTTTCCAACTTACTTACAGGCACATTTGTCTCCGGCAAGTCACTAATCAACTACGACTTACATATATAGCGGGAAACCATGACCGTATATAACCGTAGCGCTTTGGCAGGATGTTATCGGTTCCAGCACAGTTTTTTCACCCATGCTAAATTATGTGTATCAGTTTGATTAATTTATTTCAACGTATATTTATCACTTAAATTTGTTTCAAAGATTTTGTTTAAAGGCTTGTTCTCTTTTATTTAATTATGTGACGTTTCTAAACTTTCTTTAAATTTTCCTAAGTTATTTAATAGATGTTAAATATAATTTATTTCAATGGTTAGGATTTATGCCATTTAGAATAATAAACAATAAACATAAAAATATTTAGCTTGAGGAACCTGGATTTCCCGGTTCTGCAAATATTTCTTAATATCAGTCCCGGTTCCTAATTTTAGGTACTCATGCAAACCCTAGTATTAGGTTCAGGTCCTTCCTAAACCTTGATGTTCCACCACTGTAGGAGAGGACTCATACTGCTAAGAGATAAGACTCACGTTATCCAACTTAGGGAAAATAAGCACGATTTTCCGGTTTAAGCAAAGAAGCTCGAACGTAAGTTTGGACTTAAGAGCTCCTAGAAGTAAACCGTAAGTAATTATTCTGAGCACGTGTCGCAGGCTCTTTCTTCGTGGTACCAATTTAATAAGTCCTTTGAAAGATTACACTGGTTAACACACTTTTTGCTCTCTTATGTTTTTTGGTTGTTTTTAACTAATTTCGACGTGCTAATTTCAAATATGGCATCCATTCGTTTGTAGCACATAAGGTTTTCATTCTACAGCATATTCCTATTTTACGACGTACTGCATGAATTTATTCTATAAGAATAGTTTCCTAAGTGTTATTGCTTCAAACCATAACTTAAGGTGTCAATCGAATTTGAAAGGATAAATTCAATGTAAGATAACATCACCTATTACTAAATACATACAGGTTATTTTTCTAATATAAGGGAGAAAACACAAGCAATCGTACACATACCTATACAATCATGGAAGAAATTTTCGCTTGCGAGAGTGTTTGGATGGTTTGATATCTACACATTCTCGTTGAATACTACAACTATAGTCTGCCATCATGTTTCTGTTCCATCGGCCTTGATATCTTTCCTCGATAATCTTGATATGTTGATGAAAACGCTCTCCGTGTTTATCACTCACGTTGCCAAGTTTAGCAGGAAATTCATCGAGATGGCTCTTGAGTAAATGAACCTTTATGCTCATGTTGCAGCCTAAACGATGAAAGCTATGAAGTAATATCTCTAACAAATCCCTAAGTTAGAAGCCTTTTTGTTCCCAATAAATCCTTTCACAACAGCCACAAATGAATCGCCTGCTCCTTTTACTATGTCAGTCATCGAACTCGAAAAGTTTTGGTTTACCATTAACTTTCTGATTTGTCGCCCATCAAAAACTCCAGCCTTTATTTTATCATAACTCAAGCCTGGAAATATTGTACATATGAATTTGAAATAGTCACCCTCCACATTAAGAGCTTTCACAAATTGTTTCATTAGCCCGCATTTAATATCAAGGGGTGGGAAGATAAATTTTCTTTCGCTCAACAAGTGGTTAGTGTATAATATTCTTCTTCCCAACTGCCAAACTTTCTCTAACTGTTCCAAATGTTTCTCCTTGGCTTGGCTGTCCCATTAAGACAGGAAACATGGATAATTTGTATAGCTTACTTGTTGGCCATGTAAAATCTTTCCCTCTTTATGATCCACACATATGATCCATTTGTGTTTATCATATGTGAGTAAATCTAGTACAGATCTTATGTGTTCACGCTTCTATTTTAAATGCACAGAGTGACCAATAGGAATCGCACCAAACAAGTTTCACTTATGGCGTAACACACATTTTAGACTCTTCTTTAAACTATCTATAAAAGTCTCCAATCACTTGGATCATACTCTAAAACACCCATCTCGTTCAACAGTCATGCTACGTCACAACAGTAAACAAAATATTCTTCAGTTTAAAAGAATGCCAAGAGATCTCTCTTCTTGTTCCGATAAAAAGTTACATTTGTTTTTTCCTGCAACAAATTCTCATCTTTAAATCTAGAAGCTAACACTTCTGCTAACTCTTTGCCAGGCTTAGGTCTCTAAATAATGCATTTAGTTCTAATTGGCTGAAGTTTCTACGTCATTGGGTCGATGCATGTACAAAGTCTGGATCACTGTCAAGTTTATTGCTTACATCAGATTCACGTATATCACTTACATCGTCCAGTGAAGGAAGTTCCTTGAATATAGGTACTGGAATTTCATCTGAATGAAGCTCTCGACGAATTGCTGAATCAAGATTTGGGTAACTTATTTCATGTCGCGTTTTCTTGCTATAACCAGAAGTATTTGTGAGACAAAAGTCGCGATCGTGTACATGCCAAATCCTAGTAGTTTCCTTGTGGCCTTTGTCCATTGGCGTAGGTTTTCATTACATAGCTTACAAACATTGTGTGGGGCCCACGGTTTATCCCGATTACCTAATTTATTATTAAAGTAGGCCAAGCATGCTCTTTTCACAAAGATACTAGTGTTCATTCTTTGAGTTAGTGCAGTAAAACAACCAAATATATAGCAAAGCGAGTCAGGGCAATTCAAACTATTTCATAAAAAAAATCTGAAAAAGCACAAAATCATATCAAGTCTAAATACATACATAGACTAAATACATTAAGAAGAATACCAAACGCTTCCGCTTCCATTTATGTGGTCGTAAGGTAGCCTGCTACTATGATGAGTGGGACCAATATAGACCAGTTCATAAATAATGCCTTCACGTGATAGAAGAAAACTATTGTCATTTTTAAACTCAGTAACCCCGAATTTCCCAAGAACGGGTCTCAAACTTAAGTCAGCAGAAAAAAAGTTAAAATTTGATGACCAGTGTTATTTATTACCAATTAGGTAGTGTGTGCCCTGAGGAAAGAACTATTATTACAAATAGAAAAGATATAGTTGTGTATATAGAAGAGATGAGAGGAAGATCTTGTTTATTATTAAACAAGAAATCAGTCTATCTTTCGCTTCTGCTTCCTGGAACAAAGAAGGTAAGGTTAATAAATATCTAACAAAGGCGCCGTCAGGCGTTATGAGTGACACCAGAAAAAAAATTAATCAAATCGAGAGTAACAAAAGCTATATGGATTTTTGCTGAGCAAGTAAATTCTCTGCAACAAAAGATCACTTCTCAAAAGGGAAAATCAAAAAGGGTAATCTTTCTTCTAAGAGAATCAGACTTTATATATGCCTGTTACAGTTAAAGGCAGGGGTCAAGTAGAAACGACTGACGTCGAAAAATTGGTACAATTTAGAAGGATATTTTGCCCTATTGAAATAATGCGATGGATTTATAGGCTACTTCTTGCACCTTGAACTCTCCCATACACAAAATAAAAACTTGAAAAATTTTGTGATAAAAATAAGTTAATAGGCAAAGAAATAAGTAAGAATTAAAGAAAATATATATACACTCTTGGACTAAAGTTTAAACACCCCCTAGAATCATATAATGTAATTAGACATTTGTGATAAATAGATCCTGTATGTATATTATACAATTATTTTTTCCAAGTATTTTAATACTTAAATCGACCGCTTTTCATCTTTAATTACAACAATAATCATAGCATCGATTTCACAAAATATTTAGACTCAACGCTATCTTTCTCATTTAGCGTTTAATCGTTCTTACAGTTGTGTTTTCTTTGTATTGCGGTAGTTGTTATTACTTTTTCTACCACTTCCTAGAAGGCGAGACTCTCTGGTGGTCGTTGTATAGGAAGGCTGCCTATATCTTCAAACAAATTTTTCATTGCCCGTTTTAAATCAAGCAAAGAAGTGGCTCTCCATGATAGAGATAAAAAGCCAAAAATGTCCTGGAATATCTATAAAAATATTTATTGCTTGACTCATTCAAACACGCATGTTAAAGATAAAAGTCAATTTATTTTTTACTTTAATTTACTTAAAATAAAATCCAGGTATGAAAAATTATAAATATAGTCATATTCATAAATTTATAGACTTTTTAAATTTGAGGTATAGGCTTAAATTAAAAGAATTGAATCACTCGGCTGTGATTTCGAAGGTACGGTAACTTGGAAACCTCACTCTAAGCGTTCTGATGTGAAAAGAACCTTTGAATTAGTTACGAAGATCCAGGCCATTATTGAGAATGATGGCAGCAAGTTAATCATATCCATAGCGAAGGACAATTAAGTGACAGAGTCAATCATCAGGCAGTGAGTGCATAAGGACATCCGCTACTACTCATAAAATATGAGAAAGGGCCAGCTTCTGTCACAGAAGACGAAGGATAAGGGACGGAACATGCGGGGAAGCTTGGTGAATAACATCAAACATCCACTGAAGACTGTCATGCATTGGTTCTTCTGAAGTGATAAAAATTTCTGCCATTACCAGCTGGCGAGTCTCCGTGCACAACCAAGATGGAGCAGAGGTCCAGGATCACCACAGTTTTCACGCACTCAAATAGGAGGACCATCTAAAAGGCTTTCAGAAAGTTTCGACAACGATTTCATTAAATGAAATGAAAAGACAAACCTTTGAATTAAACGTGAAACTTTGCTATTGAAATTAGGCGTCTTTTTTATTTTTTGATTTTATGACCTCATCTGGCGTCAAATTACCCACCGCCCCCTGTATATATATATATATATATATATATATATATATATATATATATATATATATATATATATATATATATATATATATGAGCAAATCACAAAGTAGCGCGTGAGTAGAGAAATAAATGCAAAAAATCCCACAGGAAAATGAAAGGCGGATTCCAAGTACTTTCGAACTAGTTTAGTTCATTATCAAGGAATAACGAATTTTTTCAACAAAGGTGTTATAAAAAAATGTGAAACAGAAGAGCAGTGCCACGCCCATGTTCAACGAAAGGACCCAAACTAGAAAAATAATATCAAAGACGGATATGAACTATAAAACCAAATCGATAAGGTCTACTTCCGGAAAATTCCAACCTGTACTGTAGACATTTATGTGACTAATCTAAGTACATACATACCCGATTGTAAATACATAAAAATAAACAAGAGAGACATTACTAAATTTGTAAATCAAAAGGCTAAGATTTTAATGGACAATTTCGTTATAAATAAGCCTTTTAATAACAGGGTCTAGTTTAAAAATACCAGGGGATATATTAAAATTAATGAAGGAATTAATGAATGAGCATTCAACAATATTTCTTTGAATAAACCCATTAGATTTGTAAATAAATTTAGCCGAATTCCAATTGATAGGTTGACTGTTTTCCGATAAATGGACAAATAAAGCGCTGCTGTATTCCGCCTTCTAACATTGTATTTATGTTGTGTCAAGCGTACACTTAATGATTTACTGCTTTGCCCAAAGTATTGCTTCGGGCAAACTGAACAATCAACAGAATAACCCCCTCCCCCCTTATACTCTTGCTCAAGAAACTTAATCCAAGGTTCGAAAAAGTGGTGGTTTCGCTAAACATTTGACGTGAAGTGATTGTCTCCTCGGGTAATTTTCACGTCAAGGAAGGAGTACTATGATTTTTTTCGAGTTTTTATTTAAGTTGATTAAAACTTTTAACCAACAGCAGGTTCTAGGCGAGGCGCTCAAGGCCTTTAAAAGTTCACACAAGGGAGCAGAGAGTGAGGTAAAATTCTGAATAAAGCGTCTGTAAAAGAACGCGGAACCCATAAAGGATCTTAATTGCTTCTTGGTCGCTGGCAGAGGCATTTCAACATCAGCATTAAATGCTTCTCTCAGATGAATGGGCAGGGGATACGGCTTAGATCGGACGGATTCTTGGGTGGTCAATTAGATGTTGTGTTCGAATTGGGCTCCACAACCAGGAATTTCCGAGATGAGGTCACCGAATTGCTTCAGGAGCGCTTGTAGGTGGGTTTTCGGAAGAGGTGACAGTTGATCGCTCACTTTTATTCTGCCAACGAAGATTTATTTGCGTTTGTCAAAACGTAGGGACTTAGCTGTCTTGCTCTATGCAAGCAACTTGTACTACACTTAGGGGGTCCATGGGATAACTAGCCTCCATAGGCTATTCCTCATCTATAGCCATAATCCGGGTAGCCCATGCGCGTTGGTGATACTTTTTGAGAAGATTTACGTGGAAAAGCTTCCTTCCTGTTAAGGTTTCAATCAAATAATTATTAGATTCCAACGCTGTCTATAAAACTGGTCAGAGACAAAATCTTGTAAATGATTATTTTTGAGTGGCGATTTACGAATGTGGATTTATTTCTTGAAAATTTAGCCAATTGTGTCTTCTTCTTCCAATACAAGTTCATCATTGAATTTTTAGCACCACTGTTTGAAGATGGAGGCTGCTTGTCGTACTCGAACTTTGCAGAACTTTTTGGAATAAATTTACTTTTAGCAACAGCTCGAAAGCTTAGATCATCTTTACAAGTAAGTTTAGCGATTTGTTTCAGCTAATGAATATCTTTTGATAAAGCTTGAATGAATTCACTACTTTTTCAAAGCAGGAAATCACTATCACCGTCTGCTCTCATTTCCCAGTGATTCGTTTTATAATGTTTGATAAGTCCTGAAATCGTACCACTCGTACACATAAAATTAGCATTGCAAGTCAATCATTGGGATTCATTAGTTGAAACAATTTTCAAATAATTCCATGCAATAGATTTTGACGTATTTGAAAAGAGATTTATCACCAAAAAATAACTAAAAAATTATTTAGAGCACAGCAAAATCTGATGTATAAACTATACAAGCAACTAATTCGAACACAAAAAATTGGGGAAGTTAGCAACTCGTCAGATCGAATTATCGGTTATCACTTTTTTCAGGGTAAATATAATATTTAGAATTGTATTTATTAACGTGTTAAAAAATTTAATTTTTATATTTAGATACTTTTCTATCCAAATTAGATTAGAATAAAAAATATATATATAAGATGCCAAAAATATCATAATCTATATTTAAATAATCATAACTAACTTGGAATTTGGCAATAAGAAAATTAGTTTTCACTTTTCGCGCTGCGGTCTGCAGGAAACGTCTTTTTCCATACAAGAATTTTGGGCTTTTGCTCCCTGAGTAGCATTGAAGTATTTAAGATTCTATGTTTAAATAAAAGTTGGTTAATGTTGTGTTTATGCCACCCCTCGAATTTTGTGGGTGCTTTGTTATAAATATCTTTATTTTTAAAAATTACGCAAATGCTATATAGTGTATATTATAGATATACTCTATATTGTTTGGAAGACACATTGTGAATTTTGAATCATAGTGTAGTGTAATATATCATTTTGAAGTAAATTTTTTTTGTGAATTAAAATATGATATGGCCATTTCATATTAATCACTTTTAAAGAAAATTTGATTGTTTTAAATAGCATTCGAGAGTGAGGCTTATATGTCTGAAATCAAGGAAAACGATAGAAAAACTAGAGGCCTAATGTCAGTTAGCAATCGCTCTTTGAATTTGAATCAAATGTTAGGCTTTCGATTTAGGAATATTACGAGGGTTTTTTTTTTTAATTTGATGGGATGGGGTGGTGCGAAGCTCCCCATTTTGAAATTACCTTAAAAATGAATATAATACAATATGAAGCGATTGAAATAGTCTAACAAAAAAAGCACTTTTTATTAATTTGACCAAGAAAAAATATTTTCTACATTAAAATAAAATAGTTTTTATACAAAAGGTTAACCTAAAAATTATTTTATCTTTTAGAAGCCGGTAAAAATTTTCGGTTCTTGTTCAGTTTCTAGAATCATGGACACAGATTCAAACCCTACCTAATTCTTGTTATTTTCCTTTGAGTCATTGCGCCAACCCCGTAAGCACAGAATGCTGATAATCAAATATAAGAGTTACACATTTTCACTTCTCTGTAGGATGAAGACGAGAATAAAGTTCGTCTGGGTGGGGATTTGATTGTACGAAGCTAACTTGATTATTTAAACAACTAACTCCATTTCTGATTTTGTAGACGAAGCTAAAGTAAACTAGTTTTATTTATCATGTTGGTACTCTTATTTTTTTCTACTAGTTCGGAGGAGCTACTTGTGCGTTATAGAAATCTATTGAGGAAACAAATACCAATGCTGTAAAATATTATTTCAAGTATACAGCAACTAGTACTTTTTTGAAATTCTTGTGATCATTTTTTTCGAATGACTCGAGCTATCTTTGCCAGTCAGTATCGAAGAAAAAAATAGGACGAGGCAACTTATATGGATAGAAGTAAGGAACACAATGTCGTTAGGTAATTATTGTGTGGTTGTGTATATATTTGTATGTGTGAGTAAACCTGTGTGTATATACCCAGTAGTGTTTGTTTGAGAGGGTATAAATGGGAGAGAGGGAAGTAAGCAGAAATTCTGTACTAATGGGAAGGCCGTTTGAGTCAGATGCGATGATGTGATATTGTAAGAATGTCTGGTTGTATGTATGAATACTATTGATGCATTCAAAATGAGAAGAATATAGGGAAAAGAGAGAGAGGGAGAGAGGGAGGATGAGGGAGAAAGAGAGAAAAAAGCAAGAGAGAGGCGAAGAGAAAGAGAGATAGGGTATGTATAAATAGTATGTATATGCGCGTGTTTGCTTGTATGATGTAGTGGAGGGGAGCTGAGGTAGCAGAGGAAAAATTACCTGATGAAAGGAGTGAATGCAAAGGAAAAGAGAGAGACAGAGAAAGAAACTTCGGAGGGATGAAAGAGAGAAAAGATATGTGGATGTAGAAGGCGATGAGTAGGGGAAGTAGAGAAAACGCTGTTACCCAAGGGAGGGATGGAGAAATCGATTGCGATGAAGTCATGATGTAAAAAAAATGATGTGGTAGGGGTGATGTATATATAATATGGGGTGCATTAAAATTGAAAAGATAGAGAATTAAATAGACAAAGAGAAAGATAGATAAATAGGTAGAGACAGAAAGGGAAAGAGAGTTAAGAAGACTGTATTGGCGTGTGCATGCGTATGGATTAGCTGAGCTGTGGGGTAGAAGGCGCGAGGAATAGACTAAGTAAGGATAAGAAAAATAATACCGAAAAAAAGTGTGTATATAGATGAAAGAAAAGAGAGAGAAAAATAAGGAAAGGAAAATAGAGGAATTTAAGAGGAATGGATAAATAAAGAGAAAGAAAGATATAGGAAGGAGGAGTGAGATAGAAGAGGATGTATGTAGAAGGTAAGGAGTAATTCTGTAGCCAACGTTTTGTGCCAAACAATAACTGTGGAAGTGGATAAAAATGGAGAGCGTTAATGTTATTGGGCATTTCAGCAAAGGGTATGTTCATAAACAAAGACTCGACATCAAAAGTATCCATGGAACAATTACTAAATTTAGTTTGAGAAATGCAATCATCATTATCATTTCCACTTTTCGATCCTCTTCGACAGTTATTCTTGATTCAGGCAAAACGTCGTTTGTTAGACTTTTAGTCTTGGCTATAGAAGAAACTCTATTTTCCTTTGAATAATTCTATCTTCAACGTAATGGTTTGGCGATGGCTTCTCGGTTAGAATCTTTCTTTGCCAACTATTTTTTCTGCTTCCACGAAAAGTTCTGGATTGATAACTGTCCATCTGATTTCAAATCTGTAATTTTTTCAAAGATATATAGATAATTGCTATGTGATTTACAAACACCAAGACCACCTTTCCTTTTAAAAAAATATAAAAAAATGAACAACATAGTAATATTGAATTCTCAAGGGATATAGAATATATGGCTAAAATTTTATTTGAGGATGTATTTGGGACTAGAAACGAGTCAGAATTTTCCAGGTGGGTTTTTAGAAAACTCACAAACACTTTTCTTATAGCTTATTTTTTTTTTACTACTACTTAATTGAAATAATTTAGTCTGCAATCAAATCCAGAATCAATGCTAGCATACTCCATTCGGTTTCTAGAATAATAGCTTCATTGGAATAAGAAATTGAGAATGTATAGATTAATTTATATCTATGAATTTGAATAGAAAAATAATGAATGTAAAATATCTGTTAATGTATGTAAATAGAAGGCAAGCAAAAGGTTAAAATGACCTATGTCAATAAGACAAATGCGTAAGCAAACATTTCTCATCTCAGAATAAATAGATTTATCGAAAGACGAAAGTTTACGAAACACCTGAGTAAACATACCCGTTAGCTAAAAGGAATTGTATCACAAAGCTGTGACAAGCGCATCCTGTTATATTGATAAAACTTGGGATATGCAAGTAATTTGACTTACATAGCATTCATTAGCTCCGTCTTTGGGGTAGAGGGCGATATATATATATATATATATATATATATATATATATATATATATATATAAATATATATATATATGAAGAATTAAACCACATTCTCCGAAGACAATTTAATTCAGAACAGTTTCGGTGTATCTCACACCCTTTTTCAACTGACACTGGATAGAAAATATTAGAAAAGTGCTTACAATACAAACATAACACGGGGTCAGGTCGTCAAACATCCCTTTTTTTCCCTTAATCCCCTACTTGTGGCTAATCAGGGAGGGGGGGGTTAAGCCTAAACATATTGAAGGACTGACATTTTACTATTTTGTTTATTTGCTTTCGTATTACAGGATTAAAGGAAAATTGCTCCTCTGATAGATTTAAATTAGGAACGGACGATATCAAGCTCGATTCTACGATTCTTCTCTTAACATAGTTAGCCGATTTAAATACCATTTTACTTCCATTTAAATCGATCGAATGATTCAAGTCTCTAACATGGCAAAATATTCCACTGCTTTCGCTGCGTACTCTAATGTCTCTTTTGTGTTCGTACAATCTCTTGTCTAGATTTCCCTCCGTTTTCCCTATATAAACTTTATGGCAATCGTTGCATGGTATTGCATATACTCTTATGTTATGATGTTTTGGGGGTTTTCTGGTAATCATCAATTGGTTTAAGGAATTATTATATTTAAAGGCTAGATTAATACCCGCTTTTCCAACCACCTGCAATTACCGGATGGAAAACTTGTGAGCTTTGATGTAAACTCTTTGTTTACCAAAGTTCCGGTTCACCAAACCATGGGCCTTTTGCTGGAAATCAGGCCTAGACTTGATTTGGATCTTCCCATTTCTACGAGTAAATTTATCGATTTAGTTGAATTATGTCTCTCTGACAATGTGTTTCGAGTAAATAAGGAGTTTTATAGACAAATATTTGGCCTTAGCATGGGAAATAGTTTATCTCTGATATTGGCATGTCTCTTCATGGAATATTTTGAGACTGAACTCCTTCCCAAAATTTCTCCCCCTAACTTTATATGGTTAAGGTACATTGACGATGTATTTTCTGTATGGCTTAATGGCCATAAATTTGATAACTTTTTTAATAATTTGAACAATTTGCATGTCTCCATCAAATTTAAATATGAATGGGAATATGATAATAGATTACCCTTTTTAGATGTCCTCATTAATAAAGATCATCATTATCTAAAACTTGACGTTTATAGGAAACCAACCCACTCCAATGCCTATATACATTATTTTTTCGTTTCACGATAATACTGTTCAAAAATCGATAATTTCTAACCTTTTCCTTAGAGCATATAAAATATGTCATCCTTCCTATTTAGATGAGGAAATTGTCATTATCAGGACCATTTTTTCTAATTTGTATTACCCCGATTGGTTCATATCGTCTGCCCATTTTGCAGCTAGGAAAACATTCTATGGTAGTAAGCCTTCCCGCACTAATGACTTCAACAAATGTATAACATTGCCATTTAATAATAAATTAAATAGTTTAAAGGACATATTTGGAAAAGCGGGTATTAATCTAGCCTTTAAATATAATAATTCTTTAAACCAATTGATGATTGCGAGGAAACCCAAAGAACATCATAACATAGGAGTATATGCAATACCATGCAACGATTGCCATAAGGTTTATATAGGGGAAACGGGGAGAAATCAAGACAAGAGATTGTACGAACACAAAAGAGATATTAGAGTGGGCAGCCTAAGCAGTGGAATATTTTGCCATGTTAGAGACTTGAATCATTCGATTGATTTAAATGAAAGTAAAATAGTATTTAAATCGGCTAACTATGTTAAGGGAAGAATCGTAGAATCGAGCTTGATATCGTCAGTTCCTAATTTAAATCTATCTGAGGGTCAATTTTCTTTTAATCTTGTAATACGAAAGCAAATAAACAAAATAGTAAAATGTCAGCCCTTCAATATGTTTAGGCCTAACCCCCTCTCCCTGATTAGCCACAAGTAAGGGATTGGGGAAAAAAGAGGAGATCTTTCAGGACCTGACCCCGTATTATATTTGTAAGCACTTTTTTAATATTTTCTATCCAGTGTCAGTTGAAAAAGGGTGTGAGATACACCAAAACTGTTCTGAATTAAATTGTCTTCGGAGAATGTGGTTTAATTCCTCATCTTTTCTTGCGATATTGCATCAATTTTCATCATATATATATATATATATATATATATATATATATATATATATATATATATATATATATATATATATATATCGATGAGGATTGCTTCTAGAGAGCCTAAATTTAATGTTCAACAGAAATTCCAATGCGAGGAAAATAGCTGGTATCATCCTTTTTATTTACCGGCGATGTTTCGACCACAATACGGTCATCTTCTTAGGCCTAAATTACAAATAAACGAAACAAAATATTTTGCACTGTTAAGAGAGCACACTGCTAAATTTAAATCTAGAACTTTAATAGTTAGTATTAGCTTTGTATTGCAAATTTAGAGGTAAAGGGAATATTTCGAAATGGGGCTCAAATTTCCAATACAGAGACTAGGGAAGGATTTTAAATATTTAAATTAGTTAGTGAGTGTATAATTGCTAAAATCTATTAAGGTAGGGGAGATTTGATTCCTGAATCTAATGATTATATAAAACTGTTTTAAAATAAATTTTAAACGAATAATTGAAGGAAAAATTGGCAAAACCTAATATACAAAATCACCTACCTTGCCAACGAGCGTGTTACTTGCTCCGGCTGACCCAAAAGCACCAAAACTGTGCCCCGCTACCCACATCCAAACGAATTCAGGTAACAAGGTAAGGGAACCGACGAGAGATGATTATTTAAATTCTGGGACAGCTGTTTTATATAAAGTGTTTCTAAGATTCGAAGGGTAATAGGGCATTTGTGCGAATTCAGAATTTCAAAGTTTTCTAAGGAGATATCACTTTTACACTTGATTACGTGATCTCTTATCGCTGAATTTTCTTTGGTTTCAAGTATCTTACCGGTTCTATTACTTATACCCATATGGGAAGAGAATCTTGCCTTCAGAGTTCTCACGGAGCTTCCAAAATATTTGCCTTGGGAGCACCCAGGACATTTAAATAAGTATATAATCGAACTCCGAAGACTCTTTGGAACCGGATCCTTTATTTTAAAGAAGGATTTTATATTGATTTTGTTGACAAAGGCAATTTGAAATTTTATTTGACAGAAGTATTTTCTTAGCAATATGTGTAATTTTCAGCTAAGGACTTTATTCTGAATATCCAGCTCTGGCATTATTAAATAATGTTTGTCTTTTGCCACTGTTATCTCAGGGTGGCTTGGTTGATACAATCCACTTAAAAATGTGCGGATTGACTCTTCTACAATAAAAGAAGGAAAACCATTGTGCATAAAGAAAGATTTAAGGTACTGAAATTCTTTGTCTATAAAAATGTAGGATGAACAGAGATTGTATGCGCGGTGAAGAAGGGTCTTAATGGATGAGATTTTGTATTTCAAATCTAAGCAACTAAAAAAGTTTAATCCTAACCTCGTATTAGTCGGTTTCCTATATACTGATGTTTCTAGATTATTTTGATTTTTTCTCATTAAAAGATCTAAAAAGGGGAGGGTGTTATCACTCTCAGTTTCCATTGTATATTTAATACCGGGGTGGATGGTGTTTAAAAAATTAAGAAATTCTAAAGCTCGATCTCGTTGTTTAAATATAGCTATGGAGTCATCTACAAAACGTCTATAGAAAGTTGGCCTACATGAATCAGGAACTTCAGAAAAAACCCTCTCCTCCAAATGAGTCATGATAAATTCGGTTGCCAAAGGGCCGATTGGGGACCCTATACCAACTCCATCGATTTGTTGGTAAATCTGGCCATCATAGGTAAACACAGACCCACCAATCATTAATATATTAATGATTGAAAGTAGAGTTGAAAGAGGCAGAAAACTCAATATATATTTTGCTGCAATGTAACTTAGTGACGTGCCCCGTTATAGGCCAATATTAGAATATAGTATATTTTTGCAACTTCCTTCTTTACCTCGATTACACTATAACCTTCTGAAAGCCCAGTCAAATGGCTTAATCACGTCATTTTTTTTATTTGTTGTAAAATCATGATTTTTTTTTTTATATGTACTTGTATTTCTAATTTTAGGAATGATGGGTTAACCATTAGCGCCCAAATATTGTTTAAAGATTTTTTTGTGGTAAATGTGTTTATTATATTAAAAGGATAAATGAAAAAAAATCTATTATATTTAATATAGGAATAATACCTTTTTATTTATCATCCCCATTTGGGGATTATGGGGACTAGGTGTGAAATTTTATTCATAATGTGAAAATATTTTAATGCAGTTGAATTTCATTTTGCAGAACTTATAGATTAGTAGCAACAGGAATAGGATAATAAAATTATCCAATTTTATTTTTCATTCAGGAATTACTACAGATTACTATTTTGGTTACTTTCTGTGCCATTGTTTTTCTCATTCACCAAGAAGTAATCCAACGTTGCATTTTAGGGATTGTTTTATGGCATTCTTTTTGCACACTGCACATTTTCATTGTTTTATGCCCCCCGTTCCTTCTATATTGTGCCCTATGAGAAAGAATCGTAGGATAGGAAACACTTTTGAATAATTTTGGGGGCTTCCTGAAGACTTTGATGCAGATGAAGATTCAGTTTGCAAGTAGGCTCTTGTGACTGAACGCTTGAAATCGAGCAAAGATACTCTGCTTCTATTAGATGCATTGCACAGAATCTATGCATTTATAGCCGTTTGATAAAAGGTGAAAATACCATTTTATTTTAAATTTAACGGAATTCTGTACTTTTGAATAAACCAATCAAGGTGATCAATGCCTCCCGTGTACTTGTTGTAAGAAGCAATTTCCTGAGGCTGAGGCACATTTATTTTCTTCTTCATTGCAGCTGACCACCTTTTGATTGAAACAATCGGATATATTTCCTTGTGATTGGTTCCTATTGCTACTAAACTATTCTCATACTATTTGACGAACAAAACCTCGTTCTTGTGATCAAATTATAATCGTATGATCCCCTTACATCCTTTTTTATTATTTTTTCATCAGTGAGAGGGCATCTTCCTGTAAGATTTGTACGGGTCGGTCTTGTAACTCGAATGCCGATATCTACCATGAGCAATTTATGACTGGTGAATAAATTGTCAATGTAAATTTCACGATCACTGGGATGTGTAACATAGGTTACCATTTTCTTCACTACTGTTGTTCAAAGACCCTCCATTATATCATGTTCACCAATACCTTTAGCTCTGACTTGATATAATTTCATGCAATAACAATACCCAGTTGTCCCACAGCGCATTACCCACTGTTAGAATCAAATCTGATTGTCTTACCTCTAATAAATTGTTTCAAACTGTTTCTCCCATAACAATCTGCTCATCAATTGAAAGCTCTTTGGAGAATACGCCAAGTTGTTCGAATTTATCATTCAAGTAATTCATAACAGGTCTTACTTTGAATGCTCTGTCCGCAAGGTTGTTTTGAACTTCTGTGTTATCAACTAAGTGCAGATAACGTTTAATTTTAATGCATCTACTACGGGACATAACCTTTCCAATAACAGGTAAATAAATATCATTATCCAAAGCCTAGTACTGCCGCTAACTTGGCAGTCTGTGATAACCAGTAAAAAACAAAATCCCTATAAAATTTGTCAAACAGTTTGTGCTAAGAGTAAAGTCATGCTTGTTTTTTTGCGTAGCATATAATACCGACTATTTGCAAATATCTAACAAAATTTGTTCAGAGAAAAAAAACAGTTTTACTGGGTTTTTAGCTAGAAGGATGTCTTTTATATCATTTGCTCTTGTAGTAGCTCCATCCGTTGGTGTGCCTAATTTTGTGAAGGAAGGCCTGGTTTTTTACCATGTTATTTTCAGAGATATGAAGTTTGGGTGCATTAATTTCTATCATATTTTCCTGGTAAAACTCAATGGTTCCCATTTGACGGAATGTAATGTAAGTTGGATCGGAGTTTCAATTATCTAATGCATCATCATCGAAGTATTCTCCATCTGTTAGTTCACTGACAGGTGGTGGCATTTCAACTATATCAACAACGCTAACGTCATCACCAGGTGGATCCATTATATTCTGAAAAATAAAATAAACGGTATAAATAAATAAATATATATATATATATATATATATATATATATATATATATATATATATATATATATATGTGGGGGGGGGGTTATTAGAGAGAGAGAGAGAGAAAGAGAAAGAACTGCAAAAATGGGGAAGTTAAATATATGTTAGTTAACGCCATAACAAAATTTTATATGATCTTTCAATGCCCACAATCCCTATTGGGGAATGCACATTTAGATTGCTGTAAATAAACATCTAAAAGATAATTTATGTTCAAACTCACTTCCTATTAAAAAGGAAACTTAAAACATCACATAAATCAATTGAATAAAAAAATATTGAAAAATATCTAAAGAATTATAACTTGAATTCATGCTTGAATTGAATGTCGACTTACCTCGAAGATAGTAACAATGTTTACTAACTTCCCACTACTAGGAGTACCAATATTACCGAAAATTGGTGTAATATTACAGAAAATGCTTTAAAGTGTTAAATGCAATATATAAAATAACGTAATAACATTTCGCATTAAAGAAATACTTAAAAATATAATCCTCAAATGAGGATTGTCGGCGCTAATGGGCTAAGTAAACGAATTATGAAAGGTTAACAAGTGGCAATTTTTGACTAATTGGGATTTGAGGGCAGGTGAATGAAATAAATTCAGCCAGAAAATCTAATAAAAATATGTCCGATGTGTTCCTTTACTTATGCAGCGAATACACCATTGTTGCTAACCAGGAATCCAGTAACAAGTTTCATAAAACTTGCTTAGAATGCCTATTTTTGTATGAAATTTGGTGACCAGGATAAGGCATGGGTGCCACACTTTGGTATGCAAGATATGCACCGAGTATCTTCCTTGTTGGAACAAGGGCAAGAATATGTGTCTGAACTTTAGAATTCTTATGGTTTGGATTGAATTGATAAACCATGAGACTGACTGTTATTTCTGCGCTATTGATTTGAATGGGGTAAACAGAAATAATCGGAGCAGCCTCAAGTATCGTGATCTTTGATTAGCACGTCTTCCTGTAGTTCATTGTGATTAAATTCTAGAACCTCTCTTGCAAGAACCTTCGGACATAAGTGACGAAGTTTCTTTCAGTGTTGAAGAAAATAAAGAAGAAGTGGTCTTTGACGATGTTGCTCCACATCCTTTCCCAAAAGGAACTAAATGATCTCCGTCGGGATATCAGTTTGTTAAACTCCTCTGCCTAACTTTTGGCATACAAATTGAACAAAAGTTACCTTCTCTCTAAGGAAAAGGACTTAGTGTACTCTCCAGATATTGCACAGCCTTTGCACAAGCTTGGAGTGACACAGTATTAACTCTAAGATTAGAGACTTATCATTGACAAACGAAGGCGATCGTTTTAGTGTTTTCTGCCCCACAACAGCAACCAATTTGACTATGTACTCTTTGCTCACTCGACTACAGTAAGTAGAATTAAGAAGCGGTGAAATTTGCTTTGATCAGCATGAGTGGTTAATCTGTGCTGACAACAGTCCGGGTTCACCAAAAAACTATGCTTTCTCTGCAAGTAGGATAGTAGGGACCGAACTCACCATTATATAGAGAAGGACTAGCCTGTACGGGAGGAATTGTTGTCTTTCTGGGCAAGTAACGTCATAAACAACCCTCAGGTAGATAGAGACAGATAGACGGGTCAATATATGAAAAAACTCACCTAACCTTGAACAAATTGCTTTAAAAGGTTTTTCAATTTATTTTGGTACTATTGAGCATGGTTGATATCATACTAAAAATCTAGGAAAATCTAGTTTAGGGAAAGGTATAATTTTCAAGTTGGCCTCCAAATTGGCCGCCGGGAGCTTAAACTAGCAATATCTCAGTCAGGATTCACTTTACAAAGGTAATTTGGGATCTAACCCTAGGTTTAAGGGCTAAGGAATGAAATGAAACAAGTTAAATTACCATTAGTCAAATAGGTTTTTCCGTTGAAATCAGTAGATAGCTAGCTAGCCACTCTACATTTCATACTGAGCTGAAAGCCAGAAGCTTCTACTTCACCACTGCTAGTGCAAGTGTTACAGAAAGCTATAATTTTGCTGATTGATATGCTATACTGTAAGCAACCAAGCAGTTGATCAGCAAACTAATTTTTACCTTGAAATGAATGCAAATCATCCGTGCTAACTACCTAGCCAACTTTGTAACACTTTCCAATTAGGGTACATCAATTAATCAACATTAGTTAATGCATTACTAAGCATTAGTTAGATGTTCATGTTTAGCAAGGTAATACGTATCATATTAAAAACACTGGTAACTTCACTAGTTATATGTGTACAAGTGTATTGTTTTTCATTCAGGTTCAATATGAAGGACCAGACTTGTGCCATTTGCAAATTGGATGATGCACTTTATTTGATTAAGATTCGCGAGAAAGGTGCTAATGAAAAAAAATAAACCTAGTCTTCAGAGAGGTGACACTATTGTTGTAACTGCTGGCAGCTTAGTGTATGAGGTATGTCGCAAAATCTACACAAATTATATAGCAATTGATCTTGATCTAAGAATGAATGAGAGCGGGGAATCCACTACCACAACTAAAAGTAGTACTAGGAAGTCTGATGGCCCATTCATTATCCAAACTCATTGCCTTTTATGTGGTACTAATGTTCAGGAAGGAAGTGCAGACTATATGTATGTGAAAACGGACATCTTTGCAAAGACAATATTACAATGCTGTGATAGCCGATGCGATAAATGGTCTTCCAAAGTTAAAGGTAGAATTAATTAAATTCTACAATAGTGATTTATCTTCACGCTGCTGACTGTGTGTAACGGTGTTGGAGTAATTTCAGAAGTGGCCGTCATGTACCTCTACAGTTTCAAAATGACTCAGATCCAAAGAAGAGCAAATCTGGAAAGCCAATGGATGAGGACCAAAAACAAGCATTTTCAAACAACAGCTGAATGCTTCTGACCTTAGGTTAAAAATGCAAGAATACTCAGCCAATTCTTTTCCATATAGTAGTAGATACCTAAAATGTCAGCTGAAGGGACGGTTTGGGTAAAACATATTTTTACAAAAACAGAAGGTCTAGACCATCTAGTGACAATGAGGGAAAAACATCGTACATCCTGAGATCATACGTCGACCCACCCAAGAAGTTTATGAATAGTCACGGAAGGAAAAAATACTCAAGTGAGCTGCCTAGATCATAAAAGTGACATAAAGAGAAAGGTCCCACCCATTAATGACCAGTACTCGACTACAGAGTCGGTCAAACTCCAGACAACTCTTGATTATATTTCAGAATCACTCCGCATTTTATTAAATGCATTGCTTGTTGGTAAAGACACGGAGAAAAAGTTGCTAGCATTGACCATGTTTTTATTCAGGCAGTCCAACTACGAACCATCCTTGCCTCTTTGCAAATTGGATTTGCAGTGCAAATGAAACACTTAAATAGGTCTAAATTTCTCATGCAGCAGATTTTTCAGCATCAAACATGCTTGGTAAGGATATTGATGATTTTAAGATGACCGTGTCATTTGCTGCAGACAACATATATCATAATAACATTATCACAATTGATGGAAAAGGAACCTTTCATGGGAGCAGTGGCATGATCCATGATAGTCACCGTGACATCAAGACAGAAGACAGGTCGGACTGTCCCCAGACACAAGATGGCAGAACTGAATATTGTATAGAAGTCAAAGGTGGCAATAATAGATTATCGCTTTGCTAAACATATTCTCAGAGACATCACATATACAGAACTTCCAAGACTCACTGAATTAAACAAGACGGTTGATCTACTTTGGCAGTTATCGTTCAACTTCAAACAAGCCACATCAGGTTGGCACGGGAAGATGTATGCTATATATCATGGAGATCAGCAACCAGGCCGGTCTTCAGTTAAGTATTTCCAAGGATAACATGTACTCCGTGGAAAATCCATTTTTCAGCTTCTAGGTGGATTTCACATCTTTATGAATGTACTGGAGAAATTGGTACTCTGATGGATGGTACAGGACTTGAGATAAAGCCATAAACCTTGAATAAAAATCATCTATCAAAGTTACTCCTGATCGAACCATTGATTCGGCCCTCTTTTTCAACGTTTTTTGATATTCTCAAAAAGTGGAGAGCTATTATTAGAGGATCGCATGCAATACGAAATCAGGCCTTTCCTTTCTGATGTCTTTGAAGCCAGAAAAGTGTTACGAACGGCAGACAAACCACAGCTAGCGCATGCAATCTGTAATCGCGCAAGTCAAGCAATCCTAGATTCTGTACTATAAACAGTGTTATGATCTTGATGGAGGTTTACTCCTTCACCGAATAAATGGAAGTAAGTAGAAAGCTATGGTGAAATAGTGCTAAAGTATGCAGACTTCACCATCCGGCATTATGGTTCCGCTACGATGATTGCCTTTTATGGCTATGAGAAAGGCCATCCATTAAAGACAACAGACATTAAAGAAGAGCAAACAACATTCCATATCCTATCGTCAGCTTCACTGCTGAGACAGAGTTCTTCAGCAAGAAGGAGTTCTCAAGCAAGTTCTCCTATTAATATATATCAACAAACAGCGACTGATCCAGAGTTACGTGAAAAACTGAAAGAAAGGGATTGCACTATGAGCAATGCACCCAGGGATGCTAATATAGACATAGTCAAGGCTGCAGTCGATGCATCTCGTCCACAAACTACCACACTTATTCGAGAAGATACTGATATCCTGGTCTTTCTCCAACACTATACACAAGGTGGTAATAAGCGTCTTTATTTCAGATCAGACAAGTCCAAAGCTGATAATAGCTTTCAAGTGTATGACATCAACCACTCAAAAGAAATTATTGGACATGACATGTGTTCTCAGTTAATTTTCATCCACACTGTGACTGGCTGTGACACAACTTTTCGGATTTTCGGCATTGACAAGAAGACTGACTGCTTTCCAGAAATTTGTGAAAGGATGCCGTCCTTCAGTCTTTACCAACGCATTTACTCTACTAAACTATCCCCCAAAAGTGCTAGATGGCCTTGGGTCCCAAGTAATGGCTGTCTTCTTTAGTGGAAAGTGCACTGATTCTCTTGCGACAATGCAATACATCTTCAGAAAGAGTGTCGTGTCAGCTTCATCACCTGTAACACCTGAAAGGCTGCCATTAAATGAGTCCGCTACCAAACTTCAGTGCCGAAGAGCATAATACTACATGGTTTGAATGGGAAAGGAAGAAGGCATGGATGCTATGAACTGGGGGAGGACCTACAAGATGACATATTCATCCCACCTATGACAAACTTGAACGTTGCTCCATAAAAACTCTTAAAGGTGATTCACTGCCACTGATCCACTACCTGCAAGACACTCAGCTGCTCTTTTAGACGATATGGACTACCATGCAATATGGTCTGTGGACCGTGCCAACTTGATGAGCGTGATAATCCTGATAACAAATTTCTTCCAGAAGATTCAGAGGATTATGATACATAGTGCCTATAATGGACTGTAAAATCAGTCAAGGTATACTTTCTTGTTCGTCATCCTTTACTACATTACCTGTGACAATGATGATATTCATTTTCAATAAAAAAAGTTAAATTGCTTGTTGTTTTGGTGTTATTTAACCTGCTAACCCCCAAGGCTATTCTCGCCTAAAACGCATTCCCACTCTGGATTGAGTGCTGCTCCTATACTAAAGCACCTACATATTACCTTACTTTTTTATGAACTTAAGTAACGTATTGGATTTTATTGAAATGGTGTCAAACATCAAATTGGTGACACTCAAGTCTTATACTATGACAAAATATAAAGAAAATTGACTTATGATGTCACCTTGGGATACTATCTTGGATTTGGCAATAAGTAATTAACTTACAGTAATGAAACTGATTCAGTCACATGCCTTTACCTATACAATATATGTTTTGACACCAAAACCACCTTTCTAGGTTGAATAGACATTGAAATATAGCCATTTTAAGCTCATGTCAGCTATTTTAGACGCCATCTTGAAAATTATGCCTTTCCTGAAACTAGACTTTCCAAGAGTTTTAGTATGTTAATCAGCATGCCAAATAGCACCAGAACCCATTGAAAAACCTTTTGAAGCAATTTGTTAAGGGTCAAACTTATATTTACCTGTCTAGGAATACACTTCCCAACTCTGTACATCAAGCTCGGCTTGATCAAACAGTTAGTCAAAAGTCGGAACAAGCATGGTGGTTGCTTCACTTACTTTTACCACGATTTTCCAGGGTTGACCATGAGGAGGTTGAAAGCTTGAATCTTTTCACGGTCCTCAATTGCGTCAGTTCATTGGAGATCCAGAATTTTAAAATTAAATGAAGGATGTGGAACTGGAAGTGTGCAGGACTTTTTTTTAGTCAAAAGGAACTTTCTTGGCAAAAAGAATGCAAAAAACTTGGCGACAGAACTTGTCACCAATATTCTGACTGCTTTCAAAAATCTCGGATGCAACATGAGCATCAATTAAAAGCATTACTTATTATCAGAATAAGTATCGGTTTCCTTAGAATCTGGGATCAATGAACGACGAATAGGGAGAGGAATTGAATCAGGAAATGAAAGAGATGAAGACCTTGTTTTAGGGACGCTGGGATGCAGTAATGATGGTTGATTACTGTTGCACTCTGAAAAGAGATATCATCCCTAACACTTAGCAGTCTAGGAGCTCGAAGAATAATGCATGCCCTTATTTGTGAACAATGATGATTTAATATCCAATTTACATGTTATTACCTTTATTAATGTCTACTATTCAATGTTCACTAATCGATTGTGATAATATTTGATTAAAAATCGGTTTCAATTGAGAAATATTAACAAAAATCAACCGAAAATGACACAAAAAGGATAATATTTCTTTTTAAGACTAACATTTTTTCATTTTAAAAGATATCAACATTTTTAATTCTGAAAATGATGTTCATCGATATCATTTTCATCTTCTGAAACTTAGTAATAGCGTAGTTATTAATTTTTCGGATATATGTTATTATCTTGCTACATTTGAATCTTTCCGTAGCATTTGCAGTATTTCCTTCAACTTTTGGCCTGACTAGTTAGCCAATGGCAGGCTATGTTATATCTGCAGATGATCTGCGCGTGCGTATTCTGACTGATTAGCCAATAGCATGCTTCCTTATATTTCGGACGGTTCACGCATGGCTGTCTCTTTAGTTGATATACTAGATTGGGGTGAGGTGGTTGCTGTAAGTCACAGTACCAAATAATACGTGAAGTCTTTTAGGACGATATTCAGTTATTAAATGGCTTACATGATGCAGGAATTTCAAATTTAGCCAAGATCGAAATTTCTTTTAGTGTAATATAATTGCAAAGGATACGAAAGGCAGTAATACCACATGCAAATATCCGGATAGGTTAGTGCGTTTAAGGGCATCGACCAAGTGCTAGAATCTTGTTTATAAACTGTTTTCTGCGCAAAACTTTGTTTCAGCGAGAAGCTGATGGAAATATTCTGAGATAAGGTAAGGCAAGGTAGGTAAGGTTAAATTATGTTAAGATATGTTAGGTTAGGTTAGGTTATGTAAGGTTAGATTAGGTTGGTTTTGGATCTTTTAAGTGAATTTGAAAATGTGTTTTTCTTATACAGTTTATGTGTACTTTTCAGATCTGAAACTCGTTTTCGCTGGAAATACATACTTTTCCTTTTATGGGCCCTTATTCGATTATGGGTAGGATATGCAGTTACGGGAAAAACAAGTGTCAGATCTGAAAAGTACACATAAAAATAACATCAGAAAAACACCTATTTTTTTAATTCCTCAAACACGGTGTCTTAAAACGAATATTTACTCACAAAAATGTAATCGATTTACATATAAGTTGGAATTTTAAACAAATTTGACTTACCAAAAATTACTTGACCAGATCAAAGGAAACAGATGTCATTTTAAGATTCCCCCTTGCAAAATTTTCCAAAATCAGTTGAAAAAAATTCGACGACTTACAAAGATTTTTTTCGTAACCTAATGTAATTCTTATAATTTGTCCTCTTTTTTCTACTATTAAGATTCCATACCAAAGCTTATGAGATCTTCAGTTGTTTATTTGTTTACGTGCTCCACCTACAATAGTCGCTAATTGGTCTTACAACTAAACCTGAGAATACAAAAGGGATTTAGGCATTTCACATAAAACTGGACGTCCTAACTTTAAACCTGACCACTCTTATGTATGTTTACATTGCGTTGATAACAGTCACTACATTTATACGAGTAAATCTTCTGTAATTCAGACATCAAACTCCCTAGACTTGAAAATCATTTAATTATTTATATAAAACTTAAATCCTCAATTAAATGATGACGCTTCATCCTTCAAATCAATGTCTCGGTGAACCTATTTTACATATCTTCCAAACATGCACTTCTCTGAGATCCTACACAATATAATTTACTCCGTCACCATTTAAATTCATCCAGCAGTTGCTTTCAAAACTGCGACAGTTAAATTTAATAGGTGTAATCATGTGATTGTTTTTGTTTTAATTCAAGCCAACCTTAATTTCAATTGAATTTTATTTAGTGTAAATAATCGTGTTGGTTTTTTGGTCCACTCATTTTAGTGCATGACCATTGTATGCCTTTGCTACTATGCCACCTTTCAATACTTTAGTTTTCGATTTCTAGTTAATTACTATATTTCTGTCTAGTATTTAATGCCGAATCACAGTATTATTCCAAATTTGGGGACCATGTTTAAAGTTATACTTTTATTCATGTCATTCATCCTTAAGGTTGTGCTTAGTTTTTTTTTCTTGCCAATATTTCAACAAATAGTGTCTAATACATATGAATATATTGCAAAGTATTTCTTTAATATTATACCCAATGAAGACGCACAAGAATTGGTCCGAAATTTATTTATTTTTAGAAATAATAGTGATCTCCACCATCGCACACGGCTTAATTTTCCTCTTAAGTTTATATATATATATTTATATATATATATATATATATATATATATATATATATATATGTATATATATATATATATATATATATATATATATATATATATATATATATATATATATATATATATATATTCTATTAAGGTCCACAGCTGTGGAAGCGTTATTAATTTTAACTTGTATTTTCTTAATATTTCTTACAAGTTTTTTAACGGGGTCTTCGAGGCGAGAAAAAACATCCGCGAATGACATTCTTTATTCCTAGACGACTTTCGACCATGTTAGGTCATCTTCAGGGAATGAACAGAGTTTTTATTTTTAGGGGGGGAAAAGGTACGGCTCACGGTTACCCCTCCCCTCTGTTCTCCTTCACGATCGGAGGCCGGGGGGCACAGAAGAGGAGGAGGCCCGCGGCCGACTTGCTCCTTGAGAAACTTCCCACACTTCTGACTCTCAGTTCAAGTGAACTGATAGTGAAGTGCTTAATGGGAAGTCCGGAACAAGCTAAAGAAGAGGGTTTATAGTGGGAGACGGAAAGTTTCGAGTTAAAACGAGACAGATTGGTGAGGAGGCAGATTGAGCAACCTCGGTAGTCAAAGGCGGAAAGGATGGAATACCCTCGCCCACCCGAGGAAGAAGGGGGACCTGCTGATTAGCGTGGATTCCGAACCACCGTCATGGATTTACTCATCCTTCATCATTCTTACTTCCTTTCTCACACTTTTAGCACCTATGTTCCTCATACAGAAGCAGGAGGACCACCTTATCTCTGTTCCCTTATTCTCTTCATCTTTCATTCTGTTTATTGTAGCATTTATGCCGTTTTTGAGTTGTCTTAGCTCTGAGCTCTGAGCTTTGTTTATGTATTGCTATGTTATGTGAGTAATTTTCAAGTTATCCCCACAACATTTTTGTAGACTTATTTATTCAGTGCAAGATTAATTTTATTTATATTTATATACGATGTTGCTTATTTCAAATTCATGTACATTAAAGATTATTTTTGTCTCTGTGTGTTTAACTATTTTGGATGATCCTTTGGCAATTATTAAGCAATCCGCTTGGTTTAAATCTCAATTTTACACCGATCCACCCATGGTTGGCTTTTACTGAGTGGGGACACACTCAGATGATCATCATCTTAGTTTTGATCAAAAGGTACGCACTGGGGTTATTCTTATTTACCATGGGGCTAAGGTTGGTGTATTGGATACACTTCACCTCGGTGCGGTAATAAAATATATGTCCAGGAAGGGGGATTGGGATTACTCACTTACTAAACCTCGACATAGCATCTCTTTGCAAACCCCTTACTTCCTTCAGCCTTCTGCATTTATTCGTTTTTTACTAGCATATTCGCACACGGGACTCACAGCGATACGTGGACAGGGATCACGATAAACTTTTATAGTTATAGTTAGAGACAAGCGACATATCGTGGTTCGGATTCAACGTTAAGCTGTAGGTCCCATGACTAACTAAGTCCACTTTTGTCTCCTACTATTTTCTTCGCTTTCCTATCCTAAAACCTTCTTCTTCCTCTCCCTTTCACTCCTATCCGCCGTACTCACAGTGCTTGGAGCCTACTTTGGCTCTAGACAGTGTGACTATGGGGGTCTATAAAAGAGTACCGGGCCTTCACCCCTCCCTCCTTGGCCGCTCCATAAAGGCCAAGGGGGGTGGGGGAGGGTCGGAAGAGCTGTTCTTTGTCTCCCACCTCTCTTTTCATTTCATTTCTGTTCATTCCCTGAAGATGACCTAACATAGTCGAAGTACGTCTAAGAATAAAGAATGTCATTCTCGGATGTTTTTTTCTCGTCTAGAAGACCCCGTGAAAAAAACTTGTAAAAAATATTAAGAAAATACAAGTTAAAATTAATAACGCTGCCACAGCTGTGGACTTCAAAAGAACCTGCATAGAACATGGCCTTTTACCTAATTATATATATATATATATATATATATATATATATATATATGTGTGTGTGTGTGTGTGTGAATTTGGGCAGTATATTTTCATTATGGCAGGTTTTATTGAAAGCGACCTCTAGTCTCGTGTTAATAATTTTCTTTTCAATCTTCTCGAACTTCCGGGACTTTGCATGAATGCAGACAGCGAAGATCCTAAACGCTACCAAACAAGCGTGATCTCATCTTATATTGATCGTGCCTTCACCCACTGCATTACATGCAAGGATACACACAACGAACTTGAGAGAGCCAATCGGGTACTCGTTAACAATGGATTTTCCAATAAAGAAATAAAGACAGCTATAAGAATTTAAATGGACCGATAGTACCTGTCAGAATCCTAGAAGAACCGAAGTACAAACAAGGTAAGCATTATAAAGCTCATTACAATAATATTATGAGCACAGAATACCATGCAGACGAGAGAGCTATCAAGGTTATTATTAACCGTAGAATAAAACACACCGATGCCAAAATAAAGATTGCACTAACAATTTACTATCATATTAGTCGAACTTCAATCCTTTTCATGAAAAATAACCAAAAGCCTCCACTTCAACCTAAACAAAGGACCCATCTGATATTTAAGGACACATGTACCTTAGGAGATATGAGCTCTTACCTAACTCGTATGTCGGAATGACCAAAACCATACTCTCAAGAAGAATACCATACCATCTCAACAAATGTGCACCTAAAAACACACACAAGAAATACATGGAACTTGCCTTAACCGAAAAATAATCGAAGAAAATACCAAAATTTTAGACTATGCTTCCAACAGACGCCAAATACTCCTACTAGAAGCAATATATATCAAGAAAACCAGCTAAGTCTAAATATACAATCTAACTCCAACGAACTCCTCCCCAGTGCAATAAAAAGGAAATATAGGAACAGGTATATTTAAGACAGCTGCCTCTACCCGCTAATCACCTCTGGCAAGCAGCTTAACCCCTTCCCTCTCTTGCAACCCACAATACCCTCGACCAGTCAGTACCTGCTCCTCATCTGCCTGTTTTTTCTCCTACACGTGTCTAAATTCCATTCGTCAGTTTGTTTAGAAATTTTTGCAATATATATACTGGAATACTTGTATCACTTTCCCATTCTAATTCTGCAGATGGTACTTGTTGGATCGAAACGCGTCAGTAAAATAAAAAAAGTGCTAAGGTGCATTAATTTCATTCTACTTTTGTGTAATTAATAAATATCAATCTCTAATGAACTTCGGTAGGCTTATTCACTGGTTGAACAATGAAGAAAAGGCGAACATAAGACAGATCGAGAAGATTGAAGAGAAAATTATTAACACGAGACTAGCGCTCGCTTTCAATAAAACCCACCATATTGAATATATATATATATATATACAGGGTGTCCACAAAGTCTGGGTACATAGGGGATAAATACATACCTTTAGAACAAAACAATTTTATTTAATTATAATGTTAAGAAATTATATTTTTAATATGATTTCCATTATTTGCAATGCATAATTCGATGTGCCTTGCTCGATTCTGGTGAACTCGATTAAATAGGTGTACATTACCGTCGATTTCAGCACACTGACTGATAATGCGTTTTCTCAAGTGGTTTAGATTTGCAATCTTCATTGAGAAAACTTTCTCTTTTAACATAACCCAAAAAAAGAAATCAAGGGGAGAAAGGTCTGGTGAACAAGGGGACCACTCCACATGACCTCTTCTTCCAATCCAGTGAGGAATAGTGCCATTCAGCCAATCTCTAACATTTGTAGCAAAACGTGCAGGGGCTCGATCCTGCTGAAACCAGTCCGGAAGTCCCTCGCCTAGGTGCTCAATTGGAGGCATTAATTTGTCTCTTAACATGTTCAGATAAGTCTCACCGGTTACATGTTCATCAAAGAAGAAGGGTACTAGCACATGAGCTTTCCACAAACCACACCACGCCATCACCTTTTGGCAGCCTTGCTGTTTGGATGGATCCATCCAATGTGGATTGTCTTGAGACCAGTATCGAAGATTCTGTCTATTGACTTCACCATTAACATAAAACAAAGCTTCATCACTAAACAATAAAAGGTCTTTAGTAAAATTTATATTTTCATCCAATTTATCTGAAAATCATTCGCACATCTGCATTTGTCTATCGGGGTCGTCTTCATTTAAGTGAGTCAATATCTGTAATTTGTACGAATGGAACTTCTGCTCTACCAGGATTTTGTGGATAGTTGACCTTGGAACACCCAACTCCATGGATGTCCGACGAAGGAATTTCTTTAGGCTAGCAGCAATCTTGGCCATGACAACCTCTTTCGTTTCGTCTGAAGTCTTTGGTCGCCCGGAACGGGGTTTGTCCAAGACACTGCCTATTTCTTTAAACTTTGTGACCAATTTCCCGATGGCAGTAAAATAAATAGGTTGCCGATCAAGGTGTCGAAGTTAAATTCATCGGTGATTTTGCAATAAGACCATCCTTCTCGTCCACTTAAGAGTACCAACTCGATTCTTTCTTCTTTAGACAAAGCCATCATTCGATCTGGGGAGGAAAAATAACATAAATAAATAAAATATTAAAATTCCTATGTATCCAGACTTTGTGGACACCCTGTATATATATATATATATATATATATATATATATATATTTATATATATATATAATATCACTAACTCTATAATTTAAGAAGGGGATTTTTTTGAGTATTTGAATAATAATTTCATCTTAGTTTGGTTATGACATATTTTTTAGCAAAGTTATTTCTAATAATTTTGTTTATAATATCAAAAAATATAATGGTGTAGTTCATAAATAAATATAAGTATCGAAATTTTGTGAATTTTTTAAAACCCAAAGAATTACAAATGGTGAACATCAGAAAATTTAGTTTAGAGTTCCTTTATAAAATTAGTATAATTGGCCAAGTTCAGAAAATGTAAAAAATTTAACCATGGCTACTTTTTTGTCGATTTTAAATTTTAATCTTAATAGGGAAGCCATTACCTGATATATATATATATATATATATATATATATATATATAATGTAAATTAATGCAATAGCGCAAGAAAAGATGAGGAATTAAACCAGATGATATATTATTATTTTTCATTTTGTGTTACAGCGTATTTATGTTTTATACCAACCAGCCATCCCGCAAAGCTTATTTTCAGCGGGTGCGTATTGTAAGTCAATCTGGGGTTTGACTTAGTCTGCATGAGATTGCACCAACCCTTGTGGTTCATCTTACCACAGCCAACAAAGCGATTGTAAAATTCACCAGCAAAGGCAAGAAATTAACTGCATCTCGCTTCAGTCAACCACTGTCCTTTGATAGGTATCTTTGGCCTATTAAGCGGATTTTTGAAAAGAATCATAATTATAAGGCAGGGGGATGGTGTAAGGCAACTCCAAGTGAATATAAATACTGCTGTGTGGTTATCCATCGACTTAACTATTATGTCAAAGTAATTAGAAGGAGACACCTTCTTCGACTAGCAAATATCCAAAGAATAAATGAGTGAACAAATGAGTCTTAGAGAAACATGTAAATTTTTGGTAGACTGTCATATTCTCAGATGAATCAAGATTAGCACACTGTATAACAAGGTGATTTTTAAGTATTGTTTTAAAAAGAAATCTGTTCGTTCAGAACTTGTTCAGTGTATTTGCAATATTAACTCGAAAAATGACATCTGTATCCTTCGGAAAGAACTTTTGGAAGTTTTCCCCAGTACTCAAACAGTATAAAATAACATCTTATCTAAGGGGATGGTGTTCCATATTACACAACCATAAGGACCAAGAATTTGCCAGTTCTTTGATTTTTTGCTTTTAGAAGACTTCCTTGGGCAAGCCAATCTCCTCATATGAACCCCATTGAATACCTTTGGGACATAGTAAACGGAGTAATGCGAAAAAAGCCACGAAAAATTATATCAAAGGTAGATTTATTCACCCCTTATTTGCAGATTGTGCAGAAATTCCACAAGAGATAATTTCCAAACTGAACTCATAAAATCGATGCCTAAATGTGTTAATCAATTAATATATATATATATATATATATATATATATATATATATGGGTAAAAATCACAAGAGGTAACACGTGATAAGCATAAATACTTGGTCGTACCACGTAGGGAAAAAGAAAGATTGATTGGAGCTAGTAATTTCGTTATCTTAACATTTTCAAACTCACAATGATTTTTCAAATAGAGAGACACCGTATTCATACCAAGCAATGTTTTCCTATGAGGTCAGATTTTTTACGATCTCTGATAAGTTTGATTTGAGGAATAAAGATAGGACTGGATCTAAAGAAATCAAACCGGAGCTAATATTTACATTTCTCTCCTTTGTCTTAAAGATTAGGAACGATTTACAGATATTTCTGCTAATAAAATCATTAATATGCATTATGGTATCTGCCTTTGACCTTTTAATCTGGTGACCTATCTTAAGCCTGTGGACGGCTAAGAATTTATCGTATATCCCTTAGATACTGCATTTTGATGCTGCTTAATTCTCAAAGAGATATTTTTAGAAGTATCACCTACATAGAATATATCACAATCCAAACAACGTATACTATATATTACATCATTATCGTTCCTTGAGTTCTTTTAATGACATATTTTTTAATGGATAATTGTATTTAAAAATTACATTTATATCAAGTTGTTTTAACATTGGTACTACCTACAAGAAATTATCATGCTAAGGTCATAACTATTCGGCCGATTGTAACAAAACTTGAAACCCTTATGTTGTTTTATATTCCCCTTCAAATGATATAATTGACAAGGTTCTCCCAAGGTTAGTCGAGGAATTATTGAAATTTTTGAAGGTCGTAAGTTCATAAATCAGAATAAGTGAGAGCACGCGACTTTTTGGTCAGCAGATCTTGTTTTCTTTTCAGTGTTCAATATCTCAAGAATTTTCCGTGTCCCACTCTGCTTTTTAAGGGATCAACCACCTCAGTCCTTGCCTCTATTGTTTAGATTAGATGAACCACCACAACTTCTTCAGTGGGTTAAGAGGCGGCATTATCCCTTGTGCTTTTCCCAGGCATCTCGTCGATCCGAGGATTTTTAAGTTTATAGCAGTGGAATGCCCGCTCCCCCTTTCTTAACAGTGCTTTTCGGCATGCAGGCCACTTGGCTGACTATATGCCCTACGATTCCCAGTTCCGAATAACTGACACCCTGGTGTATATCTTGTTGAAGCCCCCACCGTGACGTGTAGATGGCCGGAGATGGGACCCCATCCAAGATGGCAGGGTCATCCAAAAGGGTGAACCTTAGCTCGGTGTCAGACAATGTAGTTGAGTTCGCCCTCTGCAAGCCCCTCTGAGGTGGCACTGCTCCTCAAGACTCGCAAGGATAGGAGAGATTCCCTGCCCTCCCTGGTGTCCATTTGACGCCCAAAATATTCTATATTTCAGAGAAAAATCTGGTAGGGCTGGTACGATCAGCCTTGGGGCCCCTTTCGGGAGAAGAGAGAAGCGGTTTCACTTTCAGCCTTCCCCTCCATAGAAGAAATCCAAGATAATAAGGGATGTCTCTCCATCCGTTGCAGCTTCGAGTTCGAAAGGATTACTTATTAGAAGATATCACCGAAGAGCACGCTAACTAATGAACATTTAAGGTCCAGCTTGTGATGATAAAACCCACCCCAACATCCTTCTTCACGTTCGAGCGTGACAGGCTCTCTGAGTCGGTAGGTACCTGTTAGTATCGTTACCAGGTGAACGCATTCGTTCTAATGTCGCGTAGGTGATAGTACTGCTACCTTTTATCCAAAATCTGTGTAATTTGCTTAAAGGTCATACACGATAAGTCCTTATCATGTATGGCTTAGTGTGTCAATTAAAAAGAGCTTCACTTTGCTTTTCCGAAGCAACGAGGCGATTATCTTGTGGATTAGGAAATACTAGTCGTTCAAGCGACGGATGGTCTCTCATTTCGCGAGGCTAAGATCTTTTTCATGGCTCACCCAGCCTACCTGGTACGATCTTATGCTTCAATATTAAAAAGGCACCATCTGTGACAGAGAGAGAGAGAGAGAGAGAGAGAGAGAATCACGCGGACAAAGAGGCTTAGGGAGTATCTCACGGACGAAAAAACTTTCAACCAGCGTTTTTCGGTAAACTTCCAGGGTGATAATGAAGCGAGACGAGTGAAATGGAGCCTGGAACCCAAATTATCAAGAGGGTGTTTAACCCTTGCACGTTGCAACTTTAAGGCTGAATGGGACTCGTTTTCGAAAGAAACAAAATCGCTTCCGGCGAAGTCGTATATATTTCCCAGCAAAGCAGTATTCATTCAGGACTCAGGCAGTAGTCATGCAATATCCAAGCAGTAATCGAGACCATTCTTTGGAATCAGCCAAGGACCCGACGCGCAACTTCCTAAGCGAACCCGGGACCCTTAGCACTTGCAGGCAAGAAACCAGTTGTTCAGAGCTACTGTAGTCAAAGACGTAAGGACTCATTCAAGAATAACGCGCTCCGCTTCATCCCCTGCAAGGATACTCACTCGAATCCTCCCTCCTCTTGGAAAATCGTAAGCCTATTACATTTTTCTCTATCACCGTCGAAGAGGCGTGACGCTTCCCGACTACGAAGCTTCACTTCATCATTTCCTCCCGTTTTTTTCGGGTAAATATTGTGCTACTCAAAGCTCGTGCCGAAGCATTCATTGTAAATTAATTTTCTTTTGCTGAACGATTAGTTTTTCCCATAGTGTATCATTTATTATTAAATTATTTTATTTATTGAATAATATTAAATATTATTTTGTTTCCCTTTTTGAAATCCCAGACCCACAAAAATGCCATTGAACTATTTGACTAAGTCGGCCAATGGTAGAAAACGCAATCGCATATCCCATGCTCTTAAAAAGGGGCATTCCTCGCGCCTGCATACTTGACCTACCATATTCTGCTACTGGCCAGTCCAGAGGTATGAACAGGGTCGCTTCCACGCTTATTTAGAACGATTTATAGCCCCTCCTCCCCCCTTGGACGTTTCCGTAATAGAGCTGATGGCACAAAGTGGTTCAAACTAAGAGTCGGTTAAAAAAGGCACCTACCCGTTTTCTGTTATCTATTTTTTGCAGATGACCATGCTGTCGCGTAATGCACGCGGAGTATAAGGGTTTTGCGACCCCACCACTACAGGATGGTAGCTGGGCAGAGGATGTCTGATTTATACCCAACATGATATCACCGTTACTTTATTGCTTTAAATACCTACTATCAGGTAGTTTTATGGCATCCAGCCCTGCGAAAGGAGATATACTGAAATTTCTATATTTTCTCCACCGTTAACCGACTTTGAAGCGGGGACTTCCGCACCGTCGTGGCATGGATCCTAACGCCCTATCTACTGCTTAGTTATTTGAATGGGAGATGTACCATCTAGGGGATATACTAGATCAATCCAAGGCTTCATTTCCTTCCTAACATGTTCGACAAGCTGAAGATGAGTGTCCTAAATGTGTAGCCGCTTCAGTTTCTTGATTTCATCTGTCCCAGTGCTCTCTGAAAGCACAGCCTGATTTTGAGTGGAAGGTGGTCGATGACCTTCAAGGTAATGACTATTGTCACATTCAACTATTAATTTTCAGGGAAGCTGACGCCTGAAAGCCTGATCTACTGATGCTCTGAATGGGCGTGGTGGTTTGCATTTGAGAAACTGATTGATTTCTCTGTTCAGGTTTAGGAGTTTACTTCGTTGTATGAGGCCGTTGAATTTTTCTCCGAGCACCTAACTACTATTCATATAAATTCTGATCGTTTTGCACGCAGTCCGCTTCTTTATTGTTCGGCTAAGTGCGAGACAGCCCTCAGACAGAATCAATATGCTAACATGCTCTATAAGTGCCGCCTGAACGATTTTACATGAGCTAGGTTCATTTAAAGTGAAGAGCCCTTCTTGCGCTGTGTGGAAGCAAGACAAACTGATTCAGTGCAAGTTCTCGCATATCCCCCACTCCCTCTTTATTCTCCAAAGAAATGGATTGCAGTCTCAGACATCGCGTTCATGGATGAGTTTTTCACGAACGCTTTCTTCACATTTTGTAGCCGAGATGCTGCTCCGCCAGCATTTAATGCTGGTCGTAATGTCGCTGAAGGCTGACGACTGAACCTTACTTACAGAGGCAGCAACCCTTCAACGACAGGTTTACATTGAGTAAATTGCTTCCCAATCTCGCTTCATTTGCGAAATCCACCACTGGGCCAAACGCTATCATGTATACCATGTTCTGCCTCCTAGATTAGCGAAGAATGGCTTTTCTATTATATCTGCTTAACAATATCTGGAATGAGGGTACCCTCCCAGAATACTAGGGGATGGCTAGTGTGATCGCTTTTCGCAATTCAGAGAGAGATCACTCTGCCTCGGCTGGAGCCACCCAATTTCTTTTATTTCCTGCGCAGAAAGCAATACAACTCATCACCGTAAAAAACACCTTAATCCTCAATCTGAATGACAACATTAGAGCACTAGACTAAGAAAACAAAAAGAGTCTAAGCAATCCAAGTTTCCCAAGTTGTGCCAATAAATTATTGAAGAAGAAGTAATGTACAGATAAAGAAACTCACGAAAGACTAAACACCTCATCTCGAAAATAACCCGATAATGACCAGGAAACAGATATATAACGACATAAACCTGATCATGGCAAAATGGATGAAAGAACAGCAAATAATATTACTAACTCGAAAATGAGGTAAACAGGTGAAAGTTCGAGGGCGGTCAATAAGTTTTGCAATTCGGATATAAGAAGACGAGATATGAGGAAAAGTTTTTTATTATTTTTCAATATAACTACTCTCGACTTAAATGCACTTGCGCCACTTGTCCCTGAGGCTTCGAATTCCCTACAACAAGAAATCTCCCGACTACTGTTCAATCCACTCCTGGACGGCGAGCTGCACATCCTTATCGTCCCAAAACCGGCGTCCACGCAGTGCAGCCTTAAGCTGGCGGAATAAAATGTAGTCCTTAGTGGCCAGATCTGAACTGTAGGGGGGATGGTTGAGCTCCTCGAATCCGCACTCGCGCAGGGCAGCTTGTGCAACTCTGGCCTTGTGGACTTTGACGACGTTGAAGTCGATCATGGGGCGTGAGGTTTTTTGGGACCGAACGGGCAGAGACTTGGTCATGGCCAAATTGTCGTCGGTGAGGTTGATAACACTTCCATGTGATATTCCAAGTTCTCGTTCGATTTCTTCGACCTTCACCCGTCGATTTTCGTGGTTCCTTCTCTACACACAGGCCACATTGTCCTCGTTGGTCACGTTTGACGGGCGTCTGGACGGGGGTCATCTTCAAGGGACTCACGACCATGGCGGAGCTTCATATTCCAGCGAGCAATGGTTGCATAGGAAGGTGCAGTCTCGGTGTACACTGCAACCCTGCATTCATGGATCTCTTTTGCATTCGTGCCTTCCTTGGTCAAAAATTTGATCACTGCTCAACCTTTTCCATTTTTGAAAATTTGTGACTGACGATCTGCGATCAGCTACTGCTTCTTAAATATACGAGGAAGGAGCATGCGGCTGCAGGTTCTGACTTGTCATAACTTTTCCTAACACCCCCCACAAACAGCCATCCCACTTCCTTTGTTTTGCGTTACCGATTCGCAAAACTTATTGACCGCCCATCGTAAGTATAAGAAGAAAAACAAAGCATTAATAAAGGTAACTACATTACTAACAACACAAAAGTACATCAGGCAAGCAATCAAAAACAAATAAAACAGCTGAATTCAAAGGCTTTAACGCAATAAAACATAATAAATGAAAAACAAAAGAAGTATGCGTGAAAGAAATTAGACTATTTTCCAGCCACATGTGCATCCCTATTCATACCCAATACTTACTTCTTGTTTCGACTCCAACCTTCACCACTAACTACTTATTTTTCTTACTCGAATTTTACCCATTTTGACACAAACGTAAGCCAGCTCATCGATATATATGTACTAATATCCATCTTAAATTTCCACCCCTTTCATTAATCTGATTCTTAAGTCTCTCAGTACTCTTCCCTTAAGAGTTTTACACTGCAATAGTGTTATCGCACAACCCCATCTGCATGGGCGGCTCGTTATTAAGGGCCAGAGGGGCCGGGCCCAACCAAATTAAAAATATCAGACTTTGTCAAGGAACACACAATGTAGTAACTATCATTTATAATTTCATAAAAGTATTGTAAATACCGAGCTTAAAACATTTTAGCTTCTCTTTAACATCCGCTTGGGCCCACAATGAGTTGGCCGTTAGAGCGCTAACAAAATTCAATGGAATCTGGACATTAACGGACCGCCCTTGTCTGCTACGTTTTTTTCACGCTGATCTGGCAAATTTGGGGCCGAGTAATGGAGGCCCAAAGAGGACGAGTTGCTACTTAGTATATTTCGATAGTTGGACTTTTCTTTTAACCTCTGCGTGCAAAGATCGTGATGAATGAATGGATTATTCTATTTTTTCCAAATGGTAATGAATTAAATTTAAGAAACTATATTACAAATTATCAATCTATCAAGTTTCTATCCTCTTTTCGAATTGTTGGTTTCACAAGAAGCCATTGCTTACGTTCAGTGATACAAAAGATATATTTCTTCTATATATATTGCATTTTATTTAAAGTGGAATGTTTGTTGACCAGTACTAGCTGTAATGACAAATCATTTATCAGAAAGAATTTAGAAACAGGAAAGTAGCACAACTCACATAAATAAATGCTCTTCAATTAAATATGCTGAGAAAACAAACGTTTTATCTGAAATTGATGCTGATTAGCGACTGTTGTATTCGAAATCATAGTGAATTAGTGAATAAAAATACACGCGCTTTATCAAGAATTATTAATTACTTACATTTTTGTGGTTCACACGAGTTACCTGAAATTCCTCTTAGTGGAAAAAATTTTTACTTGTTCTATACAAATGATAATGTCATGTAGATGCGAATGAAGAGACATGCAAGATGAAAAGGTACTTAAAACACTATAGTAAACAGAGCAGAAAATTAGCAAATAAGGCATTCTGATAAAGGATGAGTGAGGATTCCTATTGAAACAAGGAACTATTCTAGAAGGAATTGAGAATAGGTTGTGAAGAACCAGGAGAAGACTAATCGAACATCAAAATAGAATGAAAGTGTATTTGTGAACAATAAGGGAGCGAAGGGGAGAGAAAAAGGCCTCCCCAAACTTTGAAAAGGAGTCGTGTTCGTAGGTCGTTAAGGATGCTCATGGAGCCTCTACATTTCGGAAATAGAGGAGTTCAAATTAGGAAAAACCCTAGAGTACGAGGAAAGATTTCCCTGCAAGCGAAGAACGCAAACGGATGGGTACCGATGCCATTCTCGAGGCTGAGCATGACACACCTTTTTAATACGGCTTTTAAGGTGCTGTTCAATTTTTCATAAATCAGATTTGCTAAGTGGTGAAATAGGATTTTAAATAGGGGCTTAATTATGAGGAGCTTGCCGACGTATTCCATTAATCTTGAGGTAAATTGCCTACCTCTGTCAGACAGGTTTTCTTTCGGGATATCGACGCAGGAGAAAATAGAGATTAGGGCCTTATCACAGGTAACGCTATCTATTTTCTTATGGGGGACCGCATCGGAAAATGGCGTCGCGAAATCTACTATGGTTAAGACGTAAGAGTGTCCTTCGCTGGACAGGGAGTATTGGGGTATTCTGGAAGGGGGCATGTCGTATATGTCCTTTTGCCGCAGTCTTCTGGCAGATTTCACAAAACTTGCAAAAGTCAGCAATTTCTTTTGCAGCGTCGGGCCAAAAGAAATATCTATATATACTTTGAGTTGTTTTATTATGGCTGAAATAACCAGCCAATAGACCATCATGGGCGAGATTGAGGACTTGCCGGACGTAAGATTAGGGGATACACAAGGTATGAATAGAGGGGCTGATCCCATCCGAGCAGGCACGGTAAAGTAAGCCATCCTAAGTGAGGTAGGAGACCTTTCTTTTTCCGCGAGCAGTTCCTAGCTTGTGACTCCTCGATTTTTCCCAAAGGGACAGGTGAGTTACGTACTAATTTTGGCTTGCACAAAGGCTTCGTTACGGAGGGCTGCAAATTCCGGGTCAGAGGGGACCTCTAGGGTAACATCAGGCACGTAATTCTTCTGAACCTGGGCCCGGGTAATGACTGGCTGGGCTACCAGATTAGGGGTTATTTAGGGCACTGGCCTACCAACACGACACGAAATTTGACCGGGGTTGCCACTACCTCAGCCCATTCAGTAAAATACTGGCATTCAAGGTAGCACCGGACAACGGGGAGTCGGCTCGCTCGTCCAAGGTAGCCATGGACGACAGCATACTTAGTATGGTCAGGGCCTACTGGGGAAAGTAATTCCTCGAACACTACTATACAAGTACAGCCAGTGTCCCTCACGAGAGTGGATACGCGGCATCCATTTATGGATCCATATTCGAACTGTAATCCGTGAGAGCAGCTCTTATTGAAAAGCAAATTCACCTGGTATCCCGGAGAACTATTTGTTGAGAGAATTGCAGGAGATTTGGGGCTAGAAGGCTGGAGAATTTGAGCAGCGTTGATTTGATGGACTTGGAGGCTGAGAGGAGATCTGAATTTTTAATTTAGGGGACAGTTATATTTCACGTGACAATCCAAGCCACACGAAAAACAGACGACGGTCCTTCTGGGGGACGTTAAAAAAGTGGAGACTCGAAATTAACGGCTTGATATCCCTTGACTCAGCCAGGGGATAGTTCTTCGGATTGCGGGGACCGGGAATCTTCACAAAATTGGCAGCGTTCTTCGGAGTGAACCGGAAATTATTATTCTTACTTTGGGGGGACGGAAGATGGGAATTCTTGGAGTCCTTTGGGTACAGATTAAGGCTGGCTAGGTATACATCCCTCTTTTCAAAACATTCTTCGAAAGTAGTGCATCGCCTATCTTTTACGAATGCGTGGACTTTCGGGATCAGCGCTGCCATCAACTGGTCGCTAAAGAAGAAATTTACGAGACTCATATTCACGGGTAATCTGTGCGGAATCTAGCCATAAATTAAACCTTTGTTGAAGAGTGAACCCAAACTGACGGAATTTCTCTCCGGGCTGCATTCTGGCATGACGGAATTTTTATCGGTACAATTCGGAGTTCATGTTGACTGCTGATAGAAGTTCTGATTTAAGGGTAGAGTAGTCTATCGTTGCTTTAATTGGAAGGGAAATAAATATTTCTCTGAGTTGCGTATTGGGGAGTAGGAGGAATCCAGCGGCACCTTCTGCTTTGATATCTCAGTGATTGACCTCAAATATATTCCTCGAAGTGTGTGAGGTATGCACAGAAGTCCTCCCCATCTTTAAATACTGGCAATTTGACGGAGGGGGAATGAGAGGCTCCGGTTTTAGAATTGACGGAAAGGGCTTCTAATTGGTTGCGATTAAGTTCGCGTTCATGTTACCGAATCATTTCCCTCTTTTCGATTTCTCTCTCTCTGTTCCTTCTTCCAATTTTTGCTTTCTTTTCCTTTCTTCCATTTCTTTCTTTCTATCTTCTAATTCTCTCTCTCTTTTTTTCTGCTTTTTCGTTTCTTTATTCTTATTGGAAATAGGACATTGAATCAATCCTTGCCAGACAATCCTAAAGCTTCTCCCTGACTCTTGAAACGTTCAAAGGAAGACATCTTCTTTTGCGTGAAAGCTTGTTTTAGCCGCTTGACACGAAAAGAATCTGCTGTTACGGTCGTGGGACTCTTTCAAAAGCGAAATTTTAAAAAATAAAATTACTTAACGATATCATATCCTGTACTGCAATAAAAAAACGTTAATTAAACCCTATATGCACACACGGGATTCAAGATTTATAATCCTGCTCTGGATTAATCTGATTTCAGGAGATAATCGTCTCCGAAACGGATAGCAAATCCCGGTTACAAGGACACACACAATTACAATAAAAACAAAATATCGTTCCACTATCTTAACATAACTTGAATGTACCTGGCACTCAGAAAGTCAACAACACCTGGGGGAGGGGTTGGAACTTTAAAAGACACAGTTTCATTAAAAGTTCTTTAAAAAAACAAACACAAAAAAACAACTTGCCACCAGATTTTTAATATATATATATATATATATATATATATATATATATATATATATATATATATATATATATATATATATATATATGTATATATATATATATATATATATATATTTATATATATATATATATATATATATATATATATATATATATATATATATATATATATCGTGGTATTCATGAGCAGATATCTTCGCTGCAGAGAATGCAATCTACTTACATTGAAGGCGGCCAGATGGATAGAGCAGCTGCACAGGTCTAATAAGAGGTGAGTGCGTGAGGCGATTAATGGTTGGCCAAAGGGAAGTTTTAAATATCAGGTTTTATTTGAGGTTATTGAAAGATTAAAAACAAAAATAAACTTTAATTACACTAATAATGCTAATTATGGAAATGTCTACAAAGCCAAAGGAATGGAAAAATAATGTCGCTCCCAATGAAATAATAAATCAAATACTAATGAGTTTAACGGGTATCAAAATATGAGACATGGTCAGACAGGAAAAATGTTGGGGGTCCAATTAAAGGGTCGGGAGGAAGATATCAGGTGGCGAGCACAAAAGGATGGATTATCCTCAAAAAGGGGTAAAAGAGCTTTACCTTGACGGCTTGACTCTTGGTGACAGGAGCAATTCTTACGAGGCGAGCTAGTCTTGTGGCTTGAGGGGCGTTATACTCTTGATGGAGGGGTTGGAATTCCCTGGAGCATGAGTTAGGTAATTTATAGGGTGGGTGAGACACTCTCGAATTGGTATGAGTAATCTGAGACGAGTGCCATGGGTTCCTTAGCGGGGTGAGAAGTGTGGTTCGAGCAATTCTGCAAAGAAAAATTCGTTTCACAAATTTGCCGTTTGACTGTCACCAAACTCATGACAATCTGTCTAGCCGACGAGACCTAACTCCCACTTTCGACTCGAGATGAGGGGCTCTATCTTTGCGATAGGGCCGGTGGTATTCTCTAACGAGTAACGTTGACCAAAGGTTAAATTCCTTGCTGGCTTCCTAGCTAGAAAGTTACCAGGTATAGCGGTCTCTTGGGAGTAACCATTGGCGCCACTCTCTTTAGGCCCAGACGAGATAAGTCAACCCTGGCCTCCAGGCAAGGCAGGATCGAAAAAATGCGTCTCAGCGGGGGATAGGCCGACTGATGAAACACAGATGTTACCAGCAGTTTTGAAGTTTTCCCATGGTGGACATTAGGGTTCGTTCCCTCACAAAGTAAAACAAGCGGAATCAACGCTAGCTATTTTGCATCTTCACTGAAATCAATAGAGTGAATACTATGTGGAAAGCTAATCCTGTTGACTACTTCAAGAACATTTTAATTGTTTATTCTATTAGGGTTATATAAAATTAGTTTTTATAAAATCAGGTAAATCACGGAAGTGAATTTGAATAGGTGAATGATAATAATAGATGACCGTACGTGCCATACGTAGTACAACTAACAAAATATATGACGGAAAATACGATAATTGAATTTTATTTATCGATAAATTTTCGATGATATTTTATTGCTTTGTGATCCCCAATTATATAAAAAAAAAATTTCTATCATTTTTTTTTTTTTTTGGGGGGGGGGGTAATAATATAGACACTCAAAAATAACTTCTATTTGTGGAGAAGAACTTTTATGTTACATAAGGTTAGGATGTCATTAGTTTAAAATTATTTAGTCCTTTGCTTTATTACCGTCGCCTTTTTCCTATAAATATGGAATTATATATGTAGCAGGCAGGTGAAAATAAAGAAAGGTGCAATCAATACACATATTTAGGTAATTTATTAAAATTAAACGACTTATATATTTGTTATACTATCCTACAAAAAAAATTTAGAGAGAATTATTTTTCCCTGATTATAGTCACCTTTTTTTCTTTATATTTATATCCGATTATCATAAATCTCAACAAGGCTTGCATATAGGCGTGCTATTGAAGGGCAGCAATGTAAACATTTGCACATCTACTTTAAAATGTTTTTTTGAGGATATAAAGTTTGTATTCAAGGATAATTCAATTCTTGATTCGAGCCAGGGCTTTTTGAAAACCTTGTTTGCTTAATGATTAGCAAAGTAAAATTTGCGCTGAACATTCATTAGTCTATTTCAGCCTGTCTGGGTCATTAGGTTGTGTGGACCCAAAAAGAAATTACTTATATATGGATTGCATTGGTGGCTAGGCTATATATATTGGGATGTTGATAGTGTCCGACTGGTTACCTGGTGTCAGGAAAAGCGAAGAACGATCGATGGCATAATTCGAAACGAAACAATTATTTGAGTTTCTTTACCAGGTAAAATATTTTAGATTATTTTATTCATTAGCTATATTTCTCTTTCTGCTTTATTCGTCTAGGTATAACACTAGACAAAAAAAAAAATTGTCTGGTGCATGAAATATTTCAACGAATTCTTAAGTGATTTTTTTAAATTCGAAAATAACTTCAGTTTTCCTTCATCAAGTTTAGTTCTCTGTTTCTCCTCATCTCAATTTTGGCTCTATTAGATGCTAAAATTGCGCATGAAAATATTTCCAAAGGTGTACATGAGTTGATATTAGTGATTTATAGCGTAATTAAACAACTGTTTCTTTATTTAAACTATTTTAAATCTACAAGAGGCAATTAATATGAAACAATTAAGAGAGCACATAATACATAAACAAACAAAGCACAAGTAAAAATTAAAAATGCGCGTTGGCAAAGATTTTTGGCAGAAATTTTAGGGAATAAATTTGCGCTTATTTGCGCACCGTTGATATTAGTGATTTATAGTGTAATTAAACAACTGTTTCTTTATTTAAACTATTTTAATTCTACAAGAGGCAATTAATATGAAACAATTAAGAGAGCACATAAGAACATAAACAAACAAAGCACAAGTAAAAATTAAAAATGCGCGTTGGCAAAGATTTTTGGCAGAATTTTAGGGAATAAATTTGCGCTTATTTGCGCACCGTTGATATTGAGCAACAGGAGTAGCTCATTTTAAAAACCAGCAAGATTCTGCTATCATCACAGCGTCCAAAGCTTGTTAGAAATGAGTTTCGATCTCTCTGATGTGCTGATGGTATCGTGCGCTTTGTTTGTCGTTAACTTTAATTACAGCATTTTCAGGAAAACGATCAAGATGACTAAATGGGAAATTTATTTTGATGCAAGGATTGAATGAAAACTTGGGTGATAACTAGTTTATTGTGTTTAAAAACATATGAGCAAAACATGATTCTTTGGACTTTTCGTCTTTATTCTAGAGCTCGTGTTCGAGATGACCTCCATTTAGCTCTGTTCATTGCATTTCTTGAGGCGCAGCACAAAGTTGTCAATGACGTCCTTACAATTCGACCAACTAATGGCTCTGATCTCCTCCCTGGTGGCTTTCTTGAGTTATGTGATGATCTCGTGTCTCCCTACGGACACTCTGTCTTTATGATAGCCCCAGAGAAAGAAATATGGGGGCTAAGGTCTGGGTTGTGAGGTGCCCACTCAAAATCACTCTTGAGACTGATCACACGGCCACCAAAGATCTCTTTCAGCCAATCAAGGGACAGGTTTGAGGTGTCAGAGCTTAATCCATCTTGCTGAAACCAGAACTTCCCCATAAGCGACGGGAACAAGGTCTGCAGCTCCCTCTTACAGGTTTTGAGGACCTTAAAATACCGCTCCTTGGTGATTGTCACTGTCGCACCAGATTCTTCGAAGAATAATGGTCCGATGATGCCTATGGCTAAAAATGTAGTACATACCCTGCACTTAGGGGAGTGTAGGGGCTTGGTGGCTACGTCATTTGTTCTGGAAGTCCCCCGGAAGACATTTGTCTTCGAGTTTACCTTTCATTTAACATGAAATTGAGTTTCATCTGAGGGCCAAAGGAGGTTAAGGAAAGTTGGGGTCTCCTGAATCTTCTCCAGTATCTTGACTGCCATAGCCTTTCTCTTGTTCTTGTCTCAGGCTATAAGGTTCTGTTTCGCCTGTTTCGGCATTACTAGCACTCTCCTGCAAGTCTCACAGGATATACCGAAGGACTGATTTCGCTTGCGCTTAGAGTATTTTGGACTCTGCTGAACTGACTCTCTCACGCTGTCAACCAGCTTAGCTGTACGCTTCCAGGGGCGTCCTGAATGGCTTGGACGGTTGTCACTGTTTGTGTTCACAGGCCTTGCTTCTGTCATGTCCTGCAAAGTAATGGTGATTAGTAAATGAATTAATGAATGATATATCACAAAAAAATCGTGTGCAGGCACGTTTGGGAGGGTGGTCACAAATTTCACGTAAAGTGAAATGGTATAAAGAAAGCAAAGATTATACACTGAATGGATCAAAGAGAAACACCACAAACAATCTACTTCGTTTGAATTCCGTTCTATATTCCATGATACAGGGTAACCCCCAAAAAACGGGGCCCAAATGCACACAGAAAAAGTGTGAGCAGGCCCGTTTTGGGGGTCACCCTTTACTCTCCCCATCCTATATCTTTGCCACTCATTTATCCAATCCTCTGAACCGAATATCACATGGATCTTCAATTTATGAATTATTCATCTATGGGTACTTTAAAAATGCTGTACTGATATATAAGTAAAAGGCATATATGCTTCCTCTTGTATCAAATGTTATACGTTAATATTAAAAGCTAGGCAGATTCATTAAGCACGAGCTATCTTATCTAAACAAATGTTGTGCATAACTACCGAGTCCCTTCCTTTCTAACTATTGGGATATATATATTTTTTCAATCTTACGATGGGCGGTCAATAAGTTTTACAATTCGGATATAAGGAGACGAGATATGAGGAGAAGTGTTTTATTATTTTTGAATATAACTACCCTCCACTTCAATGCAATTGCGCCACTTGTCCCTGAGGCGTCGAACTCCCGACAACCAGAAATCTCCAGACTAGTGTTCAATCCACTCCTGGACGGCGAGCTGCAGAATCTTCATCGTCCCCAAACCGGCGTCCACGCAGTGCAGCATTGAGCTAGCGGAATAAAAAGAAGTCGTTAGGGGCCAGATCTGGACTGTAGGGGGAATGGTTGAGCTCCTCGAATCCGCAATCGCGCAGGGCAGCTTGTGCAACTCTGGCCTTGTGGACTTTTACGACGTTGAAATCGATCATGGGGCGTGAGGTTTCTAGGGACCCCACGGGCATAGACATTGGTCATGGTCAAATTGTGGTGGATGATGTTGATAACACTTTCATGTGATATTTAAAGTTCTCGCTCGATTTCTTCGACCTTCAACGGTCGATTGTCCAGGATCATCATTTCCACACGGGCCACATTGTCCTCGTTAGGCACTTCTGACGGTCGTCCTGGACGGGGGTCATTGCTCCCTATTCCAGCGAGCAATGGTTGTATATGAAGAAGCGGTGTCAGTGTACACTGCAACCATGCATTCATGGATCTCTTTTGCATTCTTGCCTTCCTTAGTCAAAATTTGATCACTGCGCGGTGCTCAACCTTCTCCATTGTTAAAAAATTTGTGACTGACGATCGCGATCAGCTACTGCTTCTTAAATAGACAAGGCAGGAGCGTGCGGCTGCAGGTTCGGACTTGGCATAACTTGTCCTAACACCCACACAAACAGCCATCCTACTTCCTCTGTTTTGCCCTACCGATTCGCAAAACTTATTGACCGCAAAAATAAAAAAAAATCCCGTTCTTAAGATATAGAGTTATAAGACGTTCGATCTATTTCTGTGGCCACAACGTTGTTTGCTCATAACTAACGCTCAGTCACGTGTTAGCATAAGCTACCGGGCACGCGCCGTAAAACATTTACTCATTTTAAGTAAATTATATTATAGGGAGAGTGCGCACCTCTCCTGAATCTGTCTTCAACCTAAAAAAAATAATAATTAGTAAGTACAGATATGTATTTTTTCGCCACAATACCAGAATTTCAAATGATTTTCAAACTTCTTAATGCCAACCTTAAATGATAAACATGTGTCTAACCTGAAAAAAAGACTAAACGAAAATAACCACCTGCTTTTCACTGATGACCTTGTAAAGTAAAGCTCACGCAGGTAAACATTTACCTTTCTAAAATATTAACTTCATTGAAGAAACTCATATAAAAAGCCCATATTGATGTGCAAGAAATTGGATTCGGTTAATAACTGAAACACCTATATTTATCAATCAAAAGATTTAATTACATCCTGAGTGTACTTAATACCTTTCAGCACACTTTATAGCAGTTATTTATCGAGGCATAGATATAATAAGTCTGGTGATTTCATCTGTGGTATTTACGAGTGTGTTTGTGCTATGCAATTAAGGCATTCTTTACAGTGTTGCTGATTTGCTGGATTTTTCGTAAAGTGTTGTCTATTATTCCTGGCAGATTTTCTATTGGGTTCATATCAGGAGATTGAGTCGGCCAAGGAAGTCGTTTGATGATACTTTGCTCATTCTATTCGTTTGTTCCTAAAAGATTAAAAAATCAACATTGCCCATGGAAAAAGTAAGTTTGCCAGACCAACTATGCGACTGCAATTTTTAAAAAAACGTGATAATACCTATTATCAGCGTGCCCTAGACTTGAATAATTTAGATATTTAGTTAAAAATTGCATCTATCTCCTTGAGGCGCGCTTTAAAGTCCGTGGCTGCCACCCGCGTACTCACGTTTGCCTGCCCATTTGCCTGCCCGCCAACCCGCTTGCTCGCTCTGCCGCACTACTGTAATGTGAAAATCATTCTCTGTTAGTCTTCCATGATATACTACTCCATTACTGAAAATTAAAATAAACTTTATATTTTATACGTACCAACTTTTAATTGCGTAATTTAACTAAAGCAGAGAATTTCAGTTGTTCAAGATAGTTTTTTATGCCTGGACAATGCCGAGTATCTTTGCTAGTATATATATAAATACTATCCGACATTTCAGCTCGAGACTCAAGGCAGACAGAAATAAAAGGAGTTACCTCGTTTGTAAATCGTAAACCAAAAAGCTAACTTAGTACTACAGGTAATTCTTTACTTCACTCTAAGAGTGTTCCTTCGCAATTAATTAACCGTATACCATCACTTTTAATTTATCTCTTCATTTATTATATAATGAAAACATTTTTGCTGTTTTTCTTACTATTCGAAGGCAATTTGAATTCTGGCAGCCTTGTGCTTCTGATAGTAAGATTGAATTAAATTCGATTCTAATCCCTCTCTCACTGTTCTTTTGGTTTGGGTGTCCTTTTATATTAAGAAAGAGGGGGAGATATGAGGGAAAGAGAGAGAGGGGGAATTTGGGGAGAGGTAGAGAGAAGGGGAGTGAGAGATAGGGATAGAAGGGGTAGAGTAGAGGAGAGAGAGAGAGGATAGAAGGGAAATAGTGGTAAATAGTGGTAGTGAGATAGAGGACGAGAGAGAGGGGGTGGAGGGGGATATAGAGAGGGAGGGTTATAACGGAATTTTTTATTTCTATAAATAAAAAGAGACACATACACATACAGACGGACAGATTTCATTTTTAATACAGAGTATTTGAGTTGATATTGTAAAGCATTTCATTTGCTTACTTGCATTTATGGAAATACCTGAGGATGGTGTAGGAGGCAAATAATAGCCTTACCTTAAAAAAGAAAGACTGAGGTTTGATTAATTAGTAGTGGAGTAGTTTAACTCTTTATTTAAAATTCCTAATACTAGGGGCGGTCAATAAATTTTGCGAATCGGTAGGGCAAAACAGAGGAAGGAGGATGGCTGTTTATGGGGGTGTTAGGACAAGTTATGACAAGTCAGAACCTGCAGCCGCATGCTCCTGCCCCGTCTATTTCAAAAGCAGTAGCTGATCGCAGATCGTCAGTCACAATTTTTTCACTAATGGAGAAGGTTGAGTACCGCGCAGTGATCAAATTTTGACCAAGGCAGGCAAGAATGCAAAAGAGATCCATGAACGCATGGTTGCAGTGTACACCGACACCGCCCCTTCATATGCAACCATTGCTCGCTGGAATAGGGAGTGCCGCCATGGTCGTGAGTCACTTGAAGATGACCCCCGTCCAGGACGACCGTCAGACGTGACCAACGAGGATAATGTGGCCCGTGTGGAGATGATGATCCTCTATAATCGACGGTGAAGGTCGAATATATGAAGCGAGAACTTTAAATATCACATGGAAGTGTTATCAACATCATCCACGACAATTTGACCATGACCAATGCCTATGCCCGTTGGGTCCATAGAAACCTCACGCCCCGTGATCGATTTCAACGTCGTCAAAGTCCACAAGGCCAGAGTTGCACAAGCTGCCCTGCGCGAGTGCGGATTCGAGGAGCTCAACCATCCTCCCTAGAGTCCAGATCTGGCCCCTAACGACTACTTTATATTCCGCCAGCTCAAGGTTGCACTGCGTGGACGCCGGTTTGGGGACGAGGAGGATGTCCAGCTCGCAGCCTAGGAGTGAATTGAACAGTAGTCGGGAGATTTCTGGTTGTCGGGAATTTGAAGCCTCAGAAAAAAGTGGCGCAATTGCATTAAAGTCGAGGGTAAATATATTGAAAAAATAATAAAACACTTCTCCTCATATCTCGTCTCCTTATATCCAAATGGCAAAACTTATTGACCGCACATCGTAAGATTGAAAAAATATATATATCACAATAGTTAGAAAGGAAGGGACTCGGTAGTTGTGCACTGTATTGGTTTAGATAAGATAGCTCGTGCTTAATGAATCTACCTGGCTTTTAATATTAACGCATAACATTTAATACAAGAGAAAGCATATATGCCTTTTACTTATATATCAGTACAGCATTTTTAAAGTACCCATAGATGAATAATTCATATATTGAAGATCCATGTGATATTCGGTTCAGAGGGTTGGATAAATGAGTGGCGAAGATATAGGATGGGGAGAGTGGAGGGTGACCCCCCAAACGGGCCTTCTCACACTTTTTGTGTGTGCATTTGGGCCCCGTTTTGGGGGGGTTACCCTGCATCATGGAATATGGAACGAAATTCAAACGAAGTAGATTGTTTATGGTGTTTCTCTTTGATCCATTCAGTGTATAATCCTTGTTTTCTTTATACCATTGAATTTTCGGAATCTGTTAAATGCAAAATTTTCATTTTTCTATGATAAAACACTAGCTTTCGTTTTAAAATTGTTGAGTGGAATTTTCTCAATGCGAAGTGATTTTTATATTTTACTCTTGTAGGGGTGCGAAGATGTATAAGAGAGAAACTTCCTCCTAAATAGCTAGAATATAAATAGCCCATTAAATTACCAAGTCAGAACAGACTACGCATTTGCGTATTGGTAGAGTGCTTGCCTCGGGATGCAAAAGACCCACGATCGAACCCCAAAAAGTCCACCATTTTTACAAAGAAATTTCTCGAAGAAAACGGAGACCACGAAAAACGCTTTAAGGACAACTCAAGAAATCAACTCAAGAGGAAACCGCACTCAAAGAAAACGGAACTCAAGGAAATACGACTTTCAAGGGGTAACTCGTCTCAACTCATCTCATCCCATCGAAATCGTCAAGAAGCATTAAGAAGTCATCGCGTCATCATGAAGCAGAAGAAGTCATCAGAATTGGAAGGAATCATCACATCGTTCGTTAAAAAGGAAGATACATCAAGAAAATGAAGATCACGAATTCAACGCATCAAGAATCTCAGCCTACAAGAATATTAAGTCAGATAATGGAGTCAATGTTTCAAGGGGCACTTCAGTTAAGAAATAATAAATAGTTTACGAATACAGAAAATCAACAAGATGAATGATATGGATAAGCAATTAAAGTTATAAGAAAGGCCCCCCTGTATACTCTCTTAGGCTCAGAGATGCTACGTGGCATTCTACCTAAAACAGAAAGGTTTAGAATATAGGAAAGCTCAATGGAGTTTAGTTACAAACTGTCAGTTTCCTGGCTAGATTTAATAGAAGAAAAGGATTTAAGGGTAATAATAAATAGCTCACTAAAATTCCTCAATGTATAAAGATCAGAAATGACAAATAAATTATTAGAATTTATAAATAGGAATTTTGGCGTAAAAATAAGGAGATTGTCACTAAATAATAAATCTCATGTGAAGCCGGTCTTTGAAAATTGCATTTAGACACAATCAATAGTCTCATCCATGGAATTAAAAAGTTTGAGAGAGTGCAGAGAAGAATTTAATTTTTAAATATGTTCTAAATAGAAATTATGAAATATATATAATGTTTATTGTTGTAGATAAAGTAGAATCGACTGGTTTTTTTATTTAGAAGATGGAAAAGGGGTTATAGGCCATAGTTTGAAAATTTGAAAAAGAATTTTAAGTTGAATGTGTACAAATATTTCACCAGTCAAACTGTTGAGTCTTGGAATAATTTTCCTCGAAAGATCGCCAATAGTGGTAATAGTATGTCTTTAAGATTAAAATAAATAAATATATATGAAAAGGAACGTCTTCAAACTCTTTGGAGAGTCAGAAATTTGTTTATAAATATTTATATGTCATTAGTACTCTATTATAGCATGCTGTCTAATAGTATTTGGATTTGGCATGCCTTTATAAGTGAAAAGGATTTGGGATAACTGCAGTGAGTTGAAGTTGTTTCGAGCTGAAATGAATTTGCCTAATAGCGATCTGAGATGTGCAACTGGTTGAGATCTAAACTAAAGCGTTATGGGTCTGGTAGATGACCACTGAAAGTCGATTTTTTAAAATTTTGCTAACTATCAATTATGTTAAGTTTTTACATGGATCAATAAATGTAAAGCAACGTTTCATCTTCAGAAGAGAATTGGTGAATTACGAACGAGCACAAAACATAGGACCCACTTGGGGCAGGTTCAGTACATAAGACAAAGGATGGAAGTGAGATGTGAAGGACAATTAAAGGAAGAAGGGATATGGATACACAATGTTTTACAACTCTGTTTTATTGTAGTGCTTTCAGCGAAATTCTTAGACAAGCAATTCCTAATCGCTGTTATTTTAGAAGAAAACAAATATGGTACATGGGCGGTGTTTGAGCCTCAATTTACACATTTGAAACTGTTATTTCTAGTTGCCAGTGAAATATTAAGTCATAACCTATATAAATATACTTGAATAATATTTTAAATAATTCATTGAGTTTAACTTTGAAACAAAATTATAAAGGAGCCACCCTTTATATCAAGTTATTAACGCTAATAAGAGATTAAGATTGTAAAATATTAGCTAAGATCTGTTTCTAAGTTCTTGAATTGATTTCGTCGCTCGACTCTGGACGCGTTCCAATTACAATAACTTGCAACCAGAACCTATCGTTTGTAAAATAATAACTAGAATTAAATTGAATATTATAAAAAGAGAAACAAGTGAAATAGGTACGGGAGCTTTGATTATTTCAAAGAATGGAAATCTATGAAATAATTATTTAAGGTTAAAGAAAAATTACTGAAAGATATTGATAAGCAGGATTCGTTTCCAAACAACAAATAAATAATAAATAAAACACAAGAGCAAGAAGTTATTGGTTAGTTCCTGATAACGAAGTTAATTTTTTTGACAATTATGGTTGGTAAATAAATCTTTTCGCTTAATAATAGAGGAAAGGTTATTAGAGAAAGGAACCTCGTTATTAGATTAATAAATCTCAATACAATATAACGTCATTTTGCATGTATGTAGGCCAGAATTGCATCTTATACTCCAAAAAGGTCGTATGTGTGCTTTAGGTGTGCCTCTGTCTGTCTTTATAGGATCTATTTCTGTTAACAAATTAATTTTTGTACCTCGTCTCTGGAAACGTTAAAAATTTTAAAGTCCCTTTGCATGCTTAGCGACTAAAATTGCAACACATACTTCAAAATATTGAAAACGCTTCATAATAACAACAAAATAAGAAGAAATGGCACCAATACTCGGTCATGTTCCATCTACCAATAAATACTCTATCCCTTATTAAGCAAGATATTTAAGGAAATGCTTTACATACATTTATACATTAATCACAGATGCATATCTCAGATTAATATGGTCCATGTTATTATCACTCAAACGGTCTGTAGAGGGTACTTCAAGCAAGTTTCTATCTTATTGTTATAAAAAACTACTTTATTAAAATGTCAGTTGCAATTAAAAATACCTATAATTATTTTCTGACTCTTCGTTTACAAGGGTAGTAACTTTATATCGAGTTAATAGTGCTAATAATCGGTTTATATTGTGACATATAAGCTAGAATTATCTTGTTTTTGTTTGTTTTTTCTTGGTTTAATGACCTCTAATCCATAAGGAGAACGGTTCATATTCTGCTATATTCGAAAGTCTACGCGAACAGAACAGCATCCTTTGAATAACCAGACTCCCAGAAATTTACACGTTTACAATAACTTGAAGTGGAAAAAATATTACATTATACTGTAAAAAAAATGCAACACCGTAGGTTTAGCTTTGAGGTCTTCTGGTAAAATTACAATGCAATAGTTTGTTCAAAGATGCTTAGTTAGAGCCTGTTGATTAAATTTTTGTAAATATTCTTAATTTTTTCATGAAACAGAAATCAAGATGTGTAGTTTCTTATGGCTTGGTGAGCGAGATTTTGGATATGAATAATTTGTATTTTTCAAGTAATAGTTATATTTCTCATAATGCTCTTTCGAAGGTTATTTGATATATTTGAATCCTTATAGAGCAGAAAGCTTCTCATACCTATGATAATCGCTACCGCAATAATTCAATGATGAGTATATTCCGAATCCAATAACTATAGCTGAATGTTTAGACCACCTTTAATAAATTTTCCCATCTCTGAGTGAGACACAACATTTAATCCTCTAAGGAAAGCAGTAAATTCACAATTTTCATTTGATGCGTAATGTTGGAATTTGGAAGATTTATTTTGAGACGACTATTTTTAACTTAATGAATCTCGAAATATCTTCTTCCTTTATTGCAATTCCTTCAAACACATAAATAATTTAATTAAGTGATAATAAATCTCCCATTGCCAAATTTTAAAATAAAACCATACTCTCTCTCTCTCTCTCTCTCTCTCTCTCTCTCTCTCTCTCTCTCTCTCTCTCTCTCTCTCTCGGAGGGGGGGGGAATGCCGACAGACAGATAGAGAGGCAAAAATCGATAGCAGGAGCATATTAGTTCATATAACTGCCAAAAAATAGAGAGCATTAGAAGGACTAAGCCCCTCTTATACCTTATTGAACATTCATGTGTATAGGCGCGTGGTTTATGATAGGTTGTCACAAGGAACGAAAAGGTTTACTACCAAATGCTGCAGCTACCCCTTAACAAAACCGAGTTCAGAAACGTAGAAAATGACGTTTTCTCATTTCAAGTCTGTTTCTATGATTTTGCCTAGAATTACTTAATTCTATTAGTCAATAATCAAAATCCCTTTTGGCTTTGATTTACCTTAAGATCAATTTCTCTCTCACCTTACTCCACAAAAATGCTAAATTTTCTAAAGTAGACCGTCTTTCGTTTGATTTTTTAATATATGTATCCCATAATAGAATGAATTACGTTATTACCCAAATAATCTGGGATTATTGATTAGGAATTATATTTAATGCTCTTTATTCCTAAACGGAATAGCGTCTATGAATATTTTCTACCAGTGTGCATTAGAACTCTTCTAGACCATTTGCTATTTATCTAAAATAGGTTGAAGGATTGAACCTTGTAGATGGCCTTGCTCTCAAAATTATTCCTATTGGTTCCTTAATATTCAGTTACTGTGAGTACGCTTTCAAAAGAAGTTGATAAATCTCATTTGGGGGGTTTAGCTGTGTCTGGGCAAATGAATTGTCCTATTCAATTTTTAGGATTTTTAATGACACACATATATATATATATATATATATATATATATATATATATATATATATATATATATATATATATATATATATATATATATATATATATATATATATATATATATATATATATAAATATATTATATTTCCAACAGCCCAAAAAATCCGGTTTTTTTTTATTGAACTCAAAGTGAGCAAATTCTACCAATTGGTGGAAAAAGACATGCCAAATCTGTGACGTCATAACTATGTTATAAACCATTTTAAGTTGAAGTTCCGAAACAAAAATCACTTTTACTTTGAAAGTATTCATTTCTGCACCAGAATTTCACAACGTTAGAGTTAAAACAAGATTGCTTTTTCATGCTGCAATTAATGCAAAACAATTTTTTAATTTGCATATTTAAAATGATATCGTATATTTCATAATTGTTCTCAATTTACAGGTGAAAAATGCAGAGTAAACTCGTAAAGTTTAACTTTCAATGTAGTTATTTTTAGGACGTTGTGTCATCAATTCATAATACAAATTATGTATATCAAACCGGGTGAGGATCATTTTGTGTTTAAGCTTTTAATAACATACATATTGCTTAATCGTATTTTGTATTAGCAACTATTTATAACATATGTCTTAATTTAGGATAGTTATACACTGAATTCGGATATACTCGTAGCAGGCATACACCCAAGATTTTTTAAAAACTTAAAAATATGAGATGCCTCTATTTGTTATAAATTATTGTAAATTAGTGCTAAAATAAAAAAAAGTAAAAAATCAATTCCCCATTTTTAGTTATATTTTAGATATTTTCCAATTATAGAAGTCAAGCTTATTGGACTTACCGTAATTATTTTGGTGAATGCAAAGTAACCCTTATCAAAGATATTGAACAAACATTCTATCATAACCCCACACACAATATTGGAAAATAGATTAAAAACAAATATTTGTTTAAATATATGTAAGGGAAGAAAACTGTATTTATTTTTAATAGTTACCGTTTCAAACATTTACTTTCATATACAGGGTGTTCAAGCTAAATTTGACGATTTTTAATGTCTCCTTTTTTCAGGAATATGTTAATGTAGCGTTGTACATTCACCGCTATTGTATAGCATACAGAAAAAGATTTCGTTGCCCAAAAGTTAGCTAACATGGAAGACTGGAAGCCATCTGAATATTGGAAAAGATAACCTACATCATGATGATTCGCGCCGTGTATCAAAATGCTGACATCGAGAATGATGCTCAAAGCTCTGGTAACAGTGCAATTGCTTTAAAACGTGGCAGGGGAAGCTTCAAGGAGACGACGAAGCCGTGCACATCAGAATGAAACATTGCAGTCGTTCTGATAGCTCCGCATGTCGGAATTCATCCAACAACTGCAGGACAAGGTGATGGAAGGCTCGAGCAATGGAATCCGAGTTTTGGCGAGAGAGATAGTTGTCGAAGTTGCCACCATTAAGCTAAACCTGGAAAGCCGCTTGAGGAAAGCAAAGAATTTCTTGGCCAAGGAAAGCCGTTTGAGGAAAGCAAAAAAGCTCTTGGCCAAGGAAAGAAGCTTGAGAAAAGCAAAGAAACTCTTGACCAAGCCTTTGAGTCAGGGACGATTGAGTTCTTCTCAGATGAAAAGAACATCTGCTAGGACCAGTTGCACAACACAGAGAACAACAGGTCGCTTGCCCGCAATCCATGCGACATCCCACGCATCGTGAAAACCAAGTTCGCAAAAATGTGATGGTCTGTAAGTGTGTGTCTCCAGTGAGGGTGACGCCAATCCGCCCCATATCTTTGAACAGGGTCTTAGGCTCAATTTTTATAGCTATGTGGACTTAATGGAGACTGTCTTTAAAACTTGACCTGAGTTCAATTGTTGCTGGAAAGCCATACTCCTGGAAAAAGTCATAATTTGTCGGAGAATTTTTAGGAATTCACTAGTCCCCATCTTTTAACCTGCTAGATCCCACGGTTGTAGTTTCAGGGATTATTACGTGTAGTGTGCAGTTGGGAAAGACACCTACCGCTCTGCCTGCAACATCAAAGTCGAGCTGGTGTTCAGGATCTATTAGGTGTTCGAAGTTATTCTCAGAGACACAGTGAAGAATGTGTGCTCCAGGTCTCGGAGACGTTTATGCAGCATGGCTAACTATTACACGAATGCCTTTTACTTCGATAACGACGCAATAGTCAGTAGGTGGATAAATTTGTTTGGGGTTAGGATTGAAGCAATGTAGACTGATCGTAGGGGTTAAGCCTGACGCAGATTGGAACTCTCAAGCTAAAGTGAATTAAATGAACAGACAGAGGAACAAAAATAGAATATATTCAATTTAACAAGAATTAATTTAATTGAAGTTATTTTTATACAGAAATTGAATTGAGTAACGCAAATGATATTTAAGTGATACAATTTGAATGATATACAAAGAATAATGAAGGATGCATAAAAGATTTAAGTTGAAATGGAATAAAAAATTTTAGGCGTTGGAAAGTTAATATTTTTAAATCACGCAACGAGAATGGTGTGTTCACAGGTGTATAGGTGTGCATATAAATATGTAATTTAACAACTATAAATATGTAAGTATGATGATGTAAGTACACGACTATGATGGAATGTGAATTGGGGTCTGTAATGAGAGAAGGAACAGGAATTAGGACATACTCTCGTATGGACTGATTGAAGAGAATAAGTGGGAGAGGAAATATGACTGACCTTTATCCGAAGCAACGCTGTGTACAAGTGATCTGTGCAACGCTCCAAGGCGGATGGCGAAATGTTTGCGTTTGTATGTGTGTTCGTGTAAGAGAAAATTTTGTACAAAAGGAATTTTGTCGTATTGGTGGTGATGTTACATATAAATAATTTATTCACGTCACAGAGTAATTGATTGATTAAATTTGAATGCTAATGTTACATATATATATATATATATATATATATATATATATATATATATATATATATATATATATATATATATATATATATATATATATATATATATTATATATATATATATATATATATATATATATATATATATATATATATATATACCGGGTGTCCCATAAAAAAGTTAACCATACTTTGAATTAGTATAACTCAAACACTCTCGGAGATTTTTGGTTCCTGCAAAAAGTGTTTTATTTAACAACTATTTATCTTTCGATTCTGGAAATTTCATTAAATTGCCTATCATGATGTTGATACACTAATTGATTTAGCGGAGGCTATCAAAAATATGTTTGCGCAAGGAGGTAAAATAATGAAACGAAGCCTAGGAATGCTTGGCCACCGTACACTTTCAAGAGAAGCGTAGGGAGCCTAGGTAGCCTAGGCCACTGTGCCATTCTTCAAGCAAAGCCTAGGCCATTTTACAGTGAATTTTCAGCCACGCTGTGGTATGGTCTCGTTATTACTGCTTATTAGGCAAATCAAAGCGTTTCTGGGTAAAAGTTTACTTCCATAAGACCTTTTTAATCATGTAGTTAACAAAAGATCAACGCGTATTTGTAGTCACAAACTTTATTAAGACTGGCAGGATTAAACAAGTACAAGATTCATTTGAACAACGTTTTCCAGGTACGCACCCACCAATCAAGCCCACAATTCGGAAAAATTTTCGCAAATACCAACATGAAGGAACATGCTTAAATTTAAATAAAGCTCGTTCGGGTGGTATGAGAACTATAAGAAAAACGCAAAATATCGAAAATGTTCAGATGACGCTTCTTCAAAATCTGCATGTATCACTCAGAAAGAATGGGTTACAATTTTTAAAGTCAGGATTTTACCGCATTAATGAACATGACTAAAAATGGCTCCCCTATAAGATGCATGCAAGAACCAGCTTCTTAAAACTGATCTTCCTTGTCGTACACACTTTGTCGAATGGCTTATCCATAAACCTGCTCGTTTCTTGGAAACATTGTGATTAGGGACGAGGCAGCCTTTTTTCATGAATGGAAAGGGAATTAGCCATAATATTTGGCAATATGCACCGCTGCCCCCTTTCCGACCCCCAGACTCAGCATTCAACTTTGACGCATGTATTTGTCAGCAGAAAGTGTCTCTGTGGATCGGAATATGCGGGAATGGCTATCTTGTCGGCCCATTGTTTTACGAGAATAACTTGAATGGTGCTGCCTACCTCAGCATGAAAAACGAAAGGATCTTCCGGCAACTCCGCCAGATTTATGGCAATTAATTCAATAGACTTTGGTGGATTTAGAACGGCGCACCAGCTTATAGACAGCTTGCTGTAAGAATAAAACTAAAAGAAACGTTTGACAACCGCATTGGCGTGCTAAATCATGCAATTGAATGGCCCCCAAGATACCCTGACTTAACACCGTGCGATTATTTCTTATGGCGATATCTAAAGAATAAAGTGTATTCTACTCCACTACAAAGCATCAACCAGTTAAGAGATAGTATCATACGTGGAGTCAATAGACTTAAGGAAAATCACAAGTTAAAACTAAAAGTTGTTCAATCAATGCCATCAAAGGCTCAACTGTGCTCGTAAACAAATGGAGGACATGCGGAAGGAAACGGTGCTTATAAAATACAAAAATGAATTTGTATTACTCATATGAAGAGGTGTTTTTGTTAAAAATGGATTTAAATATATTTGTTGATTTTAAACTTCAATGTTTCCTTATTTTACTTCTTTGCGCAAACATAATTTTGATCGCCTCCACTAAACCCATTAGTGTATCAATATCGTAAAAGGGAATTTAATGAAATTTCCAAAATCGACAGATACACAGCTGGTAAATTTGTTTTTTTGCAGGACTAAAAAATTTCTAATAGGTTAACTTTTTTTCTGGGACACCTTTTATATATATATATATATATATATATATATATATATATATATATATATATATATATGAAATGAATAACTCACAAAGTAGCACAGGGGGTTCGCAATGAATGCAATGTCCCACAGGAAAAATTAAGTGATGCTTCCAAGTACTGTTGAACTTTATTCAGTCCATTTGCAAGGATAACTCAGTTATCCTTGACATTGCATTCATCGTGAACCTCATGTGCTATTTTGTGAGTTATTCATTTCATATATATATATATATATATATATATATATATATATATATATATATATATATATATATATATATCTATATATATATATGAATTTCCCTAGGAGTGTTTACATTTATAGAAATGCCCCAGAGGGCATTGCTATACCGTCTTGATGCCGTGGTGGAAACTGAGCGCGGCTACTCTGAGTAAACTGTCATCTCCCATCCATAATGTAGTGCAAATTATTTTATCTAAAATAAAATAATTTAGCAAAAATAGCAATGTGTTATTGATAAAATAGAGTTTCTTACGTGAGTAAATCGTTCCAGTAACTCCAATTACTTTGAAATATTAAAATATCCCAATTTAGAACATCAAACACCTCTTTCGTGAAAATACTCATGGTAAATTGGGGTAAAATGAAATAATTTTAAAAATCAGTAAAATTGATTACTCTAGTTTTCTAGATGCTGCGTCTAGGATTTGTGTGCCTTTAACATCAAGGTGAAACTTGACCTTTTGTACTTTTGTATCAGAGTAGAGGTGCTCTGTGAAAGTAGTTTTGGAGCCTGTGATTGTTTTCAGACTATAGTTTTGTATAATCTGAAGTCCTCAATACCCTTCAAAACATACAAATCAAATCCATAAAAAGTAGGACGCAATGTTAATTCAACCACAGACACTTAAACCAAATTCCTCAAGGTAAAGGATAACAAATGCTAACCTCAGCATCCGAAAACCCATAATGCTCACTGCATTAGGTTACAGAACCCATACTTCCGCTTAGAAGCATAAACATTACCCCGAATATATACTACCTTATTGATAACCTGTCAACTATCTATCCTCTCCTAACCCAAACTAGATCCAAGAAACACCAACTCACATTCAGACACTTAAATATAACACACTCTGCTGAACGTATGAGCCCTTTTGAACGCTCCATTACTCATCAGGGCAAGCCAACTTTGCCATGTTGCAATGAGGACATCACCCAGCCCTTGTGTTCTACCAGAAGGTAGATGTCATCATCGGGGATTCCTGTCCATTATGCAACACCGCATTCTACAAAATAAATACATTTAGGAGACTAAACTGCACACAACCATACACGCCAACAACACAATATACCATCTTCGAGGTCTTTCCTTGAAAATTTCGGTATAAGCTATATCCTTCCAAAAGGCCTTAGGAATGCTCAGTCCCAGAAAGCACAAGGAACAACAGCAGCACAACAGTTTGGCCAATGTTTAAGTGTTAATTTTGATGGCGAGATCAAGTAATTATGACCCATAGCAAAGTCATTAAAAAAATACTTTATTTCCCGCAAAGTAAAAATAAATTAATTGAAATCTTGTGGTTTCAGTTAATTGGCCCAGTCTTATCAACTTGGAGCAGTGTAATTGCATTGCCAAAGCTACATCACTTTTCATTGTTGATATGCTTTTTGCACACGTTCGCACATTGATTTCCCCTTCTTGGTCTGATATTTTTCAAGTGTCAATTTTCTTTTTTAAAGCCATTCAAGAACAGCATTGACCTCCATTATAAATGACAAATTATTATTAAATATAAATATTCCTTAGTGTATGTATACGTTTTATTGGTACAAATTACTTATATTTTATACTCAAGAGATTAAAGAATGCTTATGTTATATGTTTAGGAATAGGTCACCTCCCTAGACAATACGCATATATATATATATATATATATATATATATATATATATATATATATATATATATATATATATATATATATATATATATATATATATATATGATGAAAATTAATGCAATATCGCAAAAAAAAATGAGGAATTAAACCCCATTCTCCGAAGACAATTTAATTTAGAACAGTTTCGGTGTATCTCACACCCTTTTTCAACTGACACTGGATAGAAAATATAAGAAAAGTGCATACAGACATAATAACACAGGGTCAGGTCGTGAAAGATTCCCTCTTTTTACCCCAATTCCCTACTTGTGGCTTATCAGGGAGGGAGTTAGGCCTAAACATATTAAAGGGCTGACATTTTACTATTTTGTTTATTTGCTTTCGTATTACAGGATTAAAAGAAAACTGACCCTGAGATAGATTTAAATTAGGAACTGACGATATCAAGCTCGATTCTACGATTCTTTTCTTAACATAGTTAGCCGATTTAAATACCATTTTACTTCTATTGAAATCGATCGAATGTTTCAAGTCTCTAACATGGCAAAATATTTCCCTGCTTTCGCTGCCCACTCTAATATCTCTTTCGTGTTCGTACAATCTCTTGTCTAACTCTCCCCCCCCTGATTAGCCACAAGTAGGGGATTGAGGTATAAAAGAGGGGATCTTTCACGACCTGTTTGTAAGCACTTTTCTAATATTTTCTATCCAGTGTCAGTTGAAAAGGGGTGTGAGATACACCGAAACTGTTCTGAATTAAATTGTCTTCGGAGAATGTGGTTTAATTCCTCATATATATATATATATATATATATATATATATATATATATATATATTTTAGTTGGGAGGAAAGAGATAAAAGCCAAGAAAATATGTATATATACAGTTATATATACATATATCCTCTAATGTACATACGCGTCCTTCGTTACGTACAAGTACGTGCACTTCGTAAGAGTAATCCGTCAATTAAGAGGTATAAGAGTGCGATTTACTACAGGGGCCGATAGCGTTCAATGAGTCCACCAAGTTGCAGTTTAAGGGTATATTTGAAGAGTAAAAACCAAAATATAATTTTAATAAGTCACTAGTTAATATATATATTCGTACATAAGGGGAAATACAGGTGATTTAAATTATGGACAACTCTGGCAGAATACAGATTAATGGGCATTCTGGAAACGTTAATAGATCGTTAATCAGTTATTAAATGGAATATTACAAAAATCAGTTAGAGGGAGGGAATATTTAGTGGTCGGAAAGTGAGTCGATTAACGGAAGATACAAGCAAGGGTCGTTTTACTTTAATAGGATCAACTCGATAAAGGGGAATCCTTTGGCGAGTCGGCGCGGAGAAAGGAAGAAGGCCAATGTACGTGAGCCTCGGCTGAATATCCTGACGGTGACGAGGATGAAGGATGGGGGGGGGGGGCAGAAGACGATTTCACGATCATCTTTGAAGACGGACGATGGCACCTCTGCTACAGATAAGTGCAACCTCCAAAAATAGAGACTCTAACGTAGCTCAGTACAAAGTCTCACATGAGAAAGTGGAGATCCTTGAGGAGAGAGTGTTCCATATGAGACGAGAGGAATCCCAGCCAATCCTTCGGGGACGCAAGCGACTTGACGCTTGCTCTGACAGAGTAAGGCTTCACAAAAGAGATAGGTCTACCTGGTGAGATCCAACCTTGATGGTATAAACGAATACTAGGAACTCGGGAAAACAGACACACGATCTGAACCGAAGGCGACGGGTTCTCAAACTCAATCTGGCTATATTCGAAAACCCAGGGTATTTATATGATAGCCATTTGTTTGGTTTCTCCTCGTTGGCAAACTCAGACGCCTGGCAGAACACCTACGGCGAACAGAGGGATTAGCGTTTGTCGCCTGACCCAACTCTTAATGGCTTTTACTATTTCGGCGGGAAACTTTCGGCTAGCAGCTTCCAGACACAGAGATTAGCGTTTTCTCGGTGAGCTAAAAACTTTTACTATTCCCAACTTAATTAACTGCGCCTGTGAGGCAGCTGACGGGTATTCAAATTCTTTCTTCTTTTTTTTTGTTTGGTTTCCGAGGTTAAACCATGTGGAGTTATACTTAGAAGACAGAGAGAGGGACGGAATTCATGGGACAAATTAAGGGGATATTCTTCTTTGGCTTCTCTTTCCGTTACATTATAATCTCCTACGAGCCCCTATTGTTGAATATCGTACAAATTTTCTGAAATTCTCCTTTGTAATATTTTTGAGGTATCTTGATGGCTTTCTTTATCTTATTTCTCCTAATTTAATTTTTCTCTTTTCTGCTATCATAGTGCTTCACTTTACATTTACATCTGTTCCTTAAGTAACGGTAATGGAGATTACTTCTAAATGTTTCCTGAATAAAGACTACTATGCGAATACCAAGTTCTGGATGATCTATTTACATCTTTTCATTTTTCTAGTATAATTGTTTTCTCCGATATCTGCAACTAAAGACCTGATTTCTTTGCTAAATAGGTCGAGATTAAGCGGAATTTTAGCACCTTTATCTCAGGTAACTCAAATAGTATGGCCTTTGAATTTTTGGTCTCTGCTCACATAACTTTGTTCCTTCTCCCAAATCAGATACTCTCTTTCCTTTACAAAACTCTGTTAACATTTTCTAACAGTGATGTTTTCATTGGTTTAGGTCCAATTATAGCATAAATAGAAGTTACTAAATGTTAAGATTAATACATATTCTTTGAAAAATCCAAGTCTACTTTATTCACTCTCAATATCTAGTGTTTATTTCATCGCTATTGATATTTGGTATGATACAGTGATTTTTTACTGGCTTTGCGAGAAGAACTTGAAACGTCGTGAGGTGACTACTAGTCACTGAACATCTATTTGCTGCATACAATCTGAGGAGACGCAGTGCTGAGCGATCCGTCAAACGACAATACTCTCTCCCCTGTAGGTGCGCTCGCCTTAGCTAGAAACTGATTTTCTGATTCGCACACCATTATTTCAATAACGACCCTGTTAAAAGAGTGTGTGCTTCATTGTATTTATGTAGGTAGAAGGGTATAAGAAAAGCTAAATGAAGAAAGTAGTGTAGGGGAGTTGCGAACAACTTCCTGCGTCGCCCAGTAATTGTTAGCGAGTAGCGAATCTATTGTGCCATGCTGAGTCTTAAAAAAGACACATTTAAGCGAAGCTTTTAAGCACTAGCTTACACTTCTCGGTACATTGCTTTCCGTTCATACAACCAACCTTTGAGCTACCTTCGCCCCCGTCCATTTTCACTCGTGGACAAGGTCTTTCGAGTAGATAAAAAATCGCATAATAATCAGAATAACAATCACTAGCCACCCAATGAGCAAAGGAAGCCGATTTTAATTGAAGGCAGGTGGAAAAAAAGTTACATAGCACCGTAGACATCTATCTTTGTTCGTATTTCAATTTAAGTGTCTAACTCTCCCCTTTCATCAAATTTGAGCGTCTAGTGAATTGAGAGGCCTCTAAACCTAATTTACGTACTTAAGTCATAGTGTTTCAAATCCCTCCGTAGATTTACTTACTCAACAAGCCTTTGTCAAAATTGAAATAGTTCTGACTTCCGGCATGATTTAATTAAATCAGGACATATCAATCAGTGAATTGTCGATGGAACATTTTGGCATCTTCATCTGCAAATTGAGTCATTGCAAATCGATGCATAAAGGAATGATGAAACATTGAATCTTGCCAGTTGTTTCAATTTTGGAATTTTTTCTTCAATGTTCTTTGTCTTACCTATTCGTCCCATTTCTTCTTCATTGCATTCCTCTATTATCTTATTGGAACTCGATCATCCCTGCTTTGAAGTTCTAGCTATCTATCTCTTTCGATAAATACTAAAGGGGAAGGTAACAAAGAGAATTGAGTGCGAGATGACCATGTAATTCACTAAATCTATTTGCTTTTCCTTAATCTGATGTTAAGACTCAATTACTTAGAGTTGTGTAAACACAAAACAGAGACACTAATTAATTACACCCTCTATTCCTTGTCAATTCACTTATCTCCCGAAGGAAGAGAAATAAGTTAAAAAAAAGAAAATTGTCTTTTTTTTATTTTCGTATGAAGGTATTGTCAATAAATGTCTCTCTGTTTCGCAATTTTCAGATAATTTGCGATTTACTGGGAAAGCAATGATAATTAACCGAGGTTTTAAGTTTTATATAAAAGGAACAAATCAGAAAATAATTACAGTTTTGTTTCTGCTGTCCGTTACATAATTAGGAACTGCCTAATTTTTCTATGTTCAATTCTTTCTTTCGTCTTTTCATTTCAGAGTTATCTTTTTTTAAATGATATGCCGCTGGTTAATCCACCATACTGCCCTTAATATTTTGCTTTTTCCTTATTCAATAAAACAAATATTACAGTTCCGCGGTCCTAAATTAAAAATGAATAATAATGATAAAGAGAAAGAGGGCAGTTGCAATATAAGAAGGTTAAGAAAAAGAAGCAACCATAAGTTCATGCAAACTATACCGAGAGGGTACAAAATCATAAAGCAATATGTGTTTCGTATGAGAGAAAGTATTAAACATTAGGGATTTCTCCGTACACCTTTGCCTCCTCTCGTAAAATGTGGCTAAGAAAAACTGAAAAAAGAGCATGGCATGTGGATACCTCAAGGAAAACACCGAGAAATTATAATGCAAAAGCTAAGATGACAATGAGAATTTGACAAATAAAATAATTTTTGCTCGACTTGTTTAACTAGGAAATACATCTAGTTGCTTTTTAAACTTATTACTGTCTACTACAGCAGCAGAAACCTGGTTGCAGTTTTCCATTATTTTCTAGGTAAAGAAGTTCCCAATCAGACTACTCCAATAGTGCGTCAACTCAACTTGAGAAGCAATGAAGTACCAAAATCTACTGAAACCATCGAATAAAACCCATCAAAGTACCCCCTCAACACATGAACTTCCATTTACTAACCTTACTAAACTAACAATTGGTGTTTTTTTTCAAAATGGATAACAGATTCTGCGATTTTGTAACAAATTTTAGAGTAGAAACTTCATTTAACACCATATGATAAGATTCTGGACCTATTCTTTCAACAATTCGTAGCAATTCCAAATAACATCCATAATCACTAATAGAATTTTCTAACTCTGCACATTTTGGAATTATGTATTTATTTCCGATTCTCTCAACTTTTGTTACATCAACGATCCTCATAATCTATAGAATGGTATACCAAACATATTTAAGCTTCACTTGTAGAAAGAGGGTCAATGTAATTGCCTTTATTTGCAACAATTTCTTGCCAATTTCACGATGTCTTTGATAATAATCATCTTGAACAGCGTGAAGTTCTTTCGCATATGAAAACTTCCTACCAGGAACCGAAGATTTCGTTGTCGAAAAAAATTTAAAGTTATACGGTGGATAGTGTCATCACTGTAAAACCAATACCACTCACTTTCTTAACAGTTTTAGCAGTTGTATGAAATCTTTCATCATTATTCGGTAGTTAAGTTGTTTGTATCCAAATGAAAGTGGCGCCATTTTCTGACTTGATACGTACTTCCAAGCAATCTAACTGCTGACACTAGATCACTGCATTCATTGTTTTTCACCTATCCATACCTCAAAAGCATAACGAACTTTTAGTCCAAATATGCTGGATTTTCAGGGACATAGGGATCAAAATTAAAAGATCTTGTTTTATCTACCAAATAAAATTCGAATACAATCCTGGATTTGAATTGCCTTTATAATTGAACTTGATTCCGAAGGTGTGAGACTTAGCTAAATTCTTGGCTCCTTTAATAACCCCTCTTTCCTCAAACCAGTTTAAAATTCAAAATAGCTCCACCTTTGTTAAAGAATTACAAAATTTTTAGCTCCATTATCCCTCTTTTATGAGTAGTTTCGATGTTTCATCTCTCTTTACTAATGTTCCTCTTGACCAAACCATTGACATAATTGTCCGACGTGCATTTGCCCTTAACAACTCAAATTTTCATGGATTTAACCCTCCACTATTAAAAGAAACGCTGAAACTAGCCGTTAAGGACAATTACTTTACTTTTAACAACCAAACCTACTGCCAAATAGATGGGGTGGGCATGGGCAGTCCTTTAGGCCCTGTCTTCGCAGATATCTTCATGTCCTGGTTCGAGGAACAACTATTCAGCCTGGAACTTGGAAGCATTGAACCCTTACTTTACCGCCGCTTTGTCGATGATACATACATCCTGTTGAATAAAGAGGAGTCCTGCGATAAATTCTTACAATATGCCAATCATATACATCCTAATATTAACTTTACATGCGAAAAGGAGCTCAATTCCTCCATCTTATTTTTTGGATATCCACCTTTGCCGTGTCTTAACTGGATTTTAAAGAAAAGTTTTTCGTAAGCCAACCTTTACTGGTCAAGGCTAAATCTTTTTCAGTTTTTGTGACCTTTCTTTCAAAATAAGTGCCATCAAAACACTAATATTCCGGGCTTTTCATATTTGTTCATCCTACTCTGGATTTCACCAAGAAGTCGTATTTCTGACTATTTTTTTTTTTCAAACAAAACGGCTTTCCTATGTCTCTGACTGAAAAAATTACGGCCCAATTTTTAAACAATATTTTACACCCCAAATTTAAATTCCTTACTGTTTGCAAAGATATCCGTTACATGATCTTTCCGGATCTGGGTTTTATAAACAAAAGTTTTTCAAGGAAATTACATCTGTATTAAATAAATTCTTTTTCCATACCGACTTTAAGTTCATTTTCATAAATAGACACCACATAGGATTATACTTCAATTGTAAGACAGAATCCCGCCTGAAGCGAAGTGCTCCGTTATTTACGAGTTTACTTGCCCCAATTGTAAACTGGGGAGATACATAGGCAGAACGGTGCGCTCGCTGAGGGCGAGGTTCTGTTCACATTTGGGTGTTAGCCACAGGACAGGAAAGGTTCTCTCTACAAAAGACTTTTCACCTGTTAGTCTTCACTCTATTAATTGTAAAACCAAAATCACAACGGACGATTTTAAAATCTTGAAAACCACCCCTGATCCCATATCATTAAGGATTCTTGAATCCATGTATATTAAATACCTTTCTCCTTCCTTAAATTCCGATTCCTCTTCTCACCCACTACTTGTACACTAAACAAAAATATTACCAACCTCCTAACCTCCTAACCTCCTCTTTCTTCTTACGCTCATCTCCCTTTCTCCCCAGTTGTCCTCTAACGGCTGATTGTTTAAGGTTGGTTTATCCGGATGTGTTTCCTGTGTTGCCCCAAACGCTAATTTTTAACTCCTAACATAATAATTCAGAAATTATCAATTGCCTGTAAATTTATCGCTATCCCCCTCCTTAATTAACATTAAATACGTTCCATAAATTCGTCATTTTGATTATCTGTTTGGTTCTTAACTTAAATTATTTTCCACAAATTGTATTTCCAGTACCCGAAGATGGGTGAAAAGTTCACCCAAAACGTTGTAATAAGAAAATGAAATGAATTTCCCTTCATACGTTCTTTCGTCATCCTTCAAATTAAATTGAAGCTTCATAGGAGAAGCCCTACCTAAAATATATATATATATATATATATATATATATATATATATATATATATATATATCGGGAGTGATATGCAGAAACAAGAAGAGATCTTACTGGGAGATGACCCTGATAAAAGCCAAGTGCATTGAAATCACGTCGCCCTGGCAAGGACTCGCACCTCAGACCCCTGGTTATCTAGATCAGAGATCTACCAAATAAACTAACTGGACCAATGAGCAAGGCAACACATATTCATTAATTTAACTTCTTCAGGCCCACCTCCAAAGACCACCGCCTAAATGAAACTCTGACTCTAGGCAGAGGATGAAATAGGATCCACTGCTCCGGTGGTAATGAAGGTACATATATATATATATATATATATATATATATATATATATATATATATATATATATATATATATATATATACATATATATATATATAAATATATATATATATATATATATATATATATATATATATATATATATATATATATATATATATATATATATATATATATATATATATATATATATATCCAAATTCACCGCAGGAAAGAGAAAACGGAATATTTTTTCTTCGGAAATAGTTATTTCTTATTTCGAAAAAATGTGAGCTGGGGTGGGATTCGAACCGTGCACATTAAGGCAGCGAGCAACCGCTTTGATATCAATTCAATCGTAAATGTATCTTTTATATAGAGTATAGGTTTGAACTGTTGTGGACAATTGGACATCCAGTCCTGTTCTAGTTTACACAGAAAGGCATTTGCAAACGATGGACCCAGAGGTTAGCTCATTGCAATCCCATCCCTTTCTTTATAAAGGTTATTGCTAAATATAAATACATATTGTGTCTTCAACGTCAATTTTAATAAGCCGTTGAAGACCGTCAATTTAATAAGCCGTTAGAGTCTATCAATTATAGAAGAGTGCGTAATAACATCATTATCTAATAAAAACACCAGTGTTACCCAAGAGATTCAATGGCCTAAAAGGTTTTTAAAAAAATATAACTACATTGCTATCAAACGATCGGACAAAACCAGCCGAATTTTGATTATGAATAAAAATTACAAAATCAAACTATGTTACGGCATATGATAAAAAATACCCCTCCTCCGAAATATTTAAAGTCCTATACCTAATACTTTTCAAAATTACAACCAATTCTATTAGTTCATCCCTAAGAAATGGGGCATCTTTTAATGTCAATCATTATTTTATTGATAGCAATAATCAAAAGGTCTGTCTTTATACTAGCTTAGTCTAATTAACACGAGGCCTAGGCTTAAATTTCAACATAACTTACTCGTCTTTTTCCACACTATTTTATATTATTATTATTGTTAATGTGCCTTATCGTTTAATGATGTATATTATGAAAGTATTAAAGGAGTATATTTTCAACATTATTTGGGGGGAGTTTAGAAAAGGCGGCGACGCTAAGTAAACAGTAGAAAGTTTGTGTTAATTATACGGTGAGGGCACAATTAGTGTGAGCCAATGCCAAAGATAGTTTCAGAAGTTTTGCTCTGGGAAGGTAAGTCTCAAAGATGAACCTCGTTCGTGACAACCATTGCAATTTTATCAAGAGCTTATATAGGTAACAATGGAAGAAAATTAGTTTAAAAACTTCATTCGACTATTTCTCCTGAGCATCTTCAATTAAAGAAGAAAAGAAAAGTTTCAACATTAGTTGATCTCTCCTTTCTAGACTAAAATGCGATATTTTAGAAGAATTGTTAAAGGAGGTGAAAAGTAGTTTATATCTAATAATAATAAACGTTCATGAAAGAAACAATACCTCAAGAAAAACAGGGGCATCATCCTTACCCTTATCTTAACCCAAATTTGACTATAATCAAAGAGGTTTCTTATTTTCAGTTGGAACTTTTAATTGCAGAAATTTAAGAAAAAAAGGCCAGAATTAATCCATAGAGGAAGAGTGCTCTTTTATATTTACAACATGACCTCATATCGCAAGATATACTATACAAAAGCTTAAGAATTTCAATTTGGAACCTGTGTCAACTTCCATACTCAACCAATTTGCCCTACTCAGATTATTATATTTTTTAGGAGTTTAGCGAATCTCCTAAAGAAGAAAAACAACCTTTAATAGCTTTTTAAATCAAAGTCAAACGATTTTTAAAATATGACATTTAAAGTTAGTAAATAGTCGTACTAAATTAATAAATATATACTTATTTAAATACAAATAACTTCAAATAATGATTACCTATCTTATGTTCTAATATAGAAAACTCCGACGGAACTTTATATCAACGAATTTACGAACACAAAACTGCTTACGGTGATGAAACACTTTCAGTTCACTCTTTTTTCATATCTCATAAAATCAAGTAAAGTTGCATCAAGCCTAATGTTTATATCGCTACAATGAATAAAATCTGACGCATGATTGTCGAGTCTACTCTAATTTTGGTTATTCTGTAAGCATCATCTTCCCAAATTGCACCCATTGTTTTTTTCTCCTAAATTTAAAGGAAATTGAATTTAGCATTTTGTGGTTAAATAGTATTCTGAAGATTATGAAAAGGTTACCACATTTTGTTAAATGTGTTAATCTCAGGCAGTATTTGACGAGTTAAGCCTCTAGTCTTGGGATAAAAGGGAGAAGGAAATATTTAAACTATCGTTATTATGCACATTACAACTCTTAGTTTGTATCGCATCCTAGTCAATTACAGTCATTCATATCATATAAATCTCACCCATTGATACAGTTTGCTATAAAATATTATGGAAGACTAAAATTATGACAGACTTATCTCTTCAGCGATAAAAATGACTATGCTACATACCTGAAACCTTTAATAGGAAATTACTCTTTGGATTGAGAAAAAAAAAGTGCAGCTATTTGGTAACTACCTAACTTCTACAGCGAGCTAGAATCCCTGTCAGGGGTCTAGTGTCTTACGTCTTAAAAAAAGGTAGAAGATTAAAGTATGTAAAGTAACGGTATAGTGGACAGGGTCGTTTAGGAAAAGGGGTGAAGAGGAATGAGTAAGAGTTAGAGCTAGTTGCTGGGTGACCAGCCATCTCTTTGGTTCTTATTGTTTATTTTTCTCTTCAGTCTTCTTTCTTCTTAGGTGAGGGCTCCCACGCTTCTGTAGTTCTTCGTTAGTTCACGTTTTTATCTAGTTGTTTGTTGCAGATTTTCCTGAGATATGGTTTATGTAGTAAATCTGCAATCTCACCTAACAGTGAATATTGGGGACGGTTACTCTCTCGAATCGGGTCTACCGCTCCTGTATTAACGTAGACAGGCCTCGGTATATCCATTGTATAGATGCTATAAAGTGTTGGGTTTATACAGCCCCCATGAGGGACGCCCAGAGTGATAACGAAGTCCGGGCCATCGCAGCCTTCTACTGAAATATACGTCGACCTATCTGTCACGTGGTAGCATAGGCATTTGGTCAGGGCAGAGAGTAGCCCCAATCTCTTGATCTTATATTTGAGGCTGATCCTCCAAACTTTTCGAAGGCTATATGGACATCTCTGAGTATGATCTCCGTATAATTCTTTTCGTGTTTAGCTTTGGCAATTATTTCTACCAGAATGGCCAGGGCCGTCTGGGTACTTCTGCTCTTTCTGAAGCCGTGCTGGTGACTTTTAATCACTGTTCTCTCTTCTAGTTGCTTAACTAGTCTGTCGTTTATGGCATTTTTTAGCAACTTTGCCATTGTCTCTAGTAGTGTGACTGGTCTGAAGTTTCCTGTGTTATTTGGTGGCTTGCTGGGTTTTGGCAAAAAATAATTTTCCCCTTTTTAGCGCATCTGGGTTAAAAAATGAGTTTGTTATCCCTGACGCCCCGGGTGCCCTCTGTTTGGTATCCAGGAGCGTTCTTTTTATTTCCTGTTTGGTGATCGGTTCGACCTCTTGCTCTATTAGAAGTGTTGATGAAGCAGCTACGTCGGGGACTATTTCTTGACGGTTTCGTTCCAAGTTTTCTACCACTCTTGCTTCGTGATCACCGTGGAAATACTCGTTTTCGTCTGGGGATATATCACCCCCCCAATGTTCGCGAAATGCTTTTGCCTCTCCCGCTTCTTTTTGTATTTTAATTCTAGTCTTTGGTTTTCGTTTTCCTCTGGCGATGTTCATTTTTTTGTCATAATTTAGTAGGATTAAGTTCGTTATTTAAGTCCTCTACGAGCCGGTTCTACCTTTCATTTCTTTCTAATGCTGTTGCCTTTATGAATTGGTCGCATTCTTGCTCTGTCACCCCTCTTGGGCCCATATCGTGCGATGGAGTCTCTTATATTGTTATATTCCCTCTCATGATTTTCTATTTAGGCTGACCTGAAGAGGTCCGGTAAAGTTCTGTATGTTATATTGAGGACATGTCTTCTATCAGCCCTGACTAGCTAGCGCCTCCATGATGTCTTCAATCTCTTGGTCTATTAGTTCTAAGAAAGCCTCATTTAGGTGTATCCGCCTGTGTCTAGCGAGTTCTTTTTCGTAGCCGGTCCAATTGGCGTGTCTGTAGGACTTTCTTGGGGGACACTTAACTTGGATGGGACCTATAGATTGAGTCATGTCCACCATTTCGTGGTCACTAGTCGATGGAGGACCTTTCTCTTATGCTGTAATTAAATTGAAGGTTCGATGTCGCCAAAACTATATCTGGCTTCGTGTCTCTAGTTGAGCCCAGGTAAGTTAGAAATTTTGGCCCTAAGCGTTTCGCCATTCCCCTTTTCAGTAGTAAGTTAAGGTTTCTTCCCACTCTGTTGAAATACCGAGTGTATCCACTATTAGATTGCCTGCCGCTGTTTTCACGCTAATTGCTAGGTATGCTTCGTCTAAGTACTTAAATTTTTTAAGCTTAGGTCGTTTCGAATTGCAATTACGACTATATCATAATTGACGTCGTTAGTGGTTTTAGGGATCACAGTGTAATTAAACAGTCTGATCTTGTTTATCTCGGGGTCGATGTTAATCTCATTTAGCAGAATAATACTCGAGTCTTCTTATAAGGATGATCTTGGATTTCTGTCTTAAAATTTGCTAAATCTATTTCATCTCTCCGCATTAAAGAATCACCCTGTATTAAATACAACAACCCAAATTTAAATGAGGACACGTCATCCTTTCCTCTGTTTATAACTTAACAACCAACCAAGCTGTATTCATTCTTTAAATTCCTTCCTGTTTTCACTCGTCATTGTGATCCGACCATGTCAGGTAATGTTTCAGTGTCTATATTTTAGTTTTACCTTTTGTCTGTATCCAATTCTCTATTTTCCCATTTTAATTGTTTAATTTTGTAATATTAAGTTTACCTTGTTTGTCCTTAATTGATAGTATCTCTTTACAAATATTTTGCTGTTCTTTACCTCACTATTTTGTTTGTTCATTAACGTAACGTTCATTTTATATTTTTAACGTCGTTTTTGTGATTTTCTTTGATCTGTGGTTTTTAACTTTTAACTTGTGCTGTTATTTATTTTTTTAGGCTTAGATTACTCATTTAGAATTTGTTTTTAGCTCCTGAAGATGGGTTTTGTAATAACCCGAAACGTTGGGATTAAAGATGGGACCCGCTTTCTTCGTTTTGTCCTTCTTGCTGAATATAAGACTCAAGCTTTGTAGAAGAAATCTAGGTGAAATAAAATTCTGTGACTTATTTTTTAATTTGTATATTCTATTACCCTTTTTCTAACTTGTGCAATAATGATGTAGTATTATACCAATAAATAAGAGCATGATGATTTCCACAAAATTATTAAAAAATTGTACGGATGCTCCCGAGGAGGAGGGTGGTCCCGTACATTCAGATGGGAGGGTCCGTCGTATGTAACATTTTAATTTTAGAAGGCCTAATGTTTTACTTAGAAGGAAATAATAACTGGGAGTCAGGCAGAATTTTTATTGCCATAAAAAATAAGAAAATACATATTTTTTCATATTAAAATTAAGTAAAAAAAAGGGAAAGAATCTTTTTCTAAAGTCATGTTGCAATTTCAGGAAAGAAACTATTAGGCCTATCTCATAGTATAATTTTGAAATGAAATGCCAAATTTATATAAACCAGAAGATCTTTTAGTTTTCTGAGTATGAGGAGTAGGAAGCAGTCCCAAAATGTGTTGCATATTGTCGAGGTATGGCCCAAGCAAGGCGACAACTGTTATTGTTTCTATGAGTGCGATTTAATAGATAGCGGCAGCTGCGGAACCAATGAATATATCAAACACAATGAGAAAGATAGACTTTTAATGCACACGACTAAAAAGGGACACAATATATTTATATATATATATATATATATATATATATATATATATATATATATTGTAGGGAAATCAACCCTCTCTCTTCTCTCCCAGTTGAGACACGGGACGTTGACCGCAAAACATCTGGGCCAGGCACCTTGGGTCAATTACGTAACCACAGTCCCACACCACTCTTCCTTATAAAAAGCAGAAAGGTTTAAACTGCAAGATCTCCCTACAAGTGTATATTCAATTTCACCTCAAGTACGAAATTGGAGACGCGTTTCTCTCAAGCTCGAAGGCCAGCTGGACCAGAGGTAAGACTTGCTGAGAAAAACCGTTGGAGTAAAAGAACCCTCCTGCGGCCCGTCCACAAGCCCCCCCCCCTCCTACCCATCCCCTAGTGGGGTGACGAGGTATAAATAGCAAACACTTAGGAAAAACAAGAGAGAATCCGCGAGTGAAGAAGGGATCAACTTCGGCAGAGGGACCTGCACCGCAGGCAGAAGCTGGAGCCGATAAATGTCGCTACCCAGAAATTGGCCAAGAAAGTCTGGTCCACAATGGCCAATGATATCCTACCAGAGTTACGGAGAACTGGACGCAGGATAAACATCCCTGCCAGGTTGCATGGGCTAGTCGGTCGTAACCGGCGATTCCCGAGCACCAAAGTCTGTTCGGAGGAGAACATAAGACCAATCTACACCTAAAAACACAAAACACCAGCAACACACACCATGGTGACACAAAAGACAACTCATAAATTAATAACATGTAAAACTAAAGAAGATCATTGACACGAAGTACAAACACATAATTGCGAGCTTACAAAGGCTTGAAAGCTCAAGCACACAGCCTAAATAACACAGACGAAAGAAGTACATATACAATAAAAAACAATAAGAAGAACACGCACAAAACGAAAACATGAGAAACGCAATACTCACACAAAAGAAAAAGATCTCAATTCAAATATAAAGCAAGCTAACGATGCCCCTAAAACAAGGGCCCCCCCCCCCACTTCACCATCTTTTTATCTACTACTATCCTTTCAAAGAGTGAATATACCATCGTGAGTCAACCAGGCTACGAATTCCACTGCAAGAGAGGCCGGGCTACCAAGGGGACTAAGAAGCAGCTCATCCTCGAGCTAGTCCCCAGTTATCAAACCGAACTTTAAGTTAACTTGTTCAAGTTCAACTTATTCTCGTCAGAGAAACACCCCCTCACTATCCTCGCCCTTGAAGAAGACACCCCCCCCCCGAGTACAGGTCTGGCCCTAGAAGAAGACCTCCCCCCTCAAGTACACTCTTCACCCTTGACAAATTCCGAAACGAAGAAGAAACGCTCCCCCTCATGCCCGTTACCCGGTGGTCACACCAAACTCTAAGTTAACTTGGTTTAAAAACCAAGCTCAACTTACTCTCGTCAGAGAGACCCCGCCTATCTTGTTACATCCTAAAGCACCGTGATTGTTCTTGCACTTGAAAAAGCCCCCTTTCCCGAGTACCGTGTGGCCCCCCATCTGCCACACTCGCCCAAAGTCCCTTGTGACTGCCAAGTCATCCCATCTGCCCCTGAAAAATCTGGTCGAGGCACGCGTCAAGAAACCCACCGGATTCCTGAGGTGTCTGGGTTCATTGAGTTCAAGGTCAGACTCAAACCCGTCGCCGCAGGGACCAAGGTATTTAAACTCCAGTAGAGACAATTAGCCTATTTCTTTTATATTAAAGTGAGTAGTGAGTTAATCAACATTATAAGGTCAAGTTAAAAAGCCTTACTTAAGAACTTATTGAAGTTATTATTGTGTATTTAAATTAGTAGTATTTCTGTGGTTCATGGTTATTTTGTTGTTTTTTGTGTTTTAATTAAAGTTTTAGTTTGATATAACAACTTTGTTTATTCTTCATTGAATCGCTACGTTGGCACAGGGAACCTTTAAAGTTTAAAGAAGTCAAGACCCTAGATAATAATAATTAAAATTTGATAGAGCACTCTCTGAGAGATATCACGTTAATCAAGGAGTAGTACGTAAACAACCCATACGTACGAACATCCTTACATCACTTGGTCTTTCTTATACGAACGACATAAATTTTTGATGTCAAGGTGTGGAGTGATTCCTATACTACGACATTAAATATATATATATATATATATATATATATATATATATATATATATATATATATATATATATATATAAATGGTACATAAAATGAGACTAACTAAAGTTCCGAATACTAATTAGATTAACAGTAGTTAGGGAATGGTTATTATGGGAGATTGAAGGTAATGAATGATTTACTTCTTTTGAACTCGAGGGTAAGGTGGGGCAAATAGGGAAAGGCTTTTCCAATCCTTGATCGAAAGGAGAATGAGAAAGGCTGACGTTGCCTCACGAGACTCTTCTCCCTGACCCGAGACACGGGATGATGCACAGCTTTTCTGTGGCTTAAAATAGTGTGTGGCCAAGTGTGTCAATTGCGGAGAGCCGCACCCAGCTTCTTCGAAGAAATGTGGTGCATATCTCCTGGAGAAAGAAATCCTGGCCGTTTAGGCCCAGGATTGACTTTCATTCCGCGAGGCTGAGGACTTGGTTCTGGCGCGCCCGGCCCTGCCTGGGACGTCATATGCCTTATTAGTTAAAAAGCCACCCACCCTCTGCTCCTGGCCCACCCAGGCCAACGAGCACGGTTGTTTCCACGCCCATTCGGAGCCCTTCTGCGGGCTCTACTTAACCCGGGCGCTCCCCTGGTGAAGCTGGTGGCAAAAAGGGTTCACACCCAGCCCCAGCAAAAACCAGGGCTCCCCCCATTTCCCCCAGCGTTACCGTTTCCCGTAAGGCGAAACGGCTAACCGCCTCCACCGAGTCGTTAGACTCACAGGAGGCAACACCCTTGAAGATGGTCGCTAGGCCATCTTCCGGGGTTCCTAACGCTGTCCCCCGAAAGGAGGACAGCAACAAAGGAGCTTTGGCTTCTTCGCCCACGCCCTGAGGTGGAGCGAGTGGCTCGGTGGAGACGGTGGTTCCTCGTAAAGAGGGCCCCCCGCCTAAGGTTTCGAAGCACGGGGAGCAAAAGACTCGCATGGCGAGCCCAACCTCCCCCAATAAGTCCTCGAAGGCGACAGCGCCTTCCGCGCTTTGTCCGGCCAACAACGCCCGGGGTTCTGCCCCCGGGAAGCGTACGGCCATTCCCGTGAGGGTCTTCAGTTCGAGGAGGGCCCCCGCGTCTCCTCCGAGCTAGGCCCTGAGGGCATATTCCTACAATGGAATTGCCGTGGACTCCGGGCAAACTGGGAGGAGCTGCGGAGGCTCGTCTCGTCCCGTTCCCCGTTAGCTATCTTTTTGCAAAAGACCATGCTAGGCGCGTGCCCCCTGCCTGCCCTCCCGGGTTATAAGGATTTTGCGACCCCACCACCGCGGGATGGCCGGGCTGGGGGATGCACGGTTTACACCCGGCATGATGTCTCCGTTCTTCCTTTCTTTTTAGGTACCTCTTTTCAGGCAGTGGCTGTGCAGAGCACCTGGATAGAAGGTATACTATCATTTCTGAGGACATTCCACCGTCAGCTGACTTTGACGCGGGGGACTTCCGCCGCGTCGTGGCACAGTTGCCGAGGCCCTATCTCTTGCTTGGAGATCTGAACGGCAGGCATCCTCTCTCGGGAGATTACTCCATAAATCACAGGGGACAAGTCCTTGCCGATCTGATCGAAGAGCTTGAGATGGGTGTCCTAAGCGTGGATGAGTTTACGCATCACTGTCCGAGGACCGCTTTATTTTCTTGCCTTGACCTATCATTGTGCTCTTTGGATGCACTGCCTGATTTTGATTGGGGGGTGGCCGATGACCTCCATGGTAGTGATCACTTTACCATTCAAATATCATTTTCAGGGCAACTGCCGCCTGAGAGACCACATCGGTGGTGCTTGACGCGGGCGTGGTGGCCTGCATTTCAGGAAATGACTGAATTCTCTATCTCAGTCGAGGAGTTTAGGTCGGTAGATGAGGCCGTTGAGTTCTTCTCCGGCAACCTCATCGCCGTGGGCCTGACTACTATTCCTAGGACGTCTGGCCGTTTTTCATGCTGACCACTCCCATGGTGGTCGGCCGAGTGTGAGACGGCCCTCAAACAGAAGCTTTTAGCCTACATGCGCTATAAGCGCCGCCCGAATGATTTCACTGTCGGTGAATTTCGTCGTGCTAGGGATAGGTTCCGGTATATTTTGAAGCACGCCCGCCGCTCTTCTTGGGGGGCATACGTGTCTTTACTTAACGGGAAAGACCCCTTTAGCTGAGGTGAGGAAGCGAGTCAGAAGGATTCAGGGCAAGTTCTCGCAGGACCCCCCTTCCGTTCTCCAGGAGAATGGGACCGCAATCTCGGACCCCGCGTCCGTAGTGGAATCCTTAGCGACCGCTTTTTTCGCATTCTCTAGCCGTGATGCTGCTCCGCCAGCATTCAATGCACGTCGTGATGTCGCGGGAGGCCACCGGCTGGACTTTACCTCCAGAGGCGGAGAACCCATCAACGACAAGTTTACTGTGAGTGAGTTGCGCTCCGCTCTCGCTTTGTGCGTGGACAGTGCCCATGGTCCGGACGATGTCCCGTACTTCATGCTTCTATACCTAGGTGAGCGCGGCATGGCCTTTCTGTTAGATTTGTTCAACAGGATCTGGGTAGAGGGTATCCTCCCAGAATCCTGTTGACCGCTACCATGCTTGCTTTTTCGCAAACCGGGGAGAGATCACTCTACTCCGACCGGTTTTCGCCCAATCCCTCTAACCTTTTGCGTATGCAAGTTGATGGAGAAATTGGTAAATGTTAGATTAGCCTTTTTCCTGGACAGTGGAGGCCATCTGTCTTCCGCACAGTGCGGCTTTCGCAAGTTCCACTCCACCTCGGATGCTCTGCTCCGACTGGAAAATGCCGTCTGCGAGGCTTTCCTTCGTAGACAGCACTACGCCCCGGTGTTTTTCGATCTGGAGAAGGCCTTTGATCCAGCATTGCAATACGGTATCATGGCGACTCTCCACACGATGGGGGCGAGGGGATGCCTCCCAATGTTTATATCTGAATTTTTGCGAGATCGTCGATTCCGCGTACGGGTGGGGGGAGCCCTCTCCGGCTCAAAGGAGCAGGAAGAGGGTGTTCCGAAGGGAAGTGTCCTCAGTGTCACACTCTTTGCCCTGAGCATTAACGGCTCACCTCGTTGCTGCCGGAAGATGTTCTCGCTACGCTCTACGTGGACGACCTTTAGATCTCTTTTGCCGCGGCCCAGATGCCAACTCCAACAGGCATTGAACCGCGTCTCTCGCTATGCCGAAGGGCACAGATTTCAATTTTCTTTGGCCAAGACAAGGTGGTGCACTTCTGCCGCCATCCACGGCTTCACCCCGACCCAGATTTGTTTTTTAATGGGGTGCGCCTGGATGTGGTTGAGTCGCACCGTTTCCTTGGTCTTTTATTCGACCGACGCCTCACCTGGGAGGCTCATATTCGCAGCCTTAGGGTCTCTTGTACCCACGCCATGGACATTCTCCGTTTCGTGACGTTCAACGCTTGGGGCGCTGATAGGGCTACTGCCTTACTTTTTTATCGATATTTTGTTCGCTCGAAGCTCGACTACGGTTGCGAGTTTTATGCATCCGCAGCCGAGCTTTTATTGCGGAAGGTGGATTCGATCCACCACACCGGCCTTTGCCTTGCAACCGGTGCCTTCCGCACTTCCGCTATTGAGAGCCTGTTGGTCGATGCTAGGGAGATGCCACTCGCTCTGCGCCGCGTGTGGTGCATCACCTGCCTGTACGTGCAAGCCCGGCGCCTCCCTCAGTCGCCAACAGCTCTCACTGCTTCCGCAGCTGATCTCGATGGTGCCTATGCCGCCGAGAGACGCCAGTCATACCCTAATCCGTTTGTGTTTAGGGCCAGGAAACTCCTTCGAGAGGTAGATATAGCTCTCTAGCCGGTGGCGCCACTGTTTCTGCCCAGGACGCCCCCCTGGAGGCTACCACATTTGGCTATTTGTCGCCACGCCTCTGCTCCCAAAGCTTGTACTGCGCTTGAGTATTGCGTTCGACATTTTTGGAGCCCACATCGTGTCACGCTGAAACCGTGCCAGTGTATACAGATGGCTCCAAGTCCCAAGAGGGGGTCGGCTTCCACGCCGTATCCCCTCTGTTTGAAGTCAGCGGAGCTCTACCAGGCGCTGCGTCTGTCTTCACGGCCGAGCTGGTGGCAATACACCACTCGGTACGGAAGATTACGCGACGTGCCCGATTTCGGGACCGGATTATGATCTATAGCGACTCAAAAAGCGCCCTGAGTGCTCTCGGGGCATTGGAATCTCCGCATCCCCTGGTTCGCAATATCCGTGACGCGAGGGTTTTGGAGAGTCCGGCAGATGTCGAGATTATCTTCTGCTGGGTTCCCCGACATGTAGGAATTGCGGGGAATGAGCGCGCCGATGAGGGCGCCAAAGAGTCCGCGAGCACTCTGTGACCGGACCAGCGTTTTGCTCTTCCTCACTCCGACTACATGGCAGGAATACGGGCAGCTCTTCGGACTGCTTGGCAAAGAAGATGGGAGACGGTCAAGGGGAACTTAAAGTTGCGTGCCATTGCGCCGCGACTGTTCCCATGGACCTATCCCCCAATGCCACGACGGCTGCAGGTCGCTTTCTGTCTTCTCCGAATCGGACACACTCGCGTGACGCATTGCTATTGAATGGAGCACTCACCTGCACCGTATTGGGACGACTGCGTTGTCCCCCAGACTGTTCGGCACATTCTTGTCGAATGTTCCAGTCTGGGTGATCTTCGCGCTCGTTACCTGTCTCGGTACCGGGATGGGCGGGGTCGCTACCGCCTGTCCTTTGTACTCGGGAAGGGTGCGTGCACATTGATGGTGGACTTGTTAACTTTTGGGAAGAGGCCGGCCTTCCTTCTTCCATTTAACCAGGTTTAATTGTTGTCTTTGTTATTGTTTTGTTATTGTTGTTTCTTTTTATTGTTGTTTCCTGTTCAAATTTTTTGAAGTAGCCTAGAACTAGCTGTTTGTTTACGGTGACTTATGTCTAAGTCGGCAGTCGCCAGATGGCCCTTAAAAAAAATAAATAAATAAATCTTCTGTAGCTTGCGACCCTCACTCACACTTCTTGGGAAAGAGCTCGTTGAAGTGCACTCCTTTCGGGGAAGTCTCGTTTAACCAAATCTATCCGTCAGCCTGGAGCGGAGGCATATATACCCGGAGCTATTCAAAATAGAGAGAGAGATTTAGCTCATCTTAACCTTTGTTATCGAGCGCGATGAACCGAGCGCCTTCTTGCGAAGAAGTGCCAATGGCTGGGATCATCCGCCAGACGGGCGACAGCGGCGGGCCCATAAACGCGGGTCACGCTAAGTCTACAAAGCAGTCTCCCTACCCGAGGGTGGGGGAGAGGTTGAGACGACCGGGAGGAAGCTTTGTTGAGAATTTCACGGGACCTGGCGGCGGGTCAAACGAGGGAGAGGTCGGAAGGGGGTGGGGGGTAACGGCTCGTTTTCTCTCCCTAAATACAGTCTTAGGAGGTGGAGAAATAATATAATTCAAAGGGGATTCCTCCACACTTATTTACCACCCACTCGTCCCGAATATCAGGATATCTGAATGTGTTTCCTCTGCCACAGTTTTTAGATAGTCGTAGATATGCTACATTGAAATCCCCGTTATCATTTTCATTACTTTGCAGTTTGGCAACATCTTTCCAAGGTGTTTTTCAACAAACTGGCTCACGACTCTAGAGCTTTCAAATTCAGCAGAGAATTCTTCTTCATCTGAAGTAAAAAACCATATATTATATTTCGGAACAATTATTTATAAATGCATAGACTAGTATAAATATAGACATTCAGTGCAATAGCATTTAATTTTATCTATATGTAATGCAAAGCATATATTTTTTAATTTTATTAGTATCAGGAGGATCCGGACGTAACTGTACGAATCCTCCCCCATCCACATTTTTCAAGAAAATTATCAATAACTCATTTCCAAAGTATTTTGTGCTGCATGCGATATATTTCATACAAATTGCTCAATTGATAACTAAAGAAGCAGAAAAAAATTCATTAAATATGATAAAAATGGAGGAGCTACACCTTTCACAAGATCCCTAAAAGTTACATCGTAAATATTAAAAAAAATAAATTCTCACCTCCAGAAGATTTTGCCCCAACCCATTCGTCAAAGTCTGAGCATCGACTGATATGATGATTTTCCCTTTTCAAAAGCAAGCATCAACGCTTGAGTCATATTTATTAATGAGTGAGTGGAGCTGTCCGAATCCTCCTACTGTACGGACCCTCCCGGTTCTCATATATATATATATATATATATATATATATATATATATATATATATATATATATATATATATATATATATAGAGAGAGAGAGAGAGAGAGAGAGAGAGAGAGAGAGAGAGATAGATAGTTCGTAACTCACTAAGAAAAATATTAAAATATGCTTTATATGCAGGAGCACAAAATATGACGTAATGGGATTCTAGATTTGTGTATTTTAGATAAACAGTACAGTTTTTCTCAGCTAGAACCTCTGAGATGTAAGTGAAGTAAAGTCCATAGCCGAAAATTGAAAGAGATTTACAGTTGTTAAGGTATAAGTCAGTTTTCTGGGGGAGCGGACCTGTTGCTGTGAAGCTCCTCAGTAAACAACGATTTCAGTCACTTTTAAATATAGATTAACGTTTAAGGCCTACTGATGTGCAGCTTACAATAGAAACTGCATTTTAAACCAAATATTCTGTGAAATATAGATGTGTCGACGAAATATTAGTAAAAACTCTCTTTCGTGCTGTTGCCTCATTATGCATGTAGCTTCCATTCTCTACAGTGATAAAGTAAGAACATTTTAGCTAACTATACATAAACTTTACAATTTAATGACTTGTAGCATACTCGATCCATTGTCAATGACTCTTAAAAATCAACCGAAAACTCCCGTTCATCCTGACGACGAAGGTCCACCATGTGATAAGGTGGCCCTTTCCGAACAAAGCAGAAAAATAATTCAACTAATCTCCGATAAGATAAAGGAACTGAAGAGCCAACTGCATGAAAGAGACAAGCGTATTGAGACGTTGGAGCAGAAGGTGTACGGTTTGAAGCGCACAGTTGCAGCGATAGATGAAGTCGATGGCTATGACCGTCTCGACACCCCGTTGTTCGCTAGCGAACAGATTCCACCTGTTCAAGAGGGTGAGAACTGTTCAGAGATCATCCGCAGTGCGATAGAGGGAAAAGTTGAACCTGAACGTAACGCCAGCAGTGATCTTAGTTGCCCACCGTCTCGGTAAGAAACCAGTAACCAGGACCAGAATCGCAGGGCTATCGTTGTCAAGTTCTGCCATCTAGATCTCAATCGTGATATCTTATCCGCCTGTAGACAGCTAAAACCTAACAACTTATACATCAATGAGAGCCTTACCCTACCAGGAACACACAATTACCATTCAACACACATCATAATTTGGTATAGTTCTGTATGGAGGTTCTTGGCATGGAACTATCAAAATTCAACGAGCACTGGCAGCATTAGCTTCCTAACCTAGTCGAATATGAATGTATATTTAATAATCATAGTGTTTTCTCTTTCTTATAATGTGCTACCTAGGAATTTAATATTGCACCCTACAATAATTTGTGTTTTGGTCGTTCTAATCTAAATATTATTACTGTTATTTCCTTTTCCCACTATGCCTGCGAATTGCTTTCCTTTTATAAACATTTATGTATGATCATGAGGTCCCAACATGTGTTCTATTGCATCTACTCTAATATAAGGTAAATTATATAGGTTCTAACATCACGACACTGACTAATGATTTTCTAACCCATTTGGATCACGACCAAATTTATTTTAAAACATTTTTGGGCTTATTACCTCATCCAAATTAATCAAACTACTATTCTATGAATCAATATAACTTAATATCCAATTCTTTAAACCAGTTACAAATAACTTTCTTTAACTCATCATTCGCAGTTTCCGTGCACATAGCGAACATTTTATTCTTACCCTAGATTCACTTTCCTCTCCCCCCAACATCATTGTATTGACAGAGACGTGGTTGGAAGAATAGGGTAAACTGTTTGCTAATTTTGACCGTTTCACGTCCTATGATCAAATTAGAGGAGGAGGAAGGGAAGAATATATGTTTTCTGTCGTCAAACTATTTTTGTTGAAACTTTTAAAAATCTCAATGTATGTAAAATAGTATTGAATCTTTGGTTGTTAAACTTCCATTACCGGACAAACTTTTGTATCATTCACAGTGTACAGACTTCATTCAGACTCGTTTGAAAACTTTTCAAATATAGTAGAAAATATGCTTCAAGACCGCTGCTTAGCCATTCATAAAATCGTGTTGGTAGGTGATATAAATATTTATATTTTTAATCAAAGTTCCCGGAAGTTGATACATTTGTTCAAAATTTACAAGCGCTTCATTTCCTTTAGGTTATTACTAAACCCACCCTTTTCCGCCTTCCAATTCACACGGTAATCCTTCCTTGTTGGATCATATCTGGATAAATTCTCTTGAAGTACATACTGGCTGTATAATAAAAAACAATATTAAAGATCATTGTACATCATTCTTTCGCCTCTTCATATCAGTCAAACAATCTGAGCTGATTAAAATAACCTTCCTTGGACAAACTGATCCAAATAAAGTAAAGATTCTACACAAGTTATCTAGTGAAAGTTTAAACATTTACCCTGTTACTGATTTGAATTCCAGAACTTCCATCCTTATTAACCGCATAAATTCTATCTATCGCAAATTTTTTCTACTTAAAACTAAATTTGTCTCTATAAAGCGAATTCAGAAGCCATGGTTAACAGCTGGTTTACTAAGACCTATAAAAACTAAATCATAATATATTTTGAATAACATAAACTAGGCTTGATTACAGATGAAGTCAATAAACGGTACAAAAATATGTTTACATCCATCTTATCACCCTTGACATGCGGTGAATGTTTAGAAATGATCAGTAAGCTAAAGAACACATCATATGGGCGTGATACATTGCCTGTAAAACTGTTTAAAGAAATGAAACACGTATTCGCTCCTCTTATAACTGAATTGGTCTACATGACTTTTGAAATTTGTCAGTTCCCAGATTATCTGAAGATAGCGTGGGTTACACCGATAGACAAGGGTGGCGACAGCCGAAGTGTATCAAACTATAGACCTATTTCTGTCCTTCCACTCATGAGTAAAATATCTGAACGATGCATGGCTGACAGGATGGTCGGATTCATGTCAATTTTTTTATTGATATCAAGTCGACAATTTGGTTTTCGAAAAATTAAATCAACGTTCGATGCTTTAATCTGTTTAACATAATATATTCATTATTGCCTTAATAATAAATACCACTCCATTAGTATTTTTGTTGATTCAAGAAAAGCTTTCGACAATGTAAACTACAAAATTCTTTTAGCTAAATTACATCATTGTGTTCAAAGGCATATCATATACATGGTTTCAATCATATCTGTCCAACCGAGTTCACACCGTTCGCATTAATGATAAAACTTCTTCACATAGCATTTTAAATATAGGCTTGTTGATTACATTTTATTCCCTTAGCTATTTTTGTCTTACATAAATGATCTTTCGAATGCTTCAAAGTTATCCACTATACTTTTTCCCGATCATACAACGTTATCTTCATCCCATGATACGTATGGCCACAGACCTCTTAACACCTGGAATGAGCTCAGAATATTGGCTAATTGCATACAAGCCCCAAGACCATTTTCAACATTATTTGATAGTACTCGAAAACGAAAAGGGTAATAACTTTTTCGCTGTAGGTTTTGCAGTTTTCATATATAGATATTGAGTCATGACAATGTATAGACGAAATTTATTGCTGGTAATTGGTGAAAAAAGAAAAAAAGTTAACTGTATCTAATTTATCAATCTCTGCTACATTGCTGCTGAATGAAACAAAAAACAATATATTAATAGGTTTGAACTTCTCATTGGTTTCCATAGATTCTCCTCAAATCATGAATGAACACTAAATATCAGTACAATGAACAATACAAATCATTCTGACTTCCAAGACTTACCCGTGTCATGTCAAAGTTTTGGTCACGAGAAACAAATTCACTGCCCTCTTTATATATCCACGTATTGAATCCTTGTGGCACTTCTGTAATTTTACATTGCCCAAATGAACACAAGATTAATAATGAAATTTTCAAAAAAACAATTTTAACGTTCCACAAAATGTATCTTATTTCTTAAAGCCATTCAGTTTTAGTTTCTTATCAGTGCTCTTGTTGCGAGCTGCATCTGAATCAATTTTGCGCTTAGAAAGCACTTCACTGTCTCTTTCTTTGCTGTAGTTAGATGTCAAGATATTGAATATAATGACTGCCATTTTGCGGTACAATATTTTCAAAAAGCTGTGACCACTAGCACAGCTCAATATAACCAGCTGGTCATCTTCTTCCTCAAGTGCAACAACGACCTTCTAAGAGGCCTTCTTAGGGTTGTTACACCCAAACAGGGAGTACCGTGTTCTTTCCTCCTCCGTAAACCTCCTGTATATGTGTCATACAGTCATGGTGAGACAGACAGTCTTGTGAGAGGGGCATACTAGCCTGCAATAGCCTCCTTTTCTGCTTCCGAGTGTCTGTACCCAGATCGGCATTTGACGGCAGCACACTTAACCATGCTGAGTTTACCATATTTGCGTGAACATAAGGGTAGTAAAATAACAAAAAAATGTATCGTAATAATTATCATGAGTCATAGCAACAATAATGATAATAATTCTGAAAATAATAATAATTATAATAATAATAACAATAATAATAAAATTATTATTATTATTATTGAAGATGAAGGATGCTAAAATATATAAAATATTCTGCTACTTATCAATTCTTACTACAATAGCGTAAAATGGTGATATTACCAATATTAATACTACTATGACTATGTACTAGCTACTACTAAGGGTCTTAGTCAGTCGATAGTGGCCATGTTGTTAAAGCTATATCTGGCAACCGCCCTGTGAACTGTTCAGTAGTACTTGGCAAGTCATGATGGAAGGTTATAGCGTTCAACAGCGTGTGTAAATCATCAAATGTTATTATCAAAATCAGTGCTCCGTTCGACAAACGTTCCGCGCATTACGTGATTTCTATCCTCTTCAGCAACGAGGCCCAATTTTGGATGAATGGATCTGTGAGCAAGCAATATTGTCGGATTTGGGACGAAAACAATCCACATGAGATACACCAGCACCAATTGCATCCCAACAAAGTCAATGTTTGGTGCGCATTTTCTTCTAACGGAATCATCGGTCAGTATTTTTTTGAGAACGAAGATGGGATTGCCATAACCGTCAACGGCGAGACCTACATATCGATGATAAGCAACTTTTAGTGGCCTCAACTGGATTATATGGATACTGACGACATATGGTTCCAACAGGACGGTGCTACGTGCTACACTGCGCACTCCACGATAGACATTTTGCACCAGCGATTTCAGGGCATGGTCATATCGCGCGGCGGCGACGTCAACTGGCCCCCGAGATCATTCGATTTAACGCCTTTTGACTACTTTCTTTGGGGCTACCTTAAATCGCAGGTGTATGCGAATAATCCGTAAACAGTTGATGTCCTCAAAGTCAACATAACGAACACCATCTAGCAAATTCAGCCAGATGTATGCGACAAAGTCATCGAAAATTGGGCCTCCCGAATACGTTCCACCAAGCAAAGCCGCGGTGGACATTTGAACGACGTCATATTCTGCACTTAATGCCATAAAATGTACTTTCAAATTTAAAATAAATTGAGTGCATATATAACACACAACTTGTTTTATTTACATTTAAAAATTAAGCGACCTTTTTGAAATACCCTATATTAGCAGCAATAGTAGTTCACCAAACCCACACACATTGTTGTTATGGGGAGTCAAAAACAAAAGTCTCGTCCTTAAAAGTTTCAAAACAATTTTGCCAGAAAAACACATGGAACAAGGCCCAGACCTCTTAAAACTTCTTTGACATTAGAGCAAAAATGATGCAGCTTTGGGTACAAATATACAAAAATAATGTAAACTTACCATAGCTCACGGAGACAGGCGCACGTGAGTTGTGGCTGCACTCACTGATGAACTCAAACTGGCGTTCCCTGGGGCCAGTAGTGCATTTGAATTCAGTGGGCCGCTATGCACAGGCGACATTCAAAACATAGCGCAGTGGACAGTCCAATGTTAAAGAGGTTGGTAAAAAATAGGCTTTCATTAAATATTGACAAAACTTTCCTGGTAGTGTTTAGTAATAGATTACATAACGTAGATAACTATAATTTACATAATATTTGATGAAGAAATTGTTAATCTGGAAGAGAGTGGTAAGTTTCTTCTGATTCAAATCGATTACCACCTTAAGTTTGATAAACATATTTCTTTCGGAAAATATCGAAAACAATCGGCCTATTTTATAAACTACGATCGTGCGTTCCTGAAATTATTCTGAGTAATCTTTATTAAAGTCTCGTGTATCCTTATTTAATCTATTTTATTATTATTTAGGGTGGTACTTACCATGTTTATATTTCTCAGTTCATCCATTTACAAAAGAAAATTATGCATATTATAACCAACCAGTCTTAAGTAGTTCACAGTGAGCAGCTATTTCACAAGACCAACATACTCAAAGTTTGGATCTCAATTTATATTTATTGGCCATCCACGCTTACAAAATACAAACCTGCGATGCCATTCAGCACTCTTTAAATAATTATGAACTTGAAATATACATAATCCGACCCCAAGTTTCCAGCGATTGTCGTTGAGACAGCGATCGCTAAACTATGCTACTCGTACTGTATGGAACTCGCTGCTCCTGGCCATTAGGGAACAGAGAACCTTGGGTTCCTTCAATTCAATGTTTAAAAAAACACTGCATAGAAGCTTATCAGTCTTAGTAACGCTTTTTATACTTTCTGGATATTTTTATGTTGTCCTTTGGGCAAATGGCACAAGTTGCAGTAATCATAATGTCTGTCTGTCTGTCCATTCAGCTAAGTTCTTGTAATTGATCAAATGAGTCTACGACGCTCCTATTAACCTATCCGCCCATGCTTATGGGTTATCATTAGCTCTCCTATATCTGCCGTCCAACGGCCACATTCTAGACCAATAGCTATAATGATGTAATTACATCTGTTCTTTAGTTTTTTTTAGAAAAATTGCAAATATATACTTGTCCTTGTTAAGTTTTATCAGTGTAAGTTTGTTAATTTTCTCATCCATAACCTGCACTATAATATATAGCCCTTTCCTAATTAATAGAATTTCATGATATGGCACTGAATCTTTGCAATTACGGTTTCACCATCGTTTAAATATTATGTCCATTTTGCTACTCTTATAAAAATATTATGTCGATTCCATTTATAGTCTTAGATATTTGCGTTATATTTGTGTTTTTTACCATTATATTGTCTATACCTTAACTATAACTGTGTGTTTGCAATGTGTGTTGCTCGAAAAGCATGCTAACTAGCATGCTTAATATGAGCTATAAGATGCAATCTGTTACTCTTTTCAATAAGAAACTTTGAGTTTTGAAATCGATTAACTTTGTCCTCCAATTGAGATCAAATTTGTTTCTCAATTTTTTGCATCTTTGAGAATTTAGAGGAGTCTTCCAATAGAATATGTTTCGTTTATATAGTTTTCACAATTTAATATTACTACTCAGTTTCCCTTGTCTGATTTTGTAATAGTAAGTTTTTGGTTTTTCCTCGTTACAAAAAATTTCTACGGCAGATTTGCGACAAATAATTAAGGTGAATTTATGTAACCTGACTTTTTGCTATACATGGTAGGAAATATTTAACTGTTCAATCAGAAATCTATTGAAAGAACCTTAGCAAGTGACAGGTTTTAGGTCCCTAGACAGCTTCTCAAAATAAACCATGAAAGTAGGCTTGAAAAATGAAAGGTTGGAAGCTTTAACTTTGTCTTTTTATTTCAACTACAAGGACAAAGACAACGTTCATTACTTCCTAAATTATATATAAATACAACTGCTTGCTCTCTAATAGTAATGCCTTTATTGGATCGACGCAGCATACACTAAATGCTCGCATTTGTGCATATCTTAGCATCAGAAATATAATAGAAGCCTCAATCACTATTCCAAAGCAATCCCCATCAGATTATACTCACTGTCCCATCATTCACTACATATGTCCTCCTTCGACGAATTTCTATTATAAACATAGCTAATGACAAAAATTATTTAGGAATATTAGAATCCTTCACAATAAATGCCAAGCCATTTATGGTGAGTAAGAACGCCGCAACGGAATGATCTAAAATCCATTTCTAGTCATTATTTTAAAGTTCTTTGTAACTGTGAATTCAATAATATACTTGGGAGAGTGTTCCATATGGATCAACTTCATTAATGAAAAAAGAAAGCCCTACAATTAACGCGGGTATAGGTAATATTAACATTTTTGTAACATTAATCTTAAGTTCTTTTATGCAAATATGACAGGAATATTGAATGCCAAAACTGAGGTTCTTTTAATGGAAGCCTCAGCAGATGTCGCTCGTTGTAAAAATGTAAACCTTTCTCTCAATCTATGTGGCTTCCAGATCGTGTTCTCTGACAATCTCAGAAACCTGGGTGTTTTTTTGACAGTCAACTCAATTTCATATCGCACGTTACAAATATTAGCAAATGTTCTATCTGTATTCTCCGTAACCTCAGTCGTATCTGTGACAGAAACACTTTCGAGATAGCCATGGACCTATCTTGAATGGGGCTCCTCGAGCTCCAACCCTTCCAGAACTTTGTGACCTGAATTATACTCCGTTGAGGACGGTTTTCTTATGCCACAATCCTTCTCTGTGAACTGTACTGACTGCCCATTAAATTTAGAGTAACTTTTAAAGTCGTCCTTCTCATTTTTAAATTCCTAAACACCGCAACTCCCCTTACCTGTAGATACTCCACATAGGTGTGTCCTTAGACCAAAGAGCCTTTGCTCTGAACGTGCGCTCCTGCTTTCTGTTCCTCGCAGAATTCTCTGATGCATGGGTAATGCATCAGAGAATTCTGCGAGGAACAGAGATCAGGAGCGCATGCTCAGTAGTTGCACGTAAGCTGTAGAATGGTCCTCCTCTTGGTCTCCGCTCCTCTTCTTCTCCTAACGCTTTCAAGCAGGCTCAGAAATCCCACCTCTTCTGTCAGTCCTTTTTCTAGATGTTGGACAGGCGCCTTGTACATGCTTCGAGGTCTTAAAGAGCTCTTTATAAAACCTTTATTATTATTAAATATACAGAAATCAGTAATGTTCTTTTTGTTTTATCTGTGTATTTTATATGATACTCGTTAATTGCAATGTATGCCTTTCTCTGATGGGACATAATCTGAATGGATAGGGCAGCAATTTTTGAGTATAAGGTTGAAAAGGAAGTTATACGAGATTATCCACGGGATGAATATAGAAATATCCATAGGACACAGAAAAAAAATTAATCCTCCATGCAGATAGAATCATGTAAGTATTTAAAATGTTATCCATATGGATGTAATAGAAAACGTCAATTCATAAAAAACTATTTTTAAGTGCTAACATTTCTAAATAAAATAATAGAACAAAGTTATTGAACAATGTTGCTCTTGACCTAACAAAGAATATATACGTTTTAATTTTTGCTTTTGTCATAAGACAATAAAGGCTAAGTGTCATAATTTTCAGTTACTTCGGCTCTTTTTTTTATCTTAGATGGAGTCTGATTGGTCCTTTTCACGGAAAGGAAAAGACGAAAGTCACGAACCTGCGAATCTGTTGTCAATAAGTATCAAGCACGCTGCGAAGAAAATAATCACCCATATTCAGAAATCGAAAATTTTATTAAAGCTATTCTAAGTAAAGATTCGTTTTAACACATATTTTCTAATGAATTTAAAAATATTTTTCGTAAGCAGATTTATGTGTACTTTTCAGATCTGACACTCGTTTTCCCTGTAAATGCATACTTTTTCCACAATCGACTGAAGGTCCAAATAGGAAAAATTTGCATTTGCAGCAAAAACAAGTTTCAGATGATCTAAAAACTACACACAACACTGCATAAGAAAAATACATTTTCAAAATCATTTAAAAAATCTAAAACCAGTCCTAACCGAACCTAATCTAACCTTACCTAACCTAATAAAATCAGACAGAAATTTTGGAAAAAACTTACCTCATATGTCTTGAAATTCATTACGATACAGATCCACCACCTCTAGAGGAAACTGGTACAGGTGTTTTTTATGGGTTATGCCTTATTAAATAAATAACTGACGAAATATTGCACGTAATCCGCCCTAAGAACCCAGCTTTGAACATCCCGCCAAACTGTCAATGTTTTGAGTATGAACCCCGATGACAGGGTCGACAAAATGCAAGCGCTCTTCAACGCACTGACGGAAAATGTACATGGTGTTTTATACCCTTTCGAATCTTTGCAATTCTAACACAGTAAAATAAATTCTGATCCTGTCAAAACTTACAAATACTACGGCATGTAGGGCATGTAACATCCAGCAGGATTACACTGTGAGCCCTATATATGCCTAATACCTGACAAACGTCATCAAAATCTTCTCGTATTAGTTTGGATTACGACCTAGCACAGCCACTGCACGTCATTATACCATGTGAACTGAAGCCACGAACATCCTCGAATCGTCCGAAATACATTATATATAACAAAGATTCCTATTAGCTAATCAGCCAAAAGACGCATGCGCAGATAGCATGCTATTCGCTAATTAGTCAGGGTGAAAGTTGAAAGGAATATGGCAATGGCGCACAAAGATTCAAATTTAGCAAAATAAGAATTTTCAACAAATTATTGACTACGTTATTATTAAGCTCCGGAAATTGAAAATGACATTAGTGAGCATCATTTTAAGAATTAAAAACTTGTGAGAATACAAAAATCGTAATTGTGTTAAAATGAATCTTATCCCTATGCTATTATTATATAATGGTGTGAACGTAATTTTTGTTACTTTATTGGTGTGAAGTGATGCTTGTATACTTGAATGACCATGATAACTGTGATATATATTGTACTACCACTGGACAAGGTGCAATAGGTTTGACAATGATGCCGTGGCGCCCATTTGGAAGGTAGAGTTGAGCCAACAAGGAACCTCACAAATGAGCATCCCGTTGGCCCTATGAAAGCTTGAAATTGGGCACACAAATCCAAAATTGAAATTCTATGCCATCTGGTAACAATTAACTAGTAAATAATTGTAAATAATGTTAAAACGCAATTTAATATGCATCAATGCAAAGCAGAATATTTTGTAATGAGGCAAGTGAAATTATTGTGTTTCGACGCGAATATATGGGGTCTTTCAACAAGGACGCTCGAGCTTTATCAGGCAATAGTGGCTATGTTATTAAAGCGACATCTGGCAACCTCACTGCGAACTGTTCAGTAGTACTTGGCAAGTCACGATGGAAGGTTATAGAGTTAAACAGTGTGTGTTAATCATCAAATTTTATTATCAATTCAGTGCTCTGTTCGACAAACGTTCCACGCATTACATGATTTCTAGCCTCGCCACAATCGTCCTGCCGAGTCCACTGTTCGATGCTTGGTGGCCAAATTCGAAGCAAAAGGGTCGATAAACAATCAGCCAACACCCGTACGTCACGGAAACGCAAGGTCTGCTGAAAATATCGCTGCCGTAAATGAGAGTGTACGGGAAAATCCGAGGCCGTCAATTTCTCGTCGTTCACAAGAACTTGGCCTTTCTGCGACTTCAGTTTGGCGAATTATGCGTAGGAACTTGGATCTGCACCCGTACAAAATCCAACTAACCTAGGAAGTTAAGGTAAACGACCATAGACACCGCCGTGTTTTCGCTGATTTGGCTCTAGAGTAGTTGGAAGTTGCCCCAAATTTACCAAAAATAATCATCTTCAGCGACGAGGCCTATTTTTGGATGAATAGATTTGTGCACAAGCAAAATTGTCGGATTTGGGACGATAACAATGCACATGAGATACACTAGCACCAATTGCATCCCAACAAAGTCAATGTTTAGTGCTGAATTTCGTTTAACGGAATCATCGGTCTGTATTTTTTTGAGAACGAAGATGGGATTGCCATAAACGTCAACGACGAGACCTACAAATCGATGATAAGCAACTTCTTGTGGCCTCAATTACATTATATGCCTGGTATGGATATCGACGACATGTGGTTCCAACAGAACGGCGCTACGTGTCACACTGCGCATGCCATGATGGACATTTTGCACCAGTGATTTCAGGGCAGGGTCATCTCGCGCGGCGGCGACGTCAACTAGCCCCCGAGATCATGCGATTTAACGCAATTATCTTACTTTTGGGGGAGCTACCATAAATCGCTGGTATATGCGAATAATCCGTAAACAGTTGATGTCCTTAAAGTCAACATAACGAACACTATCAAGCAAATTCAGCCATATTTATGCGACAAAGTCATCGAAAATTGGGCCTCCCGAATACGTTTCATCAAGGCAAGCCGTGGCGGACATTTGAATGACGTCATTTTCAACACTTAATGCCATAAAATGTACTTTCAAATTTAAAATAAATTGAGTGCATATATTACACACAACTTGTTTTATTTTTATTTGAAATTCGAGTGACTTTATTTAAAGACCCTTTACAAACATAAACACATTAGGAAACAGACGCGAGCCGACGGGCTAGTTATAAAGATAACGGAGTCACTGGAAAACAGTTGTGCACACATAGAACTGACTCTGATCTGACCCGCCAGAGTTTACATGAACCTGTGAAAAGACGAAATCAATCTTGTTATGGATGTCAGGTTGATAAGCCCGGTCACGTTTCCACGCGAAAATTCGGTGCACACGTGCCTACACTGATCCTGCACACACCCTTTGAGTCTGCCCAGCCTTCACAGTAGAGAACACATGCAAATAACTTTGCTTCGATAAGCTCCACCACGCGTTCAGATTACATAAGAGAAAAGAAGTCACGCCCCCTTAAATGGTATTAGTATAAATAGAAGGACAGAAACATTTTTATTATTATTTTCATTCTGACTAGTATAGTATCATTATCATTATTAGTAGTAGTATCACTATTTAGTCAACCACCCACAATCAGGCAGCCCAGTCACCAAAACGACAGCCTCCAGCCTAAACATTAAGTAGGCCTGAAGAAGAAGGCCTTGCCACCGCCTATGGGCTGCTCCTCTCCCAAGGAGGTAGACTCCCTCACGGGTTACGCCTCGAAGAATGGACTTGAAGAAGACGAATTACCGATCAAAAAATAAAGAGTCCGGTCACCCCCTTCAACCCTATAAATCGGTGACCCCTTCGACCGGACACGAGGTAACCCAAAAAATGGACTCGTCGGACCAACAACGGGCAGATCAAGGAGATGCCAAATTCGCCAACCCCAAGCCTACTTTCAGCTGAAGAACAAGTAGACCTGGCGAACTCCATCACCGTTGACTTCCCCTTTCAACGAAGTGACCGTTAGAATGGTAGGGAAGTTCATCTGTTCTCTGCACACCGGACCACAGCAAGCAGATGGATGAGTTAAAATGAATCGCTACAGGTGGAAGTAGGTGGAGACCTAGCGCGCCAAAAATTTGTCCAGTCTCCACATACCAGTCAAAAATGACAACCGTGGATCAAGAGGAAAGCAACGGATAACACGCCATGCGTTCGGGTCAATTTTTTTAAAATTAATAATAGCAATCGTAAAAGGGTGTTGGATAAGAATAATGTGTATAAAAAATCCAGTGCAGACTAGTATAACAACGTAAATTCAGTGCTTATTCAGTCTCAAATGTTAAAATGGTGAAAATCCAGTGTCCAGTAGTGCGAAGAATATTATTAATTTTAATAGAAGGAATCGAGCGTATAAATTCTGTAAAGTTATTCATTTAAAAATAACTTAGTATTAAGTTGAAAATGTCCGTGTAGATATTAATTTAGAGTTGATCTCATATTCATAGTTACTCTTGTTAAAAGAAAAGTAGCGTAGAGCGTATACAGGTTAATGTATATTATAAAATAGAGAAATAGGTTTAGTTCGCAGATTAAGATCTGCAAGTTGGACAACCGAACCCCTAAATGTTAACACGCTTGGCATTACATGGTTTAAACAAATAATCGCAGGATTGCTGCCACTTTGAAATTCATGGTTTGCAACCAAGCATAATAAAATGGAATAAGAAGGTATATTTATTGTTGTAGTGCGCGTGCGCAAGTCTTAGTAGAGAACACACACACACATACCTTTAACCCGATAATATCCGCTCCGCCTTCAGATTACATAAAAGAAGAAAAGTCTCGCCCCCTTAATTAGTGTTAGCATAAATATACGGAAAGGGACATTCTTATTATTATTCTCATTCTGATTAGTATTGTTAGTATTATTAGCAGCACCAGTCCGTACCTCGTCCTCAACATGTATTTCCATAGTCCCAACAACTTAACGCAAAAGGAGACTTACAAGAAACACTGAACATTAACATTGATAGTCACATAAAGATGTGAGCGCACAAACGAACCAAGGAAAACTCAACTATTTCACTTGCCCGAATTGAGGTAGCACTACGCCAAGATTAAAGCCTACAAAACCGCCATTTTTCTCCCGAGTCCTTCCTTGGGCCATTCGAAAACCATGTTATCATTTGAACCCAGACTACAAGCGGATTATCCAAAACAACACTTTAGATTTAGCCTAAACTCGACTCTCAGGACGCCTTAGCCACCTAAGCCCGACACCCATATGTAAACTGGTAACCCATCGTCACCCCAACCTTGTGACCATCCTATAAGGCCTAACACATGAGTATTATATGAATCCTAGGAAGGTTGTAACAGGCACGCTCACAACTATGCCCATGCAATAATCTAAAATAACTATAGGAGTTTTCATAAATAATAATAACTCTTTCAGTAAATAATATGTAACATCTCGGTAAAATAATAATGTAGAGCTTTTGTAACAAAGAACCTATAACAATTGTTTATGTAAATAATATACTGTATATGTTGTTTTGCAAAGGCCAAGGCGAGAAGAATAAATTCCAGATGTTCAAACGTTAGCAAACCTCTTCACATGAACATGCACATACACAGTAACACGAAGTAAAGTGATGTTCACAATCACGCTAAAAGGTTAGCTGTTCACACAAGCTTGTTAGCAGGTGCGGATTAGAAAACACTATAGTAAAGGCCATTATTTCCTAGCGGGAAACTGCAAAACGCAAAATTGCAGCTTTCGGAATTCGAAAAAATGAATCTCTATCTCCATGGACACACAAATTAACATAAAGTGGAGGAGACTCCTGCCAAACAAAATAATTGGTTAATTATAAGCCCCGCCCACGGCGTGCGCGACCGTATATACATCTAAAGTAGACCGAGGGAGCTCAGTATGGCAGTAATTCAGTCAATCAGAGTCACCGTCACAATTACAGTCACAGTCAGTCGCAGTGGGAGACGCATTTAGTAAAGATACCAACCCCCCAAAAAAGGAATAGGCTAGCCCTAATACAAGTCAGGCCCATTTTAGAATTACTCTTCGCCGAAGCAACCCAAGTTATACGCCATAAAATGAGTCCGAAATTCCGCCGTTTGGTATTTCCTTTTCTACTGGTAATCTCTATCGATGCTCTTAACCAGCGTACTTAACCTCAAGCCGAGGGAGAGTATTAATTTCTATCTAACAATTGGAGTAAACCTCATGTCAGAGCCAGGGTGCTGTGCAGCCCTGTAACGAGGTCGTCACTGATAAGTAATATCGGGTGGGATTAGTACTTGTATGGTTCACCACCGATGCCGACGTGGAGAGCCTCACAACTCCATTCCCCTCAGCGACCAACCCCGATAACTGGTGAAGTAACATATCCAAGCCATCACAACCTAACGCCACCAACCTCACCTACCTAATAATAATAATAATTAAATCTACCACACTAAACACCCATAATATACTCAAATACAAAGATAGTCTCTCTTGCTAACTTAATACCTTATCATTGCTGTACCGACGGGATTGTGAGTCTGCTTCAAAAGCACTGAAGCCCTTTGTACCTACACCAAAGGTGCTCAAATCTGAGAACTAAAAAATAATTGCATATAAATGTAATTCGTAAACTAGGGGGGCAAAAAAAAGGAAAATACCAATTAAAATATTGAAGGGTATCGACCACTGACCAGTTAACAAAATATGAAATCACTGTCATGCACTTCTTGATTATTTCTATTTCTGTTTAATGTGCGTAAACCAATGGGGCCATAGGCACATACATTAAACCTTTATAGGTTGTTTTACAAGTTGTTATCGCTAAAAAAGATAAATATTCCTACATTTGGCTTTATACAAGGGGCGGTCAATAAGTTTTGCAATTCAGATATAAGGAAACGAGATATGAGGAAAAGTAGTTTATTATTTTTCACTATAACTACCCTCAATTTCAATGCACTTGCGCCACTTGTCCCTTAGGCTTGGAATTCCCGACTGCTGTTTAATCCACTCCTGGACGGCGAGCTGGACATCTTCATCGTCCCCAAACCGGCGTCCACGCAGTGCAGCCTTGAGCTGGCGGAATAAAAAGCAGTCGCTAGGGGCCAGATCACGACTGTAGGAAGGATGGTTGAGCTCCTCGAATCCGCACTCGCGCAGGGCAGCTAGTGCAACTCTGGCCTTGTGGACAGGGACATTGTCTTGGAGGATAAGGACACCGCGTGTCAACTTGCTGCGCATTTCTGATGGATGCACTTCTTCAACCCAGCCAGTTCCTCGGCGTAATATTGGCCTGTGATGTTCCTTCCACAAGCTGCATAGTCGACCATCAACACCCCCTCAGAATTCCAGAAAATGGTGGCCATGATCTTCCTGGCTGAGGGTTGGGTCCGGAACTTGATGGAGGTCGGAGAGCACCTGTGCTTTCATGCCATGCTTTCGAGGTTGGTCTCGGGATCCCACTGATGGACCCACGTTTCACTATGCGTGATTTGAATCCCGCTGGGTCTTGGTTGTACAGGAGCAGCAGCTTCTCCTAAATTTGACGAAGTTGAAGTTGATTATAGGGCGTGAGATTTCGTGAGGTTTCTAGGGACCCAACGCACAGAGAACTTGGTCATGGCAAAATTGTCGTGGATGATGTTGATAACACTTCCATGTGATATTAAAAGTTCTCGCTCGATTTCTTCGACCTTCACCCGTCGATTTTCAAGCATCATCCTCTCCACATGGGCCTATTGTCCTCGCTGGTCACGTCTGACGGGCATCCTGGACGGGGCTTATCTTTAATGGACTCACGACCATTTTACAACTCCCTATTCCAGCGAGCAATGGTTGCATAGGAAGGGGCGGTGTCGGTGTACACTGCAACCATGCGTTCATGGATCTCTTTTGCATTCTTGCCTTCCTTGGTAAAAAATTTGATCACTGCGCGGTGCTCAACCTTCTCCATTGTTGAAAGATTTGTGATTGACAATCTGCGATCAGCTACTGCTTCTTAAATAGACGAGGCAGGAGCGTGCGGCTGCAGTTCCTGACTTGTCATAACTTGTCCTAACACTCCCACAAACAGCCATCCCTCTTCCTCTGTTTTGCCTTACCGATTCGCAAAACTTATTGACCGCTTCTCGTAAGTTAGTAGGCTGCATAAGCTCTTAGGGAGTGGCTTGATTACCAAGGATGATTTTGGTACCACTCTTGGGGTAGCCAAATGGTTTTCTAGATTCAGCTTGGTGGCTACCAGTTTGCATCTAATATGAATGCTTAGTATTCCCTAGGCACTGACTTCAAAAGAGTACAGATCTCTCTTTGTGTTGATTATAGGCTGGGTAAAATTATTTCAGAGATTTACTCAAAGGTACAGGAATTGTAGAGCTGGATTTAGTATTTTTATTCGGTGGGAACTTGTAAGGGCTTCATATGTCTTTTCTTGATTCGAGAATTCATCCTCAGGCGCCTTCGAGCACCCTCTTTACAGACACATGCGGTAACATTTCGGATCGAATTGATTTTTATACACTTAATTAGTTCCTATAATATTATATTTATTCTCTCTAATTACGTTAACTTAAGTAACAAATTTTTACCCTATTATAAAGTCTTATAATTGCTATTCAATAGCATAAAAGGAATTAACACGGCATTATCCTTAAATATTCCGACGAAAGAATGAGGCACTTTTTAGGGCTCTCAAATAAACAAGCTAAGTTCATATTAGACGGCTTAATACACTAAATATGAATTTAACATAATAATATATTTCCTCACTTTATAATTCATTCAAAATGTTTTACATATTTATCGAATCTTAAAATTGTTGAATAATTAGTCATAATCAATTTAATAATAAGATTATGTAAATTCGTTTAACATATTTCTTCGATAGAGGTTGGCTAAATATAGTACATTTTAAAATATTAAATTAGAACTTTTTGAGATTAATTTATAGCAAAATTGTTTTTATTTTAATCACCTATAACTTATCTTACAGAAGCCAAATAAGTTCCTTATATTAGTTGTTTTATAAAATTATACCTTGCATAGTTGCCAAATAAGACCCTTTTTCTCATTTTGGAGTTCTAAATAAATATTATATTTTTATCGTCAATTAAATCCGATTTATATTATTATATAGAAGAAAAAGATTGTAATTATTACCTATCTATTTTTACACAAATTATATATTTACTAAACCAAAAATAATTATATTCAAGTTATTCGTTTCTTTTTGTAAAATCGTTTAAAGTTTCACTTAATAATGGAGAGAAAAAATTATGCGTTTTAAAATATTAAAATAGATGTCTTGGGGATTAATTTATAGCAAAATTGTTTTAAATTTAATCAAAGATATCTTAATCTTACAGAAGCTAAATAAATTCATTATATTAGTTTTTTCTAAAATCATACCTTGCATTGTTGCCACATGTCACCCTTTGTCTCATTTCGGGGTTCTAAAAGAAGTATTATATTTTTATTGTCAATTGAAATATGACTAAGCTGTTTACTCTAGATTATAATGCAATAGAGAGATGTTTACGATTGAGGTACAGTGCTCTTTTAAGAGCTCTCATCATTTGGATTCTCCTTCCTCGAATATTATTTATGGTTTAACGTAAACCCATTATAAGATCTTATAAAACTCCAAAGTGCTCATTTTTGAGGGGTTTTTTTGGGGGGATGGAGGGGGTCTCATTCAATCTTGTAATGTGTGGAGTACAGATTAAGCTAGGATCAAAATGGAAATTCGCTAGAATTTAGACATTCTATCAACAGAATATAATTAACGAAATTTACAAATAAAAATAGCCAAATTATGACGTTTTATATGCGCCGTTTATATTTGGATATATTATGATTTTCCATAAGGGTCTTGATTTTTCTGAGTGAAAAAGTATAACTTTCTCACCCGTACCTACAATCTTCAGATACATAGACACATACAATAGGATGCACAGTTTAAAATTTACTCAATGATGATTTTCTTATAAAAATAAATCTGTTCGTGCTAACCCTGGCTATTATTTTCCAGTCTTATAAAAATACTATATACAAAATTTAACCTCATTTGGTTCATATCAACAGCTGCCGCACCCAACATTAACTTTTCTTAATTAAACTTTAAACATGGCAGCAAGTTAAAGGATTTGAGCATTTATGTTTATAACAAGGATAACACAAACATATATTAAACCTAAATATAGAGAAATAGTTAATCAAAATAAATGTTAGATATAAAATGAAAATTTTACTTTTAGGAAACATTTTTTTCGTTAATTCTCAACTACCTGGATGAGGAAATGTCGCTGCTCTGCATCTATTGCTGGAAGCAAGTCTATATCCTGGTCTGATTTCCTAATCTATAGGATTTAAAAAGAGAGATCCGTTTGGTAAATTGAATATTTTAAAAAAGATAATGATATTTTGAAGTGATGAAGGTTGAGGTTGTTATTTTTCTTCAAGCAAGATCCATTAAGGATGTTTCGAGGGGCTTGTGAACGTTTGATCTGTGTGGTAATGACCATTTGCCTCCTTTCCTCTTATGGGATTCTTTCACCAAAAATGATAGTCCAACTAATTCTTCAAAAAAACAAAACACAAATGCCAAGCGATATCGTTGGATCCAATTGTCGAAACTTCTCGGTCTTCATAAAGCACAAGTTGCAGGTATAATTTAAGGTCATTAATTTTATATGAATTTACTGCAAATAAAACTAAACGTTAAAGATTTGCTCTTCTTCTTTTCAAGTATATTGGAATTGTTCACGATAAAAGAAACAATTTATTGTGTAGATAGTTTTAGCTATTAATCGTGGATGATGTTATGCAACCAGATGGATATAACGAGCACCTCTTTGAAAAACGTCTCCAATAACTATAATTGTGAGTTCTAATCATGCTGTTGTTTCCGAAGTTGGGTTATACATAAAACACTAATGACAGCTACTCTGACATCCTAGTGTAGTGTTTTGAAGCTATTTGTGTTAAGCTCACTCCAAACCTATTTGAATATTTTGAAGAAGCGTAGAACACGCCCAGAGAATGCAATGTTGACAAGCAAAAGCCCCATTTCAAACACAAGAAGTGCTCGCTGTCGTATCAAAACACACACCAATAACTCATTTCTCACATTTCACTCATCTATGTTCTTCATCATTGCATCTCATATAGCTTCACCAGTTCAAGATCTCAATTTGGGGATTGATAACATTTTTAGTTCTTCGTGGCCAGAAAACAGAATTCCTAGATACTCACCAAAATGGCTCAGTGTTATGTCAGAAATTTGTTTCCCATCCCAATTAATAGTAAGAGGAGGATTCGGATTGAAAGATACTTTTAAGATGTTGCTTGTTTCCTTGCCAAACCTTTAAAGAGCACTACCAATACTTTGATGGTTCAATGACAATTTTGAAGGGGTTTACCAAAAAGCAGAGGCAGCTTCATTTAGGATGTATCCTCTGTAGGGGTGCGAAGATGTATCAGAGAAAAATTCCTTCCAAATCGATAATATAAATAGCCCATTAAATTACCAACTTAAAACGGACTCGCCGTAGCGTGATGGCTAGAGTGCTGTCATTTGGATCTAAAGACCCGCGATCGAAACTCCTCAGTCCACAATTTTTACGAAGAAAATTCACGAAGAAAACGGAACTCAAGGAAAACGACTTTATAGCTAACTCACCAAGAATCCAAGAAATCATCAACTCATCAAGAAGCAAGAAGAACTCATCAAATCGTGAAAAAGCAAGAAGAAATCATCACGTCAAGTTAAATGGAAGATGCATCAAGAAAGGAAGGATACGAAGATCAAGAATTAACCCAGCCAACTTAGATTCGAATATAGAAATCTCAAGATAAGGAATGATATTGATAAACAAGAAATGATATAATAAGGCACCCCCCCCCCCCTACATCATCGCGGTCCGACATCTTGGCACAATCTAAAGCTGAGCATAAACCTCTAGTCAGCGGTGTACCATAGGGACGTTGCAGCTTTAACAACATATTGATATTATAAGAACGATGTTTCACAAAATTTCTCGTTTATCTCAGTTTCTGGATTAGTTTCCGAAGAATCAATGTGTACAGTTCCTATTACCTCTTTACGCTGCTAAATTTGCCGTTCTCGACATTCCAAGGCTGCATCTTTTTAACTTCCGCAATTCCTTTTCAGCTAGCTTTTTATCGTTACCCATCATGCAACCACGTTTTTCTTATCCCTTCCATATTTTAGGAGACTCATTATCATTTAGATTTAACATTAGGTTGACTGCATCTTCCTGTGTAGTATCAAAGCACAATTATTTTTTTAAGAAAAGAGTTTACTTTACTGAAAGCATATTTTTCTCTTTTCGAAATTTTACCACTCTTTATACAACCTTTAATTTTAGTCATATTGTTTTGATGGTCAATCAAAGGAATTCTAGGTTTTCCAATAATTGTGTAACTACCAGACATAGGGCTGTAGCTTCCCAATGAACAGATAATTTCTTATTACACTATCCTAAAGTATTTTTCTTGAAAAAGAAAGTCGCCGAACACTTAACATCGTTGTGTTGGCCAACAAACCATATTTCAGTTTCCGATCGTATTGATGCCATTTTGTAGACAAATAATATATGTGGGATACTGTTTATCTTGTTATACATATATATATATATATATATATATATATATATATATATATATATATATATATATATATATATATATATATATTGGCGAGGAGTAGGTCACCTGCCAAGACAATACGTCTATATATACATATATGTATCTTTTGGTTGGGAGGAAAGAGATAAAAGCCACGAGAATATGTAAATATACAGTTTTATTCATATTTATCCTCTAATGTACGTATACATCCTTCGCTACGTACAAGTACGTTCACTTCGTAAAAGTAATCCGTTGATTACGAGGTATAGGTCGATTTTACTACAGGGGCTGATAGCGTTTATTGAGTTTACCAAGTTGCAGTTCAAGGATATATTTAAAGAGTGGATTCCCAAAACATAATTTTAATAAGTCACTAGTTAACATATATATATACATACGGGGAATATAGGAAATGCAAATAAGGATAATACTGACAGAATATAGATAATTGGCAATTGCGTAACGTTAATTACTCCTTAATTAACTTTTACATGGGATACTATCTATCAGTTATATAGAAGGAATCTTTAAAAGTCGGAAAGTGGGTCGATTAACGGAAGATACAAGCAAGGGTTGTATTACTTTAAAAGGGTCACCTCCAAGAAGGGGAATCTTTTAGCGAGTCGGCGCGGGGGAATGGAGATGGAAAATGGTCGTGATTCTCGGTGGAATATCCTGATAGGGACGAGGATGAAGGGAGGAAGGGACCAGAAGATGTGTTCACTATCGTCCTTGAAGACGGACGATGGCACCTCTGCTCCAGAGAAGTGCAACCTCCAAAAATCGAGACTCAAACGCAGCTCAGCGCGAAATCTCACACGGGAAACTGGAGATGCTTGAGGGGGGGAGGGTGTTCCAGATGAGACGAGAGGAATCCTGGCTATTCCTTCGGGGAGGAAACGATTCGAGGCTTGCTCTGAACAGAGTAAGCCTTCACAAAAAAGATGGATCTGCCTGGTGAGATCCAACCTCGATGGTATAAGCGAATACCAGGGACTTAAGGAAAACAGACTCACGATCTGAACCGAAGGCGATGAGATCTAAAACTCAATCTGCCTATATTTGATCACCCCAGGGTATTTATATAACTGCCATTTTTTAGTGCTCAACCGCTGGAAAGGCGCAGGCGTATGGGAGAAGGCTTCTGACGCCTAGAGGGAGTAACTTTTATCGCCCGACACAGGTCTTAATGGTCTCCCAACAATGTGGTGGAAAACTTTCGGCTAGCATTTTCCCGACTACGGAGATTAGCGTTTCATCGGCGAGGTGAAAGCTTTTAGCGCCCAACATAATTAACTACACCTGTGAGGCGCTGACGGATATTCAAATTATTTCTTCTTTTATTTTTCTCTTTGGATTCACGTGGAGTTATACTTAGGAGACACAGAGAAGAAATGAATTTTAAGAAACAAATGAAGATGGTATTCCTCTTGGCCTCCGTTTGATATATATAAATATATATATATATATATATATATATATATATATATATATATATATTAAGGAAAGTCATTGCAGTAACGCAATTAATTATGCGTTTGAAAGGCTATTTTTGGCAAACACAGTCTTCATCAAAGCCTTCGGAAGGAGCTCTTCTCACATACACGAGATGGTAACACTTAAAATAAGCGTTCTCTCAGATAACCATAAAATTATCTTTCGATTGGCTTTTTCAAGTGTCACCCCAGCTTTTGGAAGATTATGGAAAATTCATTATTATCCTTTATCGCAACGCCTAATAAATTAAGAAAATCAATGCAGTAACGATTTGCTGAAGACTGTATTTGCTAAAAATAGCCTTTCAACCGCATAATTAATTGCGTTACTGCAATGATTTTTCTTAATTTATGAGGCTTTGCGATAATGGATGATAATTTATTTTCCATTCTCTTAGAAAAGCTTGGGTGATACTTAAAAAAGTCAATCGAAAGATAGTTTTTGGGGGCTATCTGAGAGAACGCTTATTTTAAGTTTTACCTTGTCCTGTATGTGAGAAGAGCTCCTTCCGAGGGTTTGGATAAAGACTGTGTTTGCCAAAAATAGCCTTTCAACCGTATATATATATATATATATATATATATATATATATATATATATATATATATATATATATATATATATATATATATATATATATATATATATATATATAGTTTTGGGGGGCTATCTGAGAGAACGCTTATTTTAAGTTTTACCTTTTCCTGTATGTGAGAAGAGCTCCTTCCGAGGGTTTGGATAAAGACTGTGTTTGCCAAAAAAAGCCTTTCAACCGTATATATATATATATATATATATATATATATATATATATATATATATATATATATATATATATATATATATATATATATAGTTTTGGGGGGCTATCTGAGAGAACGCTTATTTTAAGTTCTACCTTGTCCTGTATGTGAGAAGAGCTCCTTCCGAGGGTTTGGATAAAGACTGTGTTTGCCAAAAATAGCCTTTCAACCGTATATATATATATATATATATATATATATATATATATATATATATATATAAATATATATATATATATATATATATATAAATATATATATATATATATATATATATATATATATAGTCATAGCCTAAACTTTTGTGACATTATTTTCATTTATTTTTTTTTAATTTTCGTGATAATAATTATTCTACTATTTAAATTATTCTAAGTTCGTTATAAGTTAGCATTTCAAAAATAATTAGTACATAAAAACAGTGTATTACTTCTTTGAATCCAAAAACTGCGCTCTGGTTCTTTGTCTGTAGGAGGTGAGTTTCAGTCTCTAGAGCTTTTCTATTTAATCAAAAGGTTAAAATGATGACAAATATTGGTTAAAAGAATTTTGTGAAATTATAATTTATTTCGTGATATTTTTTTTCGAATTAATTTTTGGAATATGCATCCTCAACCACGCTATCTATATCTTGGTAGGGTAAGTTAGGATTTCTCGGTTATCTGTGAATCAATTTTGGTGACTTTTCCCACCTGGTCTGCACAAACTGGTAACATTAATGTTAATTTTTCATTATGCTTTGTTACTTCCTTCAATTTTTATTTCAGATTCCTAACTGATTTTAATTTTCTTGATGACTTGGAAATTATTGTCAATGATAAATTTATCAACGAGCACATAATCAATTTTATTTTATATATTATAATTTTGGCTGCTCCAAGTCCATCTTTAGTGCTACCCCTCTTTTAACATAGTGAGAGCAATTTTGATGTCTTGGGCCAGTGTCAAGTCAACTAGTTCTTGTCTCCTTTTATTTCTTTCCTCATTGAGAACTTTTTCATACATCTTGCCTAGACATTTGCAATATCGTCTCCCATGACCATGTCAAAATAGGCTTGTTTTTTTTATTACGATTGTCCTGACCTCAACATAGAATTTATCTAATTCTTTCTGCATACTAGCAGATATCGGTGCTTACACTTGGAGTATTTTGAGGTTGTACTTCTTAGAGACGCTTAGGTTTCCGGAAGGTACTCTTTTCGATATATGATGAAACTCTATTATTATCATTTTGTTGAGCTCTCTCTTTATTACGATTCCATCTCCCGCCTGCTTTTGATCTTCTTTTCCTTTGTGCGAAAATTTTGGAAATTTCGTTCGTTGATTGCTCCTTTTTTTTCCCATCTTTGTTATTACAAGAAATATTTAAATAAATAATTAATAAATGTTTTCCTCGTTGCCATACCTCCTTCGAGTTTCCATGACAATAGAACTAAAGAGGGACTCACCTGGAATGTTCCTTTAGGTGAAAGGACCGAACGTACTAATATGATTCCAGGTTACCGATTATATAACCAGCTAAACTCAATTTAGCGTGTATGTAATTCTACTAAGGGAATCGTAAAAATGATAGGAGTTCACTTAACGAAAAGAAAGCGGTAAAAGGAGAGAAAAGGGATGAAATCTATAAAAAAAAGAAAGAGTAATGGAAACTAAGAATTCACTGCGATTGTAATCCAAACCTCTCAATTGGCTTGCATAAGAAATACAGAAAATAAATAGGTAATGAACTTATAAAGATGAAGCCAAAATGAATAAAGAAAAAAGAACGAAAATGAAAGAAGATACGCGTGCATTGATATCGCAAACGATTTCAATGAATAAATAATTAAATTGATGAAATAAAAAATGCTATAGTAATGAATCATCGTTAGAAGACACCTGCCCCTATCTTTTTTACTTAAGAATTAAATTTGGACACTGAACATAAAATAGACGCAGAAACTGAGGACATCTTATAGACATATGGAAGGATACATGTTAGGAAAATCCCTTAGATCATCAATGAGAGAATGTACATAGCTAAGAATAAAAACATGAGTGAAAGATAGAGCAAAACGAATAATAGTTTCTGAAATGAAATGGAGATGAGCCAAAGTACAAAGAGAGGACATATGATGGACGAAAGAAAACCGAAACTGAACACATATATGCATACAAAGTGGCAGACTCGGGCCCCGGCCCCTGATCAGTGCAAGCTTCTTGGAGAGGCCTTTTTCCATCAGTGGGGTGAAACAAGCTAATGATAGTAATGTTAATAATGAATAGAAAGAAAAGTAAATATAGATTCAAATTAAGCGTGATGTGGATTTGAATAACAAAAAATTCCACTGGATAAAAATATAAAGAGATATATTAAAAAATCGATTAAAGTAATGGGTGTGCTAATAACTAAAAAAGGAAAAGAGAGAAACATATAAATTAATAGTAACGTACACCTGAATTGCAACCACATCTAATGGATAAAAATTTAAAAAATAATGAATAAAAATAGAGGATATAATTAAAAATAGAAGGATAAGAAAAGTCATGGGAATTATGACTTAGAAAAGCAAGAACCTCTTCGCTGGATAAAAGAATAAAAACATCGATAATTTAACAGGTAATGTATAGGTGGAAGATGATAAAGCAACATAATGTATATTAAGATTGATGTTGACTACAATTTAAAACTTCCTTTATCGATAAAATAATAAAATTGATGGATGAAGATATCGGATAAAATAATGACCAATTGATATAAGGACATTGAGAGAATATTACAACATAGGGGACATAGACCTAAATTTGAAAGCTTTGCAATAGATAACCAGATAAAAATACGGAGAACAATATTAAAATAAAACATTTAGAAAATTTAATACTGTGTGATATGGACTGGAATTATAAATCTGTTCAAGTTAGAAAATGATAAAAAATATGGCTAAAAGTAATGTATATAATAATTTCTGAATAAAAATAAGTTAGACTGAAAAAAAGTGCTGCCTAGGTTCAAATCGCAGGTCTTTTAAACGATGGCTGGATAATAGGAAAAAGATTAATACGGAGTCGTGTTTCTGATTCCACGTTAATCAGTAAGTCTAAAAACTAAAGGAAACTATTCCATTCTTTCCTTCTATTCCCAGCTAAAAGAACAGGGTTTCCCTAATATCAACCTATTCTTTTCTACTATAATTTGTTTTTAACTCTTTGATTTCGTTCTCCTTCTCTTCTCCCCTCTTGGCCCGGCTGTTCCTTCTTCCTCCGGCCCACCAAAAATGATAGGACGTAAGAAAAGAAGGCGGCGAGGGACTGGCAAGTGTTGACCGGACGTCTTTTCCTCCTGGACAAAGAACTAGATAATAAACACATCGCTCTAATGGGAAAAAAATATTTGAAACAGTAATTGGATTTAAGAATGGAAAATTCACCAACTGGCGTAATGGGACCGGAGGTTATTACTTTGTTTTCGATAAAAATTCTTCCTTAACCAAAGCAAAAGAACTTGAGTCTCAAGACATGTAGTCTTTAACATAAACATCTTGCGATATTAAAAAAACCCAAAGGTTTGGCACTCCATTAAAGAAAGTTTGACAAAATTATTAAAAAAAATACCAAGATTAGTTATAAAGTTTAGGTTTTTCTATTATTTTTGTCAGTAGTCCAAACTATTCATCTAAAACAATTTAATAGAGAGAAAAATTCAGCATTTGTGTAACATTTTCTTCCTTCTCTTACAGAGCCTGCTGTGCTCTATGGTTAGCTTAAAATAATGGTTATTGATCTTTTCACAACCATACACACTCTAGGAATTTCTCCTTCCCTCCGCGCCCCCTTGCATCAAAATAACATTCATAACTTTTCAACATTCCCTAATGTTCTCGTTAACAGGATAAGAAATGGAATTACATCAAAATCCTGTTTTTCGCCAAGGTATCGCCCTCCATGGAAATTACTGAAGCTTCCGCCCTAGGGGACATCGCTCCAAGGTTAGGAACCACTGGCTTAAAGTGGTTCCTAGCCACGCACATTTATCTGCACTAAAGGCGTTAAGTTAGGATCCTTCAAAAAAAGTTTTCGGTATTTAAATGCAATTTCTATTAATAAATAACGTTCATAAATATCATTTACCTCGTCAATCACACCCCTAAAAATTCTTCAACTAAACTAGACTAAGACACGATATACACCTACACTATTAAACTCCATTCAGCTGCCATAAAGGTCAGCAAAATAATATGCAACATCATGAACTACATCCCACTTAGGTTTTCATTACATTTTTAAGGATTTTTTGCTAATCCTGCCATAACTCAGAGCTCACTAACCTGAACTTAGGGTGTTACTTCAATCGTCACCACCACGCTATCTTCATAGGAAGACCAACCAAGACAAGCTGCCATCCTCGAACAATTTTGATCGCTCTAAATCCTAAATAATAGAAGCCAACCCAAAATAATACTCCTACAACGCAACCAGAACTCAACTCATTTCCACACTAGAACCCTCTGGCAAACCTACTACGCGTTAAAATCCTACCTCCGAATTCTCATCGTATTTTATCTAACGCAACCAATCCATAGCTATGAAAAAATAACAGAATCTCACTACCAACTAGCCAAAAGGATTAAATTCATAACAGTGAAAATACCCTATCAAACTTTGCACTCGAGGCTAGTGACAGATCCAAGTTAAAAATTGCTGGAGGAGGGGGGGGAGGCTACCTTGAATTCATCCTACTGAGTATTACGAGAAAATGGCATTAAGCATTAACGATATTTATCTTAAAGAGTATTGATTAATTATTAATAACAGTATCTCACATTGTTTGGTAGGGAACACCTATTAGCCCCAGGCTGTTGAGTCGTTCTTGACCTATAGGTTTTCAGTCCATCAAACCTTGAAAATGAACGCTTGGCCATAGCGTAGGAGACTGGGAGAGTGATTAGAAGGAGGGGGAGCTTCAACCTCTTTAGATCTCCATTGGATTCGCGCCTGCTCGAAGCAATTACATTTCCTTTTCCAAGCACTTACACCCTATCAACACAATCCATCGAGCAATCAAGAAGCAAGAAATATATATCAAATGGACATAGGTAATACATTAATCCCAACTTCACTCCATGAATAGAAAACCTCATTAAAATAAAGAAACCGAATCATGCAAAACAAATCCCTCACAGCCAAACTTAAAAAATCCACGACCTCAACAGGCAAGCAATACTCTCATCAACAGCAAACAAAAAGAAAACTGGAAACAATACCGTCACACAATCTATCAAAAATTTTCTGTAGTTGATTGCTCCCAACTCTGGTGAAGAATAAAAAAACTTTAAACATCGTACACACATAAACAAATCACTAGTTACCAGAGACAAAAAAATACCAACCCCAACCGAGCAATGCAATAGGAAAACAAAAACATATTTAAATTGAACAAAAATTCCACGTCGCTAGCCATCTTTTGCTCATCTTTTTCCTCATACCATAAAATCTTCCAAAATTCGCAAAGTGAAGGCTTAGAGCACATCTCACACATCCATGTAAAGATTTGGCCCCAGGCCTAAATCTTCACTCAAAAACATTTTCAACTACTCTTGAGTACGCAACATCAACCCTTCACCTGGAAACATCATCCCCATGTTCAAACAAAATAAACCCACGAACCTTCCCTTCTACATACAAATCTAGATCCTCTCTAAAATATCAAAAGATTTATGAAATACTATTTCTAAACATAATTAAAACCCCTCTCATGAACACAACAAGGCCTTAGAGCAAAACACCCCACAACCACAATAATAACCAGCCTAACGACCCATATTACTCCCAGACTCACATACTCAGAGAAGATCTTCTGGAAGAGGCAATTATGTTGTGGTCCAGGGTTTTTGAAATCAGAGTTACCCTTCGCTTAAGAGGAATGCCTGTCATGGCTACGAGTTTCACCTACCCGTCCCCACCCTGATGGCCAATCACAGAGGTAACCTCCCTAGTAAATAGTGACAGCTTAAAAAGAATCCGGACAGAGTTCGAACTGCCAACCAAACAACTGCCGAGTAAGCGCGCTAAACACTATACTAGCCGGGAGGCTAGTATCGCACATCATGGGTACAAGAAACAATATAAAAATTTCTTCATGTATGACATGCCTCTTTCCATTAAACAAACAGTCTGGCTGACGACTTATCCATCACATCGACCAGCCTCTAGAAGCCTAACTTGGTACGCCGTACAACTTCTACCAAACTGTTTTACATTAAAGTAAATGTCTTCCTTTCCTCCAAATTTAGCGCATTCCTCTGTACTCCTTACCTAAATTAATTAAACTATCGCCCAAACACTTTTTTTGACGGCCAATCTCTTCCACTCAACCCTAAACCAAGCTTCTGTTTGTCAACCTAGATCCCCAATTGGCCTCACCCAAAACAAAATATAGGATGTCGAAAGCGATGTTCAAACTCAGCATCTTCGGAACACTAACAAACACCAATTATAGACAGCATAATGAAATTCTAACACTTCTATAGCAGATATTTTGCCCGCATGATACTTAACTAATCATAGCTAATAGACACTTGCATAAGATAAAAAGAGTTTAGAATTTTTCCCTCTGCATCGCCACTGACTGCACAAAAAAAAACACACAAATGCAGCACCGCCATACAAAAAACATCCTCTTAATTTAGGGCTACCTAAACATGGGAGAAACACTCTTGTTTACTAAATTATTATGCACTTGACACACCATACAGGACCTCTCTTTCCTAGGATCCTCCCTTCCACCGCCATTTACCCTCGAATAGCTAAATAACTTACTCACAAAACCAGGCACAAAACAACAGTACAAAGCGCCCCCTATCCTTCCGATATACAAAAATCTGAAGCAACCCTGATCTACGAACCAGAATTTCACTGGCTCGCCTACGATAATAACACTAAAACAGCCCTACATTTATACAAAAACAGATTAGATCCAGACCCACCATCACCACCTACACATAACAGACGCCCATACCAACCGTTCTTGATGCAAATTCCAGCAACCTGAAACACTTACAATCTCATAACATCCTACCTTTTACCCCATTTTGAATAACTCGGAACATTTTTAATATAAACTACCTAAGACACATATGGAGAGGACCACATACCTTGACAACTTTTCTAAGATCTCCTTGGTTTTATCGAAGAGGAACCCTGGGGCGAAAAATTTAGCCGATGAAACGATCGATATCCAGATTAGACTTTTTTAAGAGATTCGATCTCCCAATTTTCGCTTAGGCAATGGCACTACATGAAAGCTCAATTAGGCATTGTATTTTCATGTTGAATGATACTCTATTAAAGAAAATAGACAAAGTTGCTATAGGCAGTACACTTGGTCCTACTCTATTTTCTTTTATTGTCATTTTTTTTTAGGAAATTTGGTTGAAGCAATGCCCAACTATTTTCAGATGCATGTATTATATAGGATACATATATAATTCCTATTTTTGCATTCTCAGGTCATGTATCAAAGTTTTTAATGTTCTTAAGCAGCAAACATCCTAAAATTGGGTTTGCGTTAAAAACTAAGGTTAACGACACAATGTTTTTTTTATACTTAGTTTAATTCGTTTGTTGCAGATTTATTTAAGAAAAATTAAATTTTAAATATACTAATTAACTCATGCTGACCAAATTCATACTAATTACTCGTCTTTCTGTGACATGAAACTATTAAAAATTCCTTAGAGAGAAAGTTAATTCTCTCTCTCTCTCTCTCTCTCTCTCTATATATATATATATATATATATATATATATATATATATATATATATATATATATATATATATATATATGGAGAATTAGAGTATAATAGGACCTTGAACCTTGTACCCTTAGAAGAGCCACGTGGCCTTAACCCTGGAACAAAGAGAGTGAGAAGCAAGGAAGGAATCGGGTGAAAACTGCTTTATCAGACGATCTGTGTTTATCTTACGAGGCTTATTTCCCGCGCACGTGGCGATTTAATATCGCCTCCCATACTCGTAACGCGAGAATAAAAAACCCGAAGTGCTATTTGATCGGCTCCTTATCTCGGACTCCCCCCCCCCCCCCGATTAGTCGAGAACCAACGACTTCAAATCCCAGGAGAGCACGCCGTGGCCCGAGGCAATTTCGCTGTCTCACCGACCACCTATATAAACGAAGGTTTCCACTAGATAATTAGTACAGCTTGCCCGCGTACAAAGACACATTATGTTCTCTAGTCGGATACTACGTGGCTTATTCGGGTACCGACGGCTAGAATCACTCCTCCATGGACGTCACCCCAGTTAATTAGCAGCTCCTTACAACGGCCCTTCTTCCGTGAATTCGCGCTAGTACTCCCTCATCGAAAACCCTGAGTTAAAACCAGTCCTCCTTCATCAGCATCCTGAGGTAGAACCAGTACCTCCTTCCCCTCGAGAACTCTGAGGTAAAACATATTCTCTTGTTGCATCCTCCCCTCCCTGAGTTATCTTCCCTTCCACGCTTACCCCGTGTAAGACTCCGACGCTGCGGGCTTCATTATAATCCGGTCTTCCCAAATCAATTTTTACTATTTATATTCCGGCTTAGTGTAGCCACTTTTTAAGACTCTGATCCGAGTAAGATAATTAACCGCTTTAATCCCTTGGATTTGCCCCTTTGCTGACACCGAGTGTGACCGTTACTTACTTGATCACGTATCTCAATTAAACCTCTTTTGTATATATATATTTTTTTTTATTAAACTGTATTTTTGTAACATTCTTTAAATAACCTAAAAAACTCTCGGTCATCAGTCGACCTTTACAGCCAATCTGCACTCTTATTTTGATATTATTACCCACACTCTAGGGGACGACTTTCCCCTCCATTCTCATTATCACCCTCCTCCCAACTGGTCAGCCCAAGCCATTAGCGTGTAATTGTCCTTATATATATATATATATATATATATATATATATATATATATAGAGAGAGAGAGAGAGAGAGAGAGAGAGAGAGATTGTAGAGGAATTAAAACGTAACGCCACTTAGAGGGCTAAGCGGACATATATATTAAAATCCCTCTTCGGAGAGAGCGAGAGAAAAGAACTAGTAATTGAGGTGCGTGAGAACAATAAGCGTTTTACTAACAGTCAAACTGCCGATTTGCTCTGATCTCCGCGCCGAGTGGGTATTCGGGTCGAGCTGCCCGGACCAATTTAGCCGCAAAAGGCCATTAAGCAGCTCTAAATAAGAAACTGGCCCCAGGGAAACTGAGGAAGAAATCCATCTAAGTGACGGTTTTAACAACTCGCTAGACAAACACCCAGTTAATCACCGAACTCAAAAGATCCCATTACCTACGAGGTCAGGAGGCCCGCGGTTAGAGCGCCAAAAGGCGGCGTCAGATCAAAAGGCCACCGAGGAGAAATAGTGTGACGGTTATCGGTGCCTCTCACTAAGAAGCAGACCTGGGCTCCGCGATGTCACCTTCCCTCCCCTCTCGCCCTTTCCTTAGTGGCATTATCCCGTCGCCCTTAGTTGTGGCGGTCCCCGGGCTATAAATAAGCCCCGTAAGGAAAGAAAGAGATAATTCTGTTAGAGAAGATAGAGGACTAGATTTTTGTGATCAGTCCCTTGTCCTCTTCCGGACTCGACTTATAAGATTTAGAAGTTTGTCTCATTTTCTTATAGGTGCCATACCGATTCATCCTCCGCAGACTTAGCAAGAGGTCTGGCTAGATCAAAATTCCTAAGTGTCAAATAGGAATTTTAGGAGTAAGACTATAGAAGGTATCCGCTCACCCTTGAGGGACTCTCAAATCACAATCTCAGTAGTTTTCAGAGAAGAAGAATTAATCCCCCAAGTAAGTTCCCTTTAATTACTTTCGGGATCACCCCTTATACCAAAACCCAGTTTGGTAACCATGCGAAGTAGACGAGGGTACAAGAAGAACTCGAGAGCTACAAAGAAGAGTACTCTTTGAGCCAGAGAGCACAACCCTTCTCTCCATCTTTTAGACTTATAACCAGATCAATAAAATCATAAAAAGATATCGAAATCGGTTTCCACTGTCACCGTGACAAGCCCCCTCATTCCTCCTTCGTCGTGAACTATGTCTGTTGTCTCTGCAGACTCGCTGAAAAATCTAGTATAGCGACATCCATTAACCCCTGTTCCGATCAAGGTCATGTAAGTCTGAATGACAATATATATTTGTTTTGGATTAATTAATATTTTTAAAACTGTCTCAAGCTAAATAAGGGAGAAATAGTTTTTCGTGACTTCTGTCATATTTTAGTTAGATTAGGGAGAGTAAATGTTTGTTTAACTCTGTAACTTAGAGGCCTCCAGAAATTAGCTATCTGGCAATTGGTTTGTTCACGTGAAGTCTACTGTGTTTTGCTCAGAGCTCTCGTCAGGAGTAGGCCAATGTTCGAATCGTGAGAACCATGTGGAACTTAGAGAATTTTGTGTAAATATTTGAGTTAATTCTTAGTGTTTTACTGGATCCTTAACTGTTGACCGGCTCTTTCCTTAAAACTGACTAAACGCTGTGGTACTCTCATAATGCAGTAATTAGACTCCTTTAGACGAAACCGGAGTCCACTCAGCCAATAGTGGAATTATTTTCCTTCCTAAGTAGTGTCAGACTGGCTCGCTAAAAGTCAGTAAATAAATAAATATTTTAAAAAAGAGGTATTGTATCGGAGTAAATGTTAAACAGCCAACAGTTAAAGAATATTCTCTGACAACAGTGGGAAGACAATTTCTCGATATATATATATATATATATATATATATATATATATATATATATATATATATATATATATATATATATAAATATATATGGGAAATATCACGAAAGTTAGCGCGTGATAAATATGAATATGTACCACGGAAGGAAACTCAATAAAAAGCGGATTGGAGTTAGTACTTTCATTTATTCGACATTTTCAAACTCAATGGTAAGAAAAATAAGACACCCAGTATTTATAAAAAGCACTTTTTCCTATGAGGTCAACATTTTAATGCTATCAGATAAGTCGGATTTTAGAAAAAGTCATAAAATTGGATCTATCGAAAACAGCCCTGGGCTAATGTTGAGATTACTCTCCTTTGTGTGTGAGATTAAAAATGATCCTAGGATATTTCGCTTTATAAAATCATTACTATGGATTATACTGTACATAGTATCAGTTTTTGACCAGTTAATTCCGTGTCCCATCTTGGAATTGTGGACTGCTAAGGCATTATTCAGATAACCCTTAATTACTGCAGTAAATAAGAGCCTTCCATTTTTGGATGGCCTAATAATTAGAGAACCACATAGATTTAAATTTACTGTTCATAGGAAACCAACAAATAATTTATCTTATGTCCATTTTTATTAAAGTCATGTCAAAAATATAAAATCAGTTGTTTTTTCCTCCATGTATCTTAAGGCTCTTCGAATATGTAGTCCCGACTCTATAAATAAGGAATACACAAAAATTGAAGATATTGCTACCAATTTATGGTACCCAAAGTACTTTCTAAAAAAATGTATGAATATAACCAAAAAACATTTTATAATTGTAAATTAAAGACAATAAAACCTCGTAAAAACCTATTAATTTTACCCTACCATGATAATTTTATGTCTGTAGTGCCCATTCTAAAACCACTTAATATTAAGGTAGCCTTTAAATACAATCATACATTAAAAAATCTCTTAATAAAGCATAGCCCCAATAATGATAATAATGTAATTTACCGAATTCCATGTTTAGATTGTAATTTATTCTATGTAGGCCAAACTTCCAAAAATTGTTTCCATAAGGAGCCAACAACAGAAAAATGCAGTAATTAAGGGTTATGTGAATAATGCCTTAGCTGTCCACAATTCCAAGATGGGACACGGAATTAACTGGTCAAAAACTGATACTACAGTATAATCCATAGAAATGATTTTATAAAGAGAAATATTCTGGAATCATTTTTAATCTCACACACAAAGGAGAGTAATCTCAACTTTAGCCAAGGGCTGTTTTCGCTAGATACAATTTTATCACTTTTTCTAAAATCCGACTTATCTGATAGCATTAAAATGTTAACCTCATAGGGAAAAGTGCTTTGTATAAATACTGGGTGTCTTATTTTTCTTACCATTGAGTTTGAAAATGTCGAATAGACGAAAGTACTAACTCCAATCCGCTTTTTAGTCAGTTTCCTTCCGTGGTACATATTCATATATATATATATATATATATATATATATATATATATATATATATATATATATATATATATATATATATATGTATAATTGCTATACCACGACAATATAACGTACAAACATTTACAAAATATTTATTTTATATTAAACCTCCATATTAGGGTAGAGGTAGCATGATTATTATGAAAAAAAAATTATAAAACTTGACTCAAAACTTTTTTCACAAATTAAATTTGTATATGGTTTTATCATATGTAGAGCCGGAGTTGGGAGTATTTTTTAGAATAAAGGATCGAATTCCTGGGCATCCCTTTGCTTCGATCAGGTATCTTTATTCTTGTGATGACTATACATACTCGTAATCCTATGTTAGACAGACTATTTGCCAACAAAAAATTGGAGAATGATCAAATGAGTGTGGCGTCCAAACAGTTTACCTCTTTTGTAAGGTTTTTCATTCGGCACCTCATCATTTCTTACAAATAGCTCGCTGAACCCTTCTCGATAAATTTTACTTATGTTGCCTTACTTCTAACAGAGGCTATATATTCAGTCTTCCTAGAGTTGATACTAGGTTATGTAGGTAAGGTCTTGTATACGTCATTATATGTAGTTCCTCTTGTTTGGATTATTTCTTGGTGTTTTCGTGCATTAAATATTACACAGCCCTTTTCATATTTATTACTTTTTGATTTTGGTGTCTTTTGATTATAATACGGGCCGAAAATGATAAAAGGAATGACACAAAGTTCTAATACCGCTCCTTTCAAATATATTATCAAGGTTGAAGATAAACAACTTCTTACGCTCTTTAAAGGACCGTAATATTCTTTGTAATGATTACAATCGACATGTTTGTTATCTTTATGAAAAATAACAAGGCTCTTCATCTTGAATTATATAAATAACCAACACCATTTGTTAAATTTTAAATAGAAAGAGAAAATTATCATAAAATCTCTGTTCGTGATTTCACTGTTACAAAAGTGGGCTGTAAATTCTACAGAAAACCTACTGACAGCAAATTTGGAAAGCATTTCTTTAGCAGCACTTCTAATCCTTTTAAACTTGCCAACAACTAAAACCGCATCCATAAGGCTTACATATTTTCTCTGCTTTGTTTTCTTTCAATTGTTAAATAGAATATCTGTGAACTTTTTTATCATCATAAGTTGTATCCAAATTATATATTTGGAAAGTTAATCTCAAATCTTTTAGCAAAACCCTTTCTCGACAAGCTCAACAAATAACAGTTGCCAAAAGAAAGGTTTTTAATAAATTGCCCTTACTCGAAAATCTTAATATAAATTGGCCATCATTTCTAACCTATTAATTGCCTCATTCTCGCTTTCCTTAATAAGTTCTAATTCTCGTTCTCTCAATTCATACTTTCGGCCGAAAGATTCTCTCCAATGGTGCTTACAAACATCCAATGTGTATATATTTACGTGGTGACCTGAAAAGTCAATATGATAGCCAAACAATATGCAATTAAAATGTAGGCTTGAATACATTTGGGAGAATCATATGAATATCGAACTAACATTCTCCTTTACAGTTTAGACTTGCATCAATTGAACAACAATCACAAAACCATAACTAGCTTTATGATTCCAATTAGGTTGTCTACTAACTTTTGCTTCCATTTCTCACGAACAAAAAATTCTCGAATCATTATACATTAAATAATTAATTACTCAATTCAAGCATTACTTCTGCTCAATTAAATTTTCTCCGATTTAGGTTTTATACAATTAAATAATTTTAACCAACCAACTAACCAAAATCACCAACAAAGCTTGCCTCTCAACCTTTTTCCTGCATAATACTGAACTACAAGAGAATTTTGTAATTCTTCGAGGTTTTTTCAACTGATTAAGGATAATTTTAGACCGCTAAATCCGCAAATGACATCCACTTCCTCCGATCAGGTCAGGTTTTTGTGCTAAGTCGACTTTTAAAAAAATCTGAACTTATAACTAAATCGATTATATTTTTGTAATATTTTTGGTTGATTTTTCTTAATATTTCTCATCCGAAATAGGTTTTTAAAATAAAAACATCGTTTTCTAAGGTAATTTATTCATTATATGTAACAAAAGTTGATTAGTGTACATTGAATAGTAGACATTAATAAATAAAAGTATATGTAAATTGGATATTAGGTCATCATTGTTCAGAAATCAGAGCATGAACTTCCATTTCTTTGAACTCCTAGAATGTTCTGCGGTAGGGATGTTTCTCTTCAGAGTGCAACAGTAATTCTCCATCATGAGTGCATACCAGCGTCCCTGATACATGAAGTCCATCTATTTCATGTCCTGATGGAATGTCTTCTCCTGCTCGTATCTTATTGATCCCAGATTCTCAGTAAACTGATCCATATGTGAGAATAAGTAATGCATTTTAATACTCATGTTGCATCCGAGGTTTCCGAAAGCTGTCAGCATATTGGTGACAAGTTTAGTGCAGTTCCTGGCCTTCTTGTTGCAAAGAAAGTTCTTCACAACCAGAATTAAAGCTTCACTCTATTAAGTGTAAAACTAAAATCACAACGGACGGTTTAGAATCTTGAAAACCACCCCTGATCCCATATCATTAAGGATTCTTGAATCCATGTATATTAAATACCTTTCTCCTTCCTTAAATTCCGATTCTTCTTCTCACCCACTACTTCTACTCTAAACAAAAATATTACCAACCTCCTAACCTTCTTTTTCTCCTTACGCTCCTCGCCCTTTCTTCCCAGTTATCCTCTAATGGCTGATTGTTTAAGGTTGGTTCATCCTTATGTGTTTCTTGTGTTTCCCCAATCGTTAATTTTTAACTCGCAACATAATAATCCCAAAATATCAATTACCTGTAAATTTCTCGCTCTCTCTCCTTAATAAACATTAAATACTTTCCATAAATTCATCATTTTGATTATCTGTTTAACTCTAACTTAAATTGTTTTCCACAAATTGTATTTCCAGTATTCGAAGATGGGTGAAAAGTTCACCCGAAACGTTGTATCAAGAAAATAAAATTAATTTCCCTTTATACGTCCTTTTGTTCATCCTTCAAATATATATATATATATATATATATATATATATATATATATATATATATATATATATATTGATGGTGGTTTTCGACAACAAATGGAGTGGGAGGATAAGAAAACACCAAGTGGTACGAAGTTCTTTATCTTTACTTACGTTTCCCTGGTATGGAGCTTTCTCAGATTAACAAGAAACTACGTCTAACGGCCGTATGCTAAGAAAAATGTGAAATGAACTTTTATCAGATTTAGTTTAGCTTCACAATTAAATCAAAATTTATTATATGCAAAAGGCTAAAATGTAAAATATGTAAAAAAAGGGTTTTTTGCTCAAATGTGTATTTCACATTTTTTTACCATACCGCCGTTAATTTCATGTTACTCTGAGGAAGATCCACCGGAGACTAAAGAAGAACTAACCTATACCACTTAACTTTCAACCCTACAAAATGATGTATTCCAACTGCTCATGGACGATAGTTTGTGTACCGCGTAGTCTTGGAGAATAGTTATTACGTTAAGCAGATTATCTTAGTTTCTTATCATTTCTGAAAATGAAATAGTTACTTTCCTTATGAGGTTATTGTGAAAATTATGAGCTTTTTCAAATGGGTTTACCTCCTAAAATCATATCAATACATCGGCTTTGGGGTGCAGGAGAACTTTTAGTCTGTCAACCGTAATCGTCACAAGAATGAGTCGATTAAAAATAAAGAAACTGACCTCTCACACCGTTGACCTAACCCTCTCACTGCACCTCCCAATCTCTGTCCCCTTCCCCCTCTATCTTCTCCTACCTCTCCCAACTCTCACTCGCAAGGCCCTTCCTCTCCCTCTCGGGCCCATTGCGCTCCCTGCCATTTTTATGAATCCTTCTCTCCCTACTCTCCTCGCACTTCCTTCCTTCTTTCCTCCCAAATCTCCACCTTCCATCTCCCCCTCCTTCTCGCCACCTCTTGCTATCTCTCCCCCATCCCACTTTCTCTCTCCCTTTCCCCTTCTCCCGTTCTACCTCCCCCTTTTCTCTCTTTATTCTGTTTCTTTTCGTTCTTTTCTTTTTATTTCTTTTCTTTCTTCCTTTCTATTTCTTTTTCTCTTTTATTTATATTTTAATTTCTTTCTCACTTTTTTTCACTTTAAATAATCTCTCTTTCCATTTCTTCATATTTTCACTTTGTAATCGATTTGGTACCCGCATCTTATACAATACCCGAAGCTTTATTCGAAATTTCTTGGTACCCTCCCCAGGGACAACCTACTTGAATTAAATTTGAAGTGGGTTTTTTTTTAATAATATCGTTTATTTTAAATTATTTAATATGTTTTTATTTCACGATAAATTGGTTTTTTTTTCTTAATCACAAATAAACTATTAATTACTTGGGAAACTAACCTGCTCTCCTCTTTGCAGCTATCAGTGAATGCAGAGAGAATATATTAGTAAAGAAGTAGAGTGTATGTTGAAATGACTCTGGTAGGAGCACATATGAAAGGAACACACCATTTTAAGCCATTTATTCCTGTTGTGTGCCGAGTTGTCCCTAAAATCATTCTAATTCGTATTTATCACCACTACATGCTAAGTGTTCTTCCTTAGATTATTCATTTTGTAGACAGATGAAGGAGGTTTACTAGCCTGTATATCTTAACGCTTCTTATTCGCTCTTATCAAGATTAGCTTTAATTACTTTATCTCACTACCTCCCTCCTCTTTTTTAGACGAATACGTTTTACGTAACGAAAAAATAATTTGCCAAGGAATAATTGCATATTGGCTTTTCTTAAGGTTCTCTCCTCTCCCTCATTAAATGAAACTGTAATTATTTAAGAATTATTGGTATGATTATTTCAAGAAGTAGATTTCAGGCACTTCTGTTTATTGGAAAAGACAGTCGGGTTACAGGTGCCACATTAAGCTGTTAGAAAAAAATGTACAATAAAACATTCTTTTTCGATCTAAGTACAAGCCGCCATTGATTTCATTCTTCTTTTTTTTACCTCATATATCATTATTAGTAGTAGTAGGACAGAGAGAGAATATATTGTATGGCAACCGTTCCAATGAATTTACAACTTCTACCCTCAATATTGATATCTAATAATTCGAAATATTTTTGCTTTAGTTGCAATATAATTTTAGTTAGCTAGTTTAAAATATCTTCACGTCTTCTATCTTTTAAAAAAATGTAAATTTATTAGATTCATAGCAACTAGCAGCCACGTAACTCCACTGCGAATCAATATGTGTTCTCATAGATCTCAAAATACAACATGAAGAAACATGCTTAAATCTAAATGAAGGTCGTTCGGGTCGTATGAGTACCTTAAGAATAACAGAAAATATCGAAAATGTTCAGATAACACTTCTTCAAAATCCACATATATCAGTCAGAAAGAATGGGTTACAATTGTCAAAGTCACCATTTAACCGCATTATTAAACATGACTTAAAATGGCATCCCTATAAGATGCATGCAAGACACCAGCTTCTTGAAACTAATTTTCCTTGTCGTAGACAATTTGTCGAATGGCCTCTCGATAAACTTGCTCCTTTCTTGGAAAACATTGTGATTGGTGACGAGGCAGCCTTTTCATGAATGGAAAGGTAAATAGCCATAACATTCGGCAATATGCGCCGCTGAACTACCCAAGAGCATTCAACTTTGACACACGTATTTGTCAGCAGAAAGTGTCTCTTTGGATCGGAATATGTGGAAATGGCTATCTTGTCGGCCCATTGTTTTACGAGAATAACTTCATTGGTGCTACCTACCTGAGCATGATCAACGAAAGGATCTTCCCGGCCAGATTTACGGCAATCAATTCAATAGACTTTGGTGGATTCAGGACTGCGCACCAGTTCATAGACAGCTTGTTGTAAGAACAAAACTAAGAGAAACGTTTGACAACTGCATTGTCGCGCTAAATCATGAAATTGAATGGCCCTCAAGATCCCTCGACTTAACACGATGCGATTATATCTTTTGGGGATATCTAAAGAATAAAGTGTAATCTATTCCACTACAAATTATCAACCAGTTAAGAGATTGTATCACACGTGATGTCAATAAATAGACTTAAGAAAAATCACAAGTTAATCAAAAAAGTTGTACAATAAATGCGATCAAAGGCGCAACTGTGCTTGGAAAGAAATGGAAAACATGTGGAAGGAAATGATACTTAGAAAATTAAAAAATGAATTTGTATTACCCATATGAAGAGGTGGTCTTGTTAAAAATGGATTTAAATATATTTGTTAATTTTAAAGTTCGAAGTTTCATTATTTTACTTCCTTGCCCAAGCATAATTTTGATAGCCTCCACTAAACCCATAAGTGTATCAATACCGTAAAAGGGAATTTAAAGAAATTTCCAGAATCGACAGATAAATAGTTGCTAAGTTTGTTTTGTTTTAAAGGACTCAAAAATCTCCAATAGGTTTTGAGTTATACTAATTCAAAGTACGGTTAACTTTTTCTGGGACACCTTGTATATCACCCTCCTTATTCTTTTCACGAAGTACTGCATATATTTACTGGGTAATGAGAGTTTCCTTAAGTGTTATACCTTCAAACCATAACTTAAAGTGTCAAAAAAATTTGAAAGGATAAATTCAATGTAAGATAACATCACCTATTACTAAATACATACAGGTTATTTTTCTAATATAATGGAGAAAACACAAGCAATCTTACACATACCTATACATTCATGGAAGAAATTTTCGCTTGCGAGAGTATCTACACATTCTCATTGAATACTCCAACAGTAGGCTGCTATCATGTTTGTGTTCCATCGGCCTTGATATCTCTTTTCCATAATATTGATATCTTGATGAAAACGATTTGCTTGTTCATCACTCACGTTGCCAAGATTAGCAGGAAATATATCAAGATGGCTCTTGAGCAAATGAACCCTTATGCTTATTTTGAAGCCTAAACGATGAAAGCTATGAAGTAATATCTCTAACAAATCCCTAAGTTAGAAGCCTTTTTGTTCCCGACAAATCCGTTCACAACAGCCACAAATGAATCTCATGCTCCTTTTTCTATCTCAGTCATCGAACTCGAGAAGTTTTAGTTTTCCATTAACTTTTTGATTTGTGGCCCATCAAAAACTCCAGCCTTTATTTTATCATAACTTAAGCCTGGAAATATTGTACATATGAATTTGAAATAGTCACCCTCCACATTAAGAGCTTTCACAAATTGTTTCATCAGCCCTAGTTTAATATGAAGAGGTGGGAAGATGATTTTCTCTCGCTCAACAAGTGGTTGGTGTACAATATTCTTCTCCCTAACAGTCAAACTTTCTCTAACTTTACAGAGTTTCTGTTCCGAAAGTTTGTCCTTGGCTTGGCTGTCCCATAAGCACAAGAAACATGGATATTTGTATAGCTTCCTTGTTGGGCAAGTGAAATATTTCCCATTTTATGATCCACACATATGATCCATTTGTGTTCATCATATTTGAGTAAATCTAGTACAGATCTTATGTGTTCATGCTTATAGGAATCGCACCAAACAAGTTTCAATTATGGCGTAACACACATTTTAGACTCTTCTTTGAACTTTCTAGAGAAAGTCTCCATTCTCTTGGATCATAGTCTAAAATACCAATCGTGTTTAACAGTCCCACCACGTCATAACAGTAAACAAAATCTTCTTCAGTTTTAAAGAATACCAAGATATCTCTCCTACTGTTCCGATAAAAAGTTACATTTGTTTTTTCCGGCAACAAATTCTTCTCTTTAAGTCTAGAAGCTAACAATTGGCTAAAGTTTCTCCGTTCTTGGGTCGATGTATGTACAAAGTCTGAATCGCTTTCAAGTTTATTGCTTACATCAGATTCACTTGTATAACTTACATCGTCCAGTGAAGGAAGTTCCTTGAATACAGGTACTTGAATTTCATCTGAATGAAGCACTGGACAAATTGCTGAATCAAGATTTGAGTAACTTATTTTATGTCGCGTTTTCTTGTTATAACCAGAAGTGTTTGTGAGACAAAAGTAGCGATCATTTACATGGTTTTTTGGCTTCCGCCACGCCATAGAAATGCCAAATCCTAGTTGTTTCCTTGTGCCCTTTCTCCATTGGCGTAGATTTTCGACACATGGTATACAAACATTGTGCGAGGCCCAAGCTCTGGTAACACTTCAGTTTAGGGGTGCACAGTAGATGGCGCTGTTTATAGGCTACAATATATGCCTTATGACGTCATACAGTAACGTCAGATGTGACCAATCACAGGGTTATATTTTTTTGTATAAGAGTATTTACTGGGGGGCTGTGCCCCTCAGACCCCTACATTTGATTGAAACTCAGGATCATCGTAGGGTGGTACCTCCCAGTGATATCTCCCCCACGAGCAATCCCCTTGAATTTATTGTTTTTTTCTTATTTAATTTTCCTATTTTTTGTTTCGCTGCGAACAACAACAGCTTTTTACTGGCAGAATAAACCTGGTAACCTAATAACAAACAATACTTACTTACTTACGTAAAACTATTAATTACGAAAAAATATGAAATTTCAACAATATCTTTTAAACTTAAATGGGAATCCTAGAAAAATGTACCCTTACGCGCTGATTGTTTAAAACGGCACCGCTTTTGCTTACTGTTTTCGTTTACATATATTTTATCGCAACGAAACATTGAATTTTCTGAAAAATTTTAATTCGCACTGCATTTCGTGAATTTTATAGTTTATTCGATTAGTTTATGCGCCTCTAAAAAAAATCTAAAAGTTTTTCGCAGTCATGCAAAATGAACCCAAATTCGAATAACGAATAAGCACTACTAGATCACGAAGAAGCTATGACAAAACCGAAACATTTGCACAGCAGGTTCTATTTATAGCTACGACGTTGGCAGTAAAAAGCTGTTAAAGGTTGCAGCGAAACAAAAAATACGAAAAAACAATAAAAGACATCAAGAAAACTTAAGTAACTTAGCAAAAACTATAAAGGAGAAGAGGCACAGATATTTAGTAAATAATACAGGATAAAGGTTTCCATCCCCCAAAACAACAAAAAAATATAACGTCGTGATTGGTCACATCTGAAGCTACAGTCTGACGTCATAAGACATATATTGTAGCCCAAAGTTGTAGCCTACTAACAGCGCCACCTACAGTGCGCCCCTAATCTGAAGTATTACCCACGTTTTTTCTTGATCACATAATTTAATATTAAAGTAAGCTAATTATGCTCTTTTCACAAAGATACTAATGTTCATTATTTGATTTGGTACAGTAAAACAACCACATATATAGCAAAACGAGTCAGGGGGAATTGAAAAATTTCTTTAGTAATGAAGCCATACTACTGAATGTTATTTCGTAAAACAAATCTGAATAAACAAAATTATATTATACTTAATTACTTTATATACCTAGATGTGCATAAAGAGAAGTCTAAATACATAGATACAAAAAAATACGAAGAATACTAACTAAACGCCTCCACTTCCGTTCACTTGGTCGTAAGATAGCCTGCTACTATAAGTGGGACCCATATGGACCAGTCCATAAATAAAAAAATTGAGGTGATAGAAGAAAACTATTGCCATTTTTTAAACTTAGTGACCCCGAATTTCTCAAGAGCAGGTTTCAAACTTAAGTCAGCAAGGAAAAATTAAAATATTTTGACCAGTGATAACTTTAAAGTGATACACTACGCTATAGAAGACATATACATCTAACGTTTGGCTACAATACTGTTATATTAATCTTCACTCTACGCGTCCAAATATTTTGTATAATGATAGGATTCAATTACTGCAACTGCTCTATAAGTCCCCTCTTGACTCAAGATATTCACGAATGTTCAAGGAAAAAAGAAAAGTGCAGAAACTCGTATTCGTTATTTTCCCCCCTTACGCGTTGGAAACTTCCTCCCTTTTTTATAACCTTGTAGTTACGATATAAATTTCACCCATTCTTGTATATTTCCAGTTCTCACGCAACGAATCAATAAATTCTCCGCTTGATTACGCCCTCAAGGTTTCGTATTCATGAGTACATGAACGTGCCTATATTCGTATGAATATTGGCATTGATTCACAAAGGCATTAGGAATTTCTTGTCCTTAAACAGTAGTTCAGGAAAATTCGAATAACCTGCTTAATGTCAGGTATTCTCATTACCCTTTATACTCGTCTTTTAAACGCGTTCTCACTAATCCTCGCAGATAATTATGTACTTACTTAGGAACGGGCATGATATGCATGTACACTTGTAGATAAGTGTGTAGCTGATCGAAGATATATTAAATACATATACTGTACTCTTTTAGTTGTGATATTAATCTGATTACCTCTCCGACTGGCCTTAAGTGGATCCTAATTCTGTTCTCTTGTTCTGTTATTTCTAAATAGAGGTTGTCCTAGAAGTCGCGCACTATCTTGGTTTTCAAAGAAAAACCTTTATTGATTACAAAAACACCGTGTATTGTTAATAATCATAACAAATACACAAATCGAGCACCCTCTGCAATAAAACACTTATCAATTCTCTTCATCAAACTAACTGTCTTTCACAACCCTGAGAGTTTAGGGGGTGTTCTTTTAACACTCAGTTGTTATTGCATTCTTCAAATCTACTCTTAGTTTCTCAGTCATAATTCATTCTGAAAGATAGAAAATAATTATCAATAAATATGTTTTTCAAATCAATAAATATATTTTTGAAATCAATAAAGGTGTCTTTTTAAACCAAGATAGTGCGCGACTTCTGAGACAGCCATTATATTCTATCTTTTGATAAGGACTTTTGTCATTGTGTTTCTAACTGTATTTCTACATAATAATTTGATCTCCAGAGGGCTTCGTGAAGGATGATATTTAATGAGAATTTATCGAGATTTTTCTCATTACAAAAAATTGTTTATTCTTGGGATTTCTATTTAATTCTTTTCTCTTCTTTTGGTTCATTGGTGGGTCTTATATTCTCTAGTTCCTTAAAAGTAACTTTCAGGATGTTTGTGTGAAAAGTTGGTGTTTCTGCGAAGATTTAATCCCGGGAATTGAGTGAAATTAAAATTTGTCTGTTCACATGCAGTTTTAATTCTATTTAGTACATATCGAATAATAGGGGTTATACTCTTTATATCTCTTATTTTAATGTTGTTAAGGGACTAAAACCTCAAATTCTTCTATCAGATTAAAATTAACCACAGGAAATTAATGAAATGATTCCCTATTGTAAAAAAAGACAGAAATATTTAAGCAGTTATCATATAATAAAAAATATTATTACGAGATTCATTTAAAATTCATTACAGTTTTAAATTTTAAAAGATTTTAGCATTAAACATTTAGTTTTCAATATATTTTATAGCTGTATTTTGGGGGTGGGTGAGAAATAAATTCTTGGGTTTATAAATTTTTACTATATTTTTTATGAGATCTTCGGATAATTTGATTTTATAAGGCCTAGTCTTGCTTATAATATAGGATCAAAGAAGGGAGGCTAGTGGGGTGAAAGAGAAGCGCATTCTGAAGGATAAGAACTGTGCATAAAATCGTCACAAGCGAAACCCATCCGAAGAAAATACTTAAATTTACTTTGCCTCCGAGGAGAATTCTAGAGGGAAATACGAAGCGCTAAAAGAAAATATGAAATTCAACTCGCCAAAGAAAGTAAGCATAACCCTAAGAAGTTTTCCGATTATGTATCCAATAGAAACCCGATAAAGGAAACAATACAAACGCATAAAAGTGTTCAAATGTTGACCAAGATGACCGAGTTACATGGTTGCAGGGAGCAAACAAGGACTACTTAGTCCACTCAAAGGCCAGTCTCATTCCATACTAGTATGTTAGTAGTCCTCCTTTGGACGTTGTCGCCACGATGCTCACTCACGCGACATTCAATCCACAACAGAGCTCCGTATTTAAACAATATAATTATTCGTAAAATAACTGTCAATTTTGATTTTAAAACTATTCACACTACTATCATTTACTACTTCATCTATCGATGAATTTAATAGGGAATTTCCTTTTAGCGATGTTTGTTTGAAACCTCCTCCGTACGCTTAGTTTAAAACCGTTATCACGTGTGATACCATAGTCGTACTAATTTTAAAATTTTAAATGCTTCGATAACCTCACTTCGCAATTGCCTAGTTTCGATTGTCGGCAGTTTTAGTAAATTTCATCTTTCGATATACGACTGATTTCTAATCGAGGGAATTAGTTTAGTTGCCCGTCGTTGAATTCTTTCCATTTTATTGAAATTTACATGTGTATAAAAGGTGGCCAGAATTGGATCGCGTATTCTAAGTGTGGCCTTATTAAACATTTACATAGAGGTATGATTACATTTTGATGTTTGTAGTGAAAACTTCTCGCAATAAATCCGAGCATTTGGTTCGCCTTCTTACACGCTTTGTCACATTGTTTGTTAAACGTAAGATCCTTTGAAACCTACACACCTAAATATTTTTCTTCGTCGACGGAGATAAGATTTTTACCACCCATTTCATCGTTAATTCTTGGATAATTTCAAATTACGTGCAAAACTCTACACTTGTCTAAATTTAATTTCATGTTCCATTTATTAGACCATTCGAAGATTTTATCTAGATTCAGCTGAATTAATTTGCTATCATTCTCATTTAAAGTTTTACCCCCAATTTTTGGTCGTCTGCAAATTTGGATAATATACCAAGTAGGCCAGTGTCCATATCATTTACATAAATAAGGAAAAACAATGGTCCCGACACAGACCTCGGGGGCAGGCCACTAGTTATATTACTCCACCCCGAAAATTAACCGTTTAAAACTACTCTCTGCCCAACATTACTTAGCCACAACTGTATCAATTGTAGGAAGATTAGCCTATTTGCATGAGCAAAAGGTTTAGTTAGTATTCGTCTATGAGGAACGGTATCGAATGCCTCAGCAAAATCTTAGTAACTGTGTCCAAAGATCTACGTTTTTCATTGCTTTTAATCATGCTTTTGAAAAATTCCTAAAGATGACTTAAACATGAACGTTTCTGTCTACATCTGTGTTGGCTATCATTTATGATATTATGCGCTTCCAAATGATCGATCACCCTTTCGCGAATGACAAAATCCACAAATTTACCAACGATGGTAGGAAGTTCTCTTTTTTTTCCTCTTGGAAATTTGAGTTATATTCGTAGCTTAAAATCTTTTGGCACGACACCTTCTTCTAAACATTTGTAAAAAATTTTCGTTAGCGGTCCCACTAACACGTTTCAAATTTCTTTTAAAGGCACCAGGTAGATTAAATCAGCACCTGGAGATTTACTGGACTTTACCTTACAGATAGAAAAATCTATTTCTGCCTCAAGGAATTCGATATCGGTTAAAAGGTTATGCTCGCTAAAGTTTATCACGTCGTTCGTTCGTGGTATATCATGTTCGTCTTCCTTTATAAATACCGATGCACCTTTTCTGTATCCGAAACTAATTTGTTATTGTGATTTTTGGTAGGTTCTATTGTTTCCTTTATGGGGTTTCTAGTGGATACATAATCGAAAATCTTCTTAGGGTTATGCTTACTTTCTTTAACAAGTTGAATTTCATATTTTCTTTAAGCGCTTCGTATTTCCTTCTGGCATTCCCTTCTCGTTATTTTCTTCAGATGAGTTACGCTTGTAGCGCTTGTATGCACAGTTCTTATCCCTTATAATGCGCTTCTCTCTCACCCCACTAGCCTCCCTTCTTTGATCCTATATTATAAGCACGACTAGGCCTTATATATATATATATATATATATATATATATATATATATATATATATATATATATATATATATATAACAATGAATGTGGTCTTTAAAGTCTCTTTAATTCTGAATTTATAGATGATATTATTATTTTTTGTCTGTGTGTAGAGTCATGCTTTACTAAAATTGTTTAGTTTGGCTATTTATTTATGCTTTATCACATTTTAAGACATATTTTATTGCGAGGAAACTTTAATTACCTTTGTTTATTTTTTAATCATATTATGTCGATATCTGAAGATGAGTAAATATATTCAAACGATTAATTACCATTGGAGACCCGTATCTTTATTTTAACAAGCAAGGTGAAGATAATGATGATCAAATTTCATTTTCCTTTCTTTTACAACGTCTCAATCTTCTTTACTCATTTTAGGTATCGACATAATATAATTTGAAAATATTAATACGACAAAAAATATTAATAGCACTTACATTTTACTAACCCATTATTACGCTGTGTAATAAAATTTCACTTTTGTCTGATCCTTGGGTTAAAATTGTTATTTCCCAATTGTTTGCGGCTCTATTAAATAAAAAAAGGCAATCTTAGTCCCCAAACTTTGCCTTTGTGGCTAAGACATTGAATTTTTAAAAGAGCCCATTTATGGTAAATAACATTACTTTGATGTAAATAGTAAAAATATATAAAAAGTTTCAAGGGTTATATTTTTTAATTTATGGTATAAACATGATATACTGTATTTAAAAAGTTATAGAAACAGTAATACAGTAGTAATAGCTATTATTTCCCATGTACATTGTTTTTTGTGTCCTGGACAGCAATGGCAGTTCTCTTAAATTCCACATATATTCAGCACTAATTTGGTGAAAAATAAAGTGTAGATCTTTCCAGAACTTTCGTGAATTTTTTACATGTTTGAAGAATTTTTAGAACATTCTGGCAACGTAGATGACTGTATAAATACAAAGAATGTCTACTCAACAGATGAGTATAAGTTTAGCCGTCACAGCGCAGACATCGTCACTCGTCTTTGATAGAAACATTCGTCACAAATGGCATCAAGAGGTTGTAAGCATCTGACAGACGTGTTTTTCTATGTCTGCGGCGAATTTATTAAGACAAGAGCGAAAAAATACTCTATATAGAGATCTGCTAACATGTATGAGGCCTACAAGGCATATTTCGGCATGTCAGTCAGAGATGAAGACAAACCTCTGGCATTTCATTTCACCTACGAGTTCTACAAAAGAACTTTGAAATATATATATATATATATATATATATATATATATATATATATATATATATATATATATATATACGAGGGGCGGTCAAAAAGTTTTGCGAATCGGTAGGGCAAAACAGAGGAAGGGGGATGGCTGTTTGTGGGAGTGTTAGGACAAGTTATGACAAGTCAGGATCTGTAGCCGCTCGCTCCTGCCTTGTCTATTTAAGAAGCAGTAGCTGATTGCAGATCGTCAGGCAATAATTTTCCAGCAATAAAAAAGAAGGTTGAGCACCGCGCGTGATCAATTTTTTATCAAAGAAGGCAAGTATGCAAAAGAGATCCATGAACGCATGGTTACAGTGTACACTGACACAACCCCTTCCTATGCAACCATTGCTTGCTGGAATAGGGAGTTCCGCCATGGTCGTGACTCCCTTGAAGATGACCCCCGTCCAGGACGCCCGTCAGACGTAACCAGCGAAGACAATGTGGCCCGTGTGGAGAGGATGATGCTCGAAAATCGACAGGTAAAGGTCGAAGAAATCGAGCGAGAACATGGAATATCACATGAAAGTGTTATCAACATCATCTACGACACTTTTGCCATGACCAAGGTGTCTGCCCGTTGGGTCCCTAGAAACCTCACGCCCCATGATCGACTTCATCGTCGTCAAAGTCCACAAGGCCAGAGTTGTACAAGTTGCCCTGCGCGAGTGCGGATTCGATGAGCTCAACCATGAGCTCAACATATAGTGTGTTTTGTTTATTTTGATACTGGATTTTTTTTAACATTTATAATAACACGAAGTGAAAATTCTTCGTATATTTATACTTATGTTTTTATTTTGTTTTTTTAAAAGATGGTACAGAGGATAAAAGAAAGCTATGAATTTCGCAATCCCACGAATTTGGAAGGAAACAACTGACCACCCAGGCAATTATTTCTTCTTCCAAACGTCAAGCAGGCAAAAATGCGCCTGCTATATAAATATATATATATATATATATATATATATATATATATATATATATATATATATATATATATATATATATATATATATATAACCTTCAGTTATCTATTCGGCCAGTGCCACACAGTTCTGAGGTCCCTGTAAGGGAATGGTCACTTCCCCCCCCCCCTCGTTCACTCTTGGTGCAGTTCCAAGGCGGTCACCGCAAAGACATCCGGCCGAAGGCATCGGCGGGTCCCGCGTGACCGCAGCACTGCCCCAGACCGTGCCATGAAAGAGGTCACCCCCCCCATCGTTCACTCGTGATGCAGTCCCAAGGCGGTGGTTACCGCAAGGACATCCGCCCCAGGCATCGGCGAGTCGAAAGTTTGACCAGAGGGTGGCATAACTCGTTGCCATGTAAGACCCTAAAGGTCAAAAAGGTAAGATCTTCCCCCAGGAGAGTGAGATCCAGTTTCAGGTCGAACAAAGAAATTGGAGACGGTTTTCTCCCAACCTCGATGGTTAACGAGGAGCCGATGTTTGACTTCGTGGGAAAGACCGTTTGAAAAAAAAGAACTCTCCTGGGGCCGTCCTCAAGCCCCTCTCCCCCCCTTACCACCCCCAGTGGGGGTGCGAGGTATAAAGGAGGAACTCTGAGGAAAATCTAGGTAGTATACGTCAGGCCAGGTGACGAAGTCCTCGGTTCCCAAAACCGGGCTACCTTAGACTGGATAGGTAGTATACGTCAGGCCAGGTGACGAAGTCCTCGGATCCAAAACCGAGCTACCTAGACTGGATTGGTAGTATACGTCAGTCTCTAGGTGACGAAGTCCTCGGATCCCCAACCGAGCTACCGAGACTGGAGAGGTAGTTTACTTGTGTCGCCAGACCAAGAAGCACCCTGCAAGAGAGGCAGGGCTACCTACCTTAAGGGACTAAGAAAAAGCTCATCCTTGAGCTAAGTCCCTGGTTGTCAAACCAAACAATAAGTGAACTTTGGTAAGTTCGACTTACTCTCGCCAGTGAGACTCCTCATATCCTGGTGCACCGTAAACACCAAGGGTATTCCTCGTCTTTGAGGAATTAAGAAGAAGAAGGAAAAGGCTCCCCCTCGAGCCCGTTATTCGGTGGCCACACCAAACTGTAAGTAACTTATTCTCGCCAGAGAAACCCCCCTCCGTCATCCTCGCCCGTGAAGAAGACCCTCCCCGAGTTCAGGCCTCGTCCATAAGAAAATTAGTAACGAAGGAAAAGCTCCTCCTCGAGCTCGTTACTCGGTGATCACACCGCACTCCAAGTAAGCTTGATTCAAGAACCAAGTTCAACTCACTCTCGCCAGAGAGACCACGACTACCTGGGTGTTGCATAGAGCACCGTATTGATTCTCGTCCTTGAAGAATCCCCCCCCCCCGGAAGAACGTGTGGACCCCCCAGCGGCTACCCTCGCCAAGACGACCGTGGAATTCCGCCCATCTACACGCGTCAAGTGTAAATATTTCTGAGGCCCTTTAAACTCCACGAGTCCGTAAGCCTAATTCTAATATTATTGTTTTGTCTAGAGAAAACGTGAACTTAATTTTGTGGGTCAACTAATTTAATTAATTCTTGTTTATAATAATATTTAGAGTATTGCTGTAGTTAAAGTAGAAAGGTTGTGTATTCAATGGTTAAAGATAAAATATAAGTTTATTTTGTGAATTAGTGGGCGTTTCTTTTATATCCTGACGTGTTTGGTAAAGGCTCTTTTCTTTAAGATATTCTTATAATATCAATAATTAGACACTCTTAGCACTCTTAGAATAGAACAAAAAGGAGGGGCATTCTACGACACTAACTAAATAAAAGAGGTGTCAGAGGTCAGGTCAGTAGGGTTCTTAGCAGAAAGAATTCTACGACATAATTAAAGTGGTGTCAGGTGTGGGGTTGTTATTAGAAAGAACCCAGCAGTGTCTAATTAAGAAAGAGCCAACACGTAAAGGAATATCAGGAACAAGAGAATAATTGACGAGAGGAAAATTGGTAGAGTTAGGGGTGGTAACAATATAAAGGTAATTGGCAGGTCAAGTGGTAAATTTGTTGTCGGGAGTGATATTTCAATCAGCATAGTAGTGGGATTAAGGGTAAGTTATGCTGAGCGCTACCTGGTGATTGGCGGCATAATTATCTGAAAATACAGAAAGGAAAAATCGACGGACCAACACGAAATGGATCCAGTCAAAAGATTTTACCAACAAGCCCAAAGTCTGGGACTTGAAGGCACAGAAATGCATGACTACGTCATGGCAGAATTAAGAATAGATTGTGTAGAAGAAGAAAGAATTTGGGATATAGAAAAAGAACAAGAATTAATAAAGTTTGAGAGAGAAAAAGAGGATATAATAAGAGAGGATACAAGAGAACGTGAATTAATGGAAATATGGATGAACCGGAATAGTGAAGAATCCCGAATACAGCGGAAAATAGAAACAGAGGAAAGAAGAATGCTGAGAGGAGGTAAAACAAGCGAAAGAATAATATTGTTGAAAAGAGAAGCACAAGAATTCAGAATAAGGATAGAAATGGAAGATGAAGAAAGAAGACTAAAGATAAAGCTGGAAGATGAAGAAAGAAGAACTCAACGGGAAAACGAAATAGCGAAAGCAGAACAAGAAGCCGAGGAAAGGAGAATGAAGATGGAAAAAGAGTCAAAAGAGAGGAGAATAAAGATTAAAAAAGAAATAGATGAAAGGAGAATGAAGAGGGAAATAGAACGTGCTCAAGCTGAAAGAGAAGAGAGAGAAGAAAAGGAAAGATGGCTCGCACTCGAAAGAGCACCTATCGAGAATCTCATAGAGGCCGAGGAAGTTGGAGCTCGGCCTGGACCTAAGAAAGGACCATCGAGGGAAACCCAGCCAAATGGGGTAACGATGGAAGAAGTAGGAAGTAGGAAGGAGGTACCAGCAGAAGTACCTAAGAAAGAACCTACGAGGAGAACCCAGCCAAATGGGGTTATCAGGGAAGAAGTTGAAGGTAGGGTAGAGGTACGAGCAGGTGTACCTGAGGAACTACCGGCGAAGAGAAGTGAGTCAAATGAGTTGACAAGGAAGGAGGAAAGAGGTGCTATGGCTATGCACTCGGGTAAGACTAAACAAATGGTAGACGCGGATGAGTATCCCCTACCCCTAGTAGTCTCCTCCCCAAACGGAACGTCCACGGAGTTACCGCTAAATCGCCAAGTCGTAGTGAGCGCCAAGCCCACTAACGACCTCGCAGGGAAAAGTTTTCTCGATCCCCAAAGATCGAACCCAGACCCGATCTTCCCGTGTACAGGGTTAAAGGAGAGCTATGGGACCTACGCTCCCATCAATTATGCCCCGCTACAACAGGCCGCTCAAGCCTTAATGTTCAATTTAAAGGTAGTCAAGTACCATAATATGAGTAAGTCGAGTAGGTTGAAATACCACTACCATTTAGTAACATACTTGGGTAGACTCAATAACCAGGACGGCCGACTCAGGCGCGGTAGAATAATGGTCACAGAGCACCATTTTAGTATTAGCTACCTCAAAGGAGCCGATAAAGGACAGCTGCTCTATAGGCGGAGACGAAATACCATTGAGGGTTATTTCAGCACCTAATGAGCGTGAAACCATGTTTTCATTTGTTGTTCGTGTAAATATTTATCGGTAGGATTTAAGTTCTCAAAAACTTAGAAATGTAAGGAAGTAGCTTGTTTTGTTGTTTTTTTTTTATGGGTAATCGATGAATTAAGGTTTTGTTATGTTCATGTAAAATTGTAAAGCGAGTGTCTAGCTCGACACATTGCCTGTGTAAACGCGCGCGTGGGCGCTCATATGTAAGGAAACTTAATGTAAGGGAGGGCTCAAAGAAATACAACTTTGCTAAGCTCGACTAGGTTGAGTAAGTTGTTTTGAGTTCCCGGGAGCATCCCCCGCCCCCCCATTATTTTCTTCGGTGGGAGGTGTGTAAGGGAATGGTCACTTCCCCCCCCCCCCCTCGTTCACTCTTGGTGCAGTTCCAAGGCGGTCACCGCAAAGACATCCGGCCGAAGGCATCGGCGGGTCCCGCGTGACCGCAGCACTGCCCCAGACCGTGCCATGAAAGAGGTCACCCCCCCCATCGTTCACTCGTGATGCAGTCCCAAGGCGGTGGTTACCGCAAGGACATCCGCCCCAGGCATCGGCGAGTCGAAAGTTTGACCAGAGGGTGGCATAACTCGTTGCCATGTAAGACCCTAAAGGTCAAAAAGGTAAGATCTTCCCCCAGGAGAGTGAGATCCAGTTTCAGGTCGAACAAAGAAATTGGAGACGGTTTTCTCCCAACCTCGATGGTTAACGAGGAGCCGATGTTTGACTTCGTGGGAAAGACCGTTTGAAAAAAAAGAACTCTCCTGGGGCCGTCCTCAAGCCCCTCTCCCCCCCTTACCACCCCCAGTGGGGGTGCGAGGTATAAAGGAGGAACTCTGAGGAAAATCTAGGTAGTATACGTCAGGCCAGGTGACGAAGTCCTCGGTTCCAAAACCGGGCTACCTTAGACTGGATAGGTAGTATACGTCAGGCCAGGTGACGAAGTCCTCGGTTCCAAAACCGGGCTACCTTAGACTGGATAGGTAGTATACGTCAGGCCAGGTGACGAAGTCCTCGGTTCCAAAACCGGGCTACCTTAGACTGGATAGGTAGTATACGTCAGGCCAGGTGACGAAGTCCTCGGTTCCCAAAACCGGGCTACCTTAGACTGGATAGGTAGTATACGTCAGGCCAGGTGACGAAGTCCTCGGATCCAAAACCGAGCTACCTAGACTGGATTGGTAGTATACGTCAGTCTCTAGGTGACGAAGTCCTCGGATCCCCAACCGAGCTACCGAGACTGGAGAGGTAGTTTACTTGTGTCGCCAGACCAAGAAGCACCCTGCAAGAGAGGCAGGGCTACCTACCTTAAGGGACTAAGAAAAAGCTCATCCTTGAGCTAAGTCCCTGGTTGTCAAACCAAACAATAAGTGAACTTTGGTAAGTTCGACTTACTCTCGCCAGTGAGACTCCTCATATCCTGGTGCACCGTAAACACCAAGGGTATTCCTCGTCTTTGAGGAATTAAGAAGAAGAAGGAAAAGGCTCCCCCTCGAGCCCGTTATTCGGTGGCCACACCAAACTGTAAGTAACTTATTCTCGCCAGAGAAACCCCCCTCCGTCATCCTCGCCCGTGAAGAAGACCCTCCCCGAGTTCAGGCCTCGTCCATAAGAAAATTAGTAACGAAGGAAAAGCTCCTCCTCGAGCTCGTTACTCGGTGATCACACCGCACTCCAAGTAAGCTTGATTCAAGAACCAAGTTCAACTCACTCTCGCCAGAGAGACCACGACTACCTGGGTGTTGCATAGAGCACCGTATTGATTCTCGTCCTTGAAGAATCCCCCCCCCCCGGAAGAACGTGTGGACCCCCCAGCGGCTACCCTCGCCAAGACGACCGTGGAATTCCGCCCATCTACACGCGTCAAGTGTAAATATTTCTGAGGCCCTTTAAACTCCACGAGTCCGTAAGCCTAATTCTAATATTATTGTTTTGTCTAGAGAAAACGTGAACTTAATTTTGTGGGTCAACTAATTTAATTAATTCTTGTTTATAATAATATTTAGAGTATTGCTGTAGTTAAAGTAGAAAGGTTGTGTATTCAATGGTTAAAGATAAAATATAAGTTTATTTTGTGAATTAGTGGGCGTTTCTTTTATATCCTGACGTGTTTGGTAAAGGCTCTTTTCTTTAAGATATTCTTATAATATCAATAATTAGACACTCTTAGCACTCTTAGAATAGAACAAAAAGGAGGGGCATTCTACGACACTAACTAAATAAAAGAGGTGTCAGAGGTCAGGTCAGTAGGGTTCTTAGCAGAAAGAATTCTACGACAGTCCCCATAACCACTCCTCCAAAAAGAGAGCAGCAGTTTTAAGAAAGTAAAAGCAATCCAGAGGATAATGAAGTCATTAATCCAGGCTACAGAGGTGCAACTGTGGAAAGAAACCCATTCTATCCCAACCAAAAAGATCTCAACGACCTTGTGAAAAATATTGGTCTCACAAAGTCCAATGCCGAGCCTTTAACTTCGAGACTCAAGCAGTGGGATTTGTTAGATAACAGTGTGCAAATATCAGGACAGAAAAAGCGTCACTAGTGTTTTTAAAGCTATTTTACACGTCAAGATGAGCTTTGCTTATATCACAATATTACCGCTCTGTTTGAGACAATCGGAATCGCCTGTAGCCTCAACGAGTGGCGACTTTTCATTGATAGCTCGTCCAGAATCCTTAAAGCAGTGCTGTTCATAACAGGGATACCGTGGTACACTATCATCAGCGGGATTGGCCACAACGGACCGAGTTTAGTGTGGGCTGAAACAACGTCAAATGGGAGCCTTTGTTGGACCCCCGAAAAGTACTGTTTTCTCCTCTGCACTTAAAATTGCGCCTTATCATTAGTAAACAATGATTTTTCTACTTGGGTATTATCTTGGGGTTTATATTAAATCGAGTATGCTGATTCCCAATTTGTAAATAGAATTGTTCTAGCACGTAAGGTTCCTGAGTTACACACATACTCTTTAGTTACACATATGGGCATTGTTGCTTCGGCTACCGTAGTGAGAGGATTAGTTGTTTGTGTTTGCTCCCTGCGTTACGCCCCTGCCTTATCATGTTGTCAAATTTAGCCATTATAGTAGTAGGGTTGAAACGGTATTTACATAAAGTAATTAATTTCATTTTTCTTTCAGATTTATCTCTCAATTAATTTGTAAATGAAATAAGATTGTACAAAAGTATATAACAGGATATATACAAACTAAGTTGAAAACATGAATCGGCGAGGATGTATAAATTGCCCAAACAACTTTTGTTATATCTGTGGAAGATATACTACAAGCAAGCAGCGGAAGAATTTAGCTAAAAGAGTGAAACTTGCATACAATTATTATTTTGGTTAGACAGTTGGTGACCAAAACAAACCCTGAGCAACTCACAAATTTTGTACTGTGTGTTATACGGAGCTCACACAGTGGTTAAATTGCAAACGGAAGGGTATGTCTTTTGCTGTGCCAATGGTGTCACGTGAGCCAACAAATCATGTTTTTGATTGCTTCTTTTTATGACCAATATTGCGGGATTATCAAATAAGAACAAGTAAAAAATTGTATATCCAGCTATAAAACTAATCCCCACATAATATGGAGATGCCAATCCCAGTTCCTCCATCAGCTAGTGCAGTTAAAAAAGATGATTCATCGCCTGAAGAGAAGGATAACAATGACGATGAAATGTATGAGGATGATTCTAAGGAAAAAGAGATCCAGTTGATAAATCGAGAAAGATTGAATGATATGGTGAGGGATTTGTCATTGTCAAAGGAGAACGCAGAACTGTTGGGCTCCAGACAATAGCAATAGAATCTTCCCAGAGGATGGTACAAAAATATCTACTTTCTGTCAACGCCATGAGGCCTTAGCTGCCTTCTATAAAAAATTATGCTTGTTTGTGTACTGATGTTAATGGCCTCATGAATCAGCTAGGAAACGAGCATTTACCTGTTGAATTAAGACTTTTCATCGATGCAAGCACAGCTAGCCTTAAAGCTGTGTCGCTACACAATGGTAACCAAAAACCTTCAATTTCTTTCGCACTTATTGTTGGGATGATAGAGACATATGATTCAATGAAATATATTTTGAAAGGTGTTCATTACTCTCATCATAAGTGGAATATCTGTGCTAATCTAAAGGTAATTTCTTTCCTTTTGGTCTGCGGCTAGGATATACAAAGAATATGTGCTTCTTATGCCTATGAAACAGCCGTGACGACAGGTATCATTATATTATCCAAACGTGGCCCAAAAGAGAAGAACACATAGTTGGCCGATACAATGTGAAGCACACGCCTTTGGTACATCCACAGAACAGAAGAACTAGCTTCCACCACTTCATATCAAACTTGGCCTTATCACGAATTTTGTTAAAGCAATGTCCCATGATTCTGATGGATTTCAGTATCTCAAAAATAAATTTGGTGCAAAGAAAACCGATACTTAACTTAAAGCTAGCATTTCTGTAGGGCCGGAGATCAGAGAATTGATACGTGACAGGGAGTTAAGAAATAAACTAATTCCACTTGAGTTGGTAGCATGGGTTCATTTATCCGTGAAGTGCAGAACTTCCTTGGTAATCATAGGGCTGAAAACTATGAAGAACTAGACGACAACATGCTAAAGGCCTATCAGCGAAGGGGTGTCAGATGTCTCTTGCATTCGCATCTAGATTTCTTTTTATCTTATATGGGTGATATTAGTGGCGAACATGGGGAAAGTTTCAAACGAGATATCGCAATGATGGAAAGCACGTATCAAGGCCGCTTCAACGGAAACATGATGGGTGACTACTGCTGGTTCCGACAACGGGAGGATCCTATATCCACAGACAAGCGCAAGAGCAAGAGTCTCAAACATATTTAAAGAAATTCATAGTTAGGTGAGTACAACCTCTTTTATATGTAATACATATCTTGTCTGGGTCTCCGTAGAGCATGGTAAGCACTTCCACCAGGATCTACTGGACTTTGAACACCGCTATCAAGGGTCGTATAATAAAAATCTGATGGGAGACTATATTGAGGGGCTGATGTGTGAAATTAATTTACAGTATAAGCGTAAATCACAGAAAACTACTCATTTCTAATATTTTAATTGTTTCACTTATGTAATTCTAGAATAAATAAATTCTATTTTTGTCCATGTCATTTTGTTTCTACTTTATGCAAATGAAAGTTCAAATTTGCCACTTACTTCCAGAGGGAATAGGTAAATTTCATATAAATATCATTACTGTGGACACAAAAGCAAAGTTTGAAATATAAAACAGTCGTTTTGTTTATTGTAGACACAAGCAAATAGAAAATAACAGTTGCAATCCAAAGACAAATATCCTGTTACACAGTGGTATGTTTATATAGGAATCATCAACTCATAGTTCCTGATTTTACGTTTATTTTTATTTGAAATGACTGTTTGCTTATTTGAGGTCCTGAATTTATGTTTATTTTTATTTTTTATTTGAAATGACTTCTTCCTTATTTTATTACCTTATTTTACGTTTTTGTTTTTTTATTTGAAATGACAATTTAAGTGTCAATTATGGTTTTCGTAATCTCTAATTCATATAATTGGTTTTCAATATGTTATTTTCGGAATTTACTTAAATTTTCTTGGTTTTATTTACAGTGAGATTTTGCCTCTTTAATTGGCTTCTAATTGTTTGTTCGTAATCACTAAATCAGGCATTTTTTCTGGCGTTTTCGATATTATATTCACTGATGATGGCATTTATTAGAAGGCCGAAACGTCTGGTCTAATGTTGGTTCAGAATTCTCACATAGTCTTCATTTTCTTTTTTCGTATCCAGTTTTCGAGGAACACTCTCACTAACATTTTAAATGATGTATACAATTAAGACTCTATTAGACGATTACGTGCTTTTTCTATATCACTATGAAATTGGAGACCCAATCTTGACTTGCAATTTCTTTACAAAAGATATGTGGCCAAGTTTTACGTTTAAAATTTTTAGGTCCTCTCGGATGCAGTTGACTCTATAAATTTTTGATTTTAAAACCTTATCTCAAAAACTACTGTATAGATAGATTTGTGACGAACCTCCTTTTGAAGGTTAGTGGTACCTTGACCTCACTTAAAACTAGTATTTTGCATTTAGAGTTTACCATTTTAGAATGGTATATAAGGACCCTCTGCACCCATGATCGCAAACTTAACAATATGGGTTTAATTTTAAATTTAGAGTTATTTGGTTTGAAATTTAATTTTTACAGTTATAGAGATAAAGTTATATTTAATATTTCCGACAAGAATTTAGCCACAAACAAACACGAATTTATTCCTATGAGAAGCGTTTAGTCTTTCCCTTTTTAAACTCTATTTCGTTCGATATTTCCTATATTTTGAATACCTTTGCCCCCCAACAACATTCCCTTTCAGCATTAAAACCTTGGAAATTTAGTTAATGAAGTAAATTTATTTGCCATAAGGATATAATTTCTACCTTCTATGGTTTTTAATCCCGTTTTCAATTTTAAAGTTTATGTTGCTGTATCAAATTTACCCAAAGATTAGTCAATCTTGATTTGCAAACCAAGATTGCTTGCTAACAAGCAAGCTTTCATCTCAGATAACACAAAATTTTCCAAACTAAAAATAAACCTTTTTATATATATTTTAAAGCTTACTGATAATATAAATAGTCTTTCTGCTCTCTCCGAAGAAGATAATTTTTTAACTGAATAGTATAGTCAATTTTCGTATCCGCTTTGGCGCCTGGAATATTTATTGCTTACCCCCAAAACGCGAAACAGAATTCCCTTTCGTTCTATTTTTATCACCTTTAAATAATACTCATAGTTACAAGTCAGCAAAGTTTTCAGTTTCTTTTGGATATACTCTATTTTTTCTTAATAAACATCGTTATTTACATCATAAATGTATGTCAATGGCCTCTCTTTTAAATCCTTATTGTGCAAATATTTTTTTATGTCATCCCCAAAGAATAAGGTTGAAGAATTGTCCTTTCGAATTCAAACACGTAGTATTAAGGCAGTATGTAGACAACTGTTCTTTTATCCCCGCGTACAATAGTCACGCTCCTTATTTATTTAACTATATTATCCACAAACACACTAGTATGAGTTTTTTTACAATGGAAATTGAAACTAACAATAAGATTGCATTTCTGGCCATTAAGGAAGATATAATTTGTTGAAAATTTAATACTCAACTTTACGGAAAACTAGAAACAACAATTTTAGGAACCCATTTCAATAGTAACACTCTTGATCAAATTAAATTATTTAGCATTAAGTGTCGGATCTTTAGATCACACCATATTTTTTGTCAAATTGGCGATCATTCCAGAATGAAGTGCTATATTTAAAGGTTTTTTTTTAAGATAATTTCTACTCTGAATACTTGCTTGATAAAGCAATGTCCTAATATTATCTAAAAAACCTCATTACCAAAAGTCCCTAAGCAAAAGTTCTATTTACAAATATCTTAGCATAACCACCTGACCACTAAATTAAATATAAACAAATGATACCGCCCTAAATTTACTTTCCTTAATGCAATTTAATTGGATAAATTCTACATCTTGCTATTTATATCCATTTTTCGTCACAAATATTCTCTTCTTAATTGCTTGCAATCCTGTATTATCTGTAATTTTACGTGTACGAACTGCCAAATTTGTTATGTTTGTCAGATAGACCTTAAATTTAAATATAAGAACGTTTATAATTTAGTACTCTCTCAAAGGACAAATAATCCATTTTCTAAACCAAATTTTCTAAACAAATTATGAAAAATATAACCATCCTAATATCAACACTTTTCTATCGTATTTTTTGATACCAACTCTTTAGATTCAAAAATTCTCGAAACAGTCTTCATAAGCAATTAATCGCTCTACTAAACAATTACATTTGTTCCTTCAAATTAAATACAACTTAAAGAAACCCATTGCCATTCAAATAACAAACCTAGCAGCTTAGTTTAAATTGTTACATAAAATTCAGTCTATTTAGTTGCCTCGGACAAATCTCAGAAAAAATGTATTTTATCTACCCTTTAATTATGTTTATTTAGGAATCATCTAATCATACTGCTTTTAGTAATATTTTAATTAACTATATGTTTATTTGTTATATTTTAGTTGAAATTACTTATATATCCTTGTTCTTATTTAAAATAACATTTTGGATATTTTATCGGGTCATCCCATAGATAATGTCTTAATTTCGAGTAATAGAGAAAGCATCTGAATTTCATATCTTATTAGAATTTATTCATTTATGTAATCCTCATCATTATAAATGACTTCTTTCCAACGATTGAAAAGCTTCTATATCATTTGACAAAACTCATTAGATTAGTAGGAAAAGAATCTTGAGAGGGTAGATTGCACTGCAAACTCAGAAAAATGTCGTAATCAGATACAACAAGTTCTGGAGAAGAAGAATGGTGTGATAGTTTTTCCTAGCCAAGGTCTTCCATTGACGTAAATGTGATCTTTTCTGGACCTGACCATGCAGTATCAAGATAGAACAGGATGCGTTTGCTACTGATCAGAGAAGTCCTATTTTCTTCAAAGCACTAACCATACTATCTAAGAGCTGACAATATTTGTTTTTTGTAATACTTTTTTTGACTGGTAGACACTTAAAGCGGAACATACCAACAGAATGTTACCAAACATCAAAACATTACTAAAATAGAGGTAGCTTCTAGGTTGTGCTCTAGCAAGTTCGCTACCACTAAACGCTTGTGTGCGTCCCATTTTCATTCCGGTAGAATGTCTACTTTTCCCATCTAGTTACTAATGGATTCAGAAATGAAGAGATGTGTTCAAGATGTGCAAATGTCTCCTCTTGCTTTGTTGCTAGCGTCCATCATATCATGTAGAACGCATTTTTTAAGATTATAACGAATTCAATGATATTGCCAATGAAGGCAAACGTTGAATGATAATATTTCTTTTGATGGGTAATTCTTCAACTGGAACACCACAATTTTAGTTGACTCCGGACAAATCAATTGAAATGAGTATTCGGACATTATCTATGGGCTTACCTAATAATTGAGTTTTAAGTATGTTTGTTAAATAATCACTATATCCTACTTTTTTATGGAGGCTTTTGGAGATTTTAGTCGTTGATGATGGTCTCGTTTCGAAGACTGAAATGTTCGGCTAATAAATGTTCAGAATTCTCCTATAGGTCTTCATCATCCTTTTTTATAGACAGTGTGGTGACGGTATTCGTTCGCAATTTTCAACTGCTAATCTTATGCATCTATTTTTAGCCTAATCCTTTTGCAGATTAATTGACAAGAAAAAAAATGATTAACTCCCTAATTTGTAGAAGAGGCAGAAAATTATCATTGGAAATCGACGCCGGAAGAACAAACAAGGATAGTTCAGACTTCCTCAACGTCAACATAAGGATGGTAGAAAAGCTCAGAAAGGAGCTAAAAGATTTAAGATTCAAATACGAGCAAGATCAGAGAGGAAAACCCATGGTTGACGATCTGACCCCATCAGAAATCCGAAATTCATCGTTGAAATCCAGAGAAGCATCTGTAATAATCCCAGAAAGTCGATGCGTGGCATTAGAAGAGAGAAACGTGTGGATAAAAATCTCATCAGGCTAGTGTTACATACGGGCATTCGCTATTTTTCATACTAGATGAGGAAGGGACAATTTCTCTCCAAGGCGTTGAAGGAAAAGCAACGAAAGCATACCAAGAAGCAGACCAACAAGAGACATGTTGTGATTCTTATCCGACGAGAAGACTCATGGCCAAGACTGGTTATTTGCAATACTGATGGCAGCATGTTGGCCAAGGTCAACATGATCCATCAGAGGAGAGTATTAGCAAGCTTTATTGGTAGAGAGACGAATGTGTCCCGTTTCTCGGACGCAAGCTTTCTTTCGAATGCTTCGTACATAGGAATCGCTCTTGTAGACGTACAAAGAAGTGGTTACGCGAAGTCTATATAAATTGCTCCAAAACCGCACACAATAACTCCCTATCTTGTAAGGCTAAGTGTGTAACTTACAGAGAGACGCACCCCACTTCTTCGAAGTTCAGGCTACGGATCATCTCTCATTTTGCGAGGTTAAGGAATTGGTCATGGTGCGACTGGCGCTGCCTGTGACATTTTATGCCTTAATATTAAAAGAGGCACCCTCTGCCCTGGGCCCTTCCAGGTCTACGAGTGCGGTGGTTTCTGTGCCCATTCGGAACCCTTTCGCGGGTTATACTTACCTCGGGCAATTCCCTGGTAAAGCTGACGTCACAAAAATCTTACACCCAGCCTTAGCTAAAACCAGGGCTCTCCCCCACTTCTCCAGCGTAATCGTTTCACGTAAGTCACAACAGCCGCGCGTCTTCCGGGGTTCCTAAAGCTTCCCCCCCAGCCCCGAAAGGAGGACAGCAGCAAAGGAGTTTCAGCTCCAACGCCCACATCTAGGGCAGGGCCGGGTGGCTCGGAGAGGGTACATCTTCAAAGGAGGGACTCTATTCACCAATACCGCCCTGTGCGACCAAGGTTTTAAGGCAAAGGAACAGAAAGACTCGAATGGCGATAAGTCCTTAAAGGCGACAGCGGCTTTTACAGCCAACAACGCCGAGACATGCTGGGGGCGTGTCTCCTGTCCCCCCTTCCCAAGGTATAGGGGTTTGACGACTCTACCACCAAGGGATGAGGGCTAGGCATGAGAATGCACCATTTACACCCAGAATGATTTCTTTATTTTTCTTTAAATATCTCCTTTCAAGCAGTAGCAGTGCGGTGCGCCTGAATAGGAGGTATACTCTTATTTCTGCATACATTACTCCGTCAGCGGTCTTCGACGCGTGGGACTTCTTCCAAATAGTGGCACGGTTGTCAAAACCTGTTTTACTCCTCAGTGAGTTGAATAATAGACATTCCCTCTGGGGAGGCTAGTCAATTAATCCTAGGAGTCAGGTCCATGCCGACCTGATAGACGAGCTGGATATAGCTGTCATAAATGTGGAAGAGTTTACGCATCACTGCCAGTGAACCGATTCATTTAAATTTCTTGATATCCCTGTAATATCCGGATACATTACCTGATTTTTGGTGAGAGCTAGTTTATGACCTCCATGGTAGTGACCGCTGCCACCTAAGAGGACCCTCAGTGGTGCTTGTTGCTGGTGCAGTGTTCCGCATTTTATTAAATTACTGATTGCGCTGTCCCATTCAATGAGTTTAGGTTGTTGGATGAGGCCGTTGAGTTCTTCTCCGGTAGCCTCATTGCCGTGTGCCTTGCTACTATTTCTAGAACGTCTGAACGTTTTGCATGCAGACTGCTTTCTCGCATTCTTTACCGGAGATGCTGCTCCGCTAGCATCCATTGCACATCGTGATATCGTTGAAGGCCGCCGAGTGGACTTTAACTCCAGAGGAGGAGAACCCTTCAACGCCATGTTTACCATGAGAGAATTGCGTTGCGCTCTCGCTTCCCGCGTACACTGCCCCTGGTCCGGACGATGTCTCGAATTTCCTGCACTTCGATACCTAGCTGAGGGAGAAATGGCAATTCTGTTAGATTTTGTCAAGAATATGGACAGAGGGTATCCTACTAGACTCCTGATAAATGGCTACTCTGCTAACTTTTTACAAACCGGGAGAGAGATCACTCTATCCCGGCTGGTTTCTGCCAAGTATGTTTAACCTCTTGCTTGTGCAAGTTGATGGAAAGATTTGTAAATGCTAGAAAAGCCTTTTCCTCGACAGTGGAGGCCGCCTATTTTTCGCAGAGCGAAACTTCTGCAAGTTTCACTGCACGTCGGATGCACTGCTCCAACTCAAAAATTTCGTCTGTGAGCAGTACACCACGGTTTTTTTCGGTCTGGAGAAGGCTTATGATACCGCAGGACGATACGGTATAATGGAGGATCTCCACACGATGAGGGCGAGAGGACGCTTCCCACTCTTTATTTCTGATTTTTTGCGAGATCATCGATTCCGCGTACGGGTTATGGGGGTGGCATCTCTTGCCCAATTGAGGATGAAGATAGTGCCCCTCAGGGAGGTGTCTTCAGTGTCACACTCTTTGCCTTGAGCATTACTAGTATCAGGTTAGTGGTGCCAGAAGATGTTTTCTCTACGCTCTACCTGAACTACCTTCCGATCACTTTTGGTGTGGCCCAGATGCCAGCTCTGGAGCGTCGACTACAATAGGCATTGAACCGCATATCTCAATATACCAAAGCGAGCAGATTTCGTCCCCAACATGGCTACCACGACCCTGAGTTTTTCGAAAACGGGATTTTCTTGAAAGTGGTGGATTCGCTTCATTCCTTGGTCTTGTTTTCGAACGATGCCTCACTTGGGAGGCTCATATTCTCAGCCTTATGCTCTATTTTACCCACGCCATGAAAATTCTCCCATGGTGTGAATTGCAGAATGTGGACTTGATCCAATACATATTTTTCCGCATGGTGACGGGTGCCTTACGCACAACCCCAATTGAGAGCCTACTTGTCGATGCCTAGGTATATGTCACTTGCTCTGCGCCGTATGCAGTGCAGTATACACCTGTACCTGCAATCCTGGTGCCTCCCTCAGTCGCCAACGGCTCTCTTTGCATCCGTAGGCAGTCCTACGTCGCTTATGCCACCGAGAGACGTCAGTCATACCCTAAATAAGCCATTCGAATTTGGGGCTAGGAAACTCCTTCGAGAGTGGCACCTTTGGTTCTGTCCAGGTTGCCACCCTTGAGGTTGTCGCTATGCCTCTTCTCCCGAAGTTTCCACAGCGCCGGGAATATTGCTTTCGGCCTTTATGGAGCACACTTAGTGCCCTGATTCATCTGCACCACTCTATACGTATGAGTCTAAGTCCCAAGAGGGGTCAGTTTTCACGCCGTATCCCCTCTCTTTGAAGTCAACGAGGCTCTACCATGCTATGCGTCTGTCTTCACGGCAGAGCTAGTTGCAATACACCGCTCGGTAGGGAAGATAACACGTGTCCGGTTCTGAGATTGGATTGCGAACTACGAATTTTTCGACTCACAAAGCGCATTGAGGGCCCTCGGGGTATTAAAAAATATCCATACTCTGTGGTTTGCAGCATCCGTGATGCCACAGTTGCAGCGAACGGGTTGGATTTCAAGATTATCTTCTGCTGGGTTCCTCGACATGTGGGAATTGCGGGGAATGAGGATGCTATTAAGGGCGCCAAAGAGTCCGCGAGGACTGTGCGACCAGACGAACGCTTAGCTACTTTCACACTGACATCATGGTAGGAATCAGGGCTGCTCTCATGGCTGCTTGGCAAAAAAGATGGGAGATGGCCGAGGGAAACTTAAAGTCGTTTGCCATTGCGTCGCGACTGTTCTTATTGACCTAACTCCCAGGGACGCGACGGCTTGAGGTCGCTTTTTGTCGTCTTCGAATTGGGCACATTCATGGGACGCACCGCCATTTTATGAAGCGCTCACTCGCAAATTGCACATTATTGCGACGACTACTTTGTCCCCCAGACTGTTCGGCATATTCGGGTTGAATGTCCGAGTCTGGTTGATCGTCATGCACGTTACCTATCCCAGTATCGAGATAAGCGAGGCGTATACCGCTACTTCCTTCTACTTGGGACAGGTGCATGTACACTAAAGTATCTGACTTTTTGGAGGAGGCTGGCCTACTCCATTATATTTTACCCTCTTTGTTTTAGATCGCAGTTCTTTGCGCCGGGGGGGAAGCGGACCTCCCCCCGACGCCAGAGCGTGTTTCCTTCTTCTTCTTGCTCCTTTGCTTATTTTGTTTTTCTGCTTGTTTCTTTGAATTTGCTTTTGTTTTGTTTTTGTCCTTATTATTTGTTTTTTTCCATATTGGGGGGGGGAGTTTGTTAATATAGTAGCGTAATTTAAGCGACTTTTGCCTTAGTAGGTAGTCGCCAGATCGGCTCCTATCATTTTTTTTTTTAATTCCTTGTTGAAAGGCCTGATGGGTGCCTCTTTCTTGGTATTTAAAGTCGCTCTCCTGGTCTGATCTGTTTAACTTTTCCACTTTTGCGCCAATAAAATTCCATACCTTTTGAAAGTCGCACAAACTAGAATATCAAGTTTGTTAGTATGTATATAGACTGAACGCTTTATTTCATTGCCACTACTCTCCATCTTTCAATCTACGCACAATATTTAGCCTATAGAAGGTATCTTTCTCATTCTCTAAAAAGTTTATAATTTGGTAGAGATTAGGATGCCTAATTTTGTGACAGGGTATTCGTGCTTAATTATAAAAGTGGCTTCCGCACTGTAAGAGGCAGAAGTCTCATAGAGGCGAGACGTGGTAATCGCCAAAACGCCCACTTCGTATTACACTACTGCAGTCATAGCTTCTTAAACCATCATTTATGGTAATTCATTAGTTTTATCTTATTCCATTTTGTAAAAGATTTTGGCTGCAAATCAAGAAAGAATTTGCTGGATTATCAAATATACTAATGTAAATATTTGAAAGATTTAGCACAGCCGACCTGTGTGAAGCGGGTTTCTGTTCATGCTCTGTTGAGCTCAAAATATAGAACTCTGTTGAGTATTGGAAACGAATTATATATTGTAATATTATCCATTCCGCCTCTTTTGGGAATGATTTTTATACTATTTCAAGAAGTTACTATATATTTGGTAATTGCTAATTTCAATCTTCTGAAAGATAAAAAATCCAAATAGTAGTTAAAGTTATAAAATGCTCGAAATCTCAAATTATGGATGTCTCTTTTGTTTAAAAAACATACTCCTACAGAGAATGCGAAATACAGGGTGGGCCTTTAACTCTGAGGATTTTTGTTGGCTTCTATTTTTTACTCTTTTAACAAAATAAAATTTAGATAACACATACATGAATTTTGTTTCTGTTAAATTGATTTTATCTATCTGGCGAATTGAAGAAATGGTCTCAAAGAGGCATGGATTTATACTAAAGCAAATGTTCCATAATGAAATCTTGTATAAAATAAGCCCATTTTATTGGGTTATTCCTGATTTTAGCAAAGTTTAATATCTTGTCTTTAGCTCATAGTCTACGTCAGTTACCCACGACACTGTTTATGAGTAACTTGAATGCCTTATTTTTTTATTGAAAATGTTGGAAGTCTGGTAGAAGTTTATAAGTAACCCGCCCCCTTTCTAAAAATGCTCAACTTTATATAAAAAAAGACTTCATGTACTTATCCATGTTGAATTTCCATTTTAGTTTATTTTGTTGAAAAAAGAGTTTTAAGGATATTGAAAACATCAGACATAAAATGACCTCCTTATACATTAGATTAGCAAAGCGTGATCCTGTTAAAAGTTTGTTGCCTCAACAGGTTATGGAATTATGATAGATTGGTGTCATTTATCTAAATGAATATGCACTATTTACTTTTAAAATCCCTGTGCCAATTTCTACGACTAGTCACTTAAGTTTTTTAATATAGAAGTCCGACCCAGGTATCTAAGGATGCCAATCTTTGTTAATGTTTATCCTTGTGTTATTTGGATTTTATAGTTACCATTTCATCGATTTCCCTTCTTTGAATTTATCCAGATATTTTAAGGTATCTTAACTTACATTCACCTTCTTAATTACTAATAAAAGAAAGCAAATTAAAATAGTACCCCGCATTGAACTTACAAAGAATTCAAGTTTGTCCATTCGATTTTTTGTGTCCTCTTCTTTCTCGTTCCTTGCAATATTTTAACATTTATTAATGATAATATTTGTTTAGATAGAAGTTACCAACATTCGGATCCTTCATCTTTACACTCCAATTTTCACTTGTCATCTTTTATTAACCTGAGGCGCCATGCTTTGATGGCCTACTTTTTCTCAGGTTAGTTGGTCAATCGTTCTCCCCATTTGCCAGAAAATTTAATTTTAACTAAAGGAGTTTCTAGCTCGGTTCCACAAACTAAAGGAGGGCAAATTCCTGGAATTGATAGAACCCAATTTAAGTTTTCCTGAGTAACATTTCAACCCAAGGATTGAGAGTGATAATGAATGAAGTCGAATTTTAATTCATTTAAGTCATCCATCCCTTTTTACTCGTGGGCAAGATCCTCCAATCAGATAAAGAATTTCGCCTAAAGATCAGGATAATAATACCCAGCACGCCCAATGGCCAAAGGAATAGCTCATCTTTGCAGAGAAATGTCTTTTCCCTGAATTTAAAGCGAAAGATCAACGAGGCCATTTCAGGCAGGACGTCTTCAAGGGAGTTCTTCAAGGAAAGAGATGAGGTTAAAGAAAGTGAAAAGGTGTGGAAAATATATAGCTGCAGAACATTCTGAAGGAATTTTGGCCTTAAGTGCAATTTCCCAATAATCGTCTCAAAGCTCATTCCTTTGACAGCCATCGCACTTACGTATGCATTCAAAGTTTCCTGAAATTGGATTCCATTTAATCACATAAATTAGTAAACAATCGGGTACTAAGTGCACGAATTTTAATAAAGTTGATAACTTTAACCGTATCTTGAAATACCACATTCAGAACTGGATAAATTGTCTTATCCACTAATGCCTCTTGATGAATCATAAATATAATGATTAAAAGTAGTAGGTGCATTGCTTGCATGTTTAGCTTTACCTTGAAATCCAACTTTTTTTTCTGCCATTACCGCTTATTTCATTCCAGTCTACGAGCTTAAAAAATTCATCCACCTTTTGAAAAATTTCCTCACCCGTTCTACACCAATCTAACTACCGACATAACAGAAAATCTTCGTGAACACTGTTATCGTAACCATACCTGACATATGCCAATAATTGTGGTAAGTTTGTACTGTCAGTCGAATCATCCAGCTGAATTGCAAATTTCGAACTTTTTTAACTTTTTCAAAAAGTTCTTCCCGCTGGTCATTCGAACTTCCCAAATTTGCCTGCCCACAGTATCATAGGGCAGTAGAATTTTCTTAATTTGCCTGAATATTTTTGCCCATAAAAAATTTAATTCATTCTAATTGCTACTGATGAGACAAGTTCTTCTCCAATAGTGTAAGTTTTTTTAGAATCTGCAATTAAATAAGACGCTTCATAAAATGCTCTTAAGTACCAGGATTTGTGTTTCAAGAGATTGTTTTTATTTTGGGGATGAACCAAAAGCCTTTATTGACATATGATCCATGTCTTGTATCAGATGTCTTTTTAATTTTGCAGATTTCAGACTTTCACTCGCTAACCACTCGCTAATCACTCAGTAACCATTCGCTAACCACTCGCTAATCACTCAGTAACCACTCGCTAACCACTCGCTAATCACTCAGTAACCACTCGCTAACCACTCAGTAACCACTCGCTAACCACTCAGTAACCACTCGCTAACCACTCAGTAATCACTCAGTAACCACTCGCTAACCACTCAGCAACCACTCGCTAACCACTCGCTAATCACTCAGTAACCACTCGCTAACCACTCAGTAACCACTTGCTAACCACTCGCTAATCACTCAGTAACCCCTCGCTAATCACTCAGTAACCACTCGCTAACCACTCAGTAACTACTCGCTAATCACTCATTAACCACTCGTTATCACTCAGTAACCACTCGCAAAAAACTCGCTAATCACTCAGTAACCACTCGGTAAACACTCGCTAACCACTCAGTAGATATCAAACATATGGGTCAGTGTTCATTATTTGATCTACCTGCAACTTCGTGTTACTAATAGACAATCCCGAAGCTGCAGAATCGATAACTTCAGCATCACCTGCGGTCTTAGTCTTTGACAAACTTAACCACTTATCCAAGCTCAAAATCTTTTCAACGGACCTAAGACGCGTGCTCTCAATTATTCTGACTTATGACCTTATGACCTTCAAAACTTTCAATAATTCTCGGACTATCCTTGTCAGTACCAAGACAATTAGATCATTCAAAAGAGAATCGGCCGAATAGTTACGATGTTATTAAAAAAAACTCATTGAAAAGTAAAATAGTAACCATCCGTCCGACTGACCTACGGACCGACATAGTAACTAATAGATTCGATTGCACGCGACTAAAAATAAAATAGCTATACCTATCTTGGCCAAATTGATCTTAATATATTGTTGGCCAGAAAGTCCTGACTCACTTAAGAAGCGGAAAGTAAACAACAAAATTTTAAGAAGCAACTCCGACATTAGGTCAAGTTAGGCTTACTCATTCATTACATTAGGTTAGGTTAGCCTTACTCATTCTCTTAAATTAAATTAGGTTAGTTTTACTCATTCTCTTAAATTGAGTTAGGTTAGCCTTACTCATTCTCTTAAATTAAGTTAGGTTAGTTTTACTCATTCGACTACCAGTCTCCGTACGCTGCTGTTCTTTGTTGCTCCTGCGCAGTTTTTCTCTTTGTCTAAGCCCTAACTGACCGAAATGTGTTCGGGAGAAAGTGGAATTAGAATTTTGATTCGTAACTCTTACAAGCGAAAACTTTCTCCACGAGTAGAAAATTGGTTAGACTGAAGTTTAATGCACAGTCAGTCAGGCGAAGGTCTCGAGGTGGTATGGACGTTTCAACTCGGGATCTTGACGATGAACCACGTTTCGGCTGACAATCAACATGGTATCTGGGACAGATTCGAAAGCTGTTGTTTACTTTCCATTTCGGGAGTCAGCCAGGACTTTCTGGTCAACCTACATAATAATCACTTAAATAATTTTAAAAGATCACAAACACACTTTTATTAACCCACACGTAATGCAATTGAGTCCAGGTAGCCTAAAACGTTCGCCGATGTGTTGAGGAAACATTTGCCAAAATCCCTTTGAAGAAAACTTTTATTTTACAAAAGTTACAAATTCAATTTAAAAAGTAAATTCTTTTTTTCAAAATTATCAAATATTTTTTAAAAACTAAAATTCAATAAAACTAAATAGATTACTAGCCCTTTTACAAATGATAATATCAAATTTATTACTCAATCTGAAGTAATTTTCGAGTTTCCAATGATAAATAACACTGGGGAACAATGTATTGGGTGAATGGACCAAAGTACATTTTCCTACCTAATTCGAGCATACTGAATTCAAATCTTAAATCAGATTCTCTCTAAATGCTACAGATTTTTCGTAATATCAATAACTAATATTATTCAATAATTTTCATTTTATTACGCCTATCATCATGCCCTGAAGTAATTTTGAATTATCCTTTTGCGTTATTTATAGTAAAGCAGGTTTTTTTGCACAAACATTTTATTGCATATGAGAAGAAACTTGAATTACACATTAGGATTACAAATACTGTAATCAAATAGATGCTAATTTATTAATGATCGTACATCAGGCTGGAGAACCTCTTCTTGATTTCAATCGAGCAAAAACTTGCGTTTGTAACTCTTTCTCTTGTAAGTCTCTTCTGGCTGATCTCTTCTAATCGTCCAGCAGTAGTCCGCCATCATGTGTATATCCCAGTGACCTTTGTAGCGCTCTTCCATCGTCATCAAATCCTGATGGAAGCGTTCCCCTTGTTCGTCGCTCACGGCTCCCAGATTCTCTGGAAATCGGTCAAGGTGACTATTTAGGAAATGCAGCTTCATACTCATGTTGCACCCCAGATCACGATATGCTGAAAGCATATTAGTAACTAAATCCTAGAATTTATGTGTTTTTTTGTGTCCCAAGAAGTTACGAACAACGGCAGAACATAAGAGCCAGGCTGCCTTCTCTTTTTTATTCATGGTGTTCACGAATCTAGAATCCCTCAGAAGTCTTCGGATTTGGGGACCATCAAATACTCCTGCTTTTATTTTTTCGTATGATAAAGCAGAAAACTCCGATACTATGTACTGAAAACAATCATTGCCAGTGCTCAACGCCCTGACATACTGCTTGATCAACTCCAGTTTGTGATGAAGTGGAGGGAAAACGATTTTCTCTTGACTTACGATTGGCTCATTAACAATGTTTGGCATTCCTGCTTCCAAATTTTCCCGAACTGGCAAATCTTTTGGGGACCAGTGTTTGTCACGGGCTCGACTGTCCCACATACAGATATAAGCATGGAAACTTTGTATATCCCTTCTGCTGGCCAAGGAAGAAGTTGACCATCTTAAGGTCTACACATATGCCCAATTGTGTTCATGATACTTAAGTAAATCCATGACCATTCTTATGTCATCGTGAGTTTCTCGCAGATGGACAGAGTGACCGAGAGGAACTGCACCAAAGTCAATGCCATTATGCAAAAGGACACACTTGAGGCTACGCTTAGAGCTATCCTAAAAAAGTCTCCACTCAGCAGGGCTATAGGTACTAAGTCCCAACTCCGTAAACAGAACAGGAACATCGTGGCAGTATACAAATTGTTTGTCCTCAGAGGAATATTTAACAAATGTGCTCTCCCTTGCTTGGTAATATGATACCCTTACCGACCTGTCAAGCATATGTCTTTTCACTCAACCTGGAGGCTAAAAGTTCTGCAGCTTTCTTGGAGAGCGCCAAATCACGTATCAAGTCATTCAAATCCTCCTGATTGAAACAGGGAGGAGCTAATGACTGTTTAACATCTGATGATGAATCTGCAGACTCTGAATCCATTACGTGGACGTCCATATCAGGTACATCATTTTCATCCTCGGAGGAAGCATATCCACTGAAAATCGGATTTGGTAAAGACTCAGAATGAGGTACTGGCCGGATCACCGAGGGAATGTTGGGGTAGTGGATCTTGTGCAGATTTTTCTAGCCAATCCCTTTAGTATTCACCATGCAGAAATAAAAGTCCGAAACGTGATCCTTTGGCTCTCACCACACCATGGGGATTCCAAAAGGAAGACCATTTCTCTTTCCTTTCGTCCACTCACGAAGATGTTCCACATATCTATGGCAAACAGCATTTGGGCCCCACTTCTTATCTTGATCGCCAAGAGGAACATCAAAATATGCCTTATAAGTGCGGATCAAAAAGTTTGCTATATTTCGCTTTTAACGAACTATCATGTAACAGCCACATATGTAACAGAAGTTATCTGGATCATTAACGCAATTTCCTCCTGAAGAAGCCATCATTCTAACATAAGACCTGAAAAAAGAAACAACAATGTCAATATTTTGCACAATAGCACTTATTACTATCTTACTACTATGTACTGTGAAGTATTTTCCTTCTATAAGCACCCTCTCTGTCCGTCCGGAAGGCAGTTTTCGGGGAAACTAGAAAATATAAATTACTGAATAACTATAGCATATAGGTAATAATGGATTATGTATTTGAAATCAGCACGAAAAAACGAATTAAAATTGGCAGATAAATCAAAGTCACCACAAAATGTGATTAAAATTGTTCCCCTGTGTAATCTATTCTCCACGTAATGATATTTGCGTCAAAAATTGCAACGTATTTATAATCCATTATGTGTTTTATGGTGTTTATTACTTTAAAAGAAAATAAATACAATTTTATTTAAAATATATTATAAAAACATAAAATAGCATATGCATATAAATTTGGTAAATGCTATTGAGATGTAGATATATGTATATAGATAAAAATGAGTAACTAATTATTTCGGAAAAAAATATTTTCAAATGTTTCTGCTACCCCTAACAATATTTACGCGACACTTTGGGGGGGCAGTACCCCTAATGCATTCTAAACGTATTCTTGAAATTAGTCTTTCAGATCAGATCAGTACACAACACATCCTTGTTATTCGCATGCAAGTGATCTTCCCTTTTCAAACTATAAATTCTATTTTTTATATCTTTTTTCCTAATTTCATGTGATTCAAACATATAATTAACATTAGAAAACAGATTTGAATGACAAATATCACGAATTTCCAAAAATTATTTTATTATATTATTGAGAGTTGAAACTGGCCATAAAAACTTTGCTTGTAATTATAAATAAAAACTAGCCAAACTGTTTAAATAAAGTGACCCATCAACACTATGCTATAAATTAACATCGTATGAGTACATGAGTTAAATCGACAATTTCAACCGGTGATTCACATACGGAATCAACAAGAGTTTTAACAGCACAATTTTTGTTTTTTGGACCTATGTCCAAATATAATGTAGGAACTGGTTTAGAATTATAACAATCCACTTAGTTTAAATAATTTAATATTATAAAATATACTATTCAAAATTCAAAACTATGCCATAGATCACAGCCATGCACTTTTGTATGAAATAGAATTATGTCAAATCCTTCTCTTCTAAAGAGAAGTTTTACACACCTCAGAATTGTTTATGTAAAACTCTTACTGCGTGAGTTAGGAGTGACTCAAGACCTATTTCCCTCTTGCTCTTCGTTTAATAATTATGAAAGATTTGTGATCAAAATTGAACCCTGCAAAACAAAATTAACCACAGCAATTCAATTCCTCCCCTTTAATTACGTTATAAATGTCTTTTCAACTATATGTAGCCTAAAGATTCGTTACTAACAAAAATGTAAGGTTACATCTCTTTATTAATAACTATCAAACTAATCTTTTAGCGGGTATTAATTCTCGTTTATTTAAAATATACTTAACTCTACAATTCTTAATGATATTTATCGGTAAATTTTATGTCGGGAACAGGTGTATTTTAGTCATTTTTCTTTTCATGCCCCGTTATTTATTAACATGGGAAATGCAATGGTATTTGTAACTATGGTCGTTTCGAATTCATGATTTCATTATGAGTGACCCAAAAAACGGGCCTGCACACACTTTTTGTGATATATTCTTCATTCATTCACTAATCACCCTTACTTTGCAAGACATGACAGAAGCAACGCCTGGGAATACAACTAGATCTCAATGGGAGATCCAGCAAATAATATACTGCATCAAACATTACTACAAGTCAGGCTCGTTCAAGAAAGTGTAGGACATTTTAGTACATCAATTTGAATGTAAAAAAGCCTCCTCCAAGAGCAGAATTCAGGACTGGGTGGACCACTTCGAGAACTATGAAACAGTGGAGAACCTCAATGTAGCCAGTAACAACCGTCCAAGCCATTCAGGACGCCCCAGGAAGCGTACAGCTGAGCTGGTCGAGAGCGTGAGAGAGTCAGTTCAACAGAATCCAAAACAATCTGTGCGCAAGCGAAGTCAGTCCCTCGGTATATCCCATGAGACTTGTAGGAGAGTGCTAGTAAAGGCTGTAAAGGCCTACCCATACAGAATACAGACGAAGCAGACCTTAACAGCCTCATACAAGGAGCAGAGAAAGGCTATGGCAGTCAAAATACTGGAGAAGATTCGGGAGACCTGAACTTTTCTTAACCTCCTATAGACCTCAGATGAAGTTCACGTCCATCTTGAAGGAAAGTAAACTCGAAGACAAATGTCTTCAGGGGAACCTCCAGACCATATGAGGTAGCCACCAAGCCCCTACACTTCCTTAAGTGCAGGGTATGGACTGCAATCTCAGTCAGAGGCATCATCGGATCATTCTTCTTCGAGTAATCTAGCGCGACAGTGACAGTCACTAAGGAGCGGTATGTTGAGGTCATCTAAACTTCAAGAGGGAGCTGTAGAACCTGTTTTCGTCGCTTATGGGGAAGTTCTGGTTCCAGCAAGGTGGAGCAAGCTCTCATACCTCAAACCTATCCCGAGATTAGCTGAAAGAGAATTTTAGTGGTCGTGTGATCAGTCTCAAGACTGATTTTGAGTGGGCACCTCGCATCTTAGATCTTAGCCCCCTAGATTTCTTTCTCTGCGGCTACCTTGAAGACAGGGTGTATACAGAGAGACCTTAGACCATTACATAACTCAAGGAAGCTGTCAGGGAGGAGATCAGAGCCATTAGCCGGTTGATTTGTAAGGACATCATGGACAACTTTGTACTGCGCCTGAAAAAATGCACAGAGCTAAATGGAGGTCATCTCGAACACGCGCTCTAGAATAAAGAAGAAAAGTCCAAAGACTCATGTATTGATATGATGTTTTTCAAAAAAAATAACTAGTTATCACAAAAGTTTCATTCAATCCTTGCAGAAAATTAAGAAATAAGGCCTATCGAAAGTTGGGGCCCGTTTTGGGGGGGTCACCCTGTATAAATGAACTTAAAAAAATGAGTTAAGTTTGAATAGTGGACGAACTAAAGGCAAAACTGAGGGTTATAGTTAAGTTTTATGCCATATATAAATTGTTATTATTCCATAAAAACGGATAAGAAAATTTGTTAAAATGTAAACATTAACCATTGAGTCTCACACAGCTACTCTACCACATTATGGTGGACCATGGTCACTTCTAACATATAATATTCGTGACTAAGGTCTAATAAAACAACATTTTACAGTAACCTACTTCAAAATGTTCATTGTACTTTACTGTAAAAATATTATGTGGTACTATCAATTTTATAGCTATATTTTACAGTGTACCAACTTTATCTATTTGATATTCCTTTGTCCCAACTTTATTTATTTGCTACCATTTTGCGCCAACTCTATCGATTCCTATAATTTTGTCAAACCTTTATTGATTTCTTTTCCATTTGTCCCAACTCTATCAATAAACTACCAATTTTTTCTCAATTTATCCATTCTCTAAGGATTTATTTTGAGGGGCTTAGCCCTGCAACTTCCAGCATAAAATATTTGCTACCTATTTGTGCGACCCCTCAAGATTCACTACCTATTTTTCCCAATTCTCTCGATGAGCTAACCATTTGTCTTAATTCAATTAATTAGCTACCTAATTATCCAAACTCTATCAATTTACTATTCATTGGTTCGAACTAATCAGTTAATTGACATTGTTTGGAACGATGTAAGAACAGCGGACCCGTTTTCTCTATGCCAAGGACGATAAGGGCTAAAAAGCGCACACTAAAGTTCAGACTTAATCAACCCAGAGGGAAAAATCGAGAGGGTGCGCTCCCTAAGTTCGAGATCCTTCACGACCGATCACTTAACCGGAAAAACTATTAGTGAGGTAATTCCGAACAATTATGTTTAATGGCATGGTGCACCATCTTTTTGAAATAATACTCTGTTAAGTTAGTATACTGAGAAAGTTGGAATTTGAAGCATTGTTAGATAATATCAAAGTACAGTTTTCCTCTAATTATCGACTGTGTAAATGTAAGCCCCATAAACGTTTGACCTGATCCAAACCAGACCACACATTCAATTTCTGGCGAGTCTCTCATTCAGTAAATTCAATTGGTCTTTAATCTGATCAAATGCAACACTTCTGTTGATTGAATTTTCTACATTTGAAAGGTCGTCTTAACAATGAGCAATATTTTGTCAATTAGATTCTCATTTTGAATATGATCATGAAGTTCGGCTCACATTGCTGTTATCAAGATTTAATCTTCTTCTTACAAGTTAAGGTGGATTTGAATGCGGTATTATATGTAAATCAAAACGTAGACTTCTGGAAACGGTTGTCAATCATCTTAAAATGTTTTTGGAACATAATCATTCGTTTCATCAGATCTTTTCCCTCCAGATCCACTCTGACCAGAACTTGTTAGTTCAGTTCTACCCTCATATTCCAGAGATCTAGTCCTCTAGATCCTCTTTCCTAGAACATTCTCCCCAAAATTTTATTTATATTCATTACTTTTCATGCACAATATCTTGCATATTATTAGGTACATAAATAAACCCATACTTGCACATTCATAGTCAATAATATGATTCGGAAAGAAAATGCAAGGATCATATCAAGAATAGGGAACCTAACACCTGCAGGAAAATTTAAAGTGTTGCTATTCTTGACATGGTAAAATTGGGTTCGCTATTCTTGATGTAGAAACTCTTTAGGAGCGTTTACATAATCTCAGATTTGGCGTTTAACCTACTAGATACTAGTTATTCAACAGTAGTTATGTATATATAAATAGTTGAAAACAGAGAGCAAGAAACACATTTTCCAAGAAGTGAAATTTATTGACAGATGGATTCATAGTGATGAATGGCGAGCCCACAGAATTCTGACCAATAAGCCAAATTACGAGCCCAAAACCGTCAACCATTCTTTGCCCTTCGTTGGATGGAAATAAATAAAGACAACAGGTTAACTAATTGCTGTTAAGCAATTGACACTCAATTTTCCATTTTAATAAGTGAGTATACCATTCATTTTTATTAAATTAGATATCATGCATGTTTCATTTTTTTCTCTATAGGATATTTATATTGGGGGCGTTGTTCTTGACATGGTAACCTTTGGTGGTGCTAATCTTAAACATGATCTGAATGTAAAATGCTTCCGGTGATGGTCATTCGCTGTAATACCCATGGTTTAGTTCCCACGTTAATTGGTAGGTATCTACTGAGAAATAAAGCCATCGTAGTTGAGTGCAGACCGGTAGTAAAACAGTGGGCCGCAAAAGTTTACAACGCACTGTTACAAAGGCAAATTTCCATACTTTCGGTTAACGAAGAGTAATGCAATTTACAACGCACGTGGAACTTTATGTACTAAATACAATTAAATAATCAGATAAAAAAATGACGAACAGGAAAAACTTTAAAAGGACAAAAGCGAGATTTAAGAACACAAATGTTTAAAACAAATCAGTCAAAATCTTCATAAATGCATTATAGCCCTTCTTAGGAATGTATTTCGGTACAGTGTGATCTCTGTACAGCTTAAAGGACCCCTAAATTTAATTTGTACCATAATAAGCAACTATAAGTCTCATATTCTGTTCATCCATTGGAACGTTCAGGTCACCCCCGAATCTTAACGGAACGTGCAGCTCGAATACATCCTAAAATTGTATGTGTTCAACCATAGAGTGCTCTTAGAGAGCTGCAGGAAGATCTGGAAATAAGTTGAGTTGAAGTTAGCAACAATACAATAAGTAGAGTGCTGCGTTGTTATGATCTCTTTTCTACGTAGACAAAGAAAGGCCTGAAATCTTAATAAAACACTGTAATCCTTGATTGTCGTTTACAAATGAAGATTCAAATAAATCGGCAATATTCTGCGAACAAATCCCCTGGTCAGATGAAACAATAATAGAACTTCAGGTTTAAAGTCAATCAGCAGGGTTTTGAGAAAAAAGTGTGAAGCTTATGCACTGAAGAATACGATCCTTACAGTCAAATTCGGTGGTAGATCAATGAATGGTATGTGGTTGTCTTTGCTCACCAGGGATTGAAAGAATAAGAACATAAGAACATAAGAAAAGAAGGAGACTGCAAAAGACCATTCATGGCCTACACTTGGCAGCTCCTGTTCCAGTCAACACACAAAAGATTTCTTACCAGAGAAAAGTCATCAACATTGTCACCCTTTACAGGAGTTCGTCAGATCTAATCTACAATATACATAAAATGCATCCAGAGGATTATGTCCATTCATGCAACCGCAAAATATAATCTCCCAACTCCTTAGAAAAATATATACATATGTACATAAAAAAATTCAGTCTCATCTAGCAGCTTCATCCATATATTTATCTAATCTATTCTTAAAACTACCCAGAGAGGAGGCTTCTATCACATGTCTAGTGAGCCTATTCCATTCATCTACCACACGATTTGTAAACCAATTCCTCCCAATCTCCTTCCTAAACCTATACTTATCAAGCTTAAACCCATTGCTACGTGTCCTGTCATGTTCACTAAGTATAAGAACCTTACCCAGATCCCCTTTATTATATCTTTTCACCCATTTGAAGACGTCAATCAATTCCCATTGACTCTTCTCCTTTCCAATGTATGTAGATTTAGTTTTCTGAGCCTTTCACCATAAGGTAAGTTCCTTAGCCCACCAATCATCTTTGTCATCCTTCTCTGCACAGACTCAAGCAAATCAATATCCTTCCTATAATATGGTGACCAAAATTGTACTGCATAGTCTAGATGAGGCCTAACTAGCGCCAGATACAGTTTTAGAATGACTTCAGCACTCTTATTGCTTACACTCCTCCTAATGAATCCCAATATCCTATTAGCTTTATTATTAGCATTTAGGCATTGCTTTCTAGGACGAAGGTCTGAACTTACCAAAATACCCAAGTCCCTCTCACAATCGGTCCTTCCTAAAATTCTCCCATTTAATTTATAAATATTCAATGGATTATTTCTACCTATACTAAGTACACTACATTTGTCTATGTTAAACTTCATTCGCCATTTCTCGGCCCAATTGGACAGAATGGTCAATTCCTCCTGCATTACAACAGCATCAGAATCAGCCCTAATGGCCCAACCTAGCTTAGTATCATCAGCAAATTTACTCAGGTCACTACTTATACCTATTTCAAGATCATTAATATAAATTAAGAATAGCAAGGGACCCAAAACAGATCCTTGCGGAACTCCACTGCTAACACACCCCCAACTCAGACTTAACTCCATCTATACTAACTCTTTGCTGTCTGTCACCAAATCATGACTGAATCCACCTAAATATACTGCCATCGATCCCGTGTGCTTTAACTTTGCTCAGAAGCCATAAGTGTGGCACTCGATCAAAAGCCTTACTAAAGTTCAAGTATAAAATATCATAGTTTTCATCATTATCTGCTGCTTCATACACCTTACTATAAAAAGACAGCAAATTAGTCAGACAGGATTTACCCTTACTAAAGCCATGCTGTGATTCTTTTATCAACTTATGCTTATCCAAGTGATCTCTAATATTCCTTGATATAATAGATTCCATCATTTTCCCTACCACTGATATAAAACTTACTGGTCTGTAATTAGACATATCGAGTTGGTCGAAGGAGGAATGAACGGTGAAATGTACAGGGGAATTGTGGGAAGAAATATGTTATCTAGCGTTAGCTTTCTGAACTTTAAACCGGGATGTACATTTCAACAAGAAAATGACCTTAAGCACACAGTAAAAAATACTAAGAATTGTCGGCATACAGGGAGAATTAATGTTTTGGAATGGCAAAGTCAATCTCCTGACCTGAATCCCATCGAAAATCTGTGAAGGAAATTGAAACTCATGATTCAGAAACGAGATCTGCGTAATTTATCTGATTTGATGAAAATCTGTTTGGATGAATGGAACAAAATCAGTCCACGCACTCGTAAAAAGCTCATAGAGGAGACTACTCAAAGTGCTTGCAAGCAGTAATTGACAACTACAATGGTTGTGCAACCAATGTGGTGTAAACTTTTACCTCACTAAATGTTAATATTTTCCTTATAAAGTTTTTCTGTTCACCATTTTTCTTTTCTGATTGTTACATTGTATTTTTAACATAAAGTTCCAAGCGAGTTGAAAGTTTCATTAACCTGAGTAAACTATGAGTATGTGAATCTGTATTTCTAACAATATGCTGTAAACTTTGGCGGACAACTGCATATAATATATATTTATATATATATATATATATATATATATATATATATATATATATATATATATATATATATATAGACCGAGAGACAGAGAGAAAAAAAAAGAAATATGATAATGGGAATCCAATGAAATTAAAAAAAATATTCCATTTTATTCTAAACCATAATGTACAATCTTATCCTAATTTATGAACAGTATCTTTATCTAACAATGACAATCACTGTATGGCGAAACTCAATATGATTGAGCACTTTGTCTTCGTAAAGATGTGCTCAATTTTCTTCCCGGCAGTTCTAGCCCTGGGATTTCCAGTTGATTGGAGGGAGTGGGGGCGCTACTCCCCCAAAGAACCTGCCGTCCTTGGCAATTCGCTCAGAACTGGGAGGACGATGTTTGAGTCGACTGTGTGCTGGCACTTACAGGCCATAAATAACTGGAAGTGATCTCCAATCACTTGCAATCAAACTATTCTCAAATATCCACCCCAATCACTAATAAAAAATCACACACACAGGCAGATAAAATCCTCACCTGGCAACATCCCTTGCTCCATTTCATCGTTTATTCTCACTGACCAATTTTCTCCTCACTAAATAATAACAATCATTCATTGATGAAAATTCTTTTATTTATCAAAAATACGCTCCAAAATTTTCCTGGGCAGAGGAAGAAATGAATGGGGGTCACGATGGAATTCCATCTATTCTCCCACCATTTCCGTCTCCCCTCAGGCATTCCAGGCGCCATGAAAAGGAAGAAAGAGAATAGGCATATACACACACGACACGGGTCATTAGAGGCGAATTTTTACCTAAAAACTCGAACCACTACAATGGAACTTTCGGATGGGTTAGGTTAGGTTAGGTTAGGATAACTAACAACTCATAGCTTTGGAAAGGTATCAAATTGGCTACATTAAGGTCGGGTGGATATTAAAGTAGTCTATCTATCATATTAATTCGTCAAAAAATGAAAATTGCACATGTTTAACTTTTTTTCTTTGCATGGTATTTTTTTTGGGGGGGTGGTGGTTCTATTCTTGGTTTGAGTAATTTTAGGTTTGGTATTCTTATCATTCTACGTAATTTATCTATATAAATTATAAGAGCGACGCTATGGGAACAGTATAAGGATCCTTAAAAGGAAAGCGTTAGCCATGCAGCCTGGCACAAATCATTATCATCCTCACAACATAACCTTCATGTATCATCCTACATTCACCGCCATCCCATCAACACACACGCGTTTTACACAATGTTTTATATCTAGCCTATCCTCCTCTACGCATTCTAACTTGAATCTTGATAAGTAGCCTTAAGCTGTATGGTCTATATTGGCCGATATTAGGGGCCTGCAGGCTTATGATGACAGGTATTCTTAACATGTTATTTATCTTGAGCCAAAACCTGAAAATGCTCCTGAAATGGCATTTTTATGTTGATATCTTCTCTTTGTCTTTCCATCTCCCTTAATTTAACATTTATTTCTCTAATGATGCCTTTTCATCTCTTTTTTTCCTAGTTGTCATATGGGGTTGTATTTATATACATAACCTGTTAAATTAGACAGGTGTTTGCGTATTATACCATTAATTTTAAATTAATCCCAGAAAATTAAACATCCTCGAGAGAAGGAATGATAGCTGGTGATTAATACCAGGTGTCAACCATCGCTGGAGTAGTTCGAATGCCAAATAAATACTAGAAATTTATACACTACAACGCACAAACCGGTAATAGAATAATCTTTTAATATGCGTGGATCACACCATTGACCTCCCTACACCTGTTCCATAAGCTTATATCATTAACTTACAATCTGTTGAGAGAAATTCGCTTGTTTAACCTAACTAAAGAAAATCCCAGTTTACCAATTTGTTTATAAAAACGTTTATCTTAGCTGGATGACCGGAAATTAAGCCTTGCTAAACCTTTTAAATAAGCATGACTTACTGGATAGTCATGGATAAATAGATATAATTCGAAGAGTTGACCATCACATCGTACCGCTGGCATAGTTTTTGCCTCGAGCTCATAGTTTGGTGGCGCCGCGGAAGGCTGCTACTGCGAAATGTGCTCTCAGTCTTCTCCTGTTTCGGGAAATGATTGTTGGATTTCGTGACTATTGAAGATTCGCCCTTATCAGTGAAAGAGTGATTATCACACCATCGGTGGCTATTTTCATTAATGTCACACTGATGGAATAATAATTTTTATCTATCGATGTTACTAAGGGCAGTTTGATTTATTTGAATGCCTTTGTGGTTGATGAAATTCATTTTTTGTCTTCTACGATGGTTTTGTTAATTTGCAGTTCCTGGAAATATGAATGTAGGTATTAAGTTGATGTTGTTTCTTCTTGACGCGATTAGGGACTGTGTGAAGGGGTATCTGCTGATTGATACTTGTCTCCCTCAACGGTCAAAATATGGAATTGGTCTCCTGCAGCATTTTACCTAATCATATAGTAATGATTTTCATAAATATGCTTGCTCGAGTAAATAAATAACTATATAATCAGTATGGCAACAAAATTTGCCATTCGGATTGTTATTTTCTCTATAAAGCCAACAGAGTAGTAGTAGTGATAGTAGTAATCGTAAAAGTTTGCCAACTTGCTTTTATCCAGGTGATCCCGATCAAATAATGAAATATACATAAAGGTCAGTATGATAATCGCTGGTGAGCCCGAGGGCAACAGGAGCCCGCCCTCTTTTGAGGAGAGGTACCAAGAAGTATTATGGTTTTGACACCAAACAACGTTCAGATGGAACCTTCGTCGCTCCGGAGCCAACGGAGTAATCACACATTAATTGTACCTTTGACCAATCGAAAATATAAAACGAGGGGTGCCCTTGGGTAAAACTACTTTCTTTGTCCTACTTGATATGTGTATATATATATATATATATATATATATATATATATATATATATATATATATATATATATATATATGCAATGTCCTGCAGGAAAAAGAAAAAGGTGCTTCCAAGTTCTTTTGAACTTTATTGAGTTCATTCTCAAGGATAATTAGTTATCCTTGAGAATGAACTGCGGGACATTGCATTCATTGCGAACTTCCCGTGCTACTTTGTGAGTTATTCATTTCATATATATATATATATATATATATATATATATATATATATATATATATATATGCACAAAATTACACAAGAAAATGAAAGGCGGATTCCAAGTATTTGCTAACTTGTTTAGTTCATTCTCAAGGAATAACGAGAGTCAGCAGAGTAATGCTCCGCCCATGTACAACGAAAGGGAACAAAATAGAGAAATATTATCAAAGACGGATATGATAAAATTTGTAATAAAAATATATATACATAATATTAAAACAATTTTATAGCGCCCATTTTTACAAATGACCAATTTTATTGAAGATCAACATTTTCTCATATCCAGCTCCTTCGTGGAAATCAACTTGGCACAGCAAAGGTCTTGCGAGAGGTCGTGACCTCGCGGGGTTTAGAATTTTTCTTAAATTTTAATAAAGAAAACGAAGTGGTCAGCGAAGGTTGCTTCCATAACATGCAGAAGAGAAGTGAAAAATACAAGAAAGAATTAATTGAAATCGAAACAATCCTAAGTAATAAAATTTGTAATAAAAAATTTCCTGAACTGTAGATGATGGACTATCAAGCGATGATACATCCTGGTGTTTTTCAATATCAACCCGTCTATTCAGTTGGAGAAAACAAATATACAAAAATGAGTGAATAAAATAAAAAAAAGCTGAAATAGTGCGAAAGTTCAGGGCTTATAATGAACTTAATGTCCCAACTTTAACTATTTACATATCTCCCCCCCCCCCTTCCCGATTAGAGTGTTACGGTTTAACTGAATGCAACTCTCGCTCTCTCACAGTGAGCAAAGTTAAGCGCTCACTACTTTTCAGATGAAGACCTCAGTTTTAGTAGGATCAATATTATGTCAGCCACCATATACTCTATCTACTATTGCTTCTGCTCTCACGTTACTCTACATATCCCTGGAGAATGAGCAAATGGGTAATAAAATCGGTATGAAAGAAAAAGCTTTGCGTCACTTGACATTTATGTATCTGTTACACTGGTGCACCGTCTCGAACATGCTGTGTGTCTGTCCAAACCTCCAGTGCTCGTAGTTGCAAAACATCCCGACCATAATACTTCGGGTTAGTTTGTGTTTTTAATTAAAAATAAATGTTAGCTAGCTTTTAAATTACATAATCATTTGATCAATAAAAGCGATTGATACCAAAAATATTTAACTAATAAAACCGATAGAGTGCAGAAATACCATGAAAACGATAAATTGGAAATTATTTAATTAATAAGTTACATAATCATTTAATCCATAATTAAACCAATTACTTAGAAAACAATTTGAGCCAATTAATTAAACCTATATATTGCTTAATTTTTAACCAAGAAAATTGTCATATTACGTGTTTAACTAGTATAACCGATAATTTACATAATATTTTAATAATAAACAATATAGATTAAAACGTATCCATTTAAATCGATAGATTAAAAACTATTTAACCAATCAAACAGATAAATTATATAATTGCTTAACCAATAATATAGATTACATAATTATTTACCCCCCAAAACGCGAGTTTACAAAATTATTTAACCAATAAAATAAATTAGAAATGTATTTAAGTAACCTCCGATAAATTGAATAATTATTTAACCCATAAAATCCAAACCAATAAACCACTTTTAAACTAGTAAAAATGATAATTTACAAAATTAACTAATAAACTTATTTGACAAAAAAATATTTACTAAAGGAAGTGATAAATTACATAATTATTTAACCAATTTATTTCATTTTTTAAACAATAAAAGCAATAATTGCATAATTATTTAACATTATGACCGATATATTACAATAATTTAACCAATAGGTAAAATAAACTACATAATTTATCCAATAGTACCGAGATATTAGAAAAATATTTAAACGATGGTATCTAGTAGATGCAAAATTATTTGACCTATTAAACCGATAGATTGTACAACTCTGTATTTAACCAATAATAACCAATTAACTATTTATCCAATAATACCGATATATAATAAAATAATAAAACTGATAAAATTCATATTATTTACGCAATAACAAAAGTAGATTACATAATGATTTAACCAATGAAACCGATAAATTACATAATTATTTAACCGCTAAATCATTAGAATATTATTTAGTCAATAAAATCCATCAAAAAATCCGATTCTTAAAATACTGTTAGGGAAAAAATCAAGTCACATATCTCATGGCATCTCAACCCAAAATGATGGATGCCTTTGCTAATTAGCGAGTAAATAGTAGTTAGCTTTTCAGTACAGTTGATGCACAGCGACTTACCCTACGGGAAAGTAGTTATGAAGTTGATAACGATATAAACGGGTTTATTGTCCATATTTCTTGGAATACTTTGGCATAACAATGGATAAATATTTAAGACCACAGATTACCCCCGTGATATCTCGGTTTTAGATTAAAATGAAATTTGAAACTTTGTGAGATAATATCGAATATTTAGTTAGCGAATTTTGCATTTCGAATCAAACCCAAAATTTTTCTCTGCCCTCTTACGCCTGATAGTAATGACTAGGATTTAGATAGTGATTTAACTGAAAAACAACAAAAGTGTTATGGTACATTTTGGGTGGAAAGGACCATCTAGGAATGGTTCAAATCGGAGAAGTCGGCTATCTGGAGAAATTTATTAAAGGAAACTCAATTTCAATGGCAGTGATGAGCATAAAGGGGTTTTAAGTAAAAATAAACCGCTGGGATCTCTTCTAGATCGCCACTTCCGGTTTTTTTTAATTACCTTTTCCAAGAAAGTTAAGGTCTTAGTCCTACTTAAGGTGTGCTGGATAGTACATCGCATTAAACTAATCTTCTCTATTTTAACTTAGCCAACTCTATCAGACTTACCTACCCCCGACCCTACCCCGACATGAAGAAGGCAACTTCGTAAAACACCGCAAGGGAGATCTTCAAAAGATATAAAGGGTGTTTTGATTTTCCCACCAAATAGCTGAAAATTAATTATAAATAGGGAAAATGTTTAGATATGAAAATAATCCTTATATGTAGATGGATTAAGAGGACTCGGCCATCTTGCCGTAATCAGCTGTCCAGATTTGATAATTGTAAATTTTATATTCTAAATATGAGGAAGCTAAGTTAGTGGCCATGCCTCTTAGCCAGTTAAGTTGTGAAGACTTAAGGGTGGCCCCGCTGGGGCCAACCGAGCCATTTCATTTATTATGGAATTATCAAACGGTTGAAGAAAGGGTAGGAATGGCAAAAAAGTGCGTTAGCAAACCTCCCTAACTCTAACTATTAGGGTAGAGAGAAGCTAATATAAATTTTCAGTATATGTTTGTACAAAAACATAAACACTAAATAGAGTTGGTGAAGCCAGCGACCGCTAGCAACTCCATGATTGCGACTCTTAGCAACCTCACTTTATTCGTGGCCTAAAAATAATTACACTCACGGAGATCAAGATTGTTGCCATTCACATAACTCTCGCTCGTCTGCCAACGTCGCTCCACTGCAATTCCCAATAGCATATTCACCTCCAAAAAAGCTCTCAATCCACGCAAGCAAGGCCCTTGAATTGAGGCAACTAAGAAAAAAAAATGAGCGTGTATACTTAACTGACCACTCCATTGTCACCCCGTGAACAATTTACACTCAAGCCTGTATCAAAGAACCCCATCGCTCAAGAGAACTTTTTCAGGCACATGTCATGGCTCTTGAACAAGAAAACAACTAGCAGTCCTCTATCGGACGGACACTGAAATTGTTTCGGCGGCTTTGGTGCCTAAATATTTGGCAGGTAGCTAGGATTCTTCTCAAGATTTTCACTTCTACCTTTTCTATTTTGGTTACTAACATTGACATAAAAAAATATTTTCAGATACCCTTTGGCTTTTCTCTTTTAATAAATTTAAATAAACCTAAATGATAAATTTCTGAACTTCGCGCTTCCTCTCGATTATATAATGATCTTAACAATTCGTGTTCCCCCAAGGCTCAGATTCTTCCTGTCTCAGCCTACAATGCGAGATTGAATTGCACTATCAATCAAGAGTCGAGGAGAAAGATTAGCAATGTCAGGATTCTTCTATCTTCTTTCTTTTTTGCTTGTACTCAACAACATCGCAGATTTACAATGGCAATTAGTTTATAATAAATTTTGTGTTACAGTATTCCCTAGAAGTGATGGTACGAGGATGTAATAATATCCAAGAGCGGTTATGCTTTAAATTAAAGATCAAACCTTCAGATGCACGTCATGAGTTTCAGAGACTTATATATTTCTCGTTTACCTTTAGTCCGGCCCCAGCTTAGCCTCTCTTCCTTCCTTCAGATAGCCCGATTTCTCCCCTACCTCGTCGCTTTTCATACAACCTCTCCCACAACTTTCTCTGGTCAGCCTCTAATTCCACAGGGTAAAATGCTGACCTTCTTCTCAAGCCAACCACCCCGGATGGGGGCTGAGGGGGGAGGGGACATTGTTGCCTATCCCCTCAGCTCCGGTTCGGGATGGGCTTTTCTTAACAACCTGCTTCATCCCCACCCATACCTTCCTCACATCCCTTTTCCTCTCCTCTTCACATTCCATCTGTTTTACGCCGTGTCTAAGGTGGAGCCGCCATGCCGAGGGACTGCCAGGCCACCAGGCGGGAGGGGTGTTCTCAAATGGCGGCGCCTGGCTCTGCCAGGCCTGTAAGCACCTCTTGCAGTGCGGGCTACTGCAAGAGGTGGTGAGCGATTGCGTCCCGTAAAACAAAGAGGGTCACCATGCCCAATGATGAAAAAAAAAAACATCTTCCCTTAATTCCCCCTAAAACAACGGAGCCGCCCTCGTGCAGCTCCACAGAAAAGATGGAGGTTCCCCCCCCCCCTGTGCTTGCACAGGGGACCCTCCATATCTCTCTAACCAGAGAGGAGGCTTACTCCTCTCCTTCGCCTACGGGTGCAGGGGACTCCCCCTCACCCCCTTCTCTGAAGGTGCTTTCGGGCACCTCCCTTTTCCCAGCGGCAGTCCCCTCTTTTCTTTCCAAGGGGACTGCCAAGAGCGCCAGCAGGCAGCCCTTAGCAAGCCGCTCCCCATCAAAGCGGCTCGGTAGGGCAAACCCCCTTAGGGGAGAGAGGGAAGCCAGGCCCCTTCGGTCGCTTCCCTCCAAAGACCTGCTGGCAAGAATTTTAAACCTTGCTGGGGTCAAGGCCTGTGCCTCCCCAAACAAGACTGGCGACACTGCCAAGGGGACCTGCGATGTCCTGGGAGGGGATGGCCAACTGGAGGCCCCTCCTGTGATAAACATGGTCCTTGAGGAGACCCAGCCTCAGACGGTAGGGCCTTCCATGGGGGGAATTCGGGCTCGGCGCCAAGCACCGAACCCGAATCCGCCCCGAAGCAAGGTCCTCCTCAAATGGCTGAGGGCTCCGAGGCAGTAAAAGGAGGGGAGGGATCTCCTCCGACACGTGCCCCTACGACAACCAGGACCTTCTCCATTTCGGAGAGGGACCTGGCTGAGGCCGGTCCATCTGGCCTGGGGGCTTCTGCCGGCGGAGGTGAAAAACGGGTTCATTCCCCGCCCTCCTCTCCAAAAAAGAAAAAGACAAAAAAAACTAAAAAGACGAAAAAGACTCGGGGCTCCTCTCCATCCGCGGGGGCTGCGGGGACGGATGGGTCTGCTACCACTTTGGTAGGCAACCAAGCAAAGATCGGCACATCCGGCCCCTCTACCCCCTCGTGTGCGGAGCCCCTGACCAAGACTAACACCAAAAGTGCACAGGGCGGAGCCTCGATGACATCGGGGCCCCTCATTCAGAGGTTACCTGGCGTTTTCGAGCCCGCTGGCTTCAAACACTTCCTCGTTATTCGCTCCACTGATGGCACCATGTTGTCCAAGGGCAACATGATCCATCAGAGAAGAGGATTAGCTAGTGCAATTGGTAGAGAGCCGAAGGTGACCCGTTTCTCGGACGGCAGCCTTCTGGCGAAAGCGGCGAATCCCGCCGAGGCGGCCAAGATAAGTGCTCTTCGGACACTTCATGGCACCCCGGTGAGTGTGACGCCGCACTCTACCATGAACTTTGTGAAAGGAGTAGTTTATGCGAGGGAACTCGTTGACTACTCCATTGAGGACATCACCCTAAAGCTGGCCGACCATGGGGCGGTCAAGGTCGAACGTGTGATGAGAAAACAGGGAGGGGCTTCGAGACCCACCCCTACACTCTTCATCGCGTTCGACTGTGACAAGCTCCCTGAGTCGGTGCGTGCCGGTTGGTACCGCTACCGCGTGAAGGCATTCGTGCCACTGCCGCAGCGGTGTTATTACTGTCACCGCTTCGGCCATACGAATCGCTCATGTAGACGTGCAAAGTCGGGGTCACCCGAAGTCTGTGTAAATTGCTCCAAGGTCGTGTGTGGCCAAGTGTGTCAATTGCGGAGAGCAGCACCCTGCTTCTTCGAAGCAATGTGGTGCATATCTCCTGGAGAAAGAAATCCTAGCCGTTCAGGCCCAGGATAGACTCTCATTCCGCGAGGCTAAGGACTTGGTCCTGGCGCGCCCAGCTCTGCCTGGGACGTCATATGCCTGAGTAGTTCGAAAGACACCCTCTGCTTCTGGCCCATCCAGGCCAACGAGCACGGTTGTTTCCGCGCCCATTCAGAGCCCTTCTGCGGGCTCTACCCAACCCGGGTGCTCCCCTGGTAAAGCTGGCGGCAAAAAGGGTTCATACCCAGCCTCGGCTAAAACCAGGGCTTCCCCCTTTTCCCCAAGCGTGACCGTTTCCCGCAAGGCGAAACGGCCACGCGCCTCGACAGAGTCGTTAGACTCACAGGAGGCAACACCCCTGAAGATGGTCGCTAGGCCATCTTCGGGGGTTCCTAAAGCTGTCCCCCGAAAGGAGGACAGCAACAAAGGAGCTTGGGCTCCTTCGCCCACGCCCCGAGGTGGAGCGAGTGGCTCGGAGACGGTGGTTCATCGAAAAGAGGGCCCCCCGCCTTCGAAGCCGCAGCGCCCGCCTAAGGTTTCGAGGCGGAGGGAGGAAAAGACTCGCATGACGAGCCCAACCTCCCCCAATAAGTCCTCGAAGGCGACAGCGCCTCCAGCGCTTTGTCCGGCCAACAGCGCCTGGGGTTCTGCCCCCGCGTCTCCTCCGAGCTAGGCCTGGAGGGCATATTCCTTCAATGGAATTGCCGTGGAATCCGGGCCAACTGGGAGGAGCTGCGGAGGCTCGCCTCGTCCCGTTCCCCGTTAGCTATTTTTTTGCAGGAGTCCATGCTAGGCGCGTGCCCCTTGCTTGCCCTCCCGGGGTATAAGGGTCTTGTGACCCCACCACCGCGGGATGGCCGGGCTGGGGGATGCGCGGTTTACACCCGGCATGATGTCTCCGTTCTTCCTTTCTCTTTAGATACCTCCTTTCAGGCAGTGGCTGTGCAGCTGCACCTGGATAGGAGGTATACTATCATTTCTGCGTACATTTCACCGTCAGCTGACTTTGACGCGGGACACTTCCGCCGCGTCGTGGCACGGTTGCCGAGGCCCTATCTCTTACTTGGAGATCTGAAAGGCAGGCATCCTCTCTCGGGAGATTACACCATAAATCCCAGGGGACAAGTCCTTGCCGATCTGATCGAAGAGCTTGAGATGGGTGTCCTAAACGTGGATGAGTTTACGCATCACTGTCCGAGAACCGCTTCATTTCCTTGCCTTGACCTATCTTTGTGCTCTTCGGATGCACAGCCTGATTTTGATTGGGGGGTGGTCGATGACCTCCATGGTAGTAACCACTTTCCCATTCAAATATCATTTTCAGGGCAACTGCCGCCTGAGAGACCACCTCGGTGGTGCTTGGCACGGGCGCGGTGGCCTGCATTTCAGGAAATGACTGAATTCTCTATCTCAGTCGAGGAGTTTAGGTCGGTAGATGAGGCCGTTGAGTTCTTCTCCGGCAACCTCATCGCCGTGGGCCTGACTACTATTCCTAGGACGTCTTGCTGTTTTGCACGCCGACCACTCCCATGGTGGTCGGCCAAGTGTGAGACGGCCCTTAAACAGAAGCGTTATGCCTACATGCGCTATAAGCGCCGCCCGAACGATTTCACTGTCGCTGAATTTCGTCGGGCTAGGGCTAGGTTCCGGTATATTTCGAAGCACGCCCGCCGCTCTTCTTGGCGGGCATACGTATCTTCACTTAACGGGAAGACCCCTTTAGCTGAGGTGTAGGAGCGAGTCAAAAGGATTCGGGGCAAGTTCTCGCAGGACTCCCCTCTCGTTCTCCAGGAGAATGGGACCGCAATCTCGGACCCCGCGTCCGTGGCGGAATCCTCAGCGACCGCTTTCTCCGCATTCTCTAGCCGTGATGCTGCTCCGCCAGCATTCAATGCACGTCGTGATGTCGCGGAAGGCCGCCGGCTGGACTTTACCTCCAGAGGCGGAGAACCCTTCAACGACAAGTTTACTGGGAGTGAGTTGCGTTCCGCTCTCGCTTCGTGCGCGGACACTGCCCATGGTCCGGACGATGTCCCGTACGCCATGCTTCGACACCTGGGTGAGCGAGGCATGGCCTTTCTGTTAGATCTGTTCAACAGGATCTGGGTGCAAGGTCTTCTCCCAGACTCCTGGCGAATCGCTACTGTGCTCGCCTTTCGCAAGCCGGGGAGAGATCACTCTACTCCGACCGGTTTCCGCCCAATCTCTCTAACCTCTTGCGTGTGCAAGTTGATGGAGGAATTGGTAAATGTTAGATTAGCCTATTTCCTGGACAGCGGAGGCCATCTGTCTTCTGCACAGTGCGGCTTCCGTAAGTTTCACTCCACGTCGGATGCTCTGCTCCGACTGGAAAATGCCGTCTGCGAGGCTTTCCTTCGTAGACAGCACTACGCCACCGTGTTTTTCGATCTGGAGAAGGCCTATGATACCGCATGGCGATACGGTATCATGGAGACTCTCCACACGATGGGGGCGAGGGGACGCCTCCCAATTTTTATATCTGAATTTTTGCGAGATCGTCGATTCCGTGTACGGGTGGGGGGAGCCCTCTCTGCCCCAAAGGAGCAGGAAGAGGGTGTCCCGCAGGGAAGTGTCCTCAGTGTCAGACTCTTTGCCCTGAGCATCAACGGCATCACCTCGGTGCTGCCAGAAGATGTTCTCGCTACGCTCTACGTGGACGACCTTTCGATCTCTTTTGGCGCGGCCCAGATGCCAACTCTGGAGCGTCGACTCCAACAGGCATTGAACCGCGTCTCTCGATATGCCGAAGCGCACAGGTTTCGGTTTTCTTTGGCCAAGACTAAGGTGGTGCACTTCTGCCGCCATCCACGGCTTCACCCCGACCCAGATTTGTTTCTTAATGGGGTGCGCCTGGATGTGGTTGAGTCGCACCGTTTCCTTGGTCTTGTATTCGACTGACACCTCACCTGGGAGGCTCATATTCGCAGCCCTAGGGTCTCTTGTACCCGCGCCATGGACATTCTCCGTTCCGTGACGTTCAGCGCTTGGGGCGCTGATAGGGCTACTGCCTTACTTTTTTATTGATCCTTTGTTCGCTCGAAGCTCGACTACGGATGCGAGTTTTATGCATCCGCAGCCGAGCGTTTATTGCGGAAGGTGGATTCAATCCACCACACTGGCCTTCGCCTTGCGACCGGTGCCTTCCGCACTTTCCCCATTGAGAGCCTGTTGGTCGATGCTGGGGAGATGCCACTCACTCTGCGCCGTGTGCAGTGCATCACTCGCCTGTACGCGCGAGCCCGGCGCCTCCCTCAGTCGCCAACAGCTCTCACTGCATCCGCAGCTGATCTCGATGGTGCCTATGCCGCCGAGAGACGCCAGTCATACCCTAAGCGCTTTGGGTTTAGGGCCAGGAAACTCCTTCGAGAGGTAGATATAGCTCTCGGGCCGGTGGCACCCCTGGTTCTGCCCAGGACGCCACCCTGGAGGGTACCACATTTGGCTATTTGTCGCCACGCCTCTGCTCCCAAAGCTTGTACTGCGCTTGAGTATTGCGTTCGACCTTTTTGGAGCACACATCGTGTCACGCTGGTACCGTGCCAGTGTATACGGATGGCTCCAAGTCCCAAGAGGGGGTCGGCTTCCACGCCGTATCCCCTCTGTTTGAAGTCAGCGGGGCTCTACCAGGCGCTGCGTCTGTCTTCACGGCCGAGCTGGTGGCAATACACCACTCGGTACGGGAGATTACGCGACGTGCCTGGTTCGGAGACCGGATTGTGATCTATAGCGACTCACAAAGCGCCCTGAGTGCTCTTGGGGCATTGGAATCTCCGCATCCCCTGGTTCGCGATATCCGTGACGCCACGGTTTTGGCGAGCCAGGCAGATGTCGAGATTATCTTCTGCTGGGTTCCTGGACATGTAGGAATTGCGGGGAATGAGCGCGCCGATGAGGGCGCCAAAGAGTCCGCGAGGACTCTGCGACCGGACCAGCGTTTCGCTCTTCCTCACACGGACTACATGGCAGGAATACGGGCAGCTCTTCGGACTGCTTGGCAAAGAAGATGGGAGACGGTCGAAGGGAACTTAAAGTTGCGTGCCATTGCGCCGCGACTGTTCCCATGGACCTATCCCCCAATGCCGCGGCGGCTTCAGGTTGCTTTCTTTCGTCTCCGAATCGGACACACTCATGTGACGCATCGCTATCTGATGGAGCGCTCGCCTGCGCCCTATTGCAACGACTGCGTCGTCCCCCAGACTGTTCGGCACATTCTTGTCGAATGTCCCAGTCTGGGTGATCTTCGCGCACGATACCTGTCCCAGTACCGGGATGGGCAGGGTCGCTACCGCCTGTCCCTTGTGCTCGGGACAGATTCGTGCACATTGACTTGTGGACTTGTTGACTTCTTGGGGAAGGCCGGCCTTCTCCCTATTATTTAAGCAAGGTTTGTTTGTTTTTTTGTTTTGTTTTGTTGTTTTTTTGCATTTGTTTTTTTTTGTTTGTTTGTTTTTTGTTTGTTTTTTTCCTTTAGTTGCACGCTCCTGCGCCAGGGGGACCTCTCCCCGACGCACCAGCTTGCTTCCTTTCTCCCTTTTGGGATGTTGTTGTTTTTTTTTCTCTTTCTCTCTCTTTAATTTTATTTTAAACTAGCCTAGAACTAGGCCAGTTTTAATACGGCGACTAATGCCCAAGTAGGCAGTCGCCAGATGAGCTCTTAAAAAAAAAAAAAAAATCGTTTACCTTTAAAAATCTCTCCGCAATTTGAAGTTTCTAATTTTCTTTCTCGGTTCAACTTGTTCCTGCAGATCAGAAGTTGACAACTTAGGATGTATGGATTCTCGAGGGATTAGGGTCGGTTTTAGAGGATGAAGGGAACTGATGTATTTTTAATTAAACTAATTACCCTAAAGGCACTAGATGAAATTGTTAGGTACCTTTGTATTTTGCCTTAAATACAACAATCGGTAAATACATTAAAATCCCAACATATATTATCATCAAAGCATGCAGAGAGAGGTACGTCATGAAATTGCTGGCAAGACAAGTAGGAAAGGAAAGGAAAAACAATACAAACAAGGATGTTGAGGAATGTTCTGGTTATAATGAATATATTGATTGAAAAGAAAGGAATAATGGCAGTGGCTAAACAGAACATATTTTTAAGGTTCTCGCTAATGAAATGTGATAGATAGAAAGAATATAACACTAAATGCGTTACAACTAAATCATATCGACATTTCACAACTTCTAGACCCCAGTTCTTCAAAAAAAGTCAAAGCCTGAAAAAATATTGTTCATAAAACTCTGCCTAAACAGGGCAGAGCTACAATCGAGCCTTCACCATAACAACCATAATGAAATTTAAGATTTGAGCCGCCGACTTAAAATCTGGGTCTTCGCAGTGGAATTAAAAACAAATTGAATCACAATTCATTTGAATAATTTTGCTGAGAGAATTTTTCAATTAAACTTTCCCAATCCGATTGGAGCAAACATGCAGGTCGTCTTCTTACATTATCTTTGGGGACAAGAGGGTTGCAAAGACGGGGGGGGGAATTATTATAATTATTATTATTTAGTATGTTTTTATATTTGTTATTATTATTTATCATTTTTTTTAAATAGTATTATATATTATTATTTATTATAGTTATTTTTTATGATATACTATAATTAATTATTATGATTAGTATTAACTATTATTAGTATAAGTTATTAATATTATTTATTATTATAATTACGGCTCTCCACTTAACGTTTTCTCCCTGCACTTTACATCAGGAGTGTTTCCACCTGTACAGTGTTTGGTTCGGTAGTATGGTACCATGGTGGACTGCATGCTATCCTGGAATCACCTAGCACCAGAATACGATAATAATAGGTAATCACTCACCCTACTCGTTGGTGTACCCGCCTATTTTTACTCCTCTTTATTACATACCCTCCTACCCCTTCCCACACTTGATCTCCTATCCACAGAGCCTCTGGGTGCTCAAAGCACTTTCGTCCTCTTATGGGTCCTTAGTCGGGGGGCAGTGTATACCCGTAGGTCCCTACCTGCTGCGAGGGCCTAAAACCCGCTTGCTTATGCAATTATTAGGTAAGGGGTATGATGGGCCGTTGACTCTGCTCACCTTCCTCTACTACACATATAATGTGGTTACACCAGCATCAACCTTTATGGTCAAAGTTCCAGGACAATTTCGCCTAAATTGCTGGCCAGGTTGGCAAAGCCCTTCAACGTTGGACCGAGACCTATTATATGTATAAATTATCATATTCTGGAATTTATGATCCTATGGTGACATTTCTCTTATCCTCCCTATTCATAGGAGGGGGAGAGAGAAATCATTGTATCTACTTTCCATGAGGCACTTTTTTGTCAATCTATTCATGTTAACATCTGTAAGCAAGAGTGGGAAAGTGGGTGGAGATCGGCCTCCAAGCGCGACCTTTTCCTTCCTAGATGTTGAGGAAGATGGGCCAAAGCGAAGCCCACCTTTGAACAGGCTTGAGTGAGAAGGAGAATAACTCGAATGAGATATGTGGTGCATTGGTAGAGATGTCCATACGGACCCCATCCCCTGAGCTTGCCCAAATCTAGGAGGTTACCAAGCCCCTAACGGGAGAATCTTCCATGGGGTCGACCCTGGTTCGATGCATGAGGGAGCCCCTGTATAAACTTCTTCTCAGACGGTTTCAGCTCCCAAGGACTCATAAGGAGAAGAGGGAACTTCTCCTCTGGCTGGTGCCCCTCTGACAACTAAGAACTTCTCCAATTCGGAGAATGATCTTGCTGAAGCGGTCCATCCGGCCTAGGGGCTCCTTCAGGTGGTAGAGAGCAAAGAAGTAAGAATAGTACTAAAGGTTTCTCTCACTCTGCGGCAGCTTCAGGGAAGGACAAGTCTGCTACCGTTTGGGAAAACAACAAAGTCAATATCAGTATGTAAGTCTCCGAGGCAACCCTGGGTCGGAGATCCCAAACCAAGACCAAAGTCGCAAGTGCGCTGCGTGGAGCTTCGATTACTTCAGGGCCCCTCATTGAAGGACTACCTGGCGTTTTCGAACCTGCTGACTTCAAACGCTTTCTGAGTATTCGTACATTAGATCGCAGCATGTTAGCCAAGGGCAACATGAAACATCAGATGAGAGCATTAGCTTGAGCCCAAAGTGTCCCGCTTTTCGAACGGGAACCTTTTGACTAATGCGTCAGAACCCGCCGAAGTGGCCAGGGTTGGTACACTTCAGACAATTAATGGCCCGGCAGTATGTGTAATGCCGCACTTTACCATGAGCTTCGTAAAACGATTGTTCTATGCGAGGGAACTCGTGGACTACTCCATGGAGCGATCAAGGTCGAACGTGTGATGAGAAAACAAGGAAGAGCCTCAAGATCCACCCTTACACTTCATAACATTCAACCGTGACAGGCTCCCTAAGTTGGTGAGAGCGGGTTTGTTTTGCTACCGCGTGAAGGCATTCACCACACTGCCGTGGAGATTCTTGTAGTTCCACTGCTTCAGCCATACAAATCACTCCTTCAGACGAGCAAATTCGAATTTACCTAAAGTATGTATAAGTTTCTCCAAGGCCGTACACGATAAGTCCAAAACGTTTAAGGTCAAGTGTGTCAATTGTAAAGGAAAGCATCCCGCTTCTCCAAAGAAAGTGGTGCGTATCACCTGAAAAAGGCAATCCTAGTCGTTCAGGCTACTAATCGTCTCTCATTTCACAAGGCTAAGCTTTTAGTCCTGGCGCGCCAGGCTCCCAGAGACGTCACATGTCTCAATTATAAAAGTCACCCTCTGCTCATGACCCCTCTAGGCCTTGGTTAAGGTCGTTTCCACGCCCATTCGTAACCCTTATGCGTGTTCTACTCCCTGGTGCTCCCCTAATATAGTGCCCCGTAAGAGGCGCGGCGATTTGCCATCCTAGCCGCCAGGCTGACGGGACTCAGCACCCCGTCCGGCCCCAGCTTAGCCTCTCTTTCTTTCTTCAAAACACTTGTTTCCTCTCTTTTAAAACAACCTTTTCCACAACTTTCTCTGATCAGCCTCTAATTTCACAGGGTAGATGCTGACCTCCATATCAAGCCAACCGTCCCGGATCAGGGCTGAGGGGGGAGGGGACAATGTTCCCTAACCTCTGAGCTCCGGTTCGAGATGGGTTTTTTTTAACAACCTGCTTCATCCCCACCCATACCTTCCTCACATCCCTTTTCCTCTCCTCTTCACATTCTATCCATTTTTACGCCGTGTCTAAGGTGGAGCCGCCATGCCAATGGACTGCCAGGTGACCAGGCGGGAGGGGTGGTCCGAAATGGCGGCACCTAGCTCAGCCAGGCCTGTAAACAACTTTTGCAGTGCGGGCAACTGCAAGAGGTGATGAGCTATTGCGTCCCGTATAAAAAAGAGGGTCACCATGCCCATGTATGAAAAAACAACCAAAAAACCCCAACCTCCAACTTCCCCTGAAACAGCGACGGAGCTGCCCGAGGGGCAGCTCCAGCGAAAAAAATGGAGGTGTCTCCCCCTTGCTTGCGCAAGGGACCCTCCATATCTCTTCAACCGGAAGGGAGGCTTACTCCTCTTCTACGCCTACGGGTGAAGGGGACTCCCCCTCACCCCCTTCTCTGGAGGTGCCTTCGGGCACCTCCCTCTTACCAGCGGCAGTCCCCTCTGTTCTTTCCAAGGGGACTGCCAAGAAAGCCAGCAGGCAGCCCTTAGCCAGCCGCTCCACATCAAAGCGGCTCGGTAGGGCAAACTCCCTTAGGGGGAAGAGGAAAGCCAGGCCCCTTCGGTCGCTTCCCTCAAAAGACCTGCTGGCAAGAATATTGAACCTTGCCGGGGTCAAGGCCTGTGCCTCCCCACAAAAGACTTATGACGCTGCCAAGGGTACCTGTGATGTCATGGGAGGGGATGGCCAACTGGAGGCCCCTCCTGTGATAGACATGGTCCTTGAGGAAAACCAGCATCAGGCGGTAGGGCCTTCCATGGGGGGGAATCCGGGCTCGGCGCCAAGCACCGAACCCGAATCCAACCCCTATGCAATGTCCTCCTCAAACGGCTGGGGATTCTCAGGCAGTAGAAGGAGGGGAGGGATCTCCTCCGGATGATGCCCCTACGACCACCAGGACCTTCTCCATTTCGGAGAAGGATCTGGCTGAGGCTGGTACATCGTGCCTGGGGGCTTTTACCGGTGGAGGTAAGAAGTGGGTTCATTCCCCGCCCTCCTCTCCTAAAACGAAAAAGAAGACAAGAAAGACTAAAGCACTCGGGGCTCCTCTCCATCCGCAGGGGGCTACGGGGACGGATGGGTCTGCTGCCACTCTGGCAAGCGACCAAGCCAAGATCGGCACATCCGGCCCCTCTGCCCCCCTGGGTAAGGAGCTCCTGACCATGACAAAGACCAAAAGTGCACAGGGTGGAGCCTCTATGACATCGGGGCCCCTCATTCAGAGTTTACCTGGCGTTTTTGAGCCCGCTGGCTTCAAACGCTTCCTCGTTGTCCGCTCCACGGATGGCACCATGTTGTCCAAAGGCAACATGATCCATCAGAGAAGAGGATTAGCTAGTGCAATTGGTAGAGAGCCGAAGGTGACCCGTTTCTCGGACGGGAGCCTTCTGGCAAATGCGGCGAATCCCGCCGAGGCAGCCAAGATAAGTGCTCTTCGGACACTTCATGGCACCCCGGTGAATGTGACGCCGCACTCTAATATGAACTTTGTGAAAGGAGTAGTTAATGCGAGGGAAATCGTTGACTACTCCATTGAGGACATCACCCTAGAGCTGGCCGACCATGGGGCGGTTAAGGTCAAACGTGTGATGAGAAAAAAGGGTGGGGCCTTAAGACCCACCCCTACACTCTTCGTCACGTTCGACTGTGACAAGCTCCCTGAGTCGGTGCGTGCCGGTTGGTAACGCTACCGCGTGAAGGCATTCGTGCCACTGCCGCAGCAGGGTTATTACTGTCACCGCTTCGGCCATACGAATCGCTTATGTAGACGTGCAAAGTCGGGGTCACCCGAAGTCTGTGTAAATTGCTCCAAGGTCGCACACGATAAGTCCAAATCGTGTGTGGCCAAGTGTGTCAATTGCGGAGAGCCGCACCCTGCTTCTTTGAAGCAATGTGGTGCATATCTCCTTGAAAAAGAAATCCTGGCCGTTCAGGCCCAGGATCGACTCTCATTCCGCGGGGCTAAGGACTTAGTCCTGGCGCGCCCGGCTCTGCCGGGGACGTCATATGCCTTAATAGTTGGAAAGGCACCCTCTGCTCCTGGCCCATCCAGGCCAACGAGCACAGTTGTTTCCGCGCCCATTTGCAGCCCTCCTGCGGGCTCTACCCAACCCAGGCGCTTCCCTGGTAAAGCTAGTGGCAAAAAACGTTCATACCCAGCCCCGGCTAAAACCAGGGCTCCCCCCCCCCTCTTCCCCGAGCGTGACCGTTTCCCCTAAGGCGAAACGGCCACGCGCCTCCACCGAGTCGTTAGACTCACAGGAGGCAACACCCCTGAAGATGGTCGCTAGGCCATCTTTCGGGGTTCCTAAAGCTGTCCCCCGAAAGAAGGACAGCAACAAAGGAGCTTGGGCTCCTTCGCCCACGCCCCGAGGTGTGGCAAGTGGCTCGGAGACGGTGGTTTCTCGAAAAGAGGGCCCCCCGCCTCCCAAGCCACAACGCCCGCCTAAGGTTTCGAGGCGGAGGAAGAAAAAGACTCGCATTTCGAGCTCAACCTTCCCCAATAAGTCCTCGAAGGCTACAGCGCCTTTAGAACTTTGTCCGACCAACAGCGCCCGGGGTTCTGCCCCCGGGAAGCGTACGGCCATTCCCGTGAGGGTCTTCAGTTCGAGGAGGGCCCACGCGTCTCCTCCGAGCTAGGCCTGTAGGGCATATTCCTTCAATGGAATTGCCGTGGACTTCAGGCCAACTGGAAGGAGCTGTGGAGGCTCGTCTCGCCCCGTTTCCCGTTAGCTATCTTTTTGCAGGAGACCATGCTAGGCGCGTGCCCCCTGCCCGCCCTCCTGGGGTATAAGGGTCTTGCGACCCCACCACCGCGGGATGGCCGGGCTGAGGGATGCGCGGTTTACACCCGGCATGATGTCTCCGTTCTTCCTTTCTCTTTTGATACCCCCTTCCAGGTAGTGGCTGTGCAGCTGCACCTGGATAGGAGGTATACTATCATTTCTGCGTACATTTCACCGTCAGCTGACTTTGACGCGGGACACTTCCGCCGCGTCGTGGTACAGTTGCCGAGGCCCTATCTCTTGCTTGGAGATCTGAACGGCAGGCATCCTCTCTGGGGAGATTACTCCATAAATCCCAGGGGACAAGTCCTTGCCGATCTGATCGAATAGCTTGAGATGGGTGTCCTAAACGTGGATGAGTTTACGCATCACTGTCCGAGAACCGCTTCATTTCCTTGCCTTGACCTATCTTTGTGCTCTTTGGATGCACAGCCTGATTTTGATTTGGGGGTGGTTGATTACCTCCATGGTAGTAACCACTTTCCCATTCAAATATCATTTTCAGAGCAACTGCCACCTGAGAGACCACATCGTTGGTGCTTGGCGCGGGCGCGGTGGCCTGCATTTCAGGAAATGACTGAATTCCCTATCTCAGTCGAGGAGTTTAGGTCGGTAGATGAGGCCGTTGAGTTCTTCTCCGGCAACCTCATCGCCGTGGGCCTGACTACTATTCCTAGGACGTCTGGCCGTTTTGCACGCCAAGCACTCCCATGGTGGTCGGCTGAGTGTAAGACGGCCCTCAAACAGAAGCGTTATGCCTACATGCGCTATAAGCGCCGCCCGAACGATTTCACTGTCGCTGAATTTTGTCGGGCTAGGGCTAGGTTCCGGTATATTTCAAAGCACGCCCGCCGCTCTTCTTGGCGGGCATACGTGTCTTCACTTAACGGGAAGACCCCTTTAGCTGAGGTGTGGAAGCGAGTCAAAAGGATTCGGGGCAAGTTCTCGCAGGACCCCCCTCCCGTTCTCCAGAAGAATGGGACCGCAATTTCGGACCTCGTGACCGTGGCGGAATCCTTAGCGACCGCTTTTTCCGCATTCTTTAGCCGTGATGCTGCTCCGCCAGCATTCAATGCACGTCGTGATATCGCGGAAGGCCGCCGGCTGGACTTTACCTCCAGAGGCGGAGAACCCTTCAACGACAAGTTTACTGTGAGTGAGTTGGGTTCCGCTCTCGCTTCGTGCGCGAACACCGCCCATGGCCTGGACGATGTCCCGTACGCCATGCATCGATACCTAGGTGAGCGAGGCATGGCCTTTCTGGAAGATTTGTTCAACAGGATCTGGGTGAAGGTCTTGTCCCAGACTCTTGGCGAATCGCTACTGTGCGCGCCTTTCACAAACCGGGGAGAGATCACTCTACCCAAACTGGTTTTCGCCCAATCTCTCTAACCTCTTGCGTGTGCAAGTTGATGGAGAAATTGGTAACTGTTAGATTAGCCTTTTTCCTGGACAGCGGAGGCCATCTGTCTTCCGCACAGTGCGGCTTCGGGAAGTTCCACTCCAGGTCGGATGCTCTGCTCCGACTGGAAAATGCCGTCTGCGAGGCTTTCCTTCGTAGACAGCACTACGCCACCGTGTTTTTTGATCTGGAGAAGGCCTATGATACCGCATGGCGATACGGTATCATGGAGACTCTTCACACGATGGGGCGAGGGGACGCCTCCCAATGTTTATATCTGAATTTTTGCGAGATCGTCAAATCCGAGTACGGGTGGGGGGAACCCTCTCCGGCCCAAAGGAGCAGGAAGAGGGTGTCCCGCAGGGAAGTGTCCTCAGTGTCACACTCTCTGCCCTGAGCATCAACGGTATCACCTCGGTGCTGCCGGAAGATGTTCTCGCTACGCTCTACGTGAACGACCTTTCGATCTCCTTTGGCGCGGCCCAGATGCCAACTCTGGAGCGTCGACTCCAACAGGCATTGAACTGCGTCTCTCGCTATGCCGAAGCGCACAGGTTTTGGTTTTCTTTGGCTAAGACTAACGTGGCGCATTTCTGCCGCCATCCATGGCTTCACCCCGACCCAGATTTGTTTCTTAATGGGGTGCGCCTGGATGTGGTTTAGTCGCACCGTTTCCTTGGTCTTGTATTCAGCCGACGCCTCACCTGGGAGGCTCATATTCGCAGCCTTAGGGACTCTTGTAGCTGCACCATGGACATTCTCTGTTCCGTGCAGCGCTTGGGGCACTGATAGGGCTATGCCTTACTTTTTCATCGATATTTTGTTCGCTCGAAGCTCTACTACGGATGCGAGTTTTATGCATCCGCAGCCGAGCGTTTATTGCGGAAGGTGGATTCAATCCACCACACCGGCCTTAGCCTTGCGACCGGTGCCTTCCGCACTTCCCTCATTGAGAGCCTGTTAGTTGATGCTGGGGAGATGCCACTCACTCTGCGGCGCGTGCAGTGCATCACTCGCCTGTACGCGCGAGCCCGGCGCCTCCCTCAGTCGCCAATAGCTCTCACTGCATCCGCCGCTGATCTCGATGGTGCCTATGCCGCCGAGAGACGCCAGGCATACCGTAATCCGTTTGTGTTTAGGGCCATGAAACTCCTTCGGGGGGTATATATAGCTCTCGGGCCGGTGGCGCCCCTGGTTCTGCCCAGGACGACACCCTGGAGGGTACCACATTTGGCTATTTGTCGCCACGCCTCTGCTCCCAAAGCTTGTACTGCGCTTGAGTATTGCGTTCGAACTTTTTGAAGCACACATCGTGTCACGCTGGAACCGTGCCAGTGTATACGGATGGCTCCAAGTCCCAAGAGGGGGTCGGCTTCCACGCCGTATTTCCTCTGTTTGAAGTCAGCGGGCTCCACCAGGCGCTGCGTCTGTCTTCACGGCCAAGCTGGTGACAATACACCACTCGGTACGGGAGATTACGTGACGTGCCCGGTTTGGAGACCGGATTGTGATCTATAGCGACTCACAAAGCGCCCTAAGTGCTCTCGGAGCATTGTAATCTCCGCATCCCCTGGTTTGCGATATCCGTGACGCCACGGTTTTGACGAGCCGGGCAGATGTCGAGATTATCTTCTGCTGGGTTCCTGGACATGTAGGAATTGCGGGGAATGAGCGCGCCGATGAGGGCGCCAAAGAGTCCGCAAGGACTGGGAGACTGTCGAAGAAAACTTAAAGTTGCGTGCCATTGTGCCATCGTGTGACGCATCGCTATTTGATGGAGCACTCGCCTGCGCCCTATTGCAATGACTGCGTCGTCCCCCAGACTGTTCGGCACATTCTTGTCGAATGTTCCAGTATGAGTTATCTTCGCGCACGATACCTGTCCCGGTACCGGGATGGGTGGGGTCGCAACTGCCTGTCCCTTGTACTCGGGATAGATTTGTGCACATTGACTTGTGGACTTGTTGACTTCTTGGGGGAGGCCGGCCTTCTCCCTATTATTTAAGCAAGGTTTGTTTGTTTCTTGTTTTTTTTTCCTTTAGTTGCACGCTCCTGCACCGGGGGGATCTTTCCCCGACGCACCAGCTGGCTTCCTTCCCCTCTTTTTGGGGTGTTGTTTTTTTTTCTCTTTATTTTATTTTAAAGTAGCCTAGAACTAGGCCAGTTTTAATACGGCGACTAATGCCCAAGTAGGCAGTCGCCAGATGAGCCTTAAAAAAAAATCCTCTAATATAGCTGGAGGAACAAAGATCTCACACCCACCTTCAGCTAAAACCGCCCCCCCTCCCCATCCTCCTCTCCACCAGTGTGGCCATTTCCGTAAAGCAAAATGACCTCGCGCCTCTACCAAGTCGTTCGACTCACAGGATGCAACACCCATGAAGTTGGTCATAAGACCGTCTTTCTTGGTTCCTAAATGAAGATATCATCAAGGGAGCTTTGGCACATCCCGCCCCACCCATGGCTATTCTAGGTGCCTCGGGGACGGTGGATCTTTCAAAGGAGGAACGTCCGCCACCGAAACCATCCGGGTTTTCGAGGCCTGAGAAAGAAAAGAATCGCATGGCGAGCCCAACCTCCCCCGTTAAGTCCTCGAGGGGACAGCGACTTCAGTGTTTTTTTCGGCCAACAGCACACGGAGTTCTGCCTACTGCAAACGTAAGGCCATTCCCGTGAGCCTTCTCTTCGAAGGGAGCCCCAGTATCACCTCCAAGGGGCCTGGAGACATATTCATTTAATGGAATAGTCGCGGATTCCAGGCAAAGAGGGGGATTTCCGGGGGCTTGTCTCCTCCCGTTTTCCGTTAGCAATCTTTTGCAGGAAACCTTGCTGACGCCTGCCCCCTGCGAATACTCTCAGGGTATAAGGTTTTCGCGACCCCACCAAGACGGAATGGATGACGAGAAAGAGGAAACGCCATTTACACTCGACACGATGTATCCATTCTTTTCTTGGTTTTAAATATCTCATTTCTGGCAGTGTCAGTGCAGCTTCCCCTTTATAGGAGATATACTGTTATTTCTGCGTACATTCCATCATCAGCCACACCGTGGCACTGTTGCCGAGGACCTTTCTACTGCTCGCAGATTTTAATGGTAGACACCCCCTCTGGGGAGACTACTCGATCAATCTCAGTGGTTAGGTCCTTGTCAACCTGAACGATGAGCTTAGGATAGGTGTCCAAAATTCGCATGAGTTTATGCAGCACTGCCAGAGAACCACTTCCTTTACCTATCCTGATCTATCCCTGTGCTCTCTGGATGTACAGCTTGATTTTGTGAAGCAGGTACTCAATGACCTCAATTGTAGTGCCTATTTCCCCATTAAAATAGCAATTTAAGGATCGGTGACGCATGAGAGACACCACGGTAGTGCTTGTAGATGGCGCAATGGTCCGCATTTCAGGAAATAACTGATTTTTCTCTCCAATTCGAGGAAGTAACTAGGTCGATGAGGCCGTTGAGTTCTTCCCCGGTAACCTCATGGCGTGTGTATGGCTACTATTCCTAGTACGCCTTACTATTTTGCACGCCTACTGCTTCCTTGGTGGTCAGTTGAGTGTAAAACGTCCCTTAAATATAAGCACTATGCCTCCATGCTATATAAGCGCGACCCGAACGATTTGACTGTGGGTGAGTTTCGTCCAGCTAGTGCTAGTCTCCGGTATATTTCAAAGCACGCTTGCCGCTGTTTCTGGCGGACATACGTGTGAAAAGGATTTGGAGCAAGTTCTCGCAAGATAACTCTTCCGTTCTCCCAGAGAATAGAACCGCAATCTCGGACCACGCGTCCAATAGACGCCATTCATAGCTTAACCCCTTTTGCTTTAGGGCTAGGAATCTCTTTCAAGAGCTCGATGTGCCTCTTGGGCCGGTGGTGCCTCTTGCTTGCCCAGGACTACACTCTGGAGCGAAGTTTCTACAGCGCTGGAAGTATTGCGGTCGGCCTTTTTGGAGCATGCCTTGTGTCACGCTGCATCCGTGCCAGTGTTTATATATTGCTCAAATTCCCAGGAGGGGATCCGTTTACACATCATATCCCTGCTGTTTGAATCTAGCGGGGATCTAACAGTTGGTGCGTCTGTGTTCACGGCCTCGCTGTTAGCAATAAACTGCTTGGTCCAGGATATAACACGTCAAGACTAGTTCGGATAAGGGATTGTGATCCATAGCGACTAAAAAAGCGCCTTGAGTGGTTGTAGGTTAACATGGGTTGTGGGAGTATGTATATATATATATATATATATATATATATATATATATATATTATATTTATTATAAGGGGAGGAGGGAAAGGTCAGATCCTGGACCTTAGCTGGAGGCTAATCACCAGAGGAGAAGGGGAAAGGTAGATTCTTAAACGAGTGCGTGCAAATTAATTCAATAATTAGTGCAGCTGGCCGTTAGGTTTGCCTATGGGTCGCCTACTGGTTCTGGGTGGAGATAGGTGAAGAACAAAAATAACTTTACTATTTACACACAAATACAATATACATATAATAAGATTTATCGCACAAATGACATGGGTACTCGCGATGACAGTTATGGAGTTAAGGAATTCGGGTGACGGGTTGACTCACGCGAAACTACAAGATGCGGCTGGCTAGCCGACGTACACACTTACAAATCAACACATGTCGTAGGCTTCGGCTCAGGGTTTGAAGCCTAGGAAGTCGACGGAAGGATGGGGGGGCATGGCACGGGTGAGTTACAATCGTAATTTTAACCTAGGAAAATGACGTCTGAGGGAGTATTCGCACAGAAACGCGTTCGTAGTTAAACCGAAGAATAGCCAATGGACTGGGGTTAACTTCCTTGAGGGAGGGAGCTTCTTGCTTTCGTATTCGCTAGTGAACGGAACGTAGTCGAGTCGAGAAGTTGACACGTACTATGCCGCGGGCCTATATTAAATTTGGCAAGGAAAGAGAATGGGTTTATATGTGGCCCAACCGGAAGTGCTTTGCCTCAGGCACCGGAAGAGTTTCTCCATATTAGAGAGAGACGTGGGAAGGGTGAATCCAAGCGAGGTTTTTGACATCGCTCGGGGAGTACGCGGCAACTTCTCCTCACTATCAGTGGTTCAAGCGCATACTTTATCGCCGGAAATAGATGAATTATTCCACGATCAGACTTGGCATTCTTCAACCTAGCGGGGCTCCTCGTTCCTTGTGGTGAAATATTCCCTAATTCCGACAGTCCTCTTTGTGCTTTGGAATCTCCACATCCTCTGGTCCACGGTTTCCGTAAAGCCCTGGTTTTGGCGAGCCGGGCGGATATCGAAATTGTCTTCTGATGGTTTCTGGACATATGTAAATTGCGGGGAATGAGCGCGCCCATGAGGGTGCAAAAGAGTCCGCGAGGACTGGGCGACCAGACCAGCGCCTGGCTCTTCCTTACATAGACTACATGTCAGAAATCATGGCAGCCCTCCGGGCCACTTGGCAAAGAAGATGTAAGAAGGCCCAGGGTAACTTAAAGTCGCCGCGACTGTTCGCATGGATTTGGTCACACTCGGAGGACGCACCGCCATGTGATGGCGCGCTTGACGAACTCCACTAATCGGCAGCCAGTCAGATGTCACACCATTCAACATTACCTCTGCTTACGATCTGTCAACCAATTTGTGATCCAAGTTATCGTTTTATCATGGATATGCATAGCTTTGAAAGAAGGATATTGAACGTGAGTTTATCAAAGGCTTTAGAAAAATCTAGATATATCATATCGTAACTTTAACCTGAATCGACAGCTTTTGCTACATGCTCATAAAATATGATCAGACTAGTGACACAAGACCTTCCTTTCCTGAAACTCGGATAATTCTTTACTAGAAGTTGATTTCTCTCCAAATGAGTGCATGATTTTAAATTAATAATTGGCTCCATTATTTAATTGAAATTAAGCTTGCTGGCCGAAAGTTCTCTTTTTCCTCACGTCTACCTATTTTGAATATAGGAACGTCAATAGCCAGTTTCCGATCCCTGGAAACAAAATTTGCCTCCCGAAAGTAATTAAACAGAAAAGCGAGTAAAGCGAAAATTTCGTTCTTAACTTCTTTAATACTGCGTACATACATTTCCTCAACCCAGCTAGCATTATTAGAACTTACTCTATTATTTTATTTTTTACATCATCTACCATAACTATTATTTCATTCACTTTTGGAATGTTATTATTGAGAGTTCCTCGGCTTTATTCCTTTAAATTACAAATATTCTTGATAAAAACTGAAGCAAAACAATTATTCAAGATATTCGTCGTTTGGAGATCATTTTGAACTAATCGGTAGTATGTTTTAGCATTTGAACTGACTCTTTGTTTTTAGTTATATATAGTAAGTATTGAATACTTTCTAATTATCGCGTAACCTTTCGCTACTCTATTTTCGTACCTGCTTTTAGTTGCATTCTCTACTCTATTTTCATATCTGCCCTTTGAGAGCGAGAAATTTTGGCCCTAATGATTGGTTGCCTTTTAACAGCTTATAAAGCAACCGTTTCTGTCCTATTTGTCTTAAGAAATTGGTTAATCCAAGGTTTGTCCCTCGAATATTTTAAATAGTTTTTTCTGAAGAAAATATCTGGTCGAAGATCCTTAACCCGAAGGTGTTTTATTACTGAGTTCCCTATGCTAATCCATATCATTAAATTCATTTTTAATCGCTTGAAAGTTTGTTAATTTAAATATTGGTACCTTTTGCGCTTTCCTATGATTAATGAAATCATATTTGATATTAATACACCAATGAGTTGTGTGATATGAATTTCAGAGTGGTTCGTGAATTTCAAGCCCACCAATTAAAGCTTCCCTGTTACTTAAAACTGAATCAAGTGCCTTGTTTGCTCTTGAAGAGTGTTAGACAGATTGATGAAGATTATAATTAGCTAAAAATGCGTTTAACATATAGTTAAACGAGTCTGATCTCATTGCATACCAATAAACTGTCAGAAGATTGAAATCCCGTACAATGCGTACATTTTTGTAATTATTGGTTGAATTAATATCATTAGTTAGTTTAAGGTCCTCTTTATATGAACTACTCGGCATTCTTTATACTAGCTCCATAACTAAAGAAAATGATTTATTGCTAATTTTTATCCAGATTAAATTGCTGTGTCGTCGATTTAGAACCTCGTATTTTAATTCGCTTTTTTAAGTAAAACAAGGCACCCCCTCTTTCTCTTACAGGTCTATCCTTGTTTATTAGTATGTATCCCGGAATTTGAAAGGACGATAAAGAGTTCCGGTTTCAAACTGGGACTCTCTATCGATTGTTACGTCCAGTTTAACTGAATTCCAATATATTCGGGTCAGTACAGCGGGTATAAAATGGTTTACTGTAGAGTATACTGAATAGTGTCTGAGTTGATGGGGACTTTACTATTTGCCGCTACTTTTTACTTTTATTACTCGAGTATTTCCTGAATAAGATATTTTATTGCTTTTACTTATGTACATTTAAGTTTGGGTACTCTTACTTGTACTTTTAGAACATTTTTGTCAGGGTAACAATAATTTTACTTAGGTATCAAAGTAGGGTACTTTTTACAACACTACCGGTTTGCTGTATGCAACCACGTTTCAGTAATGTTAGAAGCTCGTAATAATATTTACCACTAATTTAATTTAGTTCATTAAATTAATCTATTTCAGATGCTCCAAGAATTGCAATAGTACACCTTAATATAAGTGGGGGGAGGGGGGTGCGATTTATACCTTTCTTTTTTATCGCCATTTTACATTTTATTTAAGTTATCTATTTTTCTACTGTTATTATTAATTACACTACTATGTGGGGAACTGTTATTATCCTGAGCTATTTTCTTATGGTTTGTGCGGTCATGAATTAATAAAGTTATCCTCGAACTGCAGCATTGCGAAAAAGTCCTTGTTTAATGTATAGAAATGGACATAAAGCATCCCGGAGGGCCAGGAGGAAATATAACTTAAAGTCCCTCCCCCCTTCCTCCCCGCCCGTGTGAAGAACGCCGTTGAAGCGAGCCCCATGAGGAGAATCGTGGGAACGGTAGCCGGCGAATAACAGTAACTGCCTACCCTGTTTGATCTCCCCGCCGCTTAGGTAGTTGGAGCAACCATCTGAGTTAAGGCGACCACATAAGGCCCTTAAACGACGCTCTAATGATCCAATTACCTATGAGATCCATAAACCAGTGGTTGTCACAAAAAAAGCGGTGCTAGTCAAAAGGCACACCAAGGAGTGTGGCGGTTGAGAGTCTCTCTAATTAGCAAGCCGACTTGGGCACCTCAGTGCCAACCTCTGCACCTCTCTCTCTCTCTCTCCAGATGCGAACTCACCATTCGCGCTCTCCTCTGTGACCTTGCCCCTTTCCCCTTAGATGGAGCGGTGATCGGCCTATAAATAAGCCCCGGAAAGAAAGAGAGAGGATTAGAATTCGATAAGAAAGAAGAAGGTTCATTTCGTGAAGATCGATCCTTCAGCCAGACAAGACGATTTCCGTGAGAAAAGAGAGGATCAGATTAAGATGATCGATCCCCCCTCCCAGGGCCGAATTAACATAAATCGTCAAGTTCTGTATCAGTGCCATACCGAAGAATCCTTTACAGACTTAGAAGAAGTCTGACTGGAGAAAAGTAAACCTGCTCACACTCGAGTGACTCTCACATCTCAAACTCCGTAAGAGTGAGAGGAGAAAAACCCAGTCCCTACGAGGTTCCGTTCTTTAATTACAGTAAAAATCTCACCGAATACCCCAAAATCTAGTTGGACACTTTACGTTGAAGAATAAGACACCAAGAGGCGTTAAGATCATTCAGAAGAGGAATCTTGGACCTAAGAGCACCGTAACTCTCTCCGTCTCCTTAACTTAACCACAGGCAAATTTGCAATAAGAAGTTGACTTCGCACTACCTCTCTTCCGCCATCCCACCTCTACGAAATTCAATCATCGGCCACGGCAACCCTCCAAAGCGCGAGATAAGCCCTCCAGCGTCATCTGGCAACCCTGATCCCGTCTTTCATGTGAGTTAGCAAGAACATTTATATTCATATTGCGATAGTATGGAGTTAGTACGTTGCACAATTTGATAGAAGTAAAGACAAGTGTGCGTGAACCCCGGTCATATTTTTTTGTAAAAGAGAGTACGTTAATTTAATGTTTAACGCTAATCAAAAAGGGTCACGATAAAAACAGTACTCGGCAATTGGTGTGTTTAACGGGAGCCTATTTGTTTATTTTTGTCATTGAGGACATTGTAAGAGGCCTAGTTGCCAACCGGGATAGTCTAGTTTAGCTTAGGACGAGGATATAAATGTGATTACTATTTGTTTTTTTATAGTTAAGTGTTAAATTTAAAATGTATGTTTATTTGGGGATAATTCCTTTGTTTTTCCTTTATCCCTACGTGTTGAAGCGGCTCTTTATTAAAACATCAAAATTCGCACTCTTAGATGAAAGCCTACTTCATCAAAGAAGTACATCACGACCATAAGGTATCCTGCGACATTTAATGTACATTAATATATCTGTTATGTCTTTAAAGACATACAATGGTACAAGGGGCGGTCAATAAGTTTTGCAATTTGGATATAAGGAAACGAGATATGAGGAAAAGTGTTTTATTATTTTTCAATATAACTACCCTCGACTTCAATGCACTTGCACCACTTGACCCTGAGGCTTTGAATTCCCGACAACCAGAAATCTCCCGACTGCTGTTTAATCCACTCCTCGACGGCGAGCTGGACATCTTCTTCGTCCCCAAGCCGGCGTCCAGGCATTGCAGCCTTGAGCTGACGGAATAAAAAGAAGTCGCTAGGGGCCAGATCTGGACTGTAGGGGGGATGCTTGAGCCCCTCGAATCCGCATTCGCACAGGGCAGTTTGTGCAACTCTGGCCTTGTGGAGAGAGGCATTGTCGTGGAGGAGCAGGACACCGCGTGTCAACTTACCGCCCCGCTTCTGACGGATGCACTTCTTCATCCCAGCCAGTGCCTCGGCGTAATATTGGCCTGTGATGGTGCCTCCACGAGGCGTGTAGTCCAGCATCAACACTCCTTCAGATCTCAAAAGATGGTGGCCAAGATCTTTCTAGCTGAGGGTTGGGTCCGGAACTTGATCGGGGTCGGAGAGCCCCTGTGCTTCCAGGCCATGCTTTTGAGCTTGGTCTCGGGATCCCAATGATGGACCCACGTTTCATCACCTGTCACTATGCCTGACTCGAATCCCGCCGGGTCTTGGTTGTACAGGAGCAGCAGCTCCTCCGAACTTTGACGACGTTGAAGTCGGTCTTAGGGCGTGAGGTTTCTTGAGACCCAACGGGCAGATACTTTGGTCATAGACAAATTGTCGGGAATGATTTTGATAACACTTCCATGTGATATTCCAAGTTCTCGCTTGATTTCTTCGACCTTCACCCGTCGATTTTCGATGATCATTCTCTCCACACGGGCTACATTGTCATCGTTGGTCACGTCTGACGGGCGTCCTGGACGGGAGTCAACTTCAAAGGACTCACGACCATGGCAGAGCTTCCTATTCCAGGGAGCAATGGTTGCATATGAAGGGGCGGTGTCGGTGTATACCCCTGCCATGCGTTCATGGATCTCTTTTGCATTCTTGCCTTCCTTGGTCAAAAATTTGATCACTGCGCGGTGCTCAACCTTCTCCATTGTTGAAGAATTTGGGACTGACGATCTGCGATCAGCTACTGCTTCTTAGATAGACGAGGCAGGAGTGTGCGGCTGCAGGTCCTGACTTGTTATAACTTGTCCTACCACTCCCACAAACAGCCATCTCCCTTCCTCTGTTTTGCCCTACCGATTCGCAAAACTTATTGACCGCCCCTCGTATGTCGCTCAGAGACTTTGTGAATACCTTGCATTGTTTTATGGATAATTAAAAGATGAAGTATGTCAATGCTTGCGATATGTGCGAAGAATGAGTGAGGGTATGAAGGGTTCATGTAGGATGGAGTGCGATCAGGCGTGAGTTGAGATGTTAGGGGTAAATTTAGTTTGACTACGATTTTCAGTGAAGACTTGGCTTACTGCAATAATTGGATAGAAATGTGCGAGAGTGAAGATCGTGTGGGTGAAATTAAAACTTAGTAGTTATAGTGTATTTTTCACTAATGATAGAGCATAGCCTGGGATGAATATTTACTGGAATTACATGGGATAAGTGTGGATTGGATTAGGAGTCGGTATCTTTTGATGGTGGTGATATGTATGAATGGGCGAATAGGTGAAAGGATGAGAGATTGGATAAGTAGAAGTTTTGGGTAAATCTGGAGAGAGTGAAAAAGAAGAGGTGGTATGTCTGGCCTGAAAAAAAATTTCTCTCAAATACGTTCTTTAACACAAATATGTCCAGAAATCCTCATTCGTTGAGATAAGAAAGAAAGTAAAAGTATGATCGAATTGTTCCTGCTTATGAAGAATATATTGGGAGATCTATTTCATATAATGGATATGAAAGGTGTGAAAGGTATGAGTATGTGACTACTTAAGCACATAATTTCGCGCTGTAATTTTAGGTTAGTTGGTGTATGGATTTCCTACCAACGACAAAGCCACGCACTTTTTCTACGCCAAATTGGTTCTTGCTAGTGGTGACGTGCTATGTGAAGAAGCATCTCGCTCATTCCTTAGGAAAAGTCTCCATACAACCATGCTCCCATAAAAATCTTCCTCCATGCAAGTATACTATACACAATGCCACCCATTTCTCTCTCAATTCAAATGGATTTCTATTTTCTTCTTCTTTCCTTTCTACATTTTACATGTTATATCATTCTCACCCCAAGTAACTTAAAATTACACAACACAATTATGTGGTTAGAAAGGCCCATGCTGATCCATACCTCTCATATTCATTATATCAAACACTTCCTTCAGCATATTCTTTCTCGGTAGGAACCCATTAGCTTTTCGAGCAAGTATTTCTGGTTTTTTTTTATTTTCAACTCAATCTGAACTTGATTTCTGTTCGGTCAGATGAATTTTCCATCAGATGAAATGGATTTATGCTAAGTCAGGGCGGTAGCTTCTCCCAAAATGTCATCTAAAGTATTTCAGTAGAACGGTTTAGAAATGGATTTGAGAGTCATTTTTGCGAGTCATTTTATATCGGGAACGACTTAAGGGTTTTGTTTTTTTTTCTTATTTCTTTGACATTTTTTTATTGGTACATATTTTTATTTCATCAAAGGGGCGATGTTGGCCTGTTTTTTTAAAAGGGGGGCAAGTACTGCTTCGAAATCCCTCCTCCTCTCTATCACCCCTTTCACGTTCAGAGAGGCGGGGGGGCGAAGTAGAGGATGAGACCCTGCGGCCGGCCGACTCGCTCCTGGAGAGCCTTCAGAGCTCTGACCCACAGCTCAATCTGAGCCTGAGGGAGAATTGGTGGTTAAGAGAGCCCGGAGCGAGGTCTTAGGAATGGCTATAGCGGGAGAATGAAAAATGGAAAACGAGTGAAGCTTAGAGAGGAGCCAGGATGGGTAAACCTCGGTTTTCGTATTTGAAGAAGGGAATAATTCGAATGGCCTGGACATGGAAGTCCTACTGATTAATGTAGGGTCTGAACCATCATATATCATTCACGCTTCATTTTTTCATTCCCTTCTCTACTCAGAGCACCTAAATGCATTTGGCTATTAGTGATATAGAGATCCGACTATTTTCTTGTGCTTAGTTGTACTGATTGTTACAATCTTTAAATGTGTAATGGTATTCGTGCCTTTTTCGACTATTTTTATGTAGCTCTGTGTTTTGGTATTTGTTATTAGCAACGGCAACATTAGGCTGTAGTTGACCAGAAAGGAAGGCATATAATAATAATAAGTCTTTTATAATGCGCTCTTCAATGCCTAAGGCCTTCCCAGAGCGCACGTTGTGCTGAGATGAGAATGGAAATTCAATGGAAATTAAAGAGGGGGAGAAGGCAATACTGAAAAGATGCGTTTTCAGGAGACGCTTAAATGTGGAAAGAGAGGGAGAAGACCTGATTTCAGCAGGAAGAGCATTCCACAACTTAGGGGCGCAGATTGAGAAGGAGCAGTCCCCCATTGAGCAGAGGGATGAACGAGGAATATTCAAAAGAGGTGCATGTGATGACCGAAGGGTCCGAGGGACATGGCGTGGTGAGATGGCAGAAGAGAGGTAAGATAATGCCTTGTTGTTTAGGGCCTTAAATGTGAAGAGAAGTATCTTGAAGTGAGTAGGGGATCTGACAGGGAGCCAGTGCAGTTCATGCAGCAAGGGTTTCGAGGGAGAGAAGCGAGGGCGATGGAGGAGAAGCCGGGCGGCATAGTTCTTTACAAGTTGAAGGGGGCGGATAGAGGAGGATGGCATATCCACAAGCACAGTAGTCAAGGCGTGAGGTGATGAAGGCATGAATAGCAGTTTCAAGACTTTGGCGATCAAAGTCAGAGCGAATGCGAGAGAAGTTACGAAGGAAACATAGAGAGGATTTGCTGACATTGCGGATATGAGGCTTAAAGGAGAGATACTCATCAAACACAACACTCAGATTCCTAACGCAGTCAGATAAAATGATAGCATTACCGCCCAGAGTAAGCGAGGGAAAGAGGATTTAGATTTTTTGACAAGAGCAGGGGTGCCGACGAGGAGGGCCCCAGTTTTGGAATGATTAAGCCTGAGGAAGTTGGTAGAAAGCCAGTCAGAAATGGAGGAGTGTCATCAGCATAGAGGTGGAAGGATAGACCGAGAATACGGAGAAGGGAACTAAGATGGAGAAGGTAGATACAAAATAGTAGAGGACCAAGGACAGAGCCTTGTGGCACTCCAAAGCGAATGGGGGTAGAGTCTGATGAAACGTCGTCAATCACAACGGATTGGGTACAAGACGAGAGGTAAGAGCGGAACCAGTCAACACGGTGCCTGATATGCTTAGGAAAGAATGGAGACGATCAAGTAGGACGGTATGGTCTATAGTATCGAGGCAGAGAGAGGTCGAGTAGAACGAGAATGGAGGCACAACCCCTGTCCGCGGCTCTTCGTAAGCAATGGGACACATTGAGAAGGGCGGTTTCTGTGGAGTGACCTGACTTGAAACCAGATTGATAGGTTTCATCAATGTTACAGGCCACCATGTGACTGTTGATGCGTGAAGCAACCACTCTCTCTAGAACCTTAGAGAAAAAAGGAAGTTGCGAAATCGGGCGATAATTGGAAGGGTCAGTGGGGTTCAGTTGAGGCTTTTTAAGAATCGGATGGATGTGGGCACGTTTGAAGGAAAAGGGAATAAGACCAGTTGCAAGTGAAGTGTTGAACAGGTGAAGAAGCGTTGGGAGGATAGCAGGCAGAATTTTACATAACAGTATAGGCGGAAAAATGTCGTTTGGGGAGCCCGATTTCTTAGACGCGAGAGCAGGGCTGTGAGCTCCAACGCGGTCACAGCAGGGAAAACGATAAGCGGCTGAGGCGGGAAGTCAGGGAGAATGGCAGGAGCCGGGACAGAAGGCTGAGGGAGGGAGGCACGGAGTTTAGTGACCTTATCTGCGAAGAAATTCGAGAGAGTAGCAGGGATAATGGGTGGGGAGACCTGGGCTGGGGAAGTAAGACGGGAGAGCAGGCCGAAGACGGTACCGGGATCATTGCTACTATCAGTAAGCAGATTACGTGAGTAGGCTTCACGAGCAGATTTTAATTTCGCCACGTAGGAAGCTGTCGCAAGTCGGAACGCCAGCGAGAGAGGGGTCGTGTCTTGCCCATGGGTGCGAACCTTTCTAAGGACTCTTTCATGGGCACGCATGGACTGCCTAGCACGGACGAGTTCGATAGAGTACCAAAAGGCACGGTGACAATAGGAGTTCGAAGGGGTGATAAAGGGGAGAGTGGGCATCAAGACAAGTGAGAAGGGGTTGCTCCAAAGAAGAGAGAATCTGATCAGGAGAGGCAGAAGCAACAATGGGAGAAGTTTGGAGGCCACATAATTAGATAGGGAGGGAATATCAATGGAGGCTAGTCGACGGAAAGGCTTAGGATTATGAGACAGCAGGTGAGGTATATGGAAAGGGATAGAGAAGTTGAAGTTGATAAGAAAGTGATCAGATATAGCATTGAACAAATTTGTAGTCGTCAGGTTGGAAATATGACAGTCAGAGATTACAAGGTTTAAAATGTTACCGTGAGAGTGGGTAGGGGAAGAAACGTGTTGGGTGAGGGAGAAGAGATCAAGGATATCAGAAAAGGCTTTAAAATTATGATTGTGGCCAGGAAGTTACTAAATTCATCAAGAAAAAGCTCGAGGGAGGAGCTGGGTGGGGCGGTAGAGGACTAAGATAGTTAGAGACGGGGTGGAATCAGAGACATTGATGAGCACCTCAAAAGAAAGAAGAGGGGGAGAGGGCAAATTATTCAGAGGGAAGGAATCACTGTGAATGAGAGCAACTCCACCACCGCGAGAGTTACAGGAGGTATGGGAGTGGACGTAACCATCAGGGGTAGCGAGATTTAAACAGCAAGCAGAAGGGGTAAGCCAAGTTTCCGTGGGTCCAAGGAGAGTGACTCGAGTGTTAACGAGCAGGTCATGAATCTAGTCAGCCTTCTTTGAGAGGCTTCTGATATTGAGGAGAGACGCTGAGAGAACGGGTGAAGGGGCATATGAAGAAGAATCAGGGCTAAGTGGGGGGGCTTGATTCAAGTAAAAAGTTTTCTAAGAGCAGGAGCTAAACGGAAACCACGTTTAGTCTAGCGGAGATAACGAGAAATTCCCAATTCATTAATGTGAGTAAGGGTGTTTGGGGAAACACTGGTAGCAGTTCCATTGAGGGCAAGAATCGTTAACATATAAAACATAACACAAATTAGTTAACTATATAAGTAGAGTGGCTAAGCGGCACAATAATGGGAGAAAAGCAAATTAACTATATAAGTAGAGTGGCTTAAGCGACACAATAACGGGAGAAACAACAATCGAGACAAAATAAAGAGTAATCCAATAGTGTGAACAAATAAAATTACGATAAAAACAAGAAACGAGGGAAAAAAATAGTGACGAATCAGAATTAGCGGTCGGTGAGGGGAGGGGGACGCGTGGGCGGGAAGACAGAGCCGAGGTAACAACAAGGTGGCTTGAAAAATAAAAACACGTGGGTGCGAAAGAAGCAGAGAGAAGAAGAGAGGCGAGGAAAGGGGGGAAAAAATAAATAAATGACAAATAGTTACTTACTGATAAGATGAACATGTACAATAGCAGATTAAGCACACATCACAGATTAGGGGGAACACAATTCAACGATACACTCGAGCAGTCGACACAAACGAACGAACGGAAACTGGTAACAAGTGTCTTACAAAGCTAAGGCGGACAAGCTAATAAACAATACCTAAAAGCACATAAAGCAACACAGCAAATGGTGAAATCACAGGCAATAACATTGCAAATAACAAAATTAAAACACAGCAAAACGTGCCAGGCGTTATGTAAAAAGATAACTTGAACAATAGCAGATCAAGCACACAGATTAGGGGGAACACAATTCAACGATACACCTGAGCAGTCAACACAAACGAACGAACGGAAACGGATAACAAGTGACTTACAAAGCTAAGGCGGGCAGGGTAGTAAACAATATCTAAAAGCACAAAAAAGCAACACAGCAAATGGTGAGAGTACTGGCAATAACACTGCAAAAAACAAAATTAAAACACAGTACAAACGTGCCAGGCGTTATGTAAAAAGAAACTTGAACCGTAGAAAGAGCCACAGATAATGAACCATTCATTCAGATTTAAATTTAGTTTAGATTTTTTAACGGTTTCAATTAAAAATTCAAAAGATGTTTTACATTATTTTGTAAAGGTTAATTGACTCATTAATTGACTTTATGGCGATTTTTATAACGAATAAGTATTTAGAGATAAAGAATTCATCTTTCATTTGTTTTTCTTTGATTTCCCTAGCTGCAATGATTATTGAGATATTGTTTCTCAAAAACGATCGAATTTGGGGGGCCACCCTGCATATGAGGTCCTTTTTTCTCCTTAGATGATCAAACTGAAGATCCGGACGGGTATTGCTCGCTTGAGATATAGATCAGTTCTGCGAATAATAAGGGTGGTTTTATATTTCCCCGTATATGTCTGCGGCCTTTTTTCTGAGGACCTTATTTAATAGTTAAAATTTGGCCTCTTCATCTAAGTTTCTCATTTTTCTTCTTTCTCTTTTTTCGTGTGATTAATTTATCTTAGGGCCTTATTATGTACTCTTTATATTTCCTTTCTTCTTCTTTTTGGCATCGTATTCATTGGTATTCGAGAGTATGCTAGTGCTCCCCTTCCTAATACAATATATAATTTTGCTGAAATTTCTTGGAATGATTAATATTTCTACGGTTACAGTTGTTCTTTTAGTCTTTCTGTTGCATAATCTTTTCTTTGAGATTGGAATTACCCTAAATTTCTGTATGTTCGTTCGTATCTTCAAATTTCTGTCGTATCTGTTTATTTTGCCTATTTCCAGTGCCGTTAACCAAACTTGTCATGTATTTTATTCTCATGAGAGAAATGAGAACTTGACTGATATCATCTGCGAACTGGATGTTCAGTATATCTGAAATCACTGGTAAACGCATATCTGCTGTGTATATTGAATATAGCTTTATACTGAGCCTCCCCCTCTCTTTCGCTAGACTGTCTTCCATCACTAATTCTGGTTATTTAGTGGTTAAGGATTTATTACTGTATGCTCCGACCCAGACTTTGTCAAAGGCTTCTCTACTTAGGGGAGGGGGAGTAGTTCCAACCTTTTAATATACCTCCCTTAGAATATGGAGATGGTCAGTATAAACGAGAAAAGAGCAATCATAAGCTATTTAATCAAGCCTAACTCACCTGTACATATGCCTTGAAGTTTGCACTTCCCAAAAAAGCGTTTTCGACTCAAAATCGCCTCACAATATTGGTAGACCTGGAATACCGTAAGGAAACTCAATATTATTGAAATTAAATTTACTTGAGACAAATAATAATGTACATCAAGCACAGCAAGACCAGAATGTGTGTCCATAGTAGTGTTCAATTTAAGTATCCAGAGAGTGTTAGTGTTCAACAACACTGTTAACAGATAGTCAGTGACATAGAACTGTGTCCACTAGAAGAGTTTAATCAAGTATTCCAGTGTCACCACTGCGATGGAGGTAATGTTATTCAGATATAGTTTCAAGTTCACTGCAAGGTGTTGATTGGAAGCTTCTTGTGGTCTTTCATGAGGCGAAATAGGAAAAGTGATGTTTCTTGAACATAGCGAACCTCTAGGTACAGGCGTTCTACCTTTGTGTACTGGGTGTTGTCAGTGTCTGCCACATAATCATCTACTGCAGCAGCTAAGGTGAATGGTCTTCCCATACTTTTCAGCTTGTCCAGGTCTTTGTTTTTTTTCGCCGATCTACTGCCACATTGGCAATCTCTTTGTCCTGCAGGCCTTGTTTCTTCAGTTTATCTTGAACTGTGTTGCATGCCAGCATGATTTCTGGTAGCTTTCTTCTTTTCCTAACCAAACTATCGTAGCCATGAATGACCCTGATTGCCTTATATCGATAAGATACGAGGGGCAGTCAATAAGTTTTTGGAATCGGTAGTGCAAAACATAGGAAGGGGGATGGCTGTTTGTGGGGGTATTAAGACAAGTTATGACAAGTCAGAGCCTGCAGAAGTTCCAGCCTGGTATATTTAAGAAGCAGTAGCTGATGACAGATCGTCAGTGACAAATTTTTCAACAATAGAGAAGGTTGAGCACCGCGCAGTGATAAAACTTTTGACCAAGGAAGGCTAAAATGCAAAAGAGATCCATGAACGCATGGTTGCAGTGTCCCCTTACACCGCCTCTTCATATGCAACCATTGCTCGCTGGAATAGGGAGTTCCACCATGGTCGTGAGTTCCTTGAAGATGACCCCCGTCCAGGACGCCCGTCAGACGTGACCAACGAGGACACTGTGGCCCGTGTGTAGAGGATGATCATCGGAAATCGACGGGTGAAGGTCAAAGAAATCGAGCGAGAACTTGGAATATCAAATGGAATTGCTATCAACATCATCCACGATAATTTGGCTATGACCAAAGTCTCTGCCCATGGGGTCCCTAGAAACCTTACGAAACCTCACGCCCCATGATCGACTTCAACGTCATCCAATTTCGGAGGAGCTGCTGCTCCTGTACAACCAAGACCCAGCGGGATTCGAGTCACGCATAGTGACAGGTGATGAAACGTGGGTCTATCACTGGGATCCCGAGACCAAGCTCGAAAGCATGGCCTGGAAGCACAGGAGTTCTCCGACCCACATCAAGTTCCAGATCCAAACCTCAGCCAGGAAGATCATGCCCACCATCTTCTTGGATTATGAGGGAGTGTTGATGATTAACTATGCACTTCGTGGAAGGACCATCACAGGCCAATATTACGCCGAAGAACTGGATGGGTTGAAGAAGTGCATCCGTCAGAAGCGGCGCGGCAAGTTGACACGTGGTGTCCTGCTCCTCCACGACAATGCCCCTGCCCACAAGGCCAGAGTTACACAAGCTGCCCTGCGTGAGCGCGGATTCGAGAAGCTCAACCATCCCCCCTACAGTCCAGATCTAGCCCCTACTACTACTTTTTATTCGGCCAGCTCAAGGCTGCACTGCGTGGACGCTGGTTTTGGGATGATGAAGATGTCCAGCTCGCCGTCCAGGAGTATATTGAACAGAAGTCGGGAGATTTCTGGTTGTCGGGAATTTGAAGCCACAGGGTCAAGTGGTGCAAATGCATTGAAGTCGAGGGTAGTTATATTGAAAAATAATAAAACACTTTTCCTCATATCTCGTTTTCTTTTATCCGAATTGCAAAACTTATTGACGGGCCCTCGTACGTCAACTTGGCTTTGACCTGTGCTGCTGATGCACTGCCAAGTTGTTTGATACCGCTTGTAGACAGATAATTGTTAACAAATCCAACACCGTTCCCGGCATTCCTGTTGTGAATTGGTGCCTTATCTAACCTCTCTGGGTCCATCTGACTGGCAGCATGCTCTGCAGACTCATCATAGTCTCCAAAGGTAAAGATATACCCCTTTTGCCTCTGATATCCCTTTGCCAACTTGGGAAGGATCAGCTTCAGAAGCTTAATGACCTGTGGTTGGAATGAGGTTGCTACTTTGAGTATGGTATCACAGACGTCCTCATCATACTTTGTATGCTGGAACCTTTCCTGGGTCACGAACCTGAAGGCTGGTTTCTGAACCTGCAGCAAGGTGGCCACATCTACCTGCTCCAGTTCCTGGTACAGCTGCCGAAATACTGGAATGATCTTGCTGTAGGTTGTTTCAGCTGACGTCGTCAAAGACAGGTATGGTTCGATTAGATAAAGTACAAGAAGGGCACCTGCACAGTACATTAACTTCAGGAAGGCCAAGTCCAAGAAGAGCCTCACAATGCAAGCCAAGTGATTGGTAACATGTTCGTATTTCTGCAGAAAGGATGCCACATCTTCCACAGGGTAGAGACTGATGGCGCAGATCAGTGTCAAAAGGCGATTGAAGCGCTCGCGTTTGAGGCTGAGAGACATGTTTGGTCGAGGCGCTTGGTGGATATCAAAGTCATGTGCCTGGTTCCATGGCTGGTGCTCAAAGTCATGTGCTTGGTTCCATGGCTTGTGCTCAAAGTCATGGTTGATAAGTCGAGTCATACAATCAAGGGCTTGTTCAGTCACACATGTTGCGTTTGTTGTTGTATTGATGAGAAAGTTTGGGTAGATTTTGTTTTTATCTAGCGTGTTCTATATTTCATCTCACTGCTTGGTTATGGCTCGATTAAACGTTAGAGTTGGGTGTACATTGGCCAAATATGTGATCTGGGATGTGTCCAGACTCTAGACTAGCTCATCCACTTTCAATTGTGAGTTGTCTGGTCTGTAATTACAAAGTCTATCTTCTCGAACAGAACTTTAGATGTAACACCACTTGTTGCCTCCAGGATTTAAAGAACTGCAACCCTAAGAGCCTCCAAGTTATCCCTGGACTCAGAAGCAATGCTCGTTCTCGGTAGGGCCCGGTATATTATATTGACAGTTATACCATAAACGAAAAAAGAGCCAGCGCCTTGCTTCCTTGAACTGTCATCAGAATAAGTCACAACAACTTGTTTATCAGATTTCATGATTTCCTGGCCAATGTTATCCAGCGCTATGACTTCACTGCTCTTGCTTGCATCCCTGACACTCTTGGATTCTGGCAGGGTGTCCAGATCAATAATTTCTCACTCATCATGTGCTTTTCAGTTTTGCCCAAACATCCTATTGCCGACTACGATCACAGCTGATTCTGCTTGCCACTCAGACATGTGGTAGGAGATCTTTAGTTTTTCAACAGTCTTGTAGAATCCTGGTCGGACATTTCGTATACTTTCACGGATGTGCTGATATCGGCGTGGCAATTCACCATGCTGCTGAGTGACTGTGTCTGTCGCTGTCCGCCACTTCTTAACACTTGAGCCCTTACCTTCTTCAGCAGAACTATGACTTTCAACTTCAGAGTAGGTGTTATCTATTTCCATGTCAGCATCTTCAGAATCAGGATGTTTGCTGTCCTCGAAGGATGCAAAGGACACATAGATATCTTTCTCCTTTTTACACTCAGCTCTCATTCTCTCTAGGCGATGCATATCCATGCTCCGAAGCTCCATCATTTATATCCATTTCCTGTCCACGAAGTCTTCACAGTACATTTTCTTCTGGTTATTTGGTCCTCAAGGAAGGCCCATTCCATTTTACCCATTTTCGTCCCATGTTTTAGTTTCATCTTTTTGCATATTTTTAAGTCCTGGCAGAACGCGTCCATCAACTGCTTCATCCTTTCATTGAAGCTTGCTGCTTTCGCTTGAAAACTGTCAGTTTGTCGCTGTTTCTGTGTTTGGATCAGAGTGACAAATTCACCGTACAGCGGCAGGGTGTGTTTCGTTATGTGCCTGGTGTGGACGGTGTACAGATTGCAGAATAGCCAGTGCTCTTGAACCAGCTCTGCCAGCAGCTGAGCTGCTGCATCCTTGGAGCGGCGAGCTTGGCCTGCCCGCTTTGGTTGCATAAGTAGAGCATATTCTGTATGACATCTTTGCCCGTTGGGACCATCCCATGTGGGAATTCTGCTCTCTCTATATAGTCCACACCACAAAGAGTTTTCCTGGAATTTGATCTCGTGTCTACGCTAGCCATATCTATTCAACCTGAGCTAGGTCCACACCATTCAATGGAATATATAATTAGCTCTACAGCATTCAATGTAATGTAGCATTCCATTAAATGTTGAGGTAGGTATACATCATACAATGAAATGGAGAGATAGGTCTACAGCATTCAATATAATGTAGAGGTAGGTCTATGGCATTCAATGAAATGTACAGTGAAGTCTACAGCATTTACTCAAATCTAGGGCTAGGTCCACACCATTCAATGGAATGTATAATTAGCTCTACAGCCTTCAATGTAATGTAGAGTTAGGTCTGTAGTATTTATTGTAATGTAAATGTAGGTCTACGGCATACAATGAAATGTACAGGTAGGTCTACTGCAATCAATGAAATGTAGAGGTAGGTCTACATTATTCAATGAATTGTAGAAATAGGTCTACAGTATAAAAAAGTAAATAACATTAGCTTCTGCTACTATTATAAAAAATACAGTACGTCTCTAAAGTCTGGACACATGCAAATAGCATGCTTTCAATAAAAATAGTAACTTTTTATTTAATTTGGACTACATTTTATTTAATTGAAATATTAATAAATAAAATCTTGAATGTGATATCCACTAATTTTGATAAATAACTCTAAATTTCCTTCTATTTGAGGAGATTCTTTCATGAAACGTTTTCTCAGGTGTTTTGTATCTTTATTTCATTGAAAACCTCTCCTTTAGCATACCATAGAAAAAGAAGTCAAGGGAGGGGGGGGGGGGGTAATGTATAATGAACGAGGAGAGCGTTGTGATATTTTCTGTGTCCACACTTAAGGGACACCCTGTTTTAATACTCCGAGAAACAACTTTACTTTACTCGTTTTTCTTTTGTAAATAATAAAACGAAAGGCTCCTATTAGCGCCAAGTTGCTCAAAAGCAATCATCGCAATGGGCAGCCATAAACAATCAATACTTCCGCTTTTCTTGGTTATTTTTACTTTTCCCAAGAATTTATGTTACCGCATATATTTACACCTTGTCTTCAAATGCCAAAATGGATATAAAAGTATTGGAATCCTTTTTCATAAATTGTATTATGCTTGTTCTTGGAAGGCTTTAGATAGAAAAGGGCTTTTCCGTCTCACTTTGTCAGAGGGGATCAGAAGCATCTTCAAAACGTTCTTATAAAAATAGAATAATTTTTTTAAAAATCAAGTGTAAATCTTATTTTTCAACACATAAGCTCTATTAAAGTCAAACTTATTTCTGAAGCGATGATACCATCCATTTAAACAATTTCTTTTAAACTGAGGACACAAATATTTGGGATGGGGCCAGGTAATTTAACATTTTTTTTTGTTTCAAAAGCTCTAAAAAAAACATTGAAAATCAAAAAATTCTTTTGTTGATAATAATTAAAAGACCTGTTTTAGCTTGGTTTAATTTGTAGCATCTTCATTTTTATAGAAATGTTTCAAATAGATGGTATCATCTCTTTCACAAGTATTTTAATAACATCACTGAAGCTTGTGTTAACAAATCTAATTTATACGTTTATGTTTTAATTTTATTTATTTTTTTCTAGGAATCTTTTTAAAACGCTAGTATTTTTATATTTCTATCTAAGAGCTTTGCTCTAGAAGTTAAATATAGGTATGCCTAACTTACACCTTTTGGCCTTAAAAAGTATTTGTCGTAGTTCTTAGTACTTGATTTCTTTTGTTATTTCGATTCATTCTCGTCCATCATGTTTGATTTTTTAAATTACTATTTGGAACTGTTCTGTCTAGCAATCGATATTTAAATTATCGAATCAATCAATCTCTCCTTGTAAAAAAAACATCAGAAATGTTGTAATAATTCTAATGCGCTGTATGAATTTTTAGAACAAGTATACGAAATGTATCAGTAATAATGAAAATGGAGGACTTCGGCACGCATTCTCTTACCATTCGTTAATTAAATTGCTTGCTATAGTCATTACCTGTAACGCAATATCTTTTGTTTAATATTTCTAAAGTACCTTTGACATATCTCATCTCAGGCAATGCATGTAACTTTCGAGTAATAGAAGCGATGATTATTAATAAAAGTAATGAATTGATTATGATTAGTTTGAATATATTATATGTTTAAGTAATGACTTGATCATATTAAATCGGTTTTCATCTCCTGTAATAGTATCCAATACTTTTGAATAGCAAGAAAAATATTTAAGCTTTTGGAATCAAGTATTCGGAATAATAGGATCCGATCCCATTGCCTATTCTAATAAGAAAATAAGAGCAACATGAATCAAAGATGAAGTGGGATGGGGAGTACGAAAGATGGTCGCTCCCTCAATTTTGATACTTTAGTTAGACCTCCGTTTATACAGGGTGATCAAAAGGTGTCACCAGAGTAATATAATTTAATGGGTCATTCATTTATTTACACTATTTAAAATGTATTTGTGCTCGAACATAAGGATTGATCCTTGCGATAGGAACATATAACAATGCTACCTAAATCAGAATAAGTGAGACCACGAGACTCAGGTCAGCAGACTTTATTTTTTAATTGGGAAAGACCTTAAGATCAACCAAAATGAACACTGCTTTCTATAACTTCCTCTCTTCCAAACATTTCGGTTTTAACTTAGCTTCACTATAATAATTATTGTAAATCATAAAGAAATATAAAAAATAACTGTTTGCATATATATATATATATATTAAAGCCCCAAATAAATGAAAACTAGTAACACAACCCGGAAAAACGCTAAGGAAATTATTATTACGTTTACCATTAAAGTTTAAGAGAGAAAATAGGAGATATAGTAACAGAAAAATAGGGGCAAACTATTTTAAGCATTATAAGAAAATCAATAAAGGTTAAATTAATTACAGCTAAAATAGTTTGCCCTTATTTTCATGTTATATCTCCCATTTTCTCTCTTAAGCTTTAATGGTAGACGTGATAATAATTACCTTAGCGTTTTTCCGGATTGTGTTACCAGTTTTGATTTCTTTAAGCCTTTAAAATACATCTATTATATATCACGTGTCATGATATTTTCATATATATATATATATATATATATATATATATATATATATATATATATATATATATATATATATATATATATATATATGAGAAATTCACAAAGTAGCGAGTAAGTAGAGCAATAATTGCAAACAAGGTCTTCTGACCAAAGTCGCGTGCTCTCACTTATTCTGCTTTATGACCTTACGACCCTCAAATCTATCAATAATTCCCGGGCTAACTTTGGGAGGACTTTAACAATTATATCATTAGAAAGAGGATTTAAAACAACATAAGTGTTTCAAATTTCATTAGAATACGCCGATAGTTATGATGTTATTGCCAAATAATTTCCCGGCTAAATTTGGGAGGACTTTGGCAATTATATCATTCGAAAGAAAATGTAAAACAACATAAAGTTTTTAAATTTTGTTATAATTGGCCCTACAGTTACAATTGTATTACCCAAAGAACAGAATCAAATCGGGGACTGAACAACCAGTCGAGCGACAGAGTGAGATATAGTGTCACACGCGACTAAAAAACCCACACGAAAAATGGAAAGCGGATTCCAAGATTTTTTTTTAACTTTATTTATTCCATTTTAATGGAATACATAAAGGATTACTTTACAAGGATGGTATATAAATAGGGTAAAACTAAGCGACGCTCCGCATACGTAGAACGAAAGGATACAAATCAGAGAGGGCGTGAAGACTATAAATAAAATACACACTCTCACATTTTGCAGAGATCTTATCTATGGCTTTACCCTTTGGTACCTTCATGCAATCCCCATTTTCTGCTCATTTTTTTTATATTTTTCACACCCTCTCTGTTTTTTATCCTTTCGTTCTACGTATGCGGAGCGTCGCTTAGTTTTTTCCTATTTATATACCATCCTTGTAAACTAATTCTTTATGTATTCCATTAAAATGAACTGAATAAATTTAGAAAGTACTTGGAATCTCCTTTTCATTTTTCGAGTGGGATTCTTTTGCATATATATAAAGGGTTTTGACAAAATAATTGGAACACGGGTTAAATTCAATGAATATTTATTTAATACGGAGTTGGTCCTCTTTTTTCTTTCTGAACAGCGTCGATGCTTCTTGTAATTGATTCATACAGCTTCCTGACTTCATTGAGAGGAATCTTGAGCTATTCTTCTTGCAATACCTGCTCCAGCTATTACAGACACGACTTCTAAATTGTCGCTTCAAGATGCACCAAATATATTCAATAATATTAAAATCTGGAGATTGCAGGGGCCACTCCATGTGTTGTAGCTCACTCCTATGCTATTCATACCAATTCTTAACTACATAAGTGGTGTGTATTGAGGCATTTTAATTTTGGAAAATCACTTACCATTAGGAAATAATGTCTGAACCATGAAATGGACTTTATCTTCCAAAATATTCAGATATTCGTTGTTGTAGATCCTACCATGCAAGGCAACTAATGGAATAAGAGAATTCGAAGATATGGCTGACCAAACCATCGCTGACTATCCTCCGTGCTTCAATATAGGAAAAAGGCAGTCAGGATTAAAAGTTTTTCCGGGTTGCCACCACACATAAACACGCCCTGCAGTGGGGAAAAGAGAAAAATTGGACTCGTTGGAGAATATCACTTTCTTCCAATGGTCTATCGACCACCTCTTGTGATCTCTACACCAGTCCAGCCTTTTCTGAATTTTTTGATGAGAAAGCAGAGGTTTCTTGAAGGTGGTTCTTCCATTTTATCCGGCTTTATTGAGCTCACGGAGAACAGTTTTGGTCGAAACAGGGCTAGTGAAATGTTTATTCAACTCTGCAGTCACTTTAGGGGCAGTTGTCCGGGAGTTTCATCACAATGCGTTTCAACACTCGTTGGTCTCTTTCATAGAGCTTCGAAGTCCTACCGGATTTACTCATTCTACTGGAGGTTTTGCCATGCTTCCTGAATTCTATCATGGCCCTTGATATGGTAGGTCTAGAAAAACGGAGGAGTTTATCTGTTCTAATGACGGAAGCTCCCGCAATTCGAGCTGCAACAACTGCCCTTTTTCGAACTCAGTGAGGTTCACGAATTTTAGCATCTACACCACAGTCTGAAAAAGAAATACAAAAAATCATTGAAGTTGATAAATAAAACTATCTACCTACAATAAAAACAAAACGCTCATAAGAAAATTTAGACGGATATTCGTAATATAATGGCTCATTGAAATATTGGTGTTAAATTTTATTTCTACTGTTGCAATTATTTTGTCCAACCACAACGTATATATATATATATATATATATATATATATATATATATATATATATATATATATATATATATATATATCGATTTATTTGCAAACCATGTTTCGACGGAGACATCCATCATCTTCAATCGTTGATTAATTTGCCAGCGATTCAAGATGACCGATGTCTCCGTTCAAACCTGGTTTCGCAAATAAATCGATTTTAACACTTTGTTTTTTTCCTATATATATATATATATATATATATATATATATATATATATATATATATATATATATATATATATATTGATTTATAAATTTTTTCATATTTTAGATCTTTCGCCATCAATGACTGCATTCTTTGTTTTAAAATTTAGTTGTGAAATTATTTCCTCATTTTGGTCATCATTAGGCCCCGCGTTTTTTCTTTATATCTCCTCATCTGTTTGTGGACGATACCTCATTGCTCGCTGTACTTCATAATCAATTGATTCGGCAAAAAAGGAGGTTGGCGCGCATCAATCCACTGAAAACTTCTCACCCCTTGAGATGCCCATTCAACCCCCCCCCCCCCCCACACATCAAGAATGTATTTTCACTCATAATCATTTGTTTGCCATTCCGACGGCGTCTTTTTTCTGATCTTAGAAGCAAAAAAAAAGGATTTTTTTCTCCGCAACGCCTCGGAGAGTTGCGCACCCACCGGTCACTACCAAATAAAAAAAAAGTTTTCTCTGTGAATATTCCAAATATTTTAACCTCAACAATTCTGGATAATAATAATATTAGTAATGATAATAGTTATGGTCATAATATTAGTAAAAATAATAGTTATGCTAATAGTAATAGTAATAATGATAATGATTATGATAATAATATTAGTAATAATGATAATAATTATGATAATGGCAATAATAATAATAACAATAATAATAATTATTCTCACCACTTAAGATGCCCAATATGAATAATAATAAGAAGAATAAATAATGCTTCATTCTAAAATCTTTTGAGCCAAACTATGTCCGTTCTCCATCATTTTAATAAATTGTGACAATTAATTTAAATATCTAAAGTTCAGAGAAGTAATCCTTCTTTAGTTTTGAAGTAAAACATTTCCTTTATTTTGAAAATGTTTTAGAGGGTAAAATATTTACTAAATTAACTGATTATTATCCATACATATTTTTAATGATATTTTAATACATTTCAACCACCAGTCTTTAAATCGGTGGTCCTTTCAAGTACCATGTCTGAAACGTACGACACACTTGCTACAAACATCCCAATCAAATATTGTTTTCTTCAACAATTGTGAATAATGAATAGTATCCACATCAATTTGGATATTTTCACTATGGATAATAAGATCTCAGGAATATTTCGAGACGGATCATACAATTGTGTAATTAAACCATAGTTTATTGGTTTAATTTGTTTTATTGATATTTTTTTGTTTTTTAATACCTTTTATAGATTTCTAAGTTAATTTCTATCTAATAAACAGGTACTCGTCATAAACAGAACCCAATAGCTACATCATAACAAGTTCAAATACCTTAAGGAATAAGAATCAATAAGTAGCTTCTGATACTTTATAAATTTACTGAGTAATATTGGTTACATTCGTTACAAAATATAAAAAAGTTGAAATAAATCCACCAAAATCTATTAACTTATTAAACTCAAATAATTTCTTATATTATATTTGTGAGTATGACTACATTGACTATTATTGAGACTAGTAACTGTTAAGCGCTTTATGAAGAAATACAAGCTTACTGGCCTTCTCAATTCCTAGTCTGTTTCGGATTTTGGAGTGTACATATCCAGAAGTTGAAAATACTCTCTCTAAACTTGAGGTTAAAGCTGTGGCAGTTAAAAATGACTTGACATTTTATACAGTCTTTTGAAGTAATCTTCTTTGCAAGGATATGCCTTCCACCATAAAACTGGAGAGACATGTTCTAAAACACCCTTCTCAAACAAATGCGGCTTAACAAAGGGGTGAGCTTTACCCTTTAGTTTAATCAAGATTGTAATTCTGATACCTAGGATCTAACAGAAATACTAGCAAATAAGTGTTTGTTATAGCTCGACTTGTATCGGCGGTTGGCTACTGAAAATTCTTACTGAGAAAGAATGCCTCTTAAACTAGATAGAAGAGTTTTTCAGATGCTACTCGTATGAGCATCGTTTAATTTACATTTATTGTTCTTAAATTTGTGTAACGCTTGAAATACTTGTTTAAGTCGTTCAAGAACATCTTCCACATTCTTTTTCAGATTAAATTTAATAATTTTTCAAAAACAACTTTATCATTTAGTGACATATTAGCAAGGATATGCCAATTATTAAAATAACTCATGAGAGTATCTGCTAGATAATTCCAACGTGTATCTGCTGGCGATATGAGTATTTTACTTCCATGCTGTTCATAGATTCCTGCTGGCTCATGTTTATTACGAATATGTTTTATCACTTGAACTATAGGACTTTTCACACCTGGAATGTCAAGGTCTTGAGCAACTATTTGTAATGTGGGCAGGGGTATTCATATATAATAATATTTAAGTTTTTTTCTTTTAAATTGCTTCTCATACCACACATATTTGCTGCATTGTCTGTCACGAAACTCTTTATTTGTACTTAAAATTCAATTCAGTTGTGTGCTTTGATCCAGATGTATCAATTGTTTTAACTAAATAGCTGTTTCCTTTAGCAAATATTGATACACAAATTATGAGTTTATTGTGTACGTTGCTCCAGCCATCAAGGGCCATACATACTGTTTTTCCCTTTAGGTCTGCCTTGCATTTTAGAATTTATTCCCCCCGTAAGGGGCGCGGCGATTTGCCATCCTGGCCGCCGTGCTGACGGGATCCAGCGCCCCGTCCGACCCCAGCTTAGCCTCTCTTCCTTCCTTCAGATAGCCTGTATTCCTATCCTACCTCGTCGCTTTTCATACAACCTCTCCCACAACTTTCTCTGGTCAGCCTCTAATTTCACAGGGTAGAAGCTGACCTTCTTCTCAGCCAATCGTCCCGGATCGGGGCTGAGGGGGGAGGGGACAATGTCCCCTAACCCCTGAGCTCCGGTCTGGCGTGGTTGGCTTTTAACAACCTGCTTCATCCCCACCCATACCTTCCTCACATCCCTTTTCCTCTCGTCTTCAAAATCTATCCGTTTTACGCCGTGTTCAAGGTGGAGCCGCCATGCCGAAGGACTGCCAGGCCACCAGGCGGGAGGGGTGGTCCCAAATGGCGGCGCCTGGCTCTGCCGGGCCTGTAAGCACCTCTTGCAGTGCGGGCTACTGCAAGAGGTGGTGAGCGATTGCGTCCCGTAAAACAAAGAGGGTCACCATGCCCAATGATGAAACAAAAAAACATCTCCCCTTAATTCCCCCTATAACAACAACGGAGCCGCCCTCGTGCAGCTCCACAGAAAAGATGGAGGTCCCCCCCCCCCTGTGCTTGCGCAGGGGACCCTCCATACCTCTTTAACCGGAGAGGAGGCTTACTACTCTCCTACGCCTACGGGTGTAGGGGACTCCCCCTCACCCCCTTCTCTGGAGGTGCTTTCGGGCACCTCCCTATCTCCAGCGGCAGTCCCTCCTATGCTTTCTAAGGGGACTGCCAAGAAAGCCAGCAGGCAGCCCATTGCCGACCGCCCCTCGTACAAGCGGCTCGGTAGGGCAAACCCCCTTAGGGGGGAGAGGGAAGCCAGGCCCCTTCGGTCGCTTCCCTCAAAAGACCTGCTGGCAAAAATATTAAACCTTGCCGGGGTCAAGGCCTGTGCCTCCCCACTAAAGGCTTATGACGCTGCCAAGGGGACCTGCGATGTCCTGGGAGGGGATGGCCAACTGGAGGTCCCTCCTGTGATAGACATGGTCCTTGAGGAAAACCAGCCTCAGACGGTAGGGCCTTCCATGGGGGGGAATCCGGGCTTGGCGCCAAGCACCGAACCCGAATCCGCCCCTATGCAAGGTCCTCATCAAACGGCTGTGGATTCTCAGGCAGGACAAGGAGGGGAGGGATCTCCTCCGGATGAATCCCCTGCGCCCACCGGGACCTTCTCCATTTCAGAGAAGGACCTGGCTGATGCCGGTCCATCTGGCCTGGAGGCTTCTACCGGCGGGGGTGAAAAGCGGGTTCATTCCCCGCCCTCCTCTCCTAAAAAGAAGAAAAAGACAAGAAAGACGAAAAAGACTCGGGGCTCCTCTCCATCCGCGGGGGCTGCGGGGACGGATGGGTCTGCTGCCACTTTGGTAGGCGACCAAGCCAAGATCGGCACATCCGGCCCCTCTACCCCCTTGTGTGCGGAGCCCCTGACTAAGACCAAGAGTGCACAGGGCGGAGCCTCGATGACATCGGGGCCCCTCATTCAGATGTTACCTGGCGTTTTCGAGCCCGCTGGCTTCAAACGCTTCCTCGTTATTCGCTCCACTGATGGCACCATGTTGTCCAAGGGCAACATGATCCATCAGAGGAGAGGATTAGCTAGTGCAATTGGTAGAGAGCCGAAGGTAACCCGTTTCTCGGACGGGAGCCTTCCGGCGAATGCGGCGAATCCCGCCGAGGCGGCCAAGATAAGTGCTCTTCGGACACTTCATGGCACCCCGGTGAGTGTGACGCCGCACTCTACCATGAACTTTGTAAAAGGAGTAGTTTATGCGAGGGAACTCGTTGACTACTCCATAGAAGACATCACCCTAGAGCTGGCCGACCATGGGGCGGTCAAGGTCGAACGTGTGATGAGAAAACAGGGAGGGGCCTCGAGACCCACCCCTACACTCTTCGTCACGTTCGACTGTGACAAGCTCCCTGAGTCGGTGCGTGCCGGTTGGTACCGCTACCGCGTGAAGGCATTCGTGCCACTGCCGCGGCGGTGCTATTACTGTCACCGCTTCGGCCATACGAATCGCTCATGTAGACGTGCAAAATCGGGGTCACCCGAAGTCTGTGTAAATTGCTCCAAGGTCGCACACGATAAGTCCAAATCGTGTGTGGCCAAGTGTGTCAATTGCGGAGAGCCGCACCCTGCTTCTTCGAAGCAATGTGGTGCATATCTCCTTGAGAAAGAAATCCTGACGTTCAGGCCCAGGATCGACTCTCATTCCGCGAGGCTAAGGACTTGGTCCTGGCGCGCCCGGCTCTGCCTGGGACGTCATATGCCTCAATAGTTAGAAAAGCACCCTCTGCTCCTGGCCCATCCAGGCCAACGAGCACGGTTGTTTCCGCGCCCATTCAGAGCCCTTCTGCGGGCTCTACTACACCAGGGCGCTCCCCTGGTAGAGCTGGCGGCAAAAAGGGTTCACACCCAGCCCCGGCTAATACCAGGGCTCCCCCCTCTTCCCCCAGCGTGACCGTTTCCCGTAAGGCGAAACGGCCACGCGCCTCCACAGAGTCGTTAGACTCACAGGAGGCAACACCCCTGAAGATGGTCGCTAGGCCATCTTCCGGGGTTCCTAAAGCTGTTCCCCGAAAGGAGGACAGCAACAAAGAAGCTTCGGCCCCTTCGCCCACGCCCCGAGGTGGAGCGAGTGGCTCGGAGACGGTGGTTCCTCGAAAAGAGGGCCCCCCGCCTCCCAAGCCGCAACGCCCGCTTAAGGTTTCGAGGCGGAGGGAGGAAAAGACTCGCATGGCGAGCCCAACCTCCCCCAATAAGTCCTCGAAGGCGACAGCGCCTTCAGCGCTTTGTCCGGCCAACAGCGCCCGGGGTTCTGCCCCCGGGAAGCGTACGGCCATTCCCGTGAGGGTCTTCAATTCGAGGAGGGCCCCCGCGTCTCCTCCGAGCTAGGCCTGGAGGGCATATTCCTTCAATGGAATTGCCGTGGACTCCGGGCCAACTGGGAGGAGCTGCGGAGGCTCGTCTCGTCCCGTTCCCCGTTAGCTATCTTTTTGCAGAAGACCATGCAAGGCGCGTGCCCCCTGCCTGCCCTCCCGGGGTATAAGGATTTTGCGACCCCACCACCGCGGGATGGCCGGGCTGGGGGATGCGCGGTTTACACCCGGCATCATGTCTCCGTTCTTCCTTTCTCTTTAGATACCTCCTTTCAGGCAGTGGCTGTGCAGCTGCACCTGGATAGGAGGTATACTATCATTTCTGCGTACATTCCACCGTCAGCTGACTTCGACCCGGGGGACTTCCGCCGCGTCGTGGCACGGTTGCCGAGGCCCTATCTCTTGCTTGGAGATCTGAACGGCAGGCATCCTCTCTGGGGAGATTACTCCATAAATCCCAGGGGACAAGTCCTTGCCGATCTGATCGAAGAGCTTGAGATGGGTGTCCTAAACGTGGATGAGTTTACGCCGGACACCGCTTCATTTTCTTGCCTTGACCTATCTTTGTGCTCTTCGGATGCACAGCCTGATTTTGATTGGGGGGTGGTCGATGACCTCCATGGTAGTGATCACTTTCCCATTCAAATATCATTTTCAGGGCAACTGCCGCCTGAGAGACCACCTCGGTGGTGCTTGGCGCGGGCGCGGTGGCCTGCATTTCAGGAAATGACTGAATTCTCTATCTCAGTCGAGGAGTTTAGGTCGGTAGATGAGGCCGTTGAGTTCTTCTCCGGCAACCTCATCGCCGTGGGCCTGACTACTATTCCTAGGACGTCTGGCCGTTTTGCACGCCGACCACTCCCATGGTGGTCGGCCGAGTGTGAGACGGCCCTCAAACAGAAGCGTTATGCCTACATGCGCTATAAGCGCCGCCCGAACGATTTCACTGTCGCTGAATTTCGTCGGGCTAGGGCTAGGTTCCGGTATATTTCGAAGCACGCCCGCCGCTCTTCTTGGCGGGCATACGTGTCTTCACTTAACGGGAAGACCCCTTTAGCTGAGGTGTGGAAGCGAGTCAAAAGGATTCGGGGCAAGTTCTCGCAGGACCCCCCTCCCGTTCTCCAGCAGAATGGGACCGCAATCTCGGACCCCGCGTCCGTGGCGGAATCCTTAGCGACCGCTTTTTCCGCATTCTCTAGCCGTGATGCTGCTCCGCCAGCATTCAATGCACGTCGTGATGTCGCGGAAGGCCGCCGGCTGGACTTTACCTCCAGAGGCGGAGAACCCTTCAACGACAAGTTTACTGTGAGTGAGTTGCGTTCCGCTCTCGCTTCGTGCGCGGACACCGCCCATGGTCCGGACGATGTCCCGTACGCCATGCTTCGACACCTGGGTGAGCGAAGCATGGCCTTCCTGTTAGATTTGTTCAACAGGATCTGGGTGGAAGGTCTTCTCCCAGACTCCTGGCGAATCGCTACTGTGCTCGCCTTTCGCAAGCCGGGGAGAGATCACTCTACTCTGACCGGTTTCCGCCCAACCTCTCTAACCTCTTGCGTGTGCAAGTTGATGGAGAAATTGGTAAATGTCAGATTAGCCTATTTCCTGGACAGCGGAGGCCATCTGTCTTCTGCGCAGTGCGGCTTCCGTAAGTTCCACTCCACGTCGGATGCTCTGCTCCGACTGGAAAACGCCGTCTGCGAGGCTTTCCTTCGTAGACAGCACTACGCCACGGTGTTTTTCGATCTGGAGAAGGCCTATGATACCGCATGGCGATACGGTATCATGGAGACTCTCCACACGATGGGGGCGAGTGGACGCCTCCCAATGTTTATATCTGAATTTTTGCGAGATCGTCGATTCCGCGTACGGGTGGGGGGAGCCCTCTCCGGCCCAAAGGAGCAGGAAGAGGGTGTCCCGCAGGGAAGTGTCCTCAGTGTCACACTCTTTGCCCTGAGCATCAACGGCATCACCTCGGTGCTGCCGGAAGATGTTCTCGCTACGCTCTACGTGGACGACCTTTCGATCTCTTTTGGCGCGGCCCAGATGCCAACTCTGGAGCGTCGACCCCAACAGGCATTGAACCGCGTCTCTCGCTATGCCGAAGCGCACAGGTTTCGGTTTTCTTTGGCCAAGACTAAGGTGGTGCACTTCTGCCGCCATCCACGGCTTCACCCCGACCCAGATTTGTTTCTTAATGGGGTGCGCCTGGATGTGGTTGAGTCGCACCGTTTCCTTGTTCTTGTATTCGACCGACGCCTCACCTGGGAGGCTCATATTCGCAGCCTTAAGGTCTCTTGTACCCGCGCCATGGACATTCTCCGTTCCGTGACGTTCAGCGCTTGGGGCGCTGATAGGGCTACCGCCTTACTTTTTTATCGATCCTTTGTTCGCTCGAAGCTCGACTACGGATGCGAGTTTTATGCATCCGCAGCCGAGCGTTTATTGCGGAAGGTGGATTCGATCCACCACACCGGCCTTCGCCTTGCGACCGGTGCCTTCCGCACTTCCCCCATTGAGAGCCTGTTGGTCGATGCTGGGGAGCTGCCACTCGCTCTGCGCCGTGTGCAGTGCATCACTCGCCTGTACGCGCGAGCCCGGCGCCTCCCTCAGTCGCCAACAGCTCTCACTGCATCCGCAGCTGATCTCGATGGTGCCTATGCCGCCGAGAGACGCCAGTCATACCCTAAGCCCTTTGGGTTTAGGGCCAGGAAACTCCTTCGAGAGGTAGATATAGCTCTCGGGCCGGTGGCGCCCCTGGTTCTGCCCAGGACGCCACCCTGGAGGGTACCACATTTGGCTATTTGTCGCCACGCCTCTGCTCCCAAAGCTTGTACTGCGCCGGGAGTATTGCGTTCGACCTTTTTGGAGCACACATCGTGTCACGCTGGAACCGTGCCAGTGTATACGGATGGCTCCAAGTCCCAAGAGGGGGTCGGCTTCCACGCCGTATCCCCTCTGTTTGAAGTCAGCGGGGCTCTACCAGGCGCTGCGTCTGCCTTCACGGCCGAGCTGGTGGCAATACACCACTCGGTACGGGAGATTACGCGACGTGCCCGGTTCGGAGACCGGATTGTGATCTATAGCGACTCACAAAGCGCCCTGAGTGCTCTCGGGGCATTGGAATCTCCGCATCCCCTGGTTCGCGATATCCGTGACGCCACGGTTTTGGCGAACCGGGCAGATGTCGAGATTATCTTCTGCTGGGTTCCTGGACATGTAGGAATTGCGGGGAATGAGCGCGCCGATGAGGGCGCCAAAGAGTCCGCGAGGACTCTGCGACCGGACCAGCGTTTCGCTCTTCCTCACACCGACTACATGGCAGGAATACGGGCAGCTCTTCGGACTGCTTGGCAAAGAAGATGGGAGACGGTCGAAGGGAACTTAAAGTTGCGTGCCATTGCGCCGCGACTGTTCCCATGGACCTATCCCCCAATGCCGCGGCGGCTTCAGGTTGCTTTCTGTCGTCTCCGAATCGGACACACTCGTGTGACGCATCGCTATCTGATGGAGCGCTCGCCTGCGCCCTATTTCAACGACTGCGTCGTCCCCCAGACTGTTCGGCACATTCTTGTCGAATGTCCCAGTCTGGGTGATCTTCTCGCACGATACCTGTCCCAGTACCGGGATGGGCGGGGTCGCTACCGCCTGTCCCTTGTGCTTGGGACAGATTCGTGCACACTGACTTGTGGACTTGTTGACTTCTTGGGGGAGGCCGGCCTTCTCCCTATTATTTAAGCAAGGTTTGTTTGTTTTTTTTGTTGTTTTTTGTTGTTGTTTTTTTGCATTTGTTTTGTTTTTTGTTTGTTTGTTTTTTTTTTCTCTAGTTGCACGCTCCTGCGCCGGGGGGACCTCTCCCCGACGACGCACCAGCTTGCTTCCTTTCCCCCTTCTGGGGTGTTGTTTTTTTTTTCTCTTTAGTTTCATTTTAAAGTAGCCTAGAACTAGGCCAGTTTTAATACGGCGACTAATGCCCAAGTAGGCAGTCGCCAGATGAGCTCTTAAAAAAAAAAATAGAATTTATTCCATATGAACCTTGTCAAGAATACTTACTGCAATGTCTTTTCTTGTAGAATGTTCATAACTACGAAAATAGCAACCGTTTGATCAAGTATTCTCTTTAACTAATAACCTTGAAGAAGCACTGCTAGTCTGCTACACCATAAGAATACACACGTGACAGGACACACTTGATTAATGCCATTATAATAAATTTGTTATTATATAAAACTAATATAAGTCCATAAATATAGTAGAAAACACTCAACACTACTCTTTAACAAGCACAGCTCATTTGCATCTATGTGTAGACGCCAAGCAGATTCGCGTCTACCGAGATCAAAAGTGTTTGATACAGGAACAAAACAAACTTTGTTTCGCACTCAAACGACCTTGCTTACCTGCTTATCGTTTAAAATATTTATTTTCCTGATATTCAGGGTTAGATGGAAAGATCGTTCTCCAACTTGAAGGCATTCGAGCACAAGCTTGGATTGGCCTCCAATTAGAACAATTTCAAAGCCATTCCTTAGGAGATTTGATTGCGAACAACTGACCTCCTAACCTCAGTACACCATGCGGAATCAGTACACTAGTGCATTTCTGGCTCTGTCAGCAGCCTACTCTCAGCCAGAGAACTACACATAAACGCAGCTTGGCTGCTTCGAAAACTAAACTGCCAACCTGCAGCACTGCACTACACTGTGCTGTGTACTGATGCCTTAGCCCACTCGGCTACTCAAAAGACCATCACTGCTGTAAAACTAGGTGCTAAACTTAGAAATGAATGGTATTGGTTGGCATAAGCTATATTTTTGCGTTTCAATCATAGAACTTATAGTATTATATACTAATATTATTTAGATTTGTTGCAATGCATTTGGGTAGGTTTTTATGAAAAACTAATATTTATACTTTAAAAAATTTGAATCCTAGGTTAATTGAAGCTGGTAAAAACTGAACCTATCTCTGATTTTTAATCAAATAAAGTTACTAAGTTAGTCAGTTAATTCTACTAGTTTTTACATAATCAGTGGTTCAGTGAATATATAGAGGTGAATAGAAGAACCAAAGATACGAGATTAATATTCTGCGCTTGGCTGGGCTTACCAAAGGCTTGTAATTGAGAAAGCACTGAGAGGAATAATGTAAAAAAATAATTGTTAATTCCAACGAACAAAAACAAGCAAGACAAAAGTGAGGCTTACGTTTACGATTATGGTCAGGGTAAATTTCACTACCAGTCCGGCAAGCGAGTGTTACCACAACAAGACTTAGGTGGTTATAATGGGGGCTTCGCTGCGCAAAACGAACCGTAATTAGTTATTTACTAAGTGTGAATGAATCTCCTTCCCTCGAATTCTCCATTTTTCTTCTAGAAATCTTATAGGATGCGTGGTCTCTTACCGTCACTAGGACCACAATGTTTTTAGCTCCACACACTGGGCATAATTTCTTCGCTCGACGCTAATAAGTTTACAGCACTTCCCATTTTCACTACTTTGATATATTTTTGTCATAGCTGAGGAGCCGCCAAGCGGTCTGGACTTAATTCCATTTCCACACGAGAAATGCTAGTTTTATTACTCGGTCGCCAATTTTTTTTTATATTTGACTTCTCGGCTTCCCATTTCAATTCCTAACCAATTTACAAATAAATATATATATACATCCGCGAGGAACTTGCTGCAATTCTTCCTCTTCCTGCGAGGCACTTTGCTGGTATTTGGTGCACATAGTTGTATAAAGTATAAAGAATATTTAAATAATAATTTAATACATTTGCATCATTTAACTTGAGAATAACATGACAGATAAGAAAAATTATTTAAACCATCCAATCCTGCCTACCACACAAATAAAAAATATTTATTCTCTCACAAATAGACAATTGTGACAAATTTGATCGGGATTCTAAGTTCACAACTTGATAGTGGGGAACTCCTGAATCCGCCTACTTCGAATACCACCAATAGGTAAAACCCATAGTTCATTAATGAACCTATCGGATTACTTTTCATTAAGAAAATCAATGTCAATAATATCCGATATTATCTTTCTATGGACTTCCCATCTGACGTAGATAAAATCTGATCCGGCTATCCCCTTCCCCTTGATGTAAATGAGTATATGAATGGGCTTAGATGAATGAAATGATTTAATTCCATCAAGTACCTTTAGTGGTTAGAGTGCTTACGTTCATTGCATTTCAATTAAGTGGTGGAGACGGAAATTTAATAAACACTTGGTCGTAGTTTTTCGGATCATTCTTATTTTAGATATAAAAATGAACTAAAGTGATCAAATAGATTCAAGTCCTTGACGTCTTACACTATGCTATAATAATATTTGAATTTGAAATACTAGAGAAAAAGGTGAAATTGGAAAATATATTCTTTTCATTTGAAGCTCGCATAAGGTAAATTGGTGAAGTTAATTGGTTGTTAAAACTCGAAATGTAATTCGAACACTCACATATGGTATATATATATATATAGATATATAGATAGATAGATAGATATCGCTTATCATTAAGACACACAACATTTGCTGCAAAATAGCTGGTAGGAAATAAATAGAAAAGGCAGGAACAAGCTTCATTTGCCCTAAGTTCTGCGCTGAGGAGCTGCCTTAAAAGCAGCATGAAATAAATCTAATCCGGGTACAACATGAACCCTTTGCGGGGAGCTAACTTCGAGAATATAAGTGCTCGCAGATAAACAAACACACACCACAAGTAGAGACAAAGAGGGACAAGTGACTACTCAACTACGACACTAAACTAAAGATTTGTTCTACTCAAACTTCCATAGTCGCTAAGTGAAGTGATTCTCTCCTCATTTCTTGAAAAGGTGCAAACTCACAAAGATTGTTGTTATAAACAGGGTATTAGAATACAGCCTTGGCCAAAATTATGGGGGGTGGGTATGAAAAAGTGGGGAATATGATTGAAACTCATTTACTTCATACTTGAAATAATACAAATAAATATTTTTGCGTATATTCTATCAATAATTTATATTTTATGTTTCCTCCTTTTGCTTTTATAACGCTTTTGATGCGTTTTTGCCTACTTGAGACTAAGATATCACAGGTGCTTGGCTCAATTTTCCGCCACTCTTCATGAATTTTGGCTGTTATTTCACTTTTTGAGGAATATTTGTGCAGCCTCACTTTTGGGCCCAAGTATGACCACAAATGTTCAATGGGGCTGAGGTTATTAGATTGAGGAGTCTATTCCATAAAGGTCACCCCTTTCTTAAGTGAACAACAGTCCTGGACCTGAATATGACATGCAGCTCCAAGCCATTGCAGTACCACCTCCAAATTTGAGTGATGGGACAAAACATCTCGGATCACAGTTTTCTCCAACTCTTCGATGAACATAAACAGCACAATGGGTTCCAAAGATCTGAGGAGAAATACAAATTTTAATGATAATTTTTGGTATTCGATAGAAATTTTGGTATTCAATAAAAATGTGTACAACGTAATAAATTGATGGAAACTAATAGGGGGTACCTACCTCAAAGTTTCTTGCATCAGACCAAACAGGTTTAGCCCAATCATCACCAGTCTAATTTCATGCTCTTTTGCCCAAGACAATTGCTTCTTCCTGTTCACCTTAGAAAGCCACGTTTTAATTCTAGCCTTATATCCTTTGAATCAAGCTTCTAATAACCTTCTTCTTACTCGGCATCTTGATTTATCTTTGTTTGTTGCTGCCCGAAACTCAGCAGCTACATCAGAAGAGGTTTTGTTTCCTATCGGCCAGAGATGTCCTTTTCAGCAACCTCTCTTCCCTCGGCGTCGTCCACATTTTGCGACCTTGATCATCATGGTTATTGCAAGAATCGGTCTCATTGTACCTTATAATGGTGGTTTCTCGATCGTTTCAATATTCTTGTAATTTTGACATGAGGTAATCCTTCTCTATACAAGGCAATTATTTGCGCTCTTTGAGTTTCAGGAATCTGTTTCTTCGTAGAGATTGTTAAGAAAAGATTACCACTTGTAAGTTAACAATAAGATAATCACTGAGAAAATAGAAATAAATATTAGTACCACACATTGAATGGCAGAAGGTTGCCTCAACCACATACAAAATATGCAAAAACGCATTGAAGCGGTTATAAAAGCAAAATGGAAACATATAAAATACTAATTATAGATGGGATATTATTATATTATATTATATTGTTTCCAATTATTATGTGAATGAGTTTCATTCGTATTCTCTATTTTTTTACCTGCTCCATAATTTTGGCCAAAGTTATATGCTTTGATCTGAGCCTCTGTGCGTGCTTAAAATTATATGTTCGTTCAGGCTTTAAAAATGCCCCCGCATAAATATTTGGGGTAGCTGAGATTATGTAGCTTTCCTCGCCAATTCTAATTATTTTAAAGCGGGTGTTTATTTATTCTTTTTTCTGTTTTGGTCTATTCGTATCATTGTGCTTCACAACTAATTATCATGCCTTGATATGCTACTGCCAACACCTCTTATTTCATTGCGAAACCTGGGTCAAGTTTAGAACTCTCATTAAGAACGGAATGTTACCTTTGTTGTTTTTTGTAAATACACTGGTCTGTAACTTTACTCCTAGAAGATTTCTGCATAATATCATAGATTGATCTTTACTCCTTCAAACTACACAGACCTTTACATCTCCCCAAAAGGTAAAACTTATCATGCTTTATGCAAGTATCATCACCGAAGTGACATTTCTTACAGGAATTTATTAAATCGTGATAGCTTAATAGGATAATTTGAAGCACCCAATGTTATTTAATTCCCGTCACTCATTTACGTTAAAGCAATTTTTTGTAATTGATTTTTTGACTTTCATCCATAATCTGTTATTTTTTCTCGTAATAAATACAACCCAAACAGGCTCTTTCGACAGTTTTTTAAAGAAAGATAAAGGGTGAAGTTAAAAAACTGAAAATAGGTGGAATTACACAGCCCACATAGACTAGTTGGAACGCTAGAGTTCAGAAGGGTTAGTAACTTCCCTGAAACTTCCAATATTGTACTTCATAACAAAAACTTTCGAGATCAATGGATGGAACCAGCTGTTGCTTACGTGTATCGACCAAATTTGTAATATTGGTACACATAAACATGCAGTAGAACGATGTAAGTCAACAACATCCTAATTTGTGTTGTAAGAAAACACTATTAATATTTCATTAACAAAGAGCACGTGTAATTCAGATATTATTCGTGGAAAGAAGTAAGTAGTGAAAATCACCGAATTTATAGCAATAGGTAAAAAATGGTCGTAGATAATGAGACGGAAAAGGAAAATACTGCATCCGCAATTTCGCCTCTATTTACAAACGCTCTAATAGAGAATGTGTGCTGAGCGCTTTTGGGAATATAGGCAAAAGCGCTTCGGCTCTTCTTTTCCTGTAGGTAATTTACCTTCTTAACCAATTAACTGCCCATTTTTTACCTATTTTTTTTCAATTGACACATTTTTTTAATTTTATAATATGAAAAAGTGTCCTTGTTTTAGGACACTAAGCGTTAAAGGGATCATCTTAACATTAAAGTGAGCTTCTTTTTTTAAGCTTATCTAGATACTAGAGATAAAGAGTGTAAGGGCAGTGACAAACACCATTTCCCCCACAAGGGGGTGCACCTAAAGACTGTTAGACCTAGCACCAGGAGGAACTACCTAGGCTTTAGCCCTTCTAGATATCTCTTTACCCTTTTCGCCAATATCTACCAATCCCCTTTTACCTATTGCTATGACTAGTGGCTAATTTTGCAGGCTAATCACTGATCAGCATCCATCCACGTCTCCCCTGTTAGGCTCTGAAGCGGAGGGGTTCAATCCATCCTTCTTGGTTGTGGTTCTGTGGTATTTCGCCATTGTTTAGGAGAAAATTTCACTCCTTACCAATCGACAAATACCACGAACTTTTTCACACTCTCGCTTTGTGGTCTGATGCCCCGTAAGGGGCGCGACGATTTGCCATTCTGGCCGCCGTGCTGACGGGACTCAGCACCCCGTCCGGCCCCAGCCTAGCCTCCCTGTCTTCCTTCAAAACACTTGTTTCCTCTCTTTTCACACAACCTCTCCCACAACTTTTTCTGGTCAGCCTCTAATTTCACAGGGTAGATGCTGACCTTCCTTTCAGCCAACCGTCCCGCATCGGGGCTGAGGGGGTGGGGGACAATGTTCCCTAACCCCTGAGCTCCGGTTTGGGGTGGCTGGTTTTTAACTACCTGCTTCATCCCCACCCATACCTTCCTCACATCCCTTTTCCTCTCGTCTTCAAAATCTATCATTTATACGCCGTGTCCAAGGTGGAGCCGCCATGCCGATGGACTGCCAGGCCACCAGGCGGGAGGGGTGGTCCCAAATGGCGGCGCCGGGCTCTGCTGGGCCTGTAAGCACCTCTCGCAGTGCGGGCTACTGCGAGAGGTGTGCGCTATTGCATCCCGTATTAAAAGAAGGGTCACCATGCCCAATGATGAAAATCACACCAAAAAAACCCAACCCCCAACTTCCCCAAGAACAACGGAGCCGCCCTCGGGCAGCTCCAGCAAAAAAATGGAGGTCCCGCCCCCTGTGCTTGCACAGGGGACCCTCCATATTTCTCTAACCGGAGAGGAGGCTTACTCCTCTCCTTCGCCTACGGGTGCAGGGGACTCCCCCTCACCCCCTTCTCTGGAGGTGCTTTCGGGCACCTCCCTTTTCCCAGCGGCAGTCCCCTCTTTTCTTTCCAAGGGGACTGCCAAGAAAGCCAGCAGGCAGCCCTTAGCCAGCCGCTCCCCATCAAAGCGGCTCGGTAGGGCAAACCCCCTTAGGGGGGAGAGGCAAGCCAGGCCCCTTCGGTCGCTTCCCTCAAAAGACCTGCTGGCAAAAATATTAAACCTTGCCGGGGTCAAGGCCTGTGCCTCCCCAAACAAGACTGGCGACACTTCCAAGGGGACCTGCAATGTCCTGGGAGGGGATGGCCAACTGGAGGCCCCTCCCGTGATAGACATGGTCCTTGAGGAGACCCAGCCTCAGACGGTAGGGCCTTCCATGGGGGGGAATTCGGGCTCGGCGCCAAGCACCGAACCCGAGTCCGCCCCTATGCAAGGTCCTCCTCAAATGGCTGAGGGCTCCGAGGCAGTAGAAGGAGGGGAGGGATCTCCTCCGACAGGTGCCCCTACGACAACCAGGACCTTCTCCATTTCGGAAAGGGACCTGGCTGAGGCCGTTCCATCTGGCCTAGGGGCCTCTGCCGGCGGAGGTGAAAAGCGGATTCATTCCCCGCCCTCCTCTCCAAAAAAGAAAAAGACTAAAAAGACTAAAAGGACGAAAAAGACTCGGGGCTCCTCTCCATCCGCGAGGGCTGCGGGGACGGATGGGTCTGCTGCCACTTTGGTAGGCGACCAAGCCAAGATCGGCACATCCGGCCCCTCTACCCCCTCGTGTGCGGAGCCCCTGACTAAGACCAATAGTGCACAGGGCGGAGCCTTGATGACATCGGGGCCCCTCATTCAGAGGTTACCTGGCGTTTTCGAGCCCGCTGGCTTCAAACGCTTCCTCGTTATTCGCTCCACTGATGGCACCATGTTGTCCAAGGGCAACATGATCCATCAGAGGAGAGGATTAGCTAGTGCAATTGGTAGAGAGCCGAAGGTGACCCGTTTCTCGGACGGCAGCCTTCTGGCGAATGCGGCGAATCCCGCCGAGGCGGCCAAGATAAGTGCTCTTCGGACACTTCATGGCACCCCAGTGAGTGTGACGCCGCACTCTACCATGAACTTTGTGAAAGGAGTAGTTTATGCGAGGGAACTCGTTGACTACTCCATTGAGGACATCACCCTAGAGCTGGCCGACCATGGGGCGGTCAAGGTCGAACGTGTGATGAGAAAACAGGGAGGGGCTTCGAGACCCACCCCTACACTCTTCGTCACGTTCGACTGTGACAAGCTCCCTGAGTTGGTGCGTGCCGGTTGGTACCGCTACCGCGTGAAGGCATTCGTGCCACTGCCGCGGCGGTACTATTACTGTCACCGCTTCGGCCATACGAATCGCTCATGTAGACGTGCAAAGTCGGGGTCACCCGAAGTCTGTGTAAATTGCTCCAAGGTCGCACACGATAAGTCCAAATCGTGTGTGGCCAAGTGTGTCAATTGCGGAGAGCCGCACCCTGCTTCTTCGAAGCAATGTGGTGCATATCTCCTGGAGAAAGAAATCCTGGCCGTTCAGGCCCAGGATAGACTCTCATTCCGCGAGGCTAAGGACTTGGTCCTGGCGCGCCCAGCTCTGCCTGGGACGTCATATGCCTCAGTAGTTCGAAAGGCACCCTCTGCTCCTGGCCCATCCAGGCCAACGAGCATGGTTGTTTCCGCGCCCATTCGGAGCCCTTCTGCGGGCTCTACCCAACCCGGGCGCTCCCCTGGTAAAGCTGGCGGCAAAAAGGGTTCATACCCAGCCCCGGCTAAAACCAGGGCTCCCCCCCTTCCCCCAGCGTGACCGTTTCCCGCAAGGCGAAACGGCCACGCGCCTCCACCGAGTCGTTAGACTCACAGGAGGCAACACCCCTGAAGATGGTCGCTAGGCCATCTTCCGGGGTTCCTAAAGCTGTCCCCCGAAAGGAGGACAGCAACAAAGGAGCTTCGGCTCCTTCGCCCACGCCCCGAGGTGGAGCGAGTGGCTCGGAGACGGTGGTTCCTCGAAAAGAGGCCCCCCCGCCTCCGAAGCCGCAGCGCCCGCCTAAGGTTTCGAGGCGGAGGGAGGAAAAGACTCGCATGGCGAGCCCAACCTCCCCCAATAAGTCCTCGAAGGCGACAGCGCCTTCAGCGCTTTGTCCGGCCAACAGCGCCCGGGGTTCTGCCTCCGGGAAGCGTACGGCCATTCCCGTGAGGGTCTTCAATTCGAGGAGGGCCCCTGCGTCTCCTCCGAGCTAGGCCTGGAGGGCATATTCCTTCAATGGAATTGCCGTGTACTCCGGGCCAACTGGGAGGAGCTGCGGAGGCTCGCCTCCTCCCGTTCCCCGTTAGCTATTTTTTTGCAGGAGACCATGCTAGGCGCGTGCCCCCTGCCTGCCCTCCCGGGGTATAAGGGTCTTGCGACCCCACCACCGCGGGATGGCCGGGCTGGGGGTTGCGCGGTTTACACCCGGCATGATGTCTCCGTTCTTCCTTTCTCTTTAGATACCTCCTTTCAGGCAGTGGCTGTGCAGCTGCACCTGGATAGGAGGTATACTATCATTTCTGCGTACATTCCACCGTCAGCTGACTTCGACCCGGGGGACTTCCGCCGCGTCGTGGCACGGTTGCCGAGGCCCTATCTCTTGCTTGGAGATCTGAACGGCAGGCATCCTCTCTGGGGAGATTACTCCATAAATCCCAGGGGACAAGTCCTTGCCGATCTGATCGAAGAGCTTGAGATGGGTGTCCTAAACGTGGATGAGTTTACGCCGGACACCGCTTCATTTTCTTGCCTTGACCTATCTTTGTGCTCTTCGGATGCACAGCCTGATTTTGATTGGGGGGTGGTCGATGACCTCCATGGTAGTGATCACTTTCCCATTCAAATATCATTTTCAGGGCAACTGCCGCCTGAGAGACCACCTCGGTGGTGCTTGGCGCGGGCGCGGTGGCCTGCATTTCAGGAAATGACTGAATTCTCTATCTCAGTCGAGGAGTTTAGGTCGGTAGATGAGGCCGTTGAGTTCTTCTCCGGCAACCTCATCGCCGTGGGCCTGACTACTATTCCTAGGACGTCTGGCCGTTTTGCACGCCGACCACTCCCATGGTGGTCGGCCGAGTGTGAGACGGCCCTCAAACAGAAGCGTTATGCCTACATGCGCTATAAGCGCCGCCCGAACGATTTCACTGTCGCTGAATTTCGTCGGGCTAGGGCTAGGTTCCGGTATATTTCGAAGCACGCCCGCCGCTCTTCTTGGCGGGCATACGTGTCTTCACTTAACGGGAAGACCCCTTTAGCTGAGGTGTGGAAGCGAGTCAAAAGGATTCGGGGCAAGTTCTCGCAGGACCCCCCTCCCGTTCTCCAGCAGAATGGGACCGCAATCTCGGACCCCGCGTCCGTGGCGGAATCCTTAGCGACCGCTTTTTCCGCATTCTCTAGCCGTGATGCTGCTCCGCCAGCATTCAATGCACGTCGTGATGTCGCGGAAGGCCGCCGGCTGGACTTTACCTCCAGAGGCGGAGAACCCTTCAACGACAAGTTTACTGTGAGTGAGTTGCGTTCCGCTCTCGCTTCGTGCGCGGACACCGCCCATGGTCCGGACGATGTCCCGTACGCCATGCTTCGACACCTGGGTGAGCGGAGCATGGCCTTCCTGTTAGATTTGTTCAACAGGATCTGGGTGGAAGGTCTTCTCCCAGACTCCTGGCGAATCGCTACTGTGCTCGCCTTTCGCAAGCCGGGGAGAGATCACTCTACTCTGACCGGTTTCCGCCCAATCTCTCTAACCTCTTGCGTGTGCAAGTTGATGGAGAAATTGGTAAATGTTAGATTAGCCTATTTCCTGGACAGCGGAGGCCATCTGTCTTCTGCGCAGTGCGGCTTCCGTAAGTTCCACTCCACGTCGGATGCTCTGCTCCGACTGGAAAACGCCGTCTGCGAGGCTTTCCTTCGTAGACAGCACTACGCCACGGTGTTTTTCGATCTGGAGAAGGCCTATGATACCGCATGGCGATACGGTATCATGGAGACTCTCCACACGATGGGGGCGAGTGGACGCCTCCCAATGTTTATATCTGAATTTTTGCGAGATCGTCGATTCCGCGTACGGGTGGGGGGAGCCCTCTCTGGCCCAAAGGAGCAGGAAGAGGGTGTCCCGCAGGGAAGTGTCCTCAGTGTCACACTCTTTGCCCTGAGCATCAACGGCATCACCTCGGTGCTGCCGGAAGATGTTCTCGCTACGCTCTACGTGGACGACCTTTCGATCTCTTTTGGCGCGGCCCAGATGCCAACTCTGGAGCGTCGACTCCAACAGGCATTGAACCGCGTCTCTCGCTATGCCGAAGCGCACAGGTTTCGGTTTTCTTTGGCCAAGACTAACGTGGTGCACTTCTGCCGCCATCCACGGCTTCACCCCGACCCAGATTTGTTTCTTAATGGGGTGCGCCTGGATGTGGTTGAGTCGCACCGTTTCCTTGGTCTTGTATTCGACCGACGCCTCACCTGGGAGGCTCATATTCGCAGCCTTAGGGTCTCTTGTACCCGCGCCATGGACATTCTCCGTTCCGTGACGTTCAGCGCTTGGAGCGCTGATAGGGCTACCTCCTTACTTTTTTATCGATCCTTTGTTCGCTCGAAGCTCGACTACGGATGCGAGTTTTATGCATCCGCAGCCGAGCGTTTATTGCGGAAGGTGGATTCGATCCACCACACCGGCCTTCGCCTTGCGACCGGTGCCTTCCGCACTTCCCCCATTGAGAGCCTGTTGGTCGATGCTGGGGAGATGCCACTCGCTCTGCGCCGTGTGCAGTGCATCACTCGCCTGTACGCGCGAGCCCAGCGCCTCCCTCAGTCGCCAACAGCTCTCACTGCATCCGCAGCTGATCTCGATGGTGCCTATGCCGCCGAGAGACGCCAGTTATACCCTAAGCCCTTTGGGTTTAGGGCCAGGAAACTCCTTCGAGAGGAAGATATAGCTCTCGAGCCGGTGGCGCCCCTGGTTCTGCCCAGGACCCCACCCTGGAGGGTACCACATTTGGCTATTTGTCGCCACGCCTCTGCTCCCAAAGCTCGTACTGCGCCGGGAGTATTGCGTTCGACCTTTTTGGAGCACACATCGTGTCACGCTGGTACCGTGCCAGTGTATACGGATGGCTCCAAGTCCCAAGAGGGGGTCGGCTTCCACGCCGTATCCCCTCTGTTTGAAGTCAGAGGGGCTCTACCAGGCGCTGCGTCTGTCTTCACGGCCGAGCTGGTGGCAATACACCACTCGGTACGGGAGATTACGCGACGTGTCCGGTTCGGAGACTGGATTGTGATCTATAGCGACTCACAAAGCGCCCTGAGTGCTCTCGGGGCATTGGAATCTCCGCATCCCCTGGTTCGCGATATCCGTGACGCCACGGTTTTGGCGAGCCGGGCAGATGTCGAGATTATCTTCTGCTGGGTTCCTGGACATGTAGGAATTGCGGGGAATGAGCGCGCCGATGAGGGCGCCAAAGAGTCCGCGAGGACTCTGCGACCGGACCAGCGTTTCGCTCTTCCTCACACCGACTACATGGCAGGAATACGGGCAGCTCTTCGGACTGCTTGGCAAAGAAGATGGGAGACGGTCGAGGGGAACTTAAAGTTGCGTGCCATTGCGCCGCGACTGTTCCCATGGACCTATCCCCCAATGCCGCGGCGGCTTCAGGTTGCTTTCTGTCGTCTCCGAATCGGACACACTCGTGTGACGCATCGCTATCTGATGGAGCGCTCGCCTGCGCCATATTGCAACGACTGCGTCGTCCCCCAGACTGTTCGGCACATTCTTGTCGAATGTCCCAGTCTGGGTGATCTTCGCGCACGATACCTGTCCCAGTACCGGGATGGGCGGGGTCGCTACCGCCTGTCCCTTGTGCTCGGGACAGATTCGTGCACACTGACTTGTGGACTTGTTGACTTCTTGGGGGAGGCCGGCCTTCTCCCTATTATTTAAGCAAGGTTTGTTTGTTTTGTTTTTTGTTGTTGTTTTTTGTTGTTTTTTTGCATTTTTTGTTTTTTGTTTTTTTCTTTAGTTGCACGCTCCTGCGCCGGGGGGACCTCTCCCCGACGCACCAGCTTGCTTCCTTTCCCCCTTTTGGGGTGTTGTTGTTTTTTTTCTCTCTTTAATTTCATTTTAAAGTAGCCTAGAACTAGGCCAGTTTTAATACGGCGACTAATGCCCAAGTAGGCAGTCGCCAGATGAGCTCTTAAAAAAAAAAAAAAAAAATTGTGGTCTGATGTGAGCATAGCCAAGTGGAAACACCGCCTCCGATTTTAGCGAAGTTAAGCCACATCGGGTGCGGTTCGTCATAAGATGGAGGTGCGATTCGAGTCGACTGCACGCTGACTGCCAAACGCTTTAGATACCAGTCGTTCGGATCCGCCCTTAAGCATTACATCCCTGGTAGAGATAAAGGAATTTTATTTGAGTGCAGATCGGTGGCACAACCACCCCCTTAAGAAGACGGGCATTCTGTAAAAAGAAAGACCAGCAAAATGGGGGAGCAAGCTTGTGTAGCCTGTCACCCTTAGTACCTGAAGGAGTTGCAAATATTCTGGCCTTAGTGCAAATGAGGGAAACCCTTTTAATGGGTTGACATGAATTATCTGATGGGGCCTGGGAAAGGTGTTGGTAAGCTTCCCACTTATATTTTTATTTACCTTACTACAATCCCCTCAATATTTGGTCGACCAGCACTTGGTACCAGAAGGAACTTTTCTCAGCCACTGGGTTTAATTGAGCTTTATTGTGTGGTCGGGATAAGTTGGTGTGATTTATCCTCGCTCCCTCTCGACATTCCTTTTGTTCTAAGACTCTCCCCACAACCCTCTGTCTAGGCTTAAGAACCTGACCAACTACTTCATGTCGTGTCAGAAGAAAAGCTTTGGAACCTCTATAAACAATGCCCTTTAACGTCTGTTAGTTGTAAGGAGACCAGGCCTTGAGAGGACCTGGTACTTGGGAGGGGAATTATGGTAATACAGGTTTTGCTCCAATAGCAACTTCCCTGTCGGGCAGTCTCCGGGCTACCTGGCAAAGAAATGGAAAACGGCCATGGGGAACTTAAAGTTGCGCGTCATCGCGCTCCGACTGTTCCTATTGCCCTAACCCGCAATGCCACGCCGTCTCTAGGTTGCTTTCTGGTGTCCTCGAATTTGGCACACTCGTGGGACGCATTGCCTTTTGATGTTGTGCGCCTGTGCACATCGAAGACACAACTATGTAGTTCCTCATACACGGACAAATCACCCTCGGATAACTCGTACCCCGCCACCCCCAACAACCCATACCTGAACAATTCATGCCCCCCCAAACTTGTACCTAAACAACTCCTACCGAATACAGTCGTACCCAGGCAACTCATATAAAAACAACCAAAAAACTGGACAAATCTTACAGGACAACGCTTACCCGGACAACTCTTAGCCGGACAATCCTTATACGGACATTTCTTACCCGGAGAATTCCTACCCGGACAAGAACCCTTACCTGGACAACGTTTACCCGGACAATTCTCAAACGGACAACTCGTACTCGGACAACTCTTACCTCGGTCAACTCTTACCTGGGCAACTCTTAATCGGACAACTCTTACCCAGGCAACTCCTAACCAGTCAATTCTTACCCGGACAACTCTTACACAGACATTTCTTACCCGGACAATTCCTATCCGGACAACTCTTACCTAGAAAACGCTTACCCGGACAATTCTCAAACGTACAACTCTTACTCGCAAAACTCTTACCTGGGCAACTCTTACCTTTGACAACTCTTACCCGGACAACTATTACTCGGACAACTCTTACATTGGCAACTCTTACCCGGACAATTCTTATCCAGACAACTCCTACCCAGACAACTTTTACTCGGACAACTATTACCCACACAATGGATACAGCTGAGTTCTGATACCATAATAGAAAAAAGACATATAAGGAATGAATTTGAAAACGGACTTATCTTTTTTTAAAGAAATCGGCTCTTTTTTTACGGTTAGGTTAGTTTTCTTTCGCATTGTATGAGAGGTCTTAGGTATTAAATATACCTGATATTAATTGTCCCCAGATACATTGTCTGGTTCTGAACATGAATTAGCCATAATCCCGTAGCTAACATCTAGAATTTTACATATGGTTCTTGATCCAATACCCGCAGAAAACCCCGCGATAATATTTCTTCCTCACATTTTCCCTTCCTCTGTCTTCGCCAGTTACTTTATAAGTTCTCAGCCTCAGATTCCCTAATTTTCTTTACATTTAAATAAAATAAGCAATAAATTGCTCTTTGCAATAAACTAAAATTGCCCGAGCACAACATTTTCCGTAGTTAAAAATCTTGAGACAACAGCGCGACTACAACGCTTTAAAAAACTCTGCTGTAAACTCCATCATATTGCGTTTGCTTCGCACCCACAACTCATAATAAGCCTACTTGCGTTACCCAAGTGTATTTATCAGTATAAAGGTTGGTACGAAAGTCTTGTCACCCCTTAACGAAAAGTAATAAGAACAATAGAGGAACAATATGATAATATCAAACACATGTACTGGTTTTAGTGTATTCACTTTCATTAAAGTGTTACACGTCGAGAAGGTTCATGTTCTTGCCAGAATGCACACGATCGTGTGCCCATACACTTGCAATCAGCCTTTCTTTCAAACTGTAGGAGCTCGTGTCAGCCCTCTGAAATAGAAAATGAAAACAATATTTGGGAAAGAAAATTAAAACAATATTTGAAAAAGAGAATTAAAACAAGATTTGAAAAAGAAAATTAAAACAAGATTTGAAATAGAAATTAAAAATCAAAATTGAAATAGAAAATTAAAAATATTTGAAATAGAAAATTAAAACAGTATTTGAAATAGAAAATAAAAATAATATTTTGCATCGAAAATTTAAACAATGTTTTAAATAGAAAATTAAAGCAATATTTGAAATAGAAAATTAAACTATTTTAAAACGAAAATTTAAACAATATTTGAGATAGAAAATTAAAACAATATATTAAAATAGAAGATTTGAACAATATTTGAAAAAGAAATTGAAAACAATATTTGAAATAGAAAATTAAGACAATATTTGAATAGAAAATTATAACAATATTTGAAATAGAAAATTAAAACAATATTGGAAATAGAAAATTAACAAAATAGAAAATTATAACGATATTTAAAATAAAATATTAAAGCTTAAAACAATATTTGAAATAGAAAATTAAAGCAAAATTTGAAATAAAAAATTAAAACAATTGTTGAAGTAGAAAATTAAAACAATAGTTGCAATAGAAAATAAAAATAAAATTTGAAATAGAAAATCAAAACAATATTTGAAAAACAAAATTAAAGTAATATTTGAAATCGAAGATTAAAACAATATTTGAAATAGAAAATTAAGACATTATTTGAAATGAAAAATTCAATGAATATTTGAAATATAAAATTTAAACATTATTTTAAATCGAAAATTAAAACAACATTTGAAATAGATTTTAAAACAATATTTTAAATTGAAAATAAAAACATTATTTGAAATAGAAAATTAAAACAATATTGGAAATAGAAAAATAACAAAATAGAAAATTATAACGATATTTAAAATAAAACATTAAAGCTTAAAACAATATTAGAAATAGAAAATTAAAGCAAAATTTGAAATAGAAAATTAAAACAATTGTTGAAGTAGAAAATTAAAACAATAGTTGCAATAGAAAATAAAAATAAAATTTGAAATAGAAAATCAAAACAATATTTGAAAGACAAAATTAAAGTAATATTTGAAATCGAAGATTAAAACAATATTTGAATTTGAAAATAAAAACATTATTTGAAATGGAAAATTAAAACAATATTTAAAATAGAAAATTAAAACAATATTTGCATGGGGCAACAAGACTCTCGGACCGCACTATACATTTTAAACACTGATTCCTGTTTGCATAAAAACTCTTTTAAAATACTATTGAATGCCTAACCAACGCCGAGTCCCTTTGATCTGTTAAATTTTTCTATGTTTTGTCACGTAGTGGTATTTTACTTTGCGGAAAAGAACTTTAAAAAGAAATCTTTATAATTCAGAATTAATCCATTTGTCATTTGACTCCCAGAAAAAAAATATTATTTGCCTATTTTCTTATAAAAGAACTATAGAACGATAACTGTATTTGCGAGGGTATCGCAAAGCCTATTGGAAACAGCGTTGGATTTATGGCGCCAACGTATCGGGTTCAATCCTATCGACTGCTGACATAAAACTTCCGAGTGTATAAGGGAATGCCCGTCGCGAGGGTAGGTAACTCCTACACACGTTATCAACTCACAGTCACAACACCGCTATCATTTCCTTCCAGGAATTCAGAACACAATATTCTCTCTTGTAATGGGGTACTTCTATCTCACATGGGGTACCCATCTCCACCTACCCTAGAAGCAGATTGGACCTCCCTATTGGGGTCATGAATGGTGCCACGATCCCAGCTTGGTGTCAAAAACACAATACTACCCAGATACCCTGCCAACGAGAACCGGCCCCTGGTGCCTTTACACTTACTATTAATTGTCATTCAAATCTTTATGCACATATCATTATCCTGGTGAGGGATCTCGTCACCGATACTACGAACGGATGACGCCACTTCATTACCTATTTTATGTTTTGGTTTACCTGCATTTTCAAAGTTCTTTTGCTCACTTTATATTATTAAATTTAATTTCTTTAATCTTTAATAAAAAAACACTAATGAAGGCTAAATGTTACGAACATTCAAAATGAATACAAATAATTGAGGCCAAACGAACAACCAATCTTGACAAAACTTAAATGTACACAAGGTAAGACACCTTTTGCGTTTTCATGTATGAAAAAAAAATGGAGTTGTTTATATATTTATGACTCCTAAATTCCGGCAGTAAATTTTTAGTCAGGAGAAAAACATGAATGCCAGAGGATAAATATTAAGTACGGCCAGGTTGTGATAGTGAACTTACACTATTTGTAGACATGCAACCTTTCTATTTATAATTTCCAAACTACGTGCAGCGAAAAGTAAAATTAGCGATAAATATCTTAAAATAATATAGTAATTGAACATTAAATATAGCAGCACGCTTCATTGCTTATCGACTATGCAGAGGGAATTTCACTTAGCCTTGCAATATGTGCAATCAAGTCCGACCGCACGCAAAAATAACAAGGTTTACTTAGACAGTTATGTAAGGTTAGGTCAGGTTGGATTCACCATAAAAAGTATTCTTATTATAACATGTGTGTGATTAGTCGATGCGTCTGAAATAGTCCCAGAGTATCAATCGTAGATATTCAATTTCTTCAAGTGACAATTTGAAATTAAAATGTAGGCGTGAGAGCCCCACCCTTCTAGTATCTAAACAAGTGTGTTTATATACTGGTATGTGTCCTACCCTCAGGGCATTAATATGAAAATTGGCAAATTTCCTAAGTTTGATTGGAATCCAGGAAAGTAGAGTTCATTAATGGCCATCAGTTGCCACTCTTTAAAATGTAAAGACAAGGAACACCTGAATAAGAGATTTTCTTTGAAATATCCATCAATGTTCCCAGTATTTAAAGGAATCCCAATTAGGAATGTTTTATTTTTAGTTCCCACTTGTCGTTCCTTCATATATTCCTCATTCCCTAACCATATCCAGTAATTCTTTTCTTCAAATTTGTTTCCTGTATATGGTTGTAAAAGTTCCCTAAATACATCAAATCAAATCATCTGAAATCATTATCATAACAAAGGTGTTTAAATGCGATCTGATGACCTCTATATTTGATGGGGTTGTTTCATTTGATTTCGAGTCCACAAGAGGTGATTTTCGAAGGTTCACAGCCCTTGAGTGTGCCACCATCCAAAACCAAGCTGCCAAGTGTAGGCCATGAATGGTCTTTTGCAGTCTCCTTCTTTTCTTATGTTCTTATGTAACTATTATTTGTTATAAATCATTGATTCCCCTCTACATCAAATTTCAAAGCACTTACATAGCATTCTAAACACTTTTTTATAGCTATGAAACGAATATGTCTAAACTCTCTAAAACTTCATTATCGAGATCTCTCCTAAGATATCCAATTTAGTAATTACTAAATAATCTATAAAGTCATTACAGACATGTACAATATTTTTATTAAAGAATATTTCGAAGGAATTAATCAGTCTGCAGGAGAGTCTCTTGTAATAATATCCTGAAAACCTGATAGTAAAATAAAGTTAATTGTCATAGAATGATCCACAAACATATATGTTTACTTATAACCGAAATTAGTGGGCGCTCAAGGTCAAATCAGTGACTTTAGCTCTATTCTGCTCGTGACAAAAATATGAGTAGAAGTAGGGGAGGGGAAACAACATTCTAAAATTGAGTGCAAGGAATCTAAATAACAAGCAATAGAGTGCGATAGGCCGTTGATAAACTAATGAAGGCTACATCTATAAGGCTTATGAAAAGGGTAGAAATAAAAATAAACTTTAATAATTTACACAATATACACAATAAATATTTAAAATGAAATAATGGCAATGGATACTTGATGTTTACAGTAATCGATCTAACAGAGCTAATTGGAGCAAGCTCTACGTGAGTGCTCGGGAGGTTATGACGAGCTTCGGTACGTATGTTCACAGTTAGGGATGACTCTGTCTGGGTTCGAGGCTTTAAGAGAGGAAACGGGGAACAGTTGGTTATTCGAGTGACTTTAACCTCTAGTAGTACCACTAACTGGAAGGAGCATTCGTGCCAAACGAAATGTACCGAAACCAAGAATGGGCCAATTGAGTGGGGCTCAGATCCTTCGCTATAATTCTTGTCTTCGGACTAGTAGGGAAACGGAGCCTGATCGAGAATGACGTTTCTCGTGGACAATGGCAGGCATATACTGTCGATGCCCAATTGGGACCAACAATATATAGGGAAAAGCCGGAACCGTTACTGTCTCAGGCGAAGGGAGTGGGGCTCTCGTTGATCAAACACGGCGCTGATATATATATATATATATATATATATATATATATATATATATATATATATATATATATATATATATATATATATATATATATATATATATATATATATATATATATATATATAGATATTAGGGTAGTCCTTAAAAAAATTTAGTGATAAACTGTGCTCCCATAAGATTAAAATGTTCCTTTGGGTACCAAATAATGTATTACAAAATGAGATAAAATTTGAGAAATATTTTGAGGTTGCACATTGACACTGAAGTTTCTACATTTTACACATTTTTTAAAAAGTCGGCATTTTTCTTTCAGAATCATCTAGCTACTGTGATACAGACCTATTTTTATTTATTTGCAGTCCAAATAAACGCGAAAAGAAACTTAAGGGGCTGTGCAGACCTTACCCTATCAATATTTACCATTGGTAACACTAGTACTCAGTGGTGGTTGATGGCAATGATGCTGAGTAGTCATTACACTTTACCGTAAGTACTTTTCTCACATCTTAGTGTGTGCTGTGTACTGTGTGAGGTAGGATCTGTGTTGTTCTGACCTCTACCTCTGAGTAAATCAGCTACTTGTTTCTTGAACTCTAAGAATTGACTCTTATTAGCTTCATATAAGTTATTAGTTTAGTGAGTTCTTTACTTTGAAAGTGATCCAAGCTTCCATCAAAAGGAGAAGTGCTGAGCAACTTCTTCCACTACTATCAAGATAAGAAGCTAACTATTGGCTCTAGTACAGATGTAGTAGTGAACAAAGTGACATAGTTTTGGGAAAAGGCACGCATCCTAATCATAAGAAAAGATCATTCTATTGCTAAAGTTCAGAAATTATATTCAAAATGTCAGTAGTTGAAAAAGGGAAGGAAACGTAGATCACCTTGCCAAGTACAGAAAGGAGAAAGTTTTGAGAAGAGTTTAAAAGATTCGTTTGATATTGCTACTGCGGATGCCTTATCAACCATACAAAATACAGAAGACAGAGATTTTGTTATTGCTCAAATAGAACCAGGCAGGAAAGGAAATTTAGGTTCAAATGATGTTTCTTTAGCTATCAAAGAAAAAAGAGCAGCGAAACGAAAGAGACTAAAAGAAAAAAGGAAGCTTAGATCTGATCGGGCAGCAGCAACTACTTTTCAGACTGTTAAATTGGAGTCATCCAGTACAGGAAGTAGCAGTGAAGAAGTGTGTAGTGATTTTAGTATAGAGTAGCCACTGCTGAGCCTTCTGACAATAAAAAGGACTCAAAGGCTATTGCTGAAGCCACCACTGGACCTTCTAAACGTAAAAGGACAACTAAGAATATTATAACGCCATCCCTCGCTGCAGCGCTGGATGGATAGGGCTTCTAAAGCTTTTTGGCAGAATATTAAAAATTTAATTATTAATCCTTCCTCCATCCGGCGTCAGAGGCAGTTAGAAAGGAAAAACCTCGCTTTAAAAGTAAAAGCTGAATTTTCTAGTGACATGCCACTTAGTGTACATTGGGATGGCAAGCTAATGCAAGAATTGATATCTCATAAACATGTTGATCGCCTTCCCATCCTTGTTTCAGTCAATGGAGTTAGCCAACTCCTCAGAGTTCAAAAAATCCCAAATGGCACTGGAAAAGAACAAGCAAAAGCAGTTGTCCATGCATAAGAAGACTGGAATCTGGTTGATAAAGTCATTTCCATGGTGTTTGATACAACAGCATCAACACAGGTAGTATTAATGGCACATGTACGCATATAGAAAAAATGTTAGAAAAGAATCTCCTGTACTTTGCCTACAGATATTATGTGTTGGAATTGGTAGCCAAAGCTGCGGTTATAATACTGACTAAATCAACTAGAGGGCCATATGAGATGCTGTTTAAACGTTTTCAGGCAAAATGGGACACAATTTATAAAGATAAATTTTAATCTAGTGCTGATCATGAAGATGTTGCCCTAATAATTCAAAATTCTAAATCTGACGTGATTTTGTGGGCAGAAAAGTCAATGGAAGAAATGAAAGATCTGAGAGATGACTACAAGGAGTTGCTAGAGCTTTCTTTGATTTTCCTTGGTGGCACTCCACCAAGACGAGTTCATTTAATCGTCCTGGAGCAATGCACCATGCAAGGTGGATGACAAAAGAAAATTTACTCACTGAAAAAACAGATGTTCAGCGGGCAATTCAAGCTAACTCAAAAAGAGGAGCAGAGCTTGCGTAAGATGTCTGTTTTTGTATCGACTGTGTCGTAGAATAGGCTCCCGACGATATACCATATATAACTATTCGTTAAGGAAATATTCTATATTTTGAGTGCGTGGTAATCTGATTGACCGAGGTTAGTTCAAAAAAGGAGGGGGGGCCTGGAGAGGCTTATTTATCTTTAATATGCTTAAGAAGTCGAACGGAGCACAAGGATAAATAATATGGCTAGCATTAATAAAATAGTTTTATTAATTAAACTATCAACAACACCATAATTTTTTTTTTACATAAACGGGGATTAAAAATGGGAGAAACGCGTGAATGAAAAGGGTCATGAGAATATCTGACTAATCTAAGGCTTAGGATTTGGAGAGATTTAAAAGGGTAAACAAACAAAAAAAGGGGAGGGGATGGTTCGCTAAACCATTTAAAGCACAGGGTTGCGTTGAAAAAAGGTTGAATGATTAAAGGTAATGCTCAGCTTACGTAATTACAAAGTTGTTGTGCAGAAGAAGACGATGCGAAGGAATCTTCGGTCCAACTGGTGATTTCCAGTAGAAGGGTTCTTCGGGGGGCTGTCCTTAACAAGGGGAAAGGACGGCCTTCGAGGAGTGAGAGTGAAGTGGGGCTCGGTAGTACGAGCGATCCTTGTGACAGCAAATCGGAGATGTTCTAGATGAACTATGGAGGTTATTGTTGAAACCAAGCGTTCTCTTGAAGAACTTTAAAAAGGGGGAAATTAAATTATCCTGACGTGATGTCTTGGGAACGAGAAGCGTTTCTTGACGAACGGGCATGAAGAACAATGGCTGTTCTAACGTTGTTCTCTTTCTGAACAACATGGGAGCCTTGTTGACTTGCCGTCTCGAAGGGCACGAACCTTGGCATTCAAGGGATATTGTCCTCTTCTGGACAATAAGGGTTTTCTCGGCAGAGTTCCTAGGTGCACAAGGGAGACCGGATCGGCTTGATGCCTCGCGAAGATAATCTAGATCTGCTTCAATTGGGAAAAGCTATGGTATAAATAGCCAGAGCCATCTCCATGGCGTAGGGGATAATTGAGTGGGGGACTTCGGGGGAATGTCCCGGTGGTGCCTGGGAAAATACCTTTTCTGCCCATAAGCCTAATTCAATCTGGCGTGATTGACGTATGGAGGCAAAACGGGGAAGTGAACCTCCTTCATTAAACATTGGCTATGATGGGCGATAATGCGCCTTCTGCTTCCTCTTGCAGGATACACGTGGGTAAGCATGTGTTTTAACATGTGATAGAGGCTGAATCAGAGCGGCCTTAGACCGTTGTATCACAGGGTGCTTTCTTCCGAAATGACTTAGTGCTTCTAAAAGTCCTGCATGAGTGCTGCAATATTGACAAAGAAATCTCAAAGGCCACACTGGAGAAGTTCAGCTCACACTTATGGTATTTGTCAGAAGAACTTGTTGCAATGAGCCTGTTCGATATTCTTGTTCCATCCACTACAAAAAGTTTGATAGTAAAAGCTATGAATGAGAGGTCTGTAATTGGAAAAACATCCTAAAGGGCAGAAATCAGACTTGAGACAATCAAGAATTATGGATTGGAAGACTTTGCAACAAAAGAAACTATGTCATTGTTCAATAAAAAGATGACGATAAAAGAGCATAGTTCAAGGAATTAAAGTAACTAATGACAAGGTGTGATCCTTATCCAAGAGTCCAACCGATACTTAACCAAAGATGAAGAACAACAACAATTCCTCCTCCAGGTTGTTGCAGAACATCGTAAACAGTTTCCAGATAGCCGTAAATCTACATTGCTAGGACAACAGTAAATTAAATAAATCTCATCAAAACCTTTTTCTAAAGGGTGGAGGTTCGAGAAAAGAGGTTGGTAGGGTACATGAGAGTTGCGTCCACGTCCCGTACCCTGGTAACACAGATAATAAAACAGTCAAGAGAAATTTAATTAATTTGCCAAGAGGAAAAAATTTCCTGTCAAATCTTGAAATTATTTTATTATCTGTGGCTAAAACACTCATAATAATTATTGAAACGTAAAACATCTGATTATATAATTTGTAAATAGTTTAAAAGCTATAACTAATAGATAATGATTGCTCGATTACAACAGAAAATATTGATTATTTGGTATAACTTTATGATTGATGTGTAACCTCTAAATATCACTTACGAGAAAAAAGATTTTGCAGCAATGATATTAATGAGAAAAGGAACAAAAGTGAGGATTGGGAGAAAATAAAAATACAAGTCTAAACTTTCACCTTATATATAAGGACCACCCTAATATATATATGCGTGTGTGTGTGTGTGTGTGTGTGTGTGAAAAAAACGGTTTTGTGTTACTATATATAGGTTTATTGTGGTCAATAAATTGTGGTCCGTGCATTACCCTTTCGGCATTCTCAGAAATAATCATCTATGCTATTTTTATATGTGTTGATATCACAAACTATATTTTCAGGTCAACGAATTCAATGATATACCACCCTTTTATTGATAAATATTTAACTATGGTACTTTTACATCATCCTACTTATGGATTTTAGTATTCTATGCATATAACTAGTCCACCTCTTTCCCTAGCGGTCAATAGTTTTCGCCTAATTTAAAAGTTTACTACAGTTCGGCCTGTTTGGATGCTCTGTTCTCCCCGCCTTTGCTGGAACTACATTTCGTGCTTCCTGCCTTCTCGTTGTCTGTCTCTTTAGGATGAATAGAACAGGTTTGATTCCCCTGTCTATTTTTTGACACTTTCTTCTGCTACTGTAATTAGTTTATCTCCAATTAAGTGATTTCAACATTTTTTTACTATAATGCCGCTAAGGTGTGTGTTCTTGTTTACAATTTTTGAGAGATTTTCGTAAGCTATTTGAGCCGACTTAAAACTCATTGAATAAATAATTAAGTGATTTGCAGTCATAATTCTTGCCCCATTCCTTATTTTTCCTGGCATCTAACAAATTATTGTCAGGAATCGTATTTATCGAAGTGCTCCCACATTTTATCATTATTTTCAATATCCCTATTTTCTTGCGAGAATGTTTTCCGTTACTTTTATTTTAAAAATTAAAGTAATTTCCAATGAATGTGCTTATGAGATTTACCTTCAGAAAATATGTTTTCATTTATTGAAGCTTAATACGATATTGTGAGCAAAACAAAGATGGCCGAAACCCATCGTTCGTTTATTCGTATTTTTTTTTGTTCTGAGTCCATAGCCCTGAATATCATTCTAGATATGCTGTCAACAGCTTTATAGAGATGAAACCTCCCTACTTCAGGTTTTATTAATGCCAGAGTATAACTTAATAGGCGATGAGAATATGGAGCTGCTATACAAGGGTCTACAAAACTGAATTTTAGTGAAATAGCATCGACTTAATGGCGTTTGCAAAATTTATGAATACCTTCTCTATATAAATGTCCCTCTGATTTTATGCTTAGCTACAAATGGTTGAAAATCAACAGATGTTCTTGTGTACAGTTGTTAAATAGAATACCAAACTGTTTTGTTTGCTAATTTACTTATAATTTTGTACAACTGAAGCATTCGACGTTTCTTTCGGTTCCCCCTACTCTACGCCTGCGTCCTAAATCTGCTATATTCGGCAAACGAACTATGGCGGACGTCTTTCCCGAGACGAATAAAAAAACGAACGACCCCCACTCAGCCCCATACCAGGGTACATTCTTTTCATTCGACGATAAAGACAACCGAAAATGTTCCCAACAAGATTATAAGCATTATCATTAGTCTGTAAGTGCTTTGTCCTTTTTTAGGCTGTTAAGCTTTATTATCTCATCGTGACTGATATTTCGCATCTTAAATAAAATAATTAATTAGCTTCTAATATTTTACTTTTTTATGGCCTTGTTTCAATACAGCTGTTTACTAACGTTTCATATTATAAATTCATTTATGTTGTTTTCTTTTGTTTCGGTTTTAGATCCCATCAATGGACTATTATGTTTGTAACCTTATCCGTACAATTTATTTTATTTTTATTTTTGTTTTAATTATCCGATGTTCTTTTAGGCTTATCTCTCGCATGTTTAAATCTCATTGTCTTTCTTCTAAAAAATGTATTTATTTCCCTACATACCAATTAATCTATACACAATTTAATTTCTACGTCTCTTTTTTTAAATAACCTACATATTCCCCCTCGATGTTTACTTATAACAGCTGTTATTAATTTAAGTAAACTCTCGCTTATTTGTGATCCATTAATACAAAGTACAAAAACATGCCATTCAATTCTCCAACAATCACTTTTAAATAGTTTCCTTTGTTTGTCTCTTTATGAATACTTCATTAAAGTCTAATAATTCCTTCGCTTAATGTAGGGAATATTATTTTATCCCCTATAATTATTATGCCTCTTTGGAAAAGTAATATGTTATGATGTTATTTGTACATGTCTCATTTCTTTATTATTTCCTAATCGCGTATTTGTCGACGTTTTAATGGTATAATCTTATTTTGCTCTCATTACTTGAATTAGATATTACGGGTAGATTCGTTCTTCTAAAAAGCTTCCTTCATACAACGTCTCCAAAAGAATATTTCTCTTTTAAAATCATATTTTATGACATAGACACCATACAGTAGTCTCAATACAATGTGAATTAGTCATCTACACAAGTTGTTAAACGTGAGTTCCTTCTAAGCGAATATTATCAAACACATAGTTGTCACCAAGGAAACCAGCACTTCAAGATGATTACGGGGAAACGCAATTAAAAGTGTGAAGTGAAGAGACGAAAAGTTAAATTAAATGACGAAAGACAACATAGAAATTGCAGAAGAAACAAACCTTTACTTTCAGAACTTTCTAAAGAGATGATTAATATTGGAAACACTAAATGTCATACATTATATATTCTTAAACAAAACATTTCATTAAGTACATATCGGTTACCATCGCTTTTAACACAGGTAGCGATCACAGATTACTCAGAAACAAAATCAAAACAGATCTAAAACAAGGAGAAGGTAAACCCATGACAAGAACAAACCCACTAAAACTTAACACCCAAAGTAAAATAAGTGTCCTCCAAATTACACCAAAAAACAAGTTTAATGAACGCAAGGATAAAGTGACATAATCGCTCGAAAGGAGATATCTGGTTAAGCAGGCAAACATTGCTGCAGCTTACATCTAAATGATTGTGTCCTTTCCCATCCGCAAGATCCGCACCTTGCCTTCTGGGATCCAATGCTTGGAAGAGGATCGACGGCAAATAATCCACGCATTTTCGCTTTCTTTCCATAATTCTTCGTATTAACTTTATGAGGGATGTATCCTCATTGCTATTGCGCCTTAAATTCAAGAAAAAGTAACATAATCCCGATCAGATAATGCAGCAATCATATGAAAGAAACTATTTCAGAATGTATAACTATAGAAAATACGAAAGTAGCAAGGTTATCTAACATCAAATATGTGAGGATGAGACATTTAAACAAAAAGAAAAAAATGAGACGGGATGTAACAATTAGAGAAAGGATTCAGTATCTTGAACTTTTCAAGCTTATTAAAGAAAATCATGGTAAGATATTGAATATATGATCAATGTATAGCGTAAAAAAGCTTATGAAATCCCCAAATAACTAAAACGGGTGCAAAAACAGCTATCGATTGGCACACGTCAGATGACAACTCTAAAGGCCAACCCGGGACAAAAGGCAAACAAAAAAAAAGAGATCACTGAAAGAGTTGAAAAATTTACTCTGGATTCTACAGCCGCAGCCAAAGGTTTTCGGACACCTCAAAAGTTTTAGGAACTTAGATAAATTCACCGTTGTAAAGTTTTTATTTATATATCAATATGGATATAACAGTGAGATAACGAGTAATAAATTACAGTAAGTTATTTATGCTCAAACATTCAACAAGATTTAACAAAATACAAAATTTACTAAACCAGACAAGTTATAATAGATAAGTAAATGAAGTCTTATGAAAACATTTGGACTGTAACATACTGCTTATTGATATCAGGTTTTATATTTTTTTTTACTTTTATTTTGCTATTCTGTATTGGATACATGCATACAAACATACACCAACATAGTCATATACATATCCTGGGAATAAGAAACATTCCAACTGTCAGAAAAGTTTGGGCCGCTGTTGCATATGAGAGGAATGGCACCATACGCCAAATAACAACTTCCTAGCAAATGAGAAGTTCCAAGTATTGAAGAATGAAATCCTGCTAACACTTAACAAGAATTTAGTTAAAAGCCTGAGGAGAATGGGGAAGCGATTAACCATTTAAAATCACGGGGGGGGGGGGAGTTTTGCTTTATAACTATCTTTTATGTTTAGGAAATATTAGAGGTAAATTAGGAATTTTATTCCATAGTGCGTTTCTGTTCGATTATATGTACTTCATTTAAAAGAAAACAGAAAGGGAAGACTTATAGAGCCAGAGGCCAATCAAATATTTTATCGCAACTTATATTTTATTATGAAAATCATAAACATCAGACTGACACAAACGCTCAACCTCAATCTTACCACCTGAACTGGCAATTTTCCTAACTAATTATAGCAATTATGATCATTTGCAGGTTTTCAATAATTATGTATTGTTAAATGGAAATGAATAGGGAATACCTATCTAAGTGGTATTCATAGAATATAAAAAGGCCATCATTAGCATACTCTTCTGCATATGTAATCATGCAACATCGTGATTAACGCTGAATTTGTCAATAATAAAAGATTTAGATAAAAAAATAGTAAGACAGGGGGATATTACCATCCCCATTTTCCGTGACTTTGTAGAAGGGGACAAAAGAAAATAAAAATTAGGTGGAGATTTTTAAGTCACTATCGTTCTGCTGAGGACATATATTTGTCTCGGATCCAGTTTCATTTAGACCGAAAATAAAGTCCCCCTTCCCCAAAGAAGATAGAGAAATTATGAAAGAAATATTGATAAAATGTTAAAGCAGTACATAAATAAGTATAGTTAAGACAGTTTTTGATTCCAGATGAGAGCATAGGAATGATTAAATAAAAGAAAAATATTAGTCTGGAGATTGGGTAATAAACCTTAGCTACAAATAGTTTTGTCTATATACATTTTTCTTCTTTCTTTTTAGTTTTTGCATTTGAGTTCAAATATTACTTCAGTTTTGGCATATCATAACTATATTTAAAGATTTTCTTAGGTTTACATTTGGTCTTTAAATTAGCAATGCTTCTCTAGGGAGATACGTTTAGTTTTGACTTTTTGAGAATATAGAAAGAGGATCATGTGTGTTTTGAGGTATTATAATGTATTTAGAACTGTATAGAAAATAAGAGCAAAAATAATGAAAAATATTTACATTAGAAGTCCTTTGAAGCTCGGGATTTTCTAGTGTGAATGCTTTGATATTTTCTTAGTAAAGACAATATTATAATCTTCTACTATGCCAATATCCCATCTCTCTTGATATCTTCTTTCCATTGTTACGATGTTCTGATGTAATATTTGACCATGATCGTCACTGGCATCACCAAGGTTTACACGTATAAAACTACATGTTTATTCAAGAAATGCACCTTCAAGGACATACGACAGCGCAAGTCCTTGAAGCTCTCAATAATCATTGCTAACAGCTGTTTGTAGCTTGGATCTTGTTATTTTCTAAGAATCTAGGACCGACACCATAAAATGCTCACCATGCTTCTCTTTCGAATTTGGTCATCAATCTTACAAGTTTCTCAGGCTTTAACATAAAAGCTTTAGAAACATGAGACGGATTTCTTGAAAGGCTACTTCTCCAAAATCTAAAGCATTCACATACAGCATTATCAATCCTAATTTTATATGAAGTGTCGGTAATAAAACTTCGGAAAAGCTTTACAACAGTTGTCTGACGAAATTTAACTCCCATACATATAATTAATTTCTCGAGTGTCACTGAACTTTGCGATACTTATTATTATTAGCTCTGCTCTCCCATAAGCAAATAAAACACCATTATTTCGTGTCTCCACCTTACAAACTATTCAAGAAGGCAATCTTCTTGAAGTAAATACAAATGACCCACTTAAATTTAGAATAGTTGAATTTGTCAAGAATCTCCTTAACATTATCGTAATCTTATTTCCACTGCATAGAGTCTGCAAAAGGGAAAGATGGATATTGGTTTCGATTATGTCTATGAACAGTCATCACTTCCGAGGATCACGCTTCAATCTAACAGCAGTGAACAAACATTCACATCTTTACAAAAACACAGAGCCCCATTAATAGTAAATTAAATTAATAATTCATCATTTCGTTTTCAGTAGACATATCTTTCCCTCTTCCCCTAGTAAATTTCGTTCCTCCAGCATTAATGTGAAAAGTTCAGCTTCAGCTGACTGAGACCTATGTTCCTGATCAAACCATCCAATTCACTTGGATTTGGAAAGTGGTGATACGTAATCATTCATGTCATGAATGATTCATCCATTTTTTTGCTGCAGCTACTCGCTGACTCTTCTGAAGACAACGGGTGAGTTGTTCCTTTAGAAAAATATTAATGTTTTACCATGTAAGAATCAATCATCTGAAATGAATCCGATTGAAATTTTATAACGAAATTAAAGAAAGAACTCGACAAGAGAAAATCTGCCAATCTTACCTACTTGAAAGCTCTATGTAAAGAGGAATAGGCAAATTATGCAAATGCAATGTTGACAAAACTTTGTCAAGTAAACAAAACTATAACAAATGCCAGACAGACTTTATAACAAAAATTAAGGATTCTAATACAATATTAGACGCTACCTAGTTCCAAATACTAGTCCCAGAACTTATTCAAGTAAACAAAACTTATAACAAGCGCCAGACAGACCTTAGAACAAACATCAAGGATTATAACTCAATATTAGACTATCTCGTTCCAAAGACTTAAAATATACCCACCATTATATTTGTTTTATTATGGTTAATTGATGGTCGTCTCTCTCGAACAAGGATCGGAATTTACACTTGTAGATTTTTCTAATTTATTAGAATATGAATCTCTTTAATTATCAACTAAAATCACTTAAAACAATAATGGCTTCAATAATAAACTTTTAGGTTTTACGAAAGGGATTGGTGTAAAAGTTAAATAATGAATGATTTTCAAGAAACTTTATTTTTACTAGTGATATCGACTTGAATAGATAATAGAAATGGGACAGTAACAGTCGTATAAAAGCAACCAATCATAAATTAAACCAAAAATGGTTGTATAAGAACTTACAATCAAATGGGTAGTTTATAAAAGGGGTGGAGTAATTTGTTATACATCGCGTTTGTATTAATTTTTTAAACAATTGGTTAATGTCTGAAATAAACCCTAATGTCAATATACGGCGCAGGTGTTCCATTAAACATATTGAGTATTTCTGGAATTGTAGAGCAAGCGTAGAAGGGGTATAGCATACTAGATCTTGTGTTCACCACCGAGGATAACCTAGTACACAATATAACTGTAGATGAGGCCTTAAGTGGAAGTGTTCGGAATGTCGTTAGATTTAAGTTACGTGTGCCTAAACTCGAGGAAAAGAATCGCAGACGCACCATTCTTGATCTGAGAAGAGCTGATCTTGCTGAACTGAAAGGAGGAGTTGATGCATTGAGAGTTGATGTAGGTGTCAACGTTCATAAATCTTGGAACTCATTCCTTCCATGATCGCTCTATGGCGCAACAGGCCAAGTTTGTGCCAAGCAAAGTGGTCAAGGAATAACATCGGCAACCTAAATGATTCACATACAAGTTAGGAAGAGCGATTAAAGAGAGGAAGGTTAATTTCCGTTATAAGGCAAACCATAGCAGTTTTGCCTATCAGGAATACATGCGCTTGCACAGGTGGGTTAAAAGAATGATAGAAGCACCAAAATCTGGTGAAGAGCAGAGGGTGGTCACATTTTGCAAGGCTAACCCCAAGGACTTATTTAGTTACGTAAAGAGCAGAAAACCAGTTAGAAATAAAATTGGTTCTTTGCATGACGGTGGTGGTACGCTTAAGAACACATACCTTGAGATGGTTGAAATTCTTAACGCTCTCTTCTCTTTAGTATTCACTGAAGAAGTAGAGGGAACAATCACTGACCCAATTCTGGCGTATGAAGGAGAGTCTATGGAGAATATTTGATGTACGAACATCGAAATCTTAGCCAGACTAGACAAACTTTGCGCAAACAAGTCTCCCAGTTCTGATGGATTACTGCCAAAGATACTGCTGGAGGTTCGCGAGCAGGTGGCTCCCCACCTAGTGGAGACCTTTAATGAGTCTCTGAGGACAGAAGAAGTGCCTAGGGACTGGTGAGAGGCAAACATGACTCCTATCTTTAAGAAAGGGGATCGCGCAAATCAGGAAAATTCCATATTAGGGAAGATACTCGAAGGTGACATTGCACATAGAGTAGTCGAGTTTCTGGAGAGAAACAACTTGTTATTAGACTTGCAGCATGGCTTTCGGCGTCACAGATCATGCATAACAACCTAATAGATTTCTCCCATATCATGCCTTGAGAATATGACAAGAACAGAGCAATTGACATACTTTATCTCGACTTCCAGAAAGCCTTTGATAAAGTATTTCATAAGAGGTTAATGTGAAAGTTGAGCTATGGGTATTAGAGGAGCAGTTTCAAATTGGATTGAAGCCTGGTTGAAAGATAGAAGACAGGGTGTAGTTATAAACTGGGTATCGTCTAGTTGGCCCAAGGATCTGTATTTGGTCTGCTCCTCTTCATTATCTATATCACTGATATAGATATTGGAATTGTGAGCCGCATAGCTACTAAGTATACGGATGACACTAAGTTGGGATAAAATGTCGCAACACCTGAAATTGTAGAAACTCTTAGGTCAGAATTAGAGAAAGTGGGAGAGTAGTCTGAGAAGTGGCTGATGCTATTTAATCTGGATAAGTGCAGAATTATGGATATCTGGCATGAAAACCAGAGGTCAGACTATTCTCTTCTGGGTCATCACATAGCAAGTACAGAATTTGAAAAAGATTTAGGTGTTTTTATTAGTAGCGGCCTCAAGTCTTCAAAACAGTGTGTTAAAGTAGAAAAGAAGGCACTAAGGCTATTAGGTAACATCACAAGACAGTTTTGTCCCTGGAACAAAGAAATATTCTTGTCAGTTTACAATTCTCTAGTTCGTCCCCAACTGGAACACGCCGTCCAGTTCTGGTTGCCAAACTTGGAGATGGACGTGCAGAAGCTAGAAGGAGTTCAGGCACGAGCAACGAAACTTATTCCCGCCATTAGACACATGGGCTACCAGAGATATCTTAGTGCTTTGGGGCTCTTTTCTCTGTAAACCAGGAGATTGCGAGGATAGCTAATAGAGGTTTTCAAAATACTTCAAGGATTTGATATTATTGACAATAGGCATCTTTTCAGCTTGAATGGGAATGTCACTCACAACTATGGTTGGAATCTCATGTCCTTCGTTACTCCTGTGACAAGGTTGGCGGCTTTTTCTACTATAAAATCTGCAATACTTGGAATATACTGCCAACGAATGTGGTAAACAATTACTCAGTTGAGCAGTTCAAAGGTCGGTTAGACAAGGTGCTGCACACACTAATGTAAGTACTAGTGTGAATCCCCGGTAACCTTTTAACGGTAGCTCTTCGGTATGGGATGTAAAACCTTTGGAGGTACTGAGATTCCTTGTAACTCCTTGTAATTATTTTTTAAATTCGTCTGCCACCTGATGGCTTTGCATTAATTAGCTGCGATGTTTGCGTGCTTAGATGGGATGAAAAAATATTGGCTTAAATTAATGAATTGCTGAAAGCGGTATGTGGGGGTTAGCAGCCCAGAATTATAATCAAAACTATGGAAACCAGATTTGTTCTGCCTTTGGAAATGGCTGTTGATGCAGCCTAAATATTATACAAATTAAAAGATACAGTAAATTTATTTTTTCAATCTTATATATTCCAAAGAGATTAGTAGATACAAAGAAAATAATTAAAGAGAAAAATACAAAAATTATAGTTGGCATTCTATTAATTCCTCAACTATTTGTGACGAAAAAAATATTGAACTGAGAAAAAAGGGGAGGGGAGACTAATAGCAATCAGTGTATTTATACGACGTTTTAGTCTTTATTATCTCTAATAAATGGAGTTGTATTGCAAGTTCCATCTGGGGAATTCTTTAATTGCGCCAGAGAGAATATTGTGCCTGTCCTTATCTCTGAATTAACTGTAGGTGTGAGAATAGGTTTCAGTTTACGAACCTAAACTTTGAATTGCCTTCAATTCTCTTGTATCACTTAGGCATGTTTATTGCTTTTCATAACCTTGTCTGGGACGGCATAAAGGTGTCTAAAGCTCTTGCGTAGTCTCCTCTAAAAAATGAGTCAATTTTTCAAATTATTCTGGATAAACGTTTCTTGTTGTATCAGTTCCCAGGAGACTATAGGTCCTACTTTATTCATCCTATATTACAAGGTCAATTAATTTATATTGGTTTTCATTGAATGGTGCTGCGAGTGGAAAATATGTCAGTCTAGAGCCTCAAACTATAGGCGTAACCTATCTGTGCAGGTCAGTATTGGCTATCCGACTTGAGTGAAGCGCGTATGGCTAAGACTGCTGATAGAACTTTTTTAAGTCACTTGTTGAGGCAGCCTCTTGATATAGAAGAAGCTTTCATGGTTCTGTTTATGCGTTCTACCAACGCATTGCCCTCTGATTCTACGGGATGATATAGACGTGCTATGTCGCTGTCAGCTACAAAAGAGAATTAAACAACCCTGATTGAAATTGCAAAGCATTGTTCTTTATGATTTTGACTGGCACCTCAAATCGCCATA